>OZ012673.1:7050708-8250708 GCA_963942505.1 Lordithon lunulatus
ATTTTGAGTTGTTAAACTCAAAAATTATAATTAGTCTGGAGATAAAACAAAAACATAACTATGTTTGTAGTTTTCAAAATATTATAAAATTACACTGAATATATTTACAAATAGTTATACTTGGACCCTCAAAAGCATGAAATGTGTATATCAATTATTTTTAATCTTTTTAGGTTATTAAACTCAAAAATTACAGATACTACATTAGTTAGGGGATAGAAATGGTCATACTTAGTCTCTACAAAGTATGATACATGTATTTCAATTATTCATAGACTTTTGGGGTTGTTAAATTCAAACATTTCGTATAATATGAGTTGGGGGACAAAAAGTAGTATAACTCTGTTTGTAGTTTTAATTTTTTTTTTATAAAATCCTTGAATATATTTACAAATGGTTATACTTAGCCCCCACAAAGTATGAAATGTGTATCTCAACTATTCGCAGTTTTTTTTGTATTCTTAAACTCAAAAATTACAAATTCGATATTAATCAAGGGATAAAAAGTAGCATAACTCTGTATTTTCAAAATTTTATTAAATTTTTATGAATATATCCATATATAAAGTATTATATTTAGTCCCTACAAAGTATGAAATATGTATATTAACTGTTCGTAGTCTTTTTGGGTTGTTAAACACAACAAATATAAATTTGATATTACATTAGCCAGGCGATAAAAAGTACTATAATTCTGTTTGTATTTTTCAAAATGTTATAAATCACCCTAAAAATATTTACAAATAGTCATACTTATCCCCTACAAAGTATTAAAATGGATAACAAGTTAAATTCAAAAATTACGATTCAGATATTAGTTGGCGGATAAAAAGTACTATAACGCTTTTTGTAGTTTTCAAAATTTTATAGAATTACGCTAAATTTATTTACAAATGGTCATACTTAGCCCCTACAAAGTATGAAATGTGTATCTCATCTATTCGTAGTATTTTTTGGGTGCTGAACTCAAAAATTACAAATTTGATATTAGTCAGGGGATAAAAAGTATCATAACTTTGTTTGTAATTATCAAAATTTTATAAAATTACACTGAATATATTTACAAATAGTAATACTTGGACACTACAAAGTATGAAGTGTGTACCTCAATGATTCTTAATCTTTTTGGGTTATTAAACTCAAAAATTACAAATCCTACATTAGACAGGGTATAGAAAGTATTATAATTCTGTTTGTAGGTTTCAAAATTTTATAAAATTACGCTAAATATATTTACAAATGGTCATACTTAGTCCCTACAAAGTATGAAATGTGTATCTCAACTATTCGTAGTACTTTTGTGTTGTTAAGCTCAAAAATTACAAATTTAATATTAGTCAGGGATAAAAAGTACTATAACTCGGTTTATAATTTTAATTTTTTTATAAAATTTCTCTGAATATATCCACAAACAATCATATTTAGACCCTACAAAGTATGAAATATGTATTCCAATTATTAGTAGTTTTTTTGGGTTGTTAATCCCAAAAATTACGAATCTGACATTAGTCAGGGGATAAAAAGTATCATATTTTTGTTTGTAATTTTCAAAATTTTATAAAATTACACTGAATATATTTACAAATAGTTATATTTGGACCCTTAAAAGTATGAAATGTGTATCTCAATTATTCTTAATCTTTTTGGGTTATTTAACTCAAAAATTACAAATCCTACAATAGTCAGGAGATAAAAAGTATTATAATTCTGTTTATAGGTTTCAAAATTTTATAGAATTGCGCTAAATATATTTACAAATGGTCATACTTAGCCCCTACAAAGTATGAAATGTGTATCTCAACTATTCGTAGTATTTTTGGGTTTCTGAACTTAAAAATTACAAATTTGATATGAGTCAGGGATAAATAGTACTATAACTTGGTTTGTAATTTTCAAAATTTTATAAAAAATTTCTGAATATATCCACAAATAGTCATATTTAAACCCTACAAAGTATGAAATATGTATTCCAATTATTAGTAGTTTTTTGGGTTGTTAAACTCAAAAATTTCGAATCTGAAATTAGTCAGAGGATAAAAACTATCATAACTTTGTTTGTAAAAATCAAAATTTTATAAAATTACGCTGAATTTATTTACAATTAGTTATACTTGAATACTACAAAGTATGAAATGTGTATCTCAATTATTCTTAATACTTTTTGGGTTATTAAACTCAAAAAATACAAATCCTACATTAGTCAGGGGATAAAAAATACTACAACTCTGTTTGTAGTTTTCAAAATGTTATAAAATTACGCTAAAAATATTTACAAATAGTCATACTTAGTCCCTACAAAGTATTAAAAAGTTAAAAAAAAAGGTTAAATTCAAAAATTACGAATCAGATATTAGTTGGTGGACAAAAAGTACTATAACTCTGTTTGTAGTTTTCAAAATTTTACAGAATTACGCTAAATATATTTACAAATGGTCATACTTAGCGCCTACAAAGTATGAAATATGTATCTCAACTATTCGTAATATTTTTGGGTTCCTTAAACTTAAAAATTGCAAATTTAATATTAGTCAGGGATAAAAAGTACTATAACTCGGTTTATAATTTTCAAAATTTTATAAAATGTCTCTGAATATATCCACAAATAGTCATATTTAGACCCTACAAAGTATGAAATATGTATTCCAATTATTAGTAGTTTTTTTGGGTTGTTAAACTCAAAAAATTCGAATCTGACATTAGTCAGGCGATAAAAATTATCATAACTTTGTTTGTAATAATCAAAATTTTATAAAATTACGCTGAATATATTTACAATTAGTTATACTTGAATACTACAAAGTATGAAATGTGTATCTCAATTATTCTTAATCTTTTTGGGTTATTAAACTCAAAAAATACAAATCCTACATTAGTCAGGGGATACAAAATACTACAACTCTGTTTGTACTTTTCAAAATGTTATAAAATTACGCTAAAAATATTTACAAATAGTCATACTTAGTCCCTACAAAGTATTAAAAAGTAAAAAAAAAGGTTAAATTCAAAAATTACGAATCAGATATTAGTTGGTGGACAAAAAGTACTATAACTCTGTCTGTAGTTTTCAAAATTTTACAGAATTACGCTAAATATATTTACAAATGGTCATACTTAGCCCCTACAAAGTATGAAATGTGTATCTCAACTATTCGTAATATTTTTGGGTTCCTGAACTTAAAAATTGCAAATTTAATATTAGTCAGGGATAAAAAGTACTATAACTCGGTTTATAATTTTCAAAATTTTATAAAATGTCTCTGAATATATCCACAAATAGTCATATTTAGACCCTACAAAGTATGAAACATGTATTCCAATTATTAGTAGTTTTTTTGGGTTATTAAACTCAAAAAATTTGAATTGACATTAGTCAGGGGATAAAAACTATCATAACTTTGTTTGTAATTATTAAAATTTTATAAAATTACACTGAATATATTTACAATTAGTTATACTTGGACACTACAAAGTATGAAATGTGTATCTCAATTATTCGTAATTTTTTTGGGATTTTAAACTCAAAAATTACAAATCCTACATTAGTTAGGGGATAAAAAATACTATAACTCTGTTTGTAGTTTTCAAATGTAATAAAATCACGCTAAAAATATTTACAGATAATAATACTTAGCCCCTACAAAGTATTAATGTGTATCTCTATACTATTCGTAGTCTTTTTGTGTTGTTAAACTCAAAAATTATAAACTAGATATTAATTAAGAGAACAAAAGTACCATAATTCTGTTTTATATTTTTCAAAATTTTATATAATATTTTCACAGATATATTTATTCCTTACAAAGTAACTCGAGCTATATAGGTTTTATTCCAGTAAATTTCATAATTATTGCAAAAAAAATCATTAAAAAAATCGGTGAAATTGTAGTTTTTAAACTACATACTACAAAATGTACGTACTACTTTTTGTAAGTATACTAAGTACTATTAGCAAGTTTCAAGAAATTTGAATAACCGTAACTCGAGTTATATCGGTTTTACTCGAGTAACTTTCATAATTATTGCAACAATTTTCATTTAAAAAATCGGTGAACTTGTAGTTTTAAAATTACATACTACAAAATATACATACTACTTTTTGTAGGTATACTAAGTACTATTAGCAAGTTTTAAGAAATTTGAATAACCGTAACTCGAGTTATATCGGTTTTACTCGAGTAACTTTCATAATTATTGCAAATATTTTCATTTAAAAAATCGGTGAACTTGCAGTTTTAAAACTACATACTAAAAAATATACATACTACTTTTTGTAGGTATACTAAGTACTATTAGCAAGTTTTAACAAATTTGAATAACCGTAACTCGAGTTATATCGGTTTTACTCGAGTAACTTTCATAATTATAGCAAACATTTTCATTTAAAAAATCGGTAAACTTGTAGTTTTAAAACTACATACTACAAAATATACATACTACTTTTTGTAGGTATACTAAGTACTATTCGCAAGTTTTAAGAAATTTGAATAACCGTAACTCGAGTTATATCGGTTTTACTCGAGTAACTTTCATAATTATTGCAAACATTTTATTTTAAATAATCGGTGAACTTGTAGTTTTAAAACTACATACTAGAAAATATACATACTACTTTTTGTAGGTATACTAAGTACTATTAGCAAGTTTTAAGAAATTTGAATAACCATAACTCGAGTTATATCGGTTTTACTCGAGTAACTTTCATAATTATTGCAAATATTTTCATTTAAAAAATCGGTGAACTTGCAGTTTTAAAACTACATACTAGAAAATATACATACTACTTTTTGTAGGTATACTAAGTACTATTAGCTAGTTTTAAGAAATTTGAATAACCGTAACTAGAGTTATATCAGTTTTACTCGAGTAACTTTCATAATTATTGCAAATATTTTCATTTAAAAAATCGGTGAACTTGTAGTTTTAAAACTACATACTACAAAATATACATACTACTTTTTGTAGGTATACTAAGTACTATCAGTAAGTTTTAAGAAATTTTAATAACCGTAACTCGAGTTATATCGGTTTTATTCTGTAGTATTTTGGGTTGTTAAACACAAAAACTACAAGGAAATGTATACAAAAACTCACACAGGTTCAAAGGAGTTGGCAGGATCTTCATACAACGTAATATCAATATATTTATATTTTTCAGAAATCTAATATATTTTCGCGCCACCAATATTTTTAGTTTTATTAACCTATTAACGATCCTTGATTATTCATGAAATTTCTTCACATCTGTTTACAATGCATATTTGCATATCTCAGTGAAATTAATTCTCATTGATTTGACGGGAAAATAAATATGCTCATGCATCACAAATATATAAACTCGATGCTGATGATGATGATGGAGGAAGAGGTGAAAGTAAGCGGGCCGATAAAGGCATTGGTTGGATGTTCCCACGTTTCATTTTAAAACATTTCACACCTACTACGCGACTAAGAAAAAGACAACGCTGGACGTAATGGTGAATAACTGACGAAGACAGAGCGACACTTCGGCGCGCATATTAATGTTTAAATACGAGACACTAACTAGCTAACGGGACACGCGGCCGTCTCTATAGATCTACCATTTCGATTAAGACAATAATAATAAATTGAATAATAAATGTTTGACTATATATAAATAATTTCTTCATTCATATTCTTCTTCTTCTAGAACGTATCCACTAATGTGTGTTTGCCATCATATTTATTGTGTATTCTCTTGCTGACTGGAAAAGTTCTTTAAACAGTCCTTTTATTTCGTAACCAACACGGCTACTAAAATATTGGAATCTAGTACTGAAACTAAGAATATTTGTTTCGCAGATAAAGACACAACAAATAAGGGTGAAGAGGTTTCTTCAAAACCAGATCAGCTAGACATGTCTGAAAAATCCCAATTAATCAAAGATACTGAATTACAACAGCTCGTTTCTGATGAAATTAAAGAACAGGAAAATGTGGACACCAAAAAGCTAACTGAAGATATTCCTCATACAGTTTGTTCTAATGAAGTCATTAATGTTTCCGTCCTATTTGCCCTCAATCTTAATCTATCTTGCCAAAGTTTATGCTATGTGATATTTTCTTTACAGTATTAATGAAACAAAGAAAAACTGCATTTATAAGGTCAACGTTTTTCTTTTAATTCGCATAATTCATTCTGATATTAGCTGTAGGAACTGATGTTACAATCATCAAACGCAGGAAAACGATATATGTAGACAACATAACGATGTTGTCTACACATGTCGTTTTCCTGCGTTTGATGGTTGTAACATCAGTTCCTACAGCTAATATCAGAATGAAACATAGGAATTGGAAGAAAAACATCGTTATGTTGTCTACATATATCGTTTTCCTGCGTTTGATGATTGTAACATCAGTTCCTACAGCTAATATCAGAATGAAAGATGGGAATTGGAAGAAAAACATTGTTAACCTTATAAATACAGTCTTTCTTCGTTTCATTAGTATTGTAAAAAAACACAGCATAAACTTTGACTAGACAGAATAAGATTGAGTGCAAATAGAACGGAAACAAATGTCTTGGTTACGAAATAAAAGGACTGTCCAAGAACTTTTCCAGCTAATATCAGAATGAAAGATGAGAATTGGAAGAAAAATATTGTTAACCTTATAAATACAGTCTTTCTTCGTTTCATTAATATTGTAAAAAATACACATAGCATAAACTTTGGCAAGGCAGAATAAGATTGAAGGCAAAAAAGAAATAGGACGCAAACAAATGTCATGGTTGCGAAATAAAAGGACGTTCCAAGAACTTTTCCAGCCAGCAATAGAATACAAAATAAATCGTTTTCCTGTGTTTGATGGTTGTTAGCAGTACTCGGTCTCTTTTTGACAGTCTTAAAACATCTTTATTCGTTCTCTTTGTTGTCTATGGTATTTTAAAGCTTCTACAGAACATATACATTAATCAACAGAAGTGAATCTTATACAACATTGTTTTTTTTTTCAAAACAATTCTCCGGAAAAAAATCTTGAACATTGAATCCTGCTAGAATACTCATACGCCAAGCTACGTGCAATCAAAAAGTTCAGAGAATCCATATTTTAAAATAATTTTACATATAAAAATGGCCGAATGTATTTTCTTGATAAACCCGCCTAAATCTATGATACAGAAATCGATTTTAACTACAGAATGGTATAAGAAAACTGTAATACTATAACAAAACTTTCAATCGTTTACACTTGCCCGCGTCCACAGTTAGATGCCGCCACGTGTGCGTAAACATCCCTCAATGTCAAACGTCGTATAAATGTATCAATTTCCACAATTTTCACCCGTCGCCAGTTCAAATTAATCATCAAAATCATTTCGTTGTGGTGATGCGAACGGGTGGCCATCAGTTGCAAGCATCGCATGGCAGGTAAGCCCAATTAACCTAGAAACAATCGTCCATCTTATGATAAAAATCGCCCCCCTCTTTGCCAGGGTTTATAAATGGCGGACAATCCGGTCGTATTGAATTTCCACGAGAGCCTGTTGCGGCTATCCGACGTGGAGCTTCTGACCGGCCCCAACTGGCTGAACGACACCATAATCTCTTTCTATTTCGAGTACCTGGAGGTGCAAAAATTCAAAAACAACCCCACGCTGCTGTTTGTCCCGCCGCAGGTGACGCAGTGCATTAAAATCACCCCTGCTGAAGAAATTAATGTCTTTCTGAGTCCGCTAGATGCAAACACTAAGGATTTTATATTTTTTGCTTTGAATGATAATGAGCAGACTGAGGTGTCCGGAGGTACTCATTGGAGCCTGCTGGTGTTTTCGTACCCTGAGAAACAGGTGTACCATTTTGATTCGTTTCACGGCTCGAACCAGTACCAGGCTTTAGAGCTAGGCACCAAAATGTTGCGATATTTCGGGTTGAATTACTCGAGCGGGATTATGGATGTTAAGTGCTTGCAGCAGAGTAATGGGTATGATTGTGGGATACATGTGTTATCTCAGTGTGAGCACTTGGCGTCCTATACCAGCAAAATGAGGCGTGTTGATGGCTGTCCGACGCTTGAAAGAGAGGTTGTTCAGACTAAACGGAAGGATATTTTAAATTTAATTAATATTTTGAGGAATAAGTCTAGTAGGTGATTTAGTCGATTTGTTTTTAATAAAGAGGAGATTTTAATGCCTGATTGTTTTAATAATACGCGTGTATGTTTTTGTTAAATCTTAACAATTCAACATCACCAACCAGATAATATAAAAAAAACAATCATTCGATGATAATTATCATAATAAATAAATAAATATGCTCATGCATCACAAATATATAAACTGGATGCTGATGATGATGATGATGGAGGAATTGAAGCTGACAAAAACAAAAGATGTGCCGACTATCCTTGCCGAGTCGGCAAGTTTAATAAAAGGTACCGACAAAACGTAAAACGCCCAAAACAAATTCTGATGTTTTATGTCAGCATCATATCGATATGATGGCATAAAACATCAGACCAGTATGAATTAGTTTTGGACGTTTTACGTTTTGTCGGTACCATTTATTAAATTTGCCGACATCAGCAAGGATAGTCAGCACATCTTTTGTTTTTGTGGGCACAAAAGGATTTAGTCGAATACTTATTTACCCATACAATCCCAGCGACACAGCGTGTTTACTGATGTTAACATTTAAAATAAACGAAATTGCTGTTTTCAATTATCTAACTACCCGACCATTTTCCTTGAAATATAGTGAACTTGAAGCAGATTTAAATATTATTTAAACAATTTCAGGGAGAATTTTATCGCATGGCAAAAACTATGCGAGCAAAGGTGTGGTGGGTGGTTGGTCCCCACCAACCTGAATACTCCCGTCCACTATTTCAAACGACTTGAACTCTGCACTACATTGTGTCTCACAATTGTTTATGAATCAGGCGTAAAATAATAAATGAAATTAATTGAATCATAGAACGTTTATGAAAACAGTCTAGTGCAAAGTCGTTTGAAATAGTGGATGGGCATAGTTAGGTTGATAGGGAACAACCCACCCGCCCCACCTGTGTTCGCATAGTTTTTTTCAACGAATACAGAGGTTTAATATTGTTTAAACAATTCGAGGAAGAATTTGATCCCATGAAAAAAACTATGCGAGCAAAGGTGGGGTGGGCCGGTGGTCCCCACCAATCTGACTATGCCCGTCCACTATTACGAACGCCTTGAACTCTGCAGTACACTATTTTTCGCAATTTCCTATAAATCAAAACTTTATTAATCAATTGAATTGATGGAATCAGTAAAAATTCCGATAAAAAGTGTAGTGCAGAGTTCAAGCCGTTCGTAATAGTGGACGGGCGTAGTCAGGTTGGTGGGGGGCCACCCGCCCACCCCACCTTTGCTCGCATAGTTTTTTTCATGGGATAGAATTTTTCCTTAATTTGTTTAAACAATATAAAACGTCTGTATCCATTGAAAAAACTATGCGAACAAAGGCGGGGTGGATGGGTGGTCCCCACCAACCTGACTACTCCCGTCCACTATTTCAAACGACTTGAACTATGCCCTACATTGTTTCTCACATGTTTTTTTTTACGAATCAGGCGTAAATTAATAAATGAAATAATTGAATCATAGAAAGTTTATGAAAACAGTCCAGTGCAAAGTTCAAGTCGTTTGAAATAGTGGATGGGCATAGTTAGGTTGATAGGGAACAACCCACCCACCCCACCTGTGTTCGCATAGTTTTTTTCAACGGATACAGAGGTTTAATATTGTTTAAACAATTCGTGGAAGAATCTTATCCAATGAAAAAAACTCTGGGAGCAAAGGTGGGGTGGGCGGGTGTTCCCCACCAATCTGACTATGCCTGTCCACTATTACGAACGACTTGAACTCTGCAGTATACTATTTTTCGCAATTTTCTATAAATCATAACTTTATTAATCAATTAAATTGATGGAATCAGTAAAAATTGCGATAAAAAGTGTAGTGCAAAGTTCAAGCCGTTCGTAATAGTGGACGGGCGTAGTCAGGTTGGTGGGGACCACCCACCCACCCCACCTTTGCTCGTATAGTTTTTTTCATGGGATAACATTCTTCCTCGAATTGTTTAAACAATATTAAACCTCTGTATCCATTGAAAAAACTATGCAAACAAAGGTGGGGTGGGCGGGTGTCCCACACCAACTAAACTATGTCCATCCTCTATTTCAAATTACTTGAACTATGCCCTACATTGTTTCTCAAATGTTTTTTTTACGAATCAGGCGTAAATTAATAAATGAAATTAATTGAATCATAGAAAGTTTATGAGAACAGACTAGTGCAAAGTTCAAGTCGTTTGAAATAGTGGATGGGCATAGTTAGGTTGATAGGGATCTCCCACCCACCCCACCTTTGGTCACGTAGTTTTTTTCAACGCATACAGAGGATTTAAATTGTTTAAACAATTCCAGGAAGAATTTTATCCCATGAAAAAAACTATGCAAGGAAAGGTAGGGTGGGCGGGTGGTCCCCACCAATTTGACTATGCCCGTCCACTATTACGAACGGCTTGAACTCTGCACTACACTTTTTATCGCAATTTTTACTGATTCCATCAATTTAATTGATTAATAAAATTTTGATTTGTAGAAAATTGCGAAACACAATGTACTGCAGAGTTCAAGCCGTTCGTAATAGTGGACGGGCGTAGTCAGATTGGTGGGGTACACCCGCCCACCCCACCTTTGCTCGCATAGTTTTTTTCATGGGATCAAATTCTTCCTCGAATTGTTTAAGCAATATTAAACCTCTGTATCCGTTGAAAAAAACTATGGGAACAAAGGTGGGGTGGGTGGTCCCTACCAATCTAACTATGCCCATCCACTATTTCAAACGACTTGAACTTTGCACTAGACTGTTCTCATAAACTTTCTATGATTCAATTAATTTCATTTATTATTTTACGCCTTATTCATAAACAATTGTAAGACACAATGTAGTGCAGAGTTCAAGTCGTTTGAAATAGTGGATGGGCATAGTTAGATTGGTAGGAACCACCCACCCCACCTTTGTTCCCATAGTCTTTTTCAACGGATACAGAGGTTTAATATTGCTTAAACAATTCGAGGAAGAATTTGATCACATGAAAAAAACTATGCGAGCAGAGGTGGGGTGGGCGGGTGGTCCCCACCAATCTGACTATGCCCGTCCACTATTACGAACGACTTGAACTCTGCAGTACACTGTTTTTCGCAATTTCCTATAAATCAAAACTTTATTAATCAATTGAATTGATGGAATCAGTAAAAATTCCGATAAAAAGTGTAGTGCAGAGTTCAAGCCGTTCGTAATAGTGGACGGGCGTAGTCAGGTTGGTAGGGATCACCCGCCCACCCCACCATTGCTCGTATAGTTTTTTTTATGGGATAACATTCTTCCTCGAATTGTTTAAACAATATTAAACCTTTGTATCCATTGAAAAAACTATGCAAACAAAGGTGGGGTGGTCGGGTGTCCCACACCAACTAAACTATGTCCATCCACTGTTTCAAACGACTTGAACTATGCCCTACATTGTTTCTCACATGTTTTTTGTTACAAATCAGGTGTAAATTAATAAATGAAAATAATTGAATCATAGAAAGTTTATGAAAACAGTCTAGTGCAAAGTTCAAGTCGTTTGAAATAGTGGATGGGGATAGTTAGGTTGATAGGGAACACCCACCCACCCCACCATTGTTCGCATAGTTTTTTTCAACGGATACAGAGGTTTAATATTGTTTCAACAATTCGAGGAAGAATTTTATCCCATGAAAAAACTATGCGGGCAAAGGTGGGGTGGGCGGATGGTCCCCACCAACCTGACTACGCCCGTCCACTATTACGAACGGCTTGAACTCTGCACTACACTTTTTATCGCAATGTTTACTGATTCCATCAATTTAATTGATTAATAAAATTTTGATTTATAGAAAATTGCGAAAAATAGTGTACTGCAGAGTTCAAGCCGTTCGTAATAGTGGACGGGCGTAGTCAGGTTGGTGGGGGGCACCCGCCCACCCCACCTTTGCTCGCATAGTTTTTTTCATGGGATCGAATTTCTCCTTGAATTGCTTAAACAATATAAAACGTCTGTATCCATTGAAAAAACTATGCGAACAAAGGTGGGGTGGGTGGGTGCTCCCCACCAACCTGACTACTCCCGTCCACTATTTCAAACGACTTGCACTATGCCCTACATTGTTTCTCAGATGTTTTTTTTTTACGAATCAGACGTAATTTAATAAATGTAATTTATTGAATCATAGAATGTTTATAAAAACAGTCTAGTGCAAAGATCAAGTCGTTTGAAATAGTGGATGGGCATAGTTAGGTTGATAGACGACACCCACCCACCCCACCTTTGTTCGCATTAGTTTTTTTTCAACGGATATAGAGGTTTAATATTGTTTAAACAATTCGTGGAAGAATTTTATCCCATGAAAAAAACTATCCGAGCAAAGGTGGGGTGGGCAAGTGGTCACCACCAATCTGACTATGCCCGTCCACTATTACGAACGACTTGAACTCTGCAGTACACTGTTTTTCGCAATTTCCTATAAATCAAAACTTTATTAATCAATTAAATTGATGGAATCAGTAAAAATTGCGATAAAAAGTATAGTGCAGAGTGCAAGCCGTTCGTAATAGTGGACGGGCGTAGTCAGGTTGGTGGGGGCCACCCGCCCACCCCACCTTTGTTCGCATAGTTTTTTCATGGGATCGAATTTCTCCTTGAATTGCTTAAACAATATAAAACGTCTGTATCCATTGAAAAAACTATGCGAACAAAGGTGGGGTGGGTGGGTGCTCCCCACCAACCTGACTACTCCCGTCCACTATTTCAAACGACTTGAACTATGCCCTACATTGTTTTTCACATGTTTTTTTTTACGAATCAGGCGTAATTTAATAAATGAAATTTATTGAGTCATAGAATGTTTATAAAAACAGTCTAGTGCAAAGCTCAAGTCGTTTGAAATAGTGGACGGGCGTAGTCAGGTTGGTGGGGGACACCCGCCCACCCCACCTTTGTTCGCATAGTTTTTTTCAACAGATACAGAGGTTTAATATAGTTTAAACAATTCGAGGAAGAATTTTATCCCATGGAAAAAACTATGCGAGCAAAGGTGGGGTGGGCGGGTGGTCCCCACCAATCTGACTATGCCCGTCCACTATTACGAACGACTTGAATTCTGCAGTACATTGTTTTTCGCAATTTTCTATAAATCAAAACTTTATTAATCAATTAAATTGATGGAATCAGTAAAAATTGCGATAAAAAGTGTAGTGCAGAGTTCAAGCCGTTCGTAATAGTGGACGGGCGTAGTCAGGTTGGTGGGGGACACCCGCCCACCCCATCTTTGCTCGCATAGTTTTTTTCATGGGATACAATTTTTCCTTGAATTGTTTAAACCATATAAAACGTCTGTATCCATTGAAAATAGTTATGCGAACAAAGGTGGGGTGGGTGGGAGGTCCCTATCAACCTAACTATGCCGATCTACAATTTCACACCAACTAAACTATGTCCATCCACTATTTCAAACGACTTGAACTATGCTCTACATTGTTTCTCACATGTTTTTTTTTACGAATCAGGCGTAAATTAATAAATGAAATTAATTGAATCATAGAAAGTTTATTATCGCAGTGTTGTGCAGAGTTCAAGACATTTGAAATAGTAAAAGGGTATAGTTTTATTGGTATGAGCCATCCATTTCAAGATTTCAAGCAACTTGTACTCGTACCTCTTGCCGCGCCGGCACCGCGCCTTCGCCTCTTCGCCTGCGACACGGTGCCTGCGAGGCGAGAGGCATAACTCTTCCACGCCGCCTCTATGTAAACATAAATTGCAATGTCCACCCCTTCACTGCATATGGACATCACAATCGCCTGTGTGACGTCGCGCCTGCACCTCGCCTACACAGCGCCTCCGCCCGACGCCGCTTACGTGTGAATTGGGCCTTAGGTGCCTCCAACTGCAGCCAAACTTTGTATTGTTGCATTTATATCACCCTGTATGGTATAATTTGGGATATTTAGCATTATAATAGACTAAATTTTTTATTCACAAATACAAATAAGTAACCCATACATTCACAAGCAAAAAACATGTAGCTTAAATATTGTTTCAGTACCTGTATTTGTATGTACATAAAAGATTTTTTATAAAATATATTAGTATAGTATATAACATATATAAAATATCCAACCTAAATAACTGTTGTTGTACCGGAAATAAAAGTAATTACCCTTTTCAAATTTATTTGGAATTTCGCATAAATATTTATATTGCGGACAATATTGGCACAATGGCGTGTGGCCCCTTAATTTCGGAGGTAAACATAAATCGCGACCATTGCATTCACTCCACAATTTCTGGAGGAGACCATCCCCCAAACGCCTTCTCCAACTCTTTGGCAACAGCTAGGCATAGATGATCACACTTGTCATTCGCTATCACTTGCAAACCAATTGGTAGCCCGCGTGAATTCAACCCCATCGGTACATGTGTGGACGGTAATGTTAGGACATTAATAATACCCGTATAACTAAAGTTAAATGCTTTAAATAGTGGTTCATTGTGATAAGGAGCTGCCGTGGGATGTGTTGGATAAATAAAAACCCCATCATCCCCTAATAAATCCATCATTTCGCGTCGAAATTGATTACGCTCCTCCACGAAATGATTATACGTTTCACTGCCATAACCCGGCCCGATTTTCTCCAACAACGCCGTGCATAGAGCTATAAACGTATGATTAGAATACCCCACGAACCACTTACCAAACTCTAACGGAATATTAATAGAACCCTTTAAGTTAGCCAACTGTTCCTGAAAGGCTGGCTTATTACTCTTCATATTATATAACCATAACTCTTTACTCCGAACAAACCGTTTTATCTCCAACCTTTCAACCTTCACCTTATGCGCTTTCTCCAAATGCACCGAAACCTTCCTAAACAAATCCTTAATTTCCCCACTAACCGGTGAAATAAACAACGCGCCCGTATCACTCTCCTGATAAAAAACCCTCAACTTTTTTATATCAACCGGCTCATCAAGCTTCAATTGTGAAGCGTTTTTGCCTGCCAACACCTTCAGTAGCGGCGTTAGATCCTCCGCGCGCCTACAAATCGGCCCAATCCCCAGAAAACTATCCTGCTCCCCCGTCACGGGCTTGGGGTACTGCCCCTTGTTCGACACTATAAATTTCGACGGCTTGTGCCCAAACACACCGTTGAAAAACGCGGGCATCCGTATGGACCCGCCGATATCGCTGCCGATGCCGAACGCGGAGGCGGCGGACGCCTGCGCGCACCCTTCCCCGCCCGACGAGCCACCCACGATGTGGTTGATATCGTAGGGGTTGTTGGTGCGACCATGCACCGTATTGTTGCTCTCCCACCTACAAACGTAAATATTAATTACAACTATTTTAGTAGTTGTTTGTACGAAATATATACCACATGCATAATTCCGATACATTTGTAAGCCCTATGGGGATGGCACCGGCGTTACGCATGGCGGCTATCACGTCGGCGTCCTCCGATGCGATCGTGTCTTTTCGTACGTAAAGGCCGGCTGAGTAAATCAATCCTGAAATTAAATTTTAATGGTTTAAAATTAATATAATAAAAAAACTATCTTTATGTAATTATATGCCAGAGGAACAAACTCAGAGGTGTGTATAATCACCCTTAAAAAATTGTGAAAGGTGATTTTCTTCAAAAATGTCTCGCAGTGTTTATGTTATAGAGATATTGGGTATATTATCTCACTTTAAAAGGTCAAAATATCTAATTGTTTTCCTCAAAAAAAAAATCGCAGCTACGAGGGTCGATCAATAAATACCCGTGTTGGGAATGAAGAGGCAAGTTTTTCACTTGTTTTTTTCTGTTTTTCAACGTAATGTTCTTTTAGTGCAATACACTTTTTATAACGTTTCTCCCCCTACAAAAAATTACGATGTGTTTCTTCAAAATACGCGTCTGTCTCGACGATAACCTCCTCGTTTGAGCTGATTTGTTTTCTTCGAGCTATGTTGGGGAAAAGAAAGAACGCGTACAGTGGGTGCGGCAGCAATTCGTACTGCAGTTCATGTAATATGGCCGCGACAATTATGGATGAATGTGCTGGTGCGTTATCGTGACGAAACAGCACTTTTTTGGTGATAAAACACGGTCGCATGTCTCCTTCAATTTTGTATTGAATCGGTCCAATAATGTACTGTAGTACTGCCCCGTTATCGTTCTTTCTTTCTGCAAAAAGGCCATGACGATTATGCCCTTGGAATCAAATAAAAACCAACCTATGAATCAGTCCGAAATTTAGTATGGTATCGTGTGAGAGATGACAGTACACGGCGGTAATGCCAACTTCTCTCGGCATTTATTGATCGACCCTCGTATATCGGTTTTATTTCCGATACATTTTTTTCATATACATTTATATCAGTCCGGGAAAGTGCGGCCGGCCCGAAGATTAGATAGGTAGCCAGCTAAGTGTACCTCGCGTGAGTAAGCGCAACCGGAAAACGTGAATAAAACAGGAAAACATACAATAATTTTATATCCGCCTAATGGCTGTTTTATTGCACGTGTCCGCGTGGATGTTTTAACCGTATTGCCATTATATTGGATCGATTTATATGCCACTACCAGATAGATACACATTACAAAAACATGTCTAGTATTTTCCGGAAAGCGGAAATGATAACTATCTAATTGAAGAATAAATTGCTGTTTTTATGAGTTGTATAGGAATATTATTTATAGCGTTATTATTATGTTTACAAAAAAACTGTATATATTATTCACTTCATGTCTAGTTGCAGGAAAATAAATATATTTCTTATAAAACATATCCACCCCTTAGCAATCTACATATCTAGATTTCGATTTTATTAGATCTCATCAGTGTAGCTCAGCTAGTGAGGGTGAATTCACACAATATTTCGAGTGGTTATATACAAACATGATGTGGTGCCGCCAGATGGCGTTTAACTTTCCTCTCAGGGGGTTAGTTAGTATCATTTTTGTATATAACCACTCGAGATATTGTGTGAATTCACCCTCACTAGCTGAGCTACACGAATGAGATCTAATAAGATCGAAATCTAGATATGTAGATTGCTAATGGGTGGATTCACACTTATATATGTTTTATAAGATTGGTCTTGTGCTGATATCTCAAGTACTCTGTTGGAAGATTATTCCATAGGGGGCACTACCCGGTAATCCTGATGGCATGAACATTGACGGTGATTACCATATGGGTGTGCATTGCTAATTGATGTGGTGTCGCCAGATGGCGTTTAACTTTCCTCCTAGGGGGTTAGTTGTATCATTTTTGTATATAACCACTTGGTTATATATTAACATGATGTGGTGCCACCAGATGGTGTTTAACTTTCCTTCTAGGGGGTTAGTTGTATCATTTTTTTATATAACCACTCGAGAATTGTGTGAATTCATCCTCACTAGCTGAGCTACACTGATGAGATTTAACAAGATCGAAATCTAGATATGTAGATTTGCTAAGGGGTGGATTCACACTTATATATGTTTTATAAGATTGGCCCTGTGTCTCAAGCACTCTGTTGGAATATTATTCCATAGAGGGCACTACCCGGTGATTCTGATGGCATGAGCATGTTGACGGTTATTACCATATGGGTGTGCATTACTAATTGATGTGGTGCCGCCAGACGGCGTTTAACTTTCCTTCTAGAGGCTTAGTTGTAACATTTTAAATATATTTCTGTTATATCAATGTTGAACTAAAATGGGTTTTTACCTTCTACAGCTATGCAGTCTTTGGTTGTAAATGGCACTCCTAAGAAAGGCTTTTCTTTGGCCAGCTCTTCCACGGACATCTGCCCGTTCTTAATTAAATCATCCGCGGCACGGGCTTCGTTCCTTGCGTCCTCGAAACGGTTCGCCACCACGCAATTGAGCACGGGGTTGATCTCGGCTATGCGCTCAATATACGAATTAACTACGTCCAGACTAGATAACTGCAACAAAAAAATATAATTTGTACTGCTTAGAGGCACCATGAAGAGGTTAAATAAATAAAAAATAAATAAATAATATGTAATTGCGTTGAAAATATATGATTTAATAATTTAATTTTTTTTTCGATTTGATTGAGTGAAATTAAAATTAATTATCATGAAGTTGTTTGTATTAACATACACGATGCGTTCATATATTAAAATAGGTTGTGACTATGTTAGTCGGCAATTTAATAGATGTGTTTATACGTTTTTATGTGTGCTATTTGAGTAATGGAACAGAACGATCGATTTCATTGATTTTAAGTACCTGCATGTATACGTGGAATTTATCATAGACATGTTCGATATTGTCGTTTAAGTATATGTATATCATCATCAGAAATATATACCAAGACCTGCCTTTTATTTCACAATCGACGATGAACTACTGAGTTCTTACATCATTCAACAGTAATATCCTAAAGAAGCTTAACATATAGAGTACAATCACGATAAATTAAAGAAGCCGTCGCTGTCTCAATACCATCCTCTCCCTAACTAGTTTTCTACTCTCAAACTATTAATACAAATATTTATAGAATAATATCTATATGATTAGAATCGAATAGTACCCGGTCTTTTGATCATAACAACGGCGCTTTAATGGTTTCTAAATATATATATATATATAAACCATATAAAACTATAAGAATAGCTAACATTATTATTATGAAATTATTATTATTTTACAAACATAAATATACATATAATCAACACAGTGCTTATACCATACATAATAAACATAACCAATAATCAAATCAAAAATCGCCACAAATACTTGGTGTAGTATATATTAAAATAAATAAATAAATTTTCATTCTCGCACGGTATTATACAAAATAATAATCACTAAACTTTCCAAATGCGATTGTTGCATTTCAATATTAAATAATAATAAAAACATATATACAATATTTAAAGTATTTAATGCCTGCTACTTATTGTTAGGTATTTATTGATGCATATAGAGCTCAATTAATAAACAAGAAAGTTCAGTCCTATCCAGACTATCGCATTGTTATCAATAACAAAGCACTTCCTGCATATAAAAAGTTTGTTTAATTTTTTTTAAGAGGCCTGATAAGGCTCCAGTATAAAAATGTCCATTTCATTTGTATATAAAAGTTCAACAAGGAAATAATTGGGAACAAACAATTGCCCAAATGTATACAGAAGAAGTTATTAACTAAAATGGTATAGGAAACACGAGTTGATTTCAGGATTGCCCTGCCACAATCCTGAAATCAACTCGTCTTTCACCTTAGTTCCAGTCTTTCTTCCCCACAACAAACATTTTCATTTAAAAAATCGCTGAACTTGTATTTTTAAAACTACATACTAGAAAATATACATACTACTTTTTGTAGGTATACTAAGTACTATTAGAAAGTTTTAAGGAATTTGAATAACCGTAACTCGAGTCAAATCGGTTTTACTCGAGTAACTTTCATAATTATTGCAAACATTTTCATTTAAAAAATCGGTGAACTTGTAGTTTTAAAACTACACACTAGAAAATATACATACTACTTTTTGTAGGTATACTAAGTGCTATTAGCGAGTTTTAAGTAATTTGAATAACCGTAACTCGAGTTATATCGGTTTTACTCGAGTAATTTTCATAATTATAGCAACAATTTTCATTTAAAAAATCGGTGGACTTGTAGTTTTAAAACTACATACTAGAAAATATACATACTACTTTTTGTAGGTATACTAAGTACTATGGGCAAGTTTTAAGAAATTTAAATAACCGTAACTCGAGTTATATCTGTTTTACTCGAGTAACTTTCATAATTATTGCAACAATTTTCATTTAAAAAATCGGTGAACTTGTAGTTTTAAAACTACATACTAGAAAATATACTTACTACTTTTGTAGGTATACTAAGTACTATTAGCAAGTTTTAAGAAATTTGAATAACCGTAACTCGAGTTATATCGGTTTTACTCGAGTAACTTTCATAATTATTGCAACAATTTTCATATAAAAAATCGGCGAACTTGTAGTTTTAAAACTACATACTAGAAAATATACATACTACTTTTTGTAGGTATACTAAGTACTATTAGCAAGTTTTAAGAAATTTGAATAACCGTAACTCGAGTTATATCGGTTTTACTCGAGTAACTTTCATAATTATTGCAACAATTTTCATTTAAAAAATCGGTGAACTTGTAGTTTTGAAACTACATACTAGAAAATATACATACTACTTTTTGTAGGTATACTAAGTACTATTAGCAAGTTTTAAGAAATTTGAATAATCGTAACTCGAGTTATATCAGTTTTATTCGAGTAACTTTCACAATTATAGCAAACATTTTCATTTAAAAAATCGATGAACTTGCAGTTTTAAAACTACATTTTAGAAAATATACATACTACTTTTTGTAGGTATACTAAGTACTATTAGCAAGTTTTAAGAAATTTGAATAACCGTAACTCGAGTTATATCAGTTTTACTCGAGTAACTTTCATAATTATAGCAACAATTTTCATTTAAAAAATCGGTGGACTTGTAGTTTTAAAACTACATACTAGAAAATATACATACTACTTTTTGTAGGTATACGAAGTACTACTAGCAAGTTTTAAGAAATTTGAATAACCGTAACTCGAGTTATATCGGTTTTACTCGAGTAACTTTCATAATTATAGCAACAATTTTCATTTGAAAAATCGGTGAACTTGTAGTTTTAAAACTACATACTAGAAAATGTACATACTACTTTTTATAGGTATACTAAGTACTATTAGCAAGTTTTAAGAAATTTGAATAACCGTAACTCGAGTTATATCGGTTTTACTCGAGTAACTTTTATAATTATTGAAAACAATTTTCATTTAAAAAATCGTTGAACTTGTAGTTTTAAAACTACATACTCGAAAATATACATACTACTTTTTGTAGATATACTAAGAACTATTAGCAAGTTTTAAGAAATTTGAATAACCGTAACTCGAGTTATATCAGTTTTACTCGAGTAACTTTCATAAATATAGCAACAATTTTCATTTAAAAAATCGCTGAACTTGTAGTTTTAAAACTACATACTAGAAAATATACATACTACTTTTTGTAGGTATACTAAGTACTATTAGCAAGTTTTAAGAAATTTGAATAACCGTAACTCGAGTTATATCAGTTTTACTCGAGTAACTTTCATAATTATTGCAACAATTTTCATTTATAAAATCGGTGGACTTGTAGTTTTAAAACTACATACTAGAAAATATACATACTACTTTTTGTATGTATACTAAGTACTATTAGCAAGTTTTAAGAAATTTGAATAACCGTAACTCGAGTTATATCAGTTTTACTCGAGTAACTTTCATAATTATAGCAACAATTTTCATTTAAAAAATCGGTGGACTTGTAGTTTTAAAACTACATACTAGAAAATATAGATACTACTTTTTGTATGTATACTAAGTACTATTAGCAAGTTTTAAGAAATTTGAATAACCGTCACTCGAGTTATATCGGTTTTACTCGAGTAACTTTTATAATTATAGCAACAATTTTCATTTAAAAAATCGATGGACTTGTAGTTTTAAAACTACATACTAGAAAATATACATACTACTTTTTGTAGGTATACTAAGTACTATTAGCAAGTTTTAAGAAATTTGAATAACCGTAACTCGAGTTATATCGGTTTTACTCGAGTAACTTTCATAATTATAGCAACAATTTTCATTTAAAAAATCGCTGAACTTGTAGTTTTAAAATTACATACTAGAAAATATACATACTACTTTTTGTAGGTCTACTAAGTACTATTAGCAAGTTTTAAGACATTTGAATGACCGTAACTCGAGTTATATCAGTTTTACTCGAGTAACTTTCATAATTATAGCAACAATTTTCATTTAAAAAATCGGTGGACTTGTAGTTTTAATACTACATACTAGAAAATATATATACTACTTTTTGTAGGTATACTAAGTACTATTAGCAAGTGTTAAGAAATTTGAATAACCGTAACTCGAGTTATATCGGTTTTACTCGAGTAACTTTCATAATTATAGCAACAATTTTCATTTAAAAAATCGGTGAACTTGTAGTTTTAAAACTACATACTAGAAAATATACATACTACTTTTTGTAGGTATACTAAGTACTATTAGCAAATTTTAAGAAATTTGAATAACTGTAACTCGAGTTATATCGGTTTTACTCGAGTAACTTTCATAATTATAGCAACAATTTTCATTTAAAAAATCGCTGAACTTGTAGTTTTAAAACTACATACTAGAAAATATACATACCACTTTTTGTAGGTCTACTAAGTACTATTAGTAAGTTTTAAGAAATTTGAATAACCGTAACTCGAGTTATATCGGTTTTACTCGAGTAACTTTGATAATTATAGCAACAATTTGCATTTAAAAAATCGATGAAGTTGTAGTTTTAAAACTACATACTACAAAATGTACATACTACTTTTTGTAGGTATACTAAGTACTATTAACAAGTTTTAAGAAATTTTAATAACCGTAACTCGAGTTATATCAGTTTTACTCGAGTAACTTTCATAATTATAGCAACAATTTTCATTTAAAAAATCGGTGAACTTGTAGTTTTAAAACTACATACTACAAAATGTACATACTACTTTTTGTAGGTATACTAAGTACTATTAGCAAGTTTTAAGAAATTTTAATAACCGTAACTCGAGTTATATCAGTTTTACTCGAGTAACTTTCATAATTATTGCAACAATTTTCATTTAAAAAAACGGTGAACTTGTAGTTTTAAAACTACATACTAGAAAATATACATACCACTTTTTGTAGGTCTACTAAGTACCATTAGTAAGTTTTAAGAAATTTGAATAACCGTAACTCGAGTTATATCAGTTTTACTCGAGTAACTTTCATAATTATAGCAACAATTTTCATTTAAAAAATCGGTGAACTTGTAGTTTTAAAACTACATACTAGAAAATATACATACTACTTTTTGTAGGTATACTAAGTACTATTAGTAAGTTTTAAGAAATTTGAATAACCGTAACTCGAGTTATATCGGTTTTACTCGAGTAACTTTCATAATTATTGCAACAATTTTCATTTAAAAAATCGGTGAACTTGTAGTTTTAAAACTACATACTAGAAAATATACATACTGCTTTCTGTAGGTATACTAAGTACTATTAGCAAGTTTTAAGAAATTTTAATAACCGTAACTCGAGTTACATCGGTTTTACTCGAGTAACTTTCATAATTATTGCAACAATTTTCATTTAAAAAATCGGTGAACTTGTAGTTTTAAAACTACATACTACAAAATATACATACTACTTTTTGTAGATATACTAAGTACTATTAGCAAGTTTTAAGAAATTTGAATAACCGTAACTCGAGTTATATCGGTTTTACTCGAGTAACTTTCATAATTATTAGCAACAATTTTCATTTAAAAAATCGGTGGACTTGTAGTTTTAAAACTATATACTAGAAAATATACATACTACTTTTTGTATGTATACTAAGTACTATTAGCAAGTTTTAAGAAATTTGAATAACCGTAACTCGAGTTATATCGGTTTTACTCGAGTAACTTTCATAATTATTGCAACAATTTTCATTTAAAAAATCGGTGAACTTGCAGTTTTAAAACTACATACTATAAAATATACATACTGCTTTCTGTAGGTATACTAAGTACTATTAGCAAGTTTTAAGAAATTTTAATAACCGTAACTCGAGTTACATCGGTTTTACTCGAGTAACTTTCATAATTATTGCAACAATTTTCATTTAAAAAATCGGTGAACTTGTAGTTTTAAAACTACATACTACAAAATATACATACTACTTTTTGTAGATATACTAAGTACTATTAGCAAGTTTTAAGAAATTTGAATAACCGTAACTCGAGTTATATCGGTTTTACTCGAGTAACTTTCATAATTATTAGCAACAATTTTCATTTAAAAAATCGGTGGACTTGTAGTTTTAAAACTATATACTAGAAAATATACATACTACTTTTTGTATGTATACTAAGTACTATTAGCAAGTTTTAAGAAATTTGAATAACCGTAACTCGAGTTATATCGGTTTTACTCGAGTAACTTTCATAATTATTGCAACAATTTTCATTTAAAAAATCGGTGAACTTGCAGTTTTAAAACTACATACTATAAAATATACATACTGCTTTCTGTAGGTATACTAAGTACTATTAGCAAGTTTTAAGAAATTTTAATAACCGTAACTCGAGTTACATCGGTTTTACTCGAGTAACTTTCATAATTATTGCAACAATTTTCATTTAAAAAATCGGTGAACTTGTAGTTTTAAAACTACATACTACAAAATATACATACTACTTTTTGTAGATATACTAAGTACTATTAGCAAGTTTTAAGAAATTTGAATAACCGTAACTCGAGTTATATCGGTTTTACTCGAGTAACTTTCATAATTATTAGCAACAATTTTCATTTAAAAAATCGGTGAACTTGTAGTTTTAAAACTACATACTACAAAATATACATACTACTTTTTGTAGATATACTAAGTACTATTAGCAAGTTTTAAGAAATTTGAATAACCGTAACTCGAGTTATATCGGTTTTACTCGAGTAACTTTCATAATTATTAGCAACAATTTTCATTTAAAAAATCGGTGAACTTGTAGTTTTAAAACTACATACTAGAAAATATACATACTACTTTTTGTAGGTATACTAAGTACTATTAGCAAGTTTTAAGTAATTTGAATAACCGTAACTCGAGTTATATCAGTTTTACTCGAGTAACTTTCATAATTATAGCAACAATTTTCATTTAAGGTAAAGGTCATTACCCATGTTCTGTCACAGTTTTACCACGCTGCTGTAAACGCGTGATATTTTATATATTTATTACATATATATATATATATATATATATATATATATATATATAATAAATATAATAAATATATAAAATATCACGCGTTTACAGCAGCGTGGTAAAACTGTGACAGAACATGGGTAATTACCTTTACCTTAATTAACCCACACCATTATCAGGGATCATTAGTGTCCAATACTTTACTTCTGGATTTTTATAGACATGCAAACTTTGGAATGGCCCTTTAGTCACTTTAGTGTCACATAACTTTTAAACACCAAATTATATAAATAAATACATCACGTTTGTTCGTGTATGTAATTGAATTCAGTATTAATTGCAACACATTATTTTCGTATTAATTCATCACATACAGTCAATATTATTAAACGTTCTATTGACTTGCAATTACCTGCTATTACTTAATAACGTGTGCGCAATAACAAAATTATAAGTCGGGCAGATACCGCGCTGAAGCACATGAATCATTAAGGCCAAGGGCACGCTTGTAAATGACACACCGGCGTATTTTTATCGCAAAACTTCTGAATATCTCATACGCTTTTATTTCAATGTTTTAACAGTAGATTGTTTCAAATTAAATATCTTAAATAATCAGTAAACTCTTACAAACTCAAATTTGAGTCAACATCTTAAATAATCAGTAAACTCTTTCAAATTCAAGTTTGAGTCAATATCTTAAATAATTAGTAAACTCTTTCAAATTCAAATTCGAGTCAATATCTTAAATAATCAGTAAACTCTCTCAAACTCAAATTTGAATCAATATCTTAAATAATCAGTAAACTCTTTCAAATTCAAATTTGAGTTAATATCCTAAATAATCAGTAAACTCTTTCAAACTCAAATTTGAGTCAATATCTTAAATAATCAGTAAACTCTTTCAAATTCAAGTTTGAGTCAATATCTTAAATAATTAGTAAACTCTTTCAAATTCAAATTCGAGTCAATATCTTAAATAATCAGTAAACTCTTTCAAACTCAAATTTGAATCAATATCTTAAATAATCAGTAAACTCTTTTAAATTCAATTTTGAGTCAATATCTTAAATAATCAGTAAACTCTTTCAAACTCAAATTTGAGTCAATATCTTAAATAATCAGTAAACTCTTTCAAATTCAAATTTCAGTCAATATCTTAAATAATAAGTAAACTCATTCAAATTTGAGTTTATAACTCTATGGATGGTGTGTTTGTCTACAGTTTATAGCAAGGATGGTAGGTAGAAATATAGTCTTTGTTTAATTGAATTTTTCATATTATAAATATCCTAGTTTTGTATCAATAATTCGATAACCCATATGTTTAAAACATAACCCTATTTTTAGAGTCAATTAACAAATCGTTAAACACGCAATACAATGCCAGTTTTATAAATTACACTAGTAAATCGGTATACAATTAAAATAAACACAATGGCAACAAAATAACATTGCAGCTAAAAAAAATATGTTTTCATACAATATAACATTTTTATCAACGCTGATAATAAATGTTATCAATTTTAATCTATTGGTTTAAGTGCACATTAATAAAATGCATATGTATATATGGATTTGGTACTCATGGATAACGATTTGGGAATGAACGACATACTTTAGACGATGACGAAGCACGAATTAATTCGATATTGTGATGATAATATATATATTAGCTGTGCTGTTAGAATTCTATTGATTAACGCCTTATTGTCAGGATAATACATACAAGCTGTACTGATAAAATTTTATTAACAGGTTCAACAGAGCGAACCCATACAAGCACACAACTGCTTATTAGTGACTCATTCAATCGAGGGCATACTTGTATTATTTAGTGCGTTTACTTTATTTAGGAACTAGATAGCCTGCCTAGAACAAAACAAAACCCCTGACAATAACAAGAAACCTAGAAAGTTGCAAACTATTAATAAACAACACTATTATTATTCATGAAATTTAAATATCTTGGTGTAGAGTGATTTCGTTTATCACTCTGGGATATCCAGATATTTTAATCCAGACATCTTACTTCTTACAACCATTCTCTTTGTTTCCTTACATTCTTCTTTGGTCTCATCGTCTATCTTTTGAAAAAGTTTTCGGTACAATTGTTTCTTCGTTTGTATTTCCTACTTTAACTATTCGTTTCAACAGTCAGGCTTCTTTTAAGCCTGTAGTGTTGCGAGAGCTTCATTTGCGACATCCAGGATGCAGGATTTTATATGCTGGTTTTGTTCAATTATTCAGTTTTTCGTCTAATCGTCTGGTATATAAATATTTCTTACTGCACTGTTCAAACCCTTCATGGTGCATTAATTTCAACATGTATATAATCTACTGCTCAATATTGGCACAAATCTGTCTTATTTTCGATATAATTTTTAAAAAGTTAATAGACAATTTTTCAATTCTTATGGGTTTTCACCATAAGAATTGAAAAATTGTCTATTAACTTTTTAAAAATTATATCGAAAATAATGCAGATTTGTGCCAATTCTTGGCACTTTTGAAATTAATTTTATAATTATTACAAAGTAATGGCCATGACCAACATCATCAACTGTCATAACCAAACATATGTGGATGAGTTAAAATGTCCAACGCACTTATGTATAGCTGTTTTTTTTGTCTTTGGAACATTATATTTTGTTTAAACAAACAAAATCTTCACTATCCTCTATGTTACGTGAATTCACTGCTGTCATCAAATTTATGTTGTCTTCTTTTCTCTAATCTTTACTCTGCTTGTAACCTCGAGCCTCGTAGAACTCTCCTTCTTTTATAACCGTTTTCTTTCTGTAGGGTCTTGTAACTTCTTCTTCTCGAGGGTCTTGTGGAACTGTTTCTCCTTCGTCGTTGTCGTTACGTCAATCTTTTATTAATTCTGTATAATGGGGGGGGGGGTCTATGTCTATGTCTTGTGGAACTGTCGTTCCTTCGTCGTTGTCGTTACGCCAATCTTTTATTAATTCTGTATAATGGGGGGGTCTATGTCTATGTCTTGTGGAACTGTCTTTCCTTCGTCGTTGTCGTTACGCCAATCTTTTATTAATTCTATATAATGGGGTTTTTGGACATCCCTGGATTTTCGTCTGCCAATAGCGTCTTTGTAGTTTCGTCATCTGGGGGGGGTTACTCTAATGGCCTACTCGGAATATATGTTTTACAACTAATGTGGTAACGATATTCATGGTTTTTGGGACACAACAAGTGTAACCAACTTTTTTACACAATTTATAAGTATCTTACCAAATCATCTTCATGCATAAACTTTCTATAAAATCTCAAATACACCTTGTAACTAATCTACCTAGCAGTTTACTTAAACAGTGTAAATAATGCAGCAAACACATAACACCTCGCTTGTAATAATAATCACCTAAACAAACAGTAACATGACGTAAATTTGTTTTAAACATTTAACATCAACCGGCCGACTTGGTAGGTTTCCCACAAACAAAATCCATGCGTAAATTAGTGTCTCACCTTTCTCGTTCGGATTTTGTACGCCAGCGTGGTGGCCGACTCCAGTAGCACCAGGTTCCGGATGGGCGGCATTCCGCGGCCGGGCGAGCGGTACAACAGCCGGAACACGTAGCTCACCATGACCTCGAGGAAGGTGAACAACACCCCGAGGGTGGTCTGTAGGTAATCTGCCATGAACCCCATTATAATTATTATTATTGTGAATCACAGACGGGTGAAAATTTGGAATTTACTAAAACTTTAAAAATGCGCGGCATGACCGCCACAGGTGGGCAAATTTTGGGGGGTGGCGAACAACGCGCACGGTGGGGGCGGTGACGGTGGCGTTCGAGAAGCCGCCACACGCACAGATCGACAGCGCGCTCGCAACTGCTGTCAGATTCGCGACACCGGCAGCTTGTTATTGTTGGGTCGTGGGTGGCGGTTGAATACAATCATTGGTGGGGATATTATTTTTATATATAGTTCACCAGTATTTAAGTCTTTTACTATGCATCAGTAAACCTTATGTCTCCACATAATAAAACGTACAAATGTGATGTGGACACTTTTAAAATTCAATTCCACACTGTGATGGCAAATCCACAGTATTTGTGCGAATAAAAATGATAGATTTTTGAAAATAACATTTTATTGTACTGAATTTATTGACAAATCAGAATTCTCAAACCGAAATTCTATAACATTATTTGTTTTATGGTGACAGCCACTTGAACTGAACATAATTATTTTCGCAATCTCACGACTAACAAATGACGCCGTGATTGTAAATCCACAGTATTTTTGCGAGTAAAAATTATAGATTTTTGAAAATGACATTTTATTGAACTGAATTTAGTGACAAATCAGAATTCTCAAACCGAAATTCTATAACATCATTTGTTTTATAGTGACAGCCAGTTGAACTGAACATAATTATTTTCGCAATCTCACGACTAACAAATGACGCGATGATTGTAAATCCACAATATTTTTGCTAGTAAAAATTATAGATTTTTGAAAATGACATTTTATTGAACTGAATTTAATGACAAATCAGAATTCTCAAACCGAAATTCTATAACATCATTTGTTTTATGGTGACAGCCACTTGAACTGAACATAATTATTTTCGCAATCTCACGACTAACAAATGACGCCGTGATTGTAAATCCACAGTATTTTTGCGAGTAAAAATTATAGATTTTTGAAAATGACATTTTATTGAACTGAATTTAGTGACAAATCAGAATTCTCAAACCGAAATTCTATAACATCATTTGTTTTATAGTGACAGCCAGTTGAACTGAACATAATTATTTTCGCAATCTCACGACTAACAAATGACGCGATGATTGTAAATCCACAATATTTTTGCTAGTAAAAATTATAGATTTTTGAAAATGACATTTTATTGAACTGAATTTAATGACAAATCAGAATTCTCAAACCGAAATTCTATAACATCATTTGTTTTATAGTGACAGCCAGTTGAACTGAACATAATTATTTTCGCAATCTCACGACTAACAAATGACGCGATGATTGTAAATCCACAGTATTTTTGCGAATAAAAATTATAGATTTTTAAAAATGACCTTTTATTGAACTAAATTTAATGACAAATCAGAATTCTCAAACCGAAATTCTATAACATCATTTATTTTATAGTGACAGCCAGTTGAACTGGACATAATTATTTTCGCAATCTCACGACTAACAAATGACGCGGTGATTGTAAATCCACAGTATTTTTGCGAGTAAAAATAATAGATTTTTGAAAATGACATTTTATTGAACTGAATTTAATGACAAATCAGAATTCTCAAACCGAAATTCTATAACATCATTTGTTTTATAGTGACAGCCACTTGAACTGAACATAATTATTTTCGCAATCTCACGACTAACAAATGACGCGATGATTGTAAATCTACAGTATTTGTGCGAGTAAAAATAAAAGATTTTTGAAAATAACATTTTATTGAACTGAATTTAATGACAAATCAGAATTCTCAAACCGAAATTCTATAACATCATTTGTTTTATAGTGACAGCCACTTGAACTGAACATAATTATTTTCGCAATCTCACGACTAACAAATGACGCGATGACTGTAAATCTACAGTATTTGTGCGAGTAAAAATTATAGATTTTTGAAAATGACATTTTATTGAACTGAATTTAATGACAAATCAGAATTCTCAAACCGAAATTCTATAACATCATTTGTTTTATAGTGACAGCCACTTGAACTGAACATAATTATTTTCGCAATCTCACGACTAACAAATGACGCGATGATTGTAAATCTACAGTATTTGTGCGAGTAAAAATAATAGATTTTTGAAAATAACATTTTATTGAACTGAATTTAATGACAAATCAGAATTCTCAAACCGAAATTCTATAACATCATTTGTTTTATAGTGACAGCCAGTTGAACTGAACATAATTATTTTCGCAATCTCACGACTAACAAATGACGCGATGACTGTAAATCTACAGTATTTGTGCGAGTAAAAATTATAGATTTTTGAAAATGACATTTTATTGAACTGAATTTAATGACAAATCAGAATTCTCAAACCGAAATTCTATAACATCATTTGTTTTATAGTGACAGCCACTTGAACTGAACATAATTATTTTTGCAATCTCACGACTAACAAATGACGCGATGATTGTAAATCTACAGTATTTGTGCGAGTAAAAATAATAGATTTTTGAAAATAACATTTTATTGAACTGAATTTAATGACAAATCAGAATTCTCAAACCGAAATTCTATAACATCATTTGTTTTATAGTGACAGCCAGTTGAACTGAACATAATTATTTTCGCAATCTCACGACTAACAAATGACGCGGTGATTGTAAACCCACAGTATTTTTGCGAGTAAAATTGATAGATTTTTGAAAATGACATTTTATTGAACTAAATTTAATGACAAATCAGAATTCTCAAACCGAAATTCTATAACATCATTTGTTTTATAGTGACAGCCACTTGAACTGAACATAATTATTTTTGCAATCTCACGACTAACAAATGACGCAGTGATTGTAAATCCACAGTATTTTTGCGAGTAAAATTGATAGATTTTTGAAAATGACATTTTATTGAACTAAATTTAATGACAAATCAGAATTCTCAAACCGAAATTCTATAACATCATTTGTTTTATAGTGACAGCCACTTGAACTGAACATAATTATTTTCGCAATCTCACGACTAACAAATGACGCGGTGATTGTAAATCCATAGTATTTTTGCGAGTAAAAATGATAGATTTTTGAAAATGACATTTTATTGAAATGAATTTAATGACAAATCAGAATTCTTAATCCAAAATTCTATAACATCATTTGTTTTATGGTGACAGCCACTTGAACTGAACATAATTATTTTCGCAATCTCACGACTAACAAATGACGCGGTGATTGTAAACCCACAGTATTTTTGTGAGTAAAAATTATAGATTTTTGAAAATGACATTTTATTGAACTGAATTTAATGACAAATCAGAATTCTCAAACCGAAATTCTATAACATCATTTGTTTTATAGTGACAGCCACTTGAACTGAACATAATTATTTTTGCAATCTCACGACTAACAAATCACGCCGTGATTGTAAATCCACAGTATTTGTGCGAGTAAAAATAATAGATTTTTGAAAATGACATTTTATTGAACTGAATTTAATGACAAATCAGAATTCTCAAACCGAAATTCTATAACATCACTTGTTTTATAGTGACAGCCACTTGAACTGAACATAATTATTTTTGCAATCTCACGACTAACAAATCACGCCGTGATTGTAAATCCACAGTATTTTTGCGAGTAAAAATAATAGATTTTTGAAAATGACATTTTATTGAACTGAATTTAATGACAAATCAGAATTCTCAAACCGAAATTCTATAACATCATTTGTTTTATGGTGACAGCCTCTTGAACTGAACATAATTATTTTTGCAATCTCACGACTAACAAATCACGCCGTGATTGTAAATCCACAGTATTTGTGCGAGTAAAAATGATAGATTTTTGAAAACGACATTTTATTGAACTGAATTTAATGACAAATCAGAATTCTCAAACCAAAATTCTATAACATCATTTGTTTTATGGTGAGAGCCACTTGAACTGAACATAATTATTTTCGCAATCTCACGACTAACAATAGACGCGATGATTGTAAATCCACAGTATTTGTGCGAGTAAAAATAATAGATTTTTGAAAATGACATTTTATTGAACTGAATTTAATGACAAATCAGAATTCTCAAACCGAAATTCTATAACATCACTTGTTTTATAGTGACAGCCACTTGAACTGAACATAATTATTTTTGCAATCTCACGACTAACAAATCACGCCGTGATTGTAAATCCACAGTATTTTTGCGAGTAAAAATAATAGATTTTTGAAAATGACATTTTATTGAACTGAATTTAATGACAAATCAGAATTCTCAAACCAAAATTCTATAACATCATTTGTTTTATGGTGAGAGCCACTTGAACTGAACATAATTATTTTCGCAATCTCACGACTAACAATAGACGCGATGATTGTAAATCCACAGTATTTGTGCGAGTAAAAATTATAGATTTTTGAAAATGACATTTTATTGAACTGAATTTCATGAAAAATCAGAATTCTCAAACCGAAATTCTATAACATCATTTGTTTTATAGCGACAGCCACTTGAACTTAACATAATTATTTTCGCAATCTCACGACTAAAAAATGACGCGATGTTTGTAAATCTACAGTATTTTTGCTAGTAAAAATTATAGATTTTTGAAAATGACATTTTATTGAACTGAATTTAATGACAAATCAGAATTCTCAAACCTATAACATCATTTGTTTTATGGTGACAGCCACTTGAACTGAACATCATTATTTTCGCAATTTCACGACTAACAAATGACGCGGTGATTGTAAATCTACAGTATTTGTGCGAGTAAAAATTATAGATTTTTGTAAATGACATTTTATTGAACTGAATTTAATGACCAATCAGAATTCTCAAACCGAAATTCTATAACATCACTTGTTTTATAGTGACAGCCACTTGAAATGAACATAATTATTTTTGCAATCTCACGACTAACAAATGAAGCGGTGATTGTAAATTCACAGTATTTGTACGAGTAAAAATTATAGATTTTTGAAAATGACATTTTATTGAACTGAATTTAATGACCAATCAGAATTCTCAAACCGAAATTCTATAACATCATTTGTTTTATGGTGACAGCCAGTTGAACGGAACATAATTATTTTCGCAATCTCACGACTAACAAATGACGCGATGATTGTAAATCCACAGTATTTTTGCGAGTAAAATTTATAGATTTTTGAAAATGACATTTTATTGAACTGAATTTAATGACAAATCAGAATTCTCAAACCGAAATTCTATAACATCATTTGTTTTATAGTGACAGCCAATTGAACTGAACATAATTATTTTTGCAATCTCACGACTAACAAATGGCGCGCTGATTGTAAATCCACAATATTTTTGCTAGTTAAAATGATAGATTTTTGAAAATAACATTTTATTGAACTGAATTTAATGACAAATCTGAATTCTCAAACCGAAATTCTATAACATCATTTGTTTTATGGTGACAGCCAATTGAACTGAACATAATTATTTTCGCAATCTCACGACTAACAAATGACGCGATGATTGTAAATCTACAGTATTTGTGCGAGTAAAAATGATAGATTTTTGAAAATGACATTTTATTGAACTGAATTTAATGACAAATCAGAATTCTCAAACCGAAATTCTATAACATCAATTTGTTTTATAGTGACCACCAAGCGGACAGGGCCAATATAAATATCGTGTAAACCGAAATTATACAATTATCTATTCGCAAATTGCAAATAATAGCACTATATATTTAAACTGCAATCGGCCAATAATTAAAAAATCGGTGCAAATCATTAACAAATTCGTTGTGAAAATAATTTATGAGTATAATGTCTTCAAGCAATCAATAAACTGAATCTATAAACAGGTTACATTCATTAATGTTCTAAATACGTTTTATATTCGACAATAATTTAGTAATGTTTCTTATAAATAAAAAATTAGATTGAAAATTATAGCGCCGGTGGCTCCACTCCTTGAATTTTTCCCGTAGCTCGTCATTCTCATTGATTTAGAGGTCGCTAGTCTAGTCATTGAGGTTGTGTTTTTGTGGCGAGTGCGAATAACCCCATTTGCCGCGAGTGTTATCGCGCTAATATTTGTTTATTGAATGGGGAGAAGTTGGTAGAATTGTTAGGTGGTTGCCGTTTGTGTTGGTGGGGTTTTGCGCGCGTTTTTTTGTGAGTGGTGCGCTTAATTTATGTGCGTGTGTTGATGCGACGCCGTGCGGAATGGGTGACGCTGGGAAGTTAAAGCCGCCGACGACGACGTCGAGCGGCGTGAGGCTGCTTCTCGGGGGCGGTGGTGGGGTGCCTAAAACTGTTGTGCCACCAGTGCTGCAGGAGGTTGGACGATTGGCCGCTAGTGTGGCTTCAGTTAGTACGAGCAGCGGATCCGCCACAGGTAATTTAGTTAGTTCTCGGTAGATGGCACGAAATGTACTAGAATGGATTTCTGACTGAATATGGATATTATTTTAGAAAAATGTCTTATTTATTTATTTATTTATTTTCTCATCAGACATTAATCTAGTTACAAAGAAAAGGAAACAGAGTATTGTTACATAAAAGAAAATCTAAAATTTAAAGATTGCTACATTAATAAAATAATAATTGATAGTGTGCGAACAAGAGTGTGAACATCTTCATATTTTCTAAGATTGTGGAAATATGCGATATCTTCCCGGAAAAAAAACTACACTATAATGAATTTTGTTCACAAACAGACGGACACACAGATATTGCAAACATCGCGTTTATTTCGAATATTTTAGGCATACAACATTAAGAAAATTGATTTTTTCATAAGTTGTTCTCGACAACAATACCTGCCACACTGGGGGGATACCCGAAAACGTGGCCAATATTACTAAACCTTCATTTAGAAGACCAAATTTTGTTCTCCGTGGGTTTTCGAGGTCGCTGATTACGAATCCGATGTCCGATTTCAAAAATTCAAAATGGCAGAAAATAAAAGTTAATTTTGGAAATTATGTAGCTAGAAATAACGTACACGGGGGTCTTTGAGGTAACTGAATACAATCCTGATGTAGGATTTAATAAATTCAAAATGGCGGACCAAAAATGGCGGACAAAAAAGTAAAATTTGCAAATAATTGATTACAAATTACTTGCAAGGGGGGTTTTGAGGTTCCTGATTACAAATGCGATGTTCGTTTTTCAATACTTTTACTTTTTCCTAGAATGAAGTTTAATTTTTCATATTTTGGCCCCACTGTGTAACGTCTCTAACCACTCGGCCAATGAGCTACGTGATTTAACAAATAATAATTTAAACAATTAAGAACTTAATTTAAATAAAACAAAACATAACGTGCAAGCATGTATTATTAAATTAAAATTAATTATTTAATTATTTTCTCTATGATGTTTATTGTTAATACAAAATATGTATGTATGTTGTTAATAAAGATTTATATATATATATATATATATATATATATATATATACACATAAATCTTTATGAACAACATACATACATATTTTGTATTAACAATATATTTCATACATAAAAGTAATTGCAATATTTGTTGTAAAGGTTTATTGACCCGCGGTCTTTCTGCCCGTGATTTGAAATATCAGATTGTATTCTTAATTCGTTAATCTGTTGTGTATGTATGTTGTAATGTTGGGTATATATTTATTATTATATATGATATTGATTTAAATCGGAGTGAAATAAATAAAATAATTAATGAATTAATTAAAACTTACTTTGCATGTTTTAAATAAATTATTAATTACAACATACAAACACACAAATTACCTTCCCTATAGAAAATTAATGTTCTGTTTTTTTGATCCCTAACGAGTTTATCTCTAATTATTACAAATTCTTATCCGCCGTCAGTCTTGAGCGTCGCCAGGACGACGGGGACGAAGGCAAACGCCAACAAAAAAAAAAGTTTAATCAAATCCCCAGGACTCATTTTCTTGCGGATATTTGAGCCGTCCATTAGGAGCACAATTGAAGCGCCTCGATACTTCCAATAAACGTCGGCTGCAGTAAAAGTTAAGAGCCCTATGAAAGAGCGTGGGCCGATATAAACTTGGTCGAGTTTTATCGAGCAGCGCAATGAAATGATCAACCGCGGGGACATTGTAGAGGAGTAAAATGAAATTCATTGATGGCCGTAGAGTTGTTGGTTTCTACTAAAAAAAATCCTGAAAACATATATTTCGGATTTCGGTTTTAATAATTTTTTTTCTAATGTAGGTATTATATTTTATATTATACTCGAGGTATTTCCTTTTGCCTTTACCTTTACCAATTATACAATGTTTATAACAAAATGACAATGAAAAGTCTCTATCTTGACATATTTTTTTAGAAACGAAGCCCTAAAGTCATAAACTCTCGCATATTTAATGCGCTCTACATCCCTGTTGGCGTGGGGTTTCATGGCTAAACACCTTTCTCTGGTCCGGAGTAGATGATATTCTCATCTAGAAACGTACTCCAGTGGTTCGGAATCCACTGTAGGTCCACCTGTAGAGCCAGTTGCCAGCACTACAGGCAGAGAAAGAGACCCATACGCCAGGATGGCGTGAAAGTGGTTGAAAAGTACAAGTACAAAAGTACATCCCTGTTTTTAGCACTAACTGATTGGACTAAATATCATTTTATTCGCTTCTTCTGCTAGGTTGTTTAAATTTCCTTCGAGGTATTTCCTTTTGTCTCGTGTGGCCATTTTTTAAAACTTAAAAATCTTCTAAAATCTGATATTGTTGTTCAAGGTCAACAACTCGACCTTGAACAACAATATCAGATTTTAGACAATAAGTTTTACAAAATGGCCAGAAGAGACAAAAGGAAATACCTTGAAAGAAATTTAAACAACCTAGCAGAAAAAGCGAACAAAATCATATTTAGTTCAGTCAATGAGTGCTAAAAAGAGGGGTGTAGAGTGCATGAAATATGCGAGAGATTTGAATTCAGGGCTTCGTTTATAAAAAAAATATGTCAAGATAGAGACTTTCTATTTTCCATTGTCATTTTGTTATAAACATGTTTAATTTTTTCAAATGAATAGTATGACGGATCTATGGTCAAATATAATAATATTAATAAAATTTTATTTCCCAACAGTTACCCATTTACAGGAAAATATACACAGAAGGAACTAATAATAATGAATTAATTTATAAATATATAATAATGAAATTTATTCGACTTGATCGCCGAAAAAAAAATACTTATAATCAAAATTTTCCAATTTCCTTCGGGCATCTGGTGCACTGATATGTTTTGCACTAAGATCAGTAAAAAAATTAAACAAAATATGTTGCATAATTTTTTTATCGACCCAGCCTCTAAAATCGGCATATCGAGATAGGAGCGTAAAAGTTAAAAATAAAAAATAAATAGAAGGAAAAATATGTCAAAATAGAAACTTTCCATTTTCCATTGTCATTTTGTTATAAATATTGTGTATTTTTTTCAAATTAATTGTATGGCGGATTCATGGTCAAAAATAATAATAATGAAATATGTTCGACTTGGTCACCGAAAAAAAATACTTATAATCAAAATTTTCCAATTTCCTTCGGGCATCTCGTGCACTGATATGTTTTGCACTAAGATCAGTAAAAAACTTAAACAAAATATGTTGCATAATTTTGTTTATCGACCCAGCCTCTAAAATTGGCATATTGTGATATGAAGGTAAAAGTTACAAATAAAAAATAAATAGAAGGAAAAATATGTCAAGATAGAGACTTTTCATTTTGCATTGACATTTTGTTATAAATGTTGTGTAATTTTTTCAAATCAATTGTATGGCGGATTAATGGTCAAAAGTAATAATAATGACATATGTTCGATTTGGTCGCCGAAAAAAAAATACTTATAATCCAAATTTTCCAATTTCCTTCAGGCATCGGATGCACTGATATGTTCTGCACTAAGATCAGTAAAAAAATTAAACAAAATATGTTGCATAATTTTTTTATCGGCCCAACCTCTAAAATCGGCATATCGAGATAGGAGCGTAAGATTTAAAAATTAAAAATAAATAGAAGGAAAAATATGTCAAGATAGAGACTTTTCATTTTCCATTGACATTTTGTTATAAGCATTGTGTAATATTTTCAAATCAATTATATGGCGGATTCATGGTCAAAACTAATAATAATGAAATTTATTCAACTTAGTCGCCGAAAAAAAAAATACTTATAATCAAAATTCTCCAATTTTCTTCAGGCATCTGGTGCACTGATGTATTTTGCATTAAGATCAGTAAAAAAATTAAACAAAATATGTTGCATAATTTTTTTATCAACCTAGCCTCTAAAATTGGCATATCGAGATAGGAGCGTAAAAGTTTAAAATATAAAATAAATAGAAGGAAAAATATTTCGAGATAGAGACTTTCCATTTTCCATTGTCATTTTGTTATAAATGTTGTGTAATTTTTTCCAATCAATTGTATGACGAATTCATGGTCAAAAATAATAATAATGAAATTTATTCGACTTGGTCGCCAAAAAAAAAATACTTATAATCAAAATTTTCCAATTTCCTTCAGGCATCTAGTGCACTGATATATTTTGCATTAAGATCAGTAAAAAAATTAAACAAAATATATTGCATAATTTTTTTATCGACCCAGCCTCCAAAATCGCCATATTGAGATAGAAGCGTAAAAGTTAAAAATAAAAAATAAATAGAAGGAGAAATATGCCAAGATAGAGACTTTTCATTTTCCATTGTCATTTTGTTATAAATATTGTGTAATTTTTTCAAATCAATCGTATGACGGATTCATGATCTATTATATATTATAATAATGATTTACGTTACAACATATGATACAAGAAAGCCAATAAAAATTATTAATAAAAATATATAACTAAATATTATGGTCGGCAAGACATAAACAAAAGATTCCTTTGGATTTTATTGGTCACTCCAATTGGTCAGTACAGACCCGCAAACAATCCACCGTGCATGCGATAAAAAGGTTAAAATAAAAAATAAATACAAGGAAAAAATATGAAATAGATAGACTTTCCATTTTCTATTGTTCTATTTTATTATAAATCTTAGAGGATAACTGCACACCGGTTAGTAGTTGTCTGGTCAGAGTTTCCAAGTTTCTAGGCAAATTTTGCGATGAGTGCAAAAAATACTTTCATCTACCCCTGATTTCAATTTTAGCGTCTATATATTCACATCCTACAGATATAATAATTATATGCAATTTTCTCCTCCTGGGTACTCTTATATTCCGTGGAATTACTGTTTTCCCAAGCCAATAAAACTTTGATAGATTCTTAGTTTTATGTGTTTACTTCTAAATAACATTTCTGGAAACTGAATTAGCCGGCAGATAAATTGTGGTTAGAAAATACCGCTGTAGGACACTCATCCGCTTTTTCATCAATGTCCTCAAATAAAAATATTAAGAAATCAAATGGTTGTGGGACAATTATCAATTTCTGTTTGTATTTATTAGCGCCATATTGGATTTATAATATGGCGCTCATGAAAAATAAACAAAAGATGGTAGTTGTTCCGCAGCTAGATAAAGGGTGGTTAGAAAACCCCGCTGTAGGAGGCTCATGCGGTTTTTCATAAATGTCCTCAATAAAAAAAAAATCAAATGGTTGTGAGACAATTATTATCTTTTGTTTGTATTTATGTGCGCCATATTGGATATATAATATGGCGCTCATAAAAAATAAACAAAAGATGATACTTGTTCCGCAGGTAGATAAATTGTGGTTAGAAAACCCTGTTGTAGGAGGCTCATGCGTTTTTTCAGCAATAAAAAAAACAAATCAAATGGTTGTGGGACAATTATCAACTTTTGTTTGTATTTATGTGCGCCATATTGGATTTATAATATGGCGCTCATCAAAAATAAACAAAAGATGATAGTTGTTCCGCAGCTATCTTGAATTGCATAGACGTTTATGTGCTGTATATAAATTTTCCATTAATGCCTCTGGGTCTCATATGTTCCTGGATACAAGGGTACAAGTCACGTAGCATCCTCTGGTGCGGTTGTATACAATAGCTAGCCATACACGAATGGAATTTTTTGAGTAGCCACGGATATTTTGTTAAAACCCGCACAGTGGGGCCGAATGTCGAAAACGTGATCAATAATACTAAACCTTTTTTTAGAAGCCCAATTTTTATTCTCCGGAGTTTTTCGAGGTCGCTTATTACGAATCCGATGTTCGATTTAAAAAAAAATCAAAATGGCGGACAAAAAAGTAAAGTTTGGAAATAATTTGAGATGAAATAAATTACACGGCGGGTTTTGAGGTCACTGAATACAAATACGATGTATGTTTTAAAAAATTAAAAATTGCAGACAATAATTGGTTCGAAATTACTTACATGGGGTGTTTTGAGCTTATTGATTACAAATCCATAAATGGATTGTCATCGGAGGAGCTCGAAAATGGCTAGAACTTAGCCGAAACTAGTTGCAAAGTGTAACTGGAGTATGATAAAAAGACAAAGTCAAAAATCGTGTCAAGTAATTTAAAAAAATCGTCAAATTAGGTCGAAAATGCGTGTAAATTCCCCGCAGAACGTCAAAACATTGGAATATGGTGTAAAAATTCACGCTTTCTGGTCGAAAATTGAAGATTTCTGAACATTTTACAACCAGAAGGGGGAGTACATGGGTCAAGAAATCTATAAAAAATTATTTATCCTTTACTTTGAACTTTCCTCAAATTGTGGGCTCTGTTGTATGCGTAAACTTAGTGCAAGGTCAACTTCACACTAACTGACTATTTTGTTGTTCAATTTAAACGACAATAGCGAAAATTACAATTTATTGTATTTTTCCAATATAACAATTTCAGATTATTAATCAGTACAAAAATACGCAACTTATGAAATTAAAATAAACGACATCCCGAGAAAAACGAGTAGCCTGTATATTAAAATTAAATAATATTACAAAAGTTTTCGTTGAATCCGTTAAATTTAAATCACAATTATATGGGAAATGATTGAACATGTTTTTTTATACAGTCATTAATTGCGATTCTCATTACCTCAAGACCTTGCAGTCACATTCGATGCACGTTTTGTTTCACACAAATAGCTATAATTGCTATGGTTTATTTGTTGGAAAGCATTCAACGGATGCAATTCTATGGTGCATTAAATGCAAGGCGAGCAGATTAGAAAAAAATGCAGGCTTAAGGTAGATTTATGTTGATATAAAATAATTGATAAATAATAAAAATAATAAATAAGGTTATTTCCCAATAGAAGTGAGGCTTTAAGCCGTTAAATGAAGAAACTCGTATGAGAAAATTTCACAGAAACCTCTCTCTGAAAAACTATGAAAATTGTTATTGTTAATTATTTCATCTAGTATTATAATTAACACATGATACACGTGAAATCGTCAACAATTGCGAAAACGTGAAAAACGCGACAAAATATAAAAAGAGTGGAAAAAACTAATTAATGCCCAATAAAACTAATTAAAAACTTATAATTAGAACATTCCCGACCACCATATCGAATATCCCACCCGGCAACAAATTCCATCCATACGATCATTGATTATGGATGAAATGTGTTGCGCAACTTTTATTGGTATGTAAATTTTTTTTTAAACGAATTTCACCAAGCGAGCCGTACTTCAAAACATTCCATCCGTCGACTCTGCAAAAAAAAAACATGAAAATAACAACCACCCAGCTGCCTCCATCAAAGCAAACGCGGGCTTCGTTAATCGCCCCGATGAGCCGGAGTAATCCACAACCCCGCGAAATTGCGTTTGCCAGCGCCTCCCCCATGCATGTTTAAGGGCTTTCCAGGAAATTGAAATTTAGAAAAAATAGATAATGTACCTGGGCTTGTTTGAGCGGATGGACAAATATTTGCCGTTAATTATGGGTGTATTTGCGTTTGGCGCGCGCGATCGTAAATAATAAAAGTTTAATCGTCGCGGCATCAGCGGAGGGAAATTGTAATTTCCCGAACGCTCTAGGGGTTTGCAAGTTTGTAGTGAAATGTTATATAAATATACTTATAGGTCAGCGCAAAGACAAACATATTTTTTTTCTTTGTAAATTTGTCACGTAATGAAGTAATTTGTTTGACAAACATTTATTGTATCAATAAATTACGACAATATAAATATAATACATTTTAAAATAACATCAATAAAATACGACAATGTATAATGTCAGCTTATAAAGATTTTTATGAATATTATTATGTGCATTATAAATAGAAATTGCAGTACGGTTTGCAAGAACCGGAGCTGATAAAAATTTTAATTTCTTTTTGTCGCAGCCTTTCAGTTTCCGGTCAGTACAAAAAACCGGACAAGTTAAAATTGAACTTCGCTCTTTTTGTTTTATGAATAAATTTTATACGTTAGCTAAATGTCCTCTAACAATAGGAAATATAATATCCTACGCATCAAATAAATATGTTTCTAGAACGTTTCAATTTACGTAATAAATAAATAAATAGATGTGTCATATTAGATAAACAAGTTAATGATAAGTCAGCATAAGTTTTAATATATAAAGAAATAATTGTAAACTTATTTCTTTTACTTTTTTTTACCTTTATAACCAACATGTACACACAGGTGGAAAGACCCGGGAAGGGTCGATAGCCCAATAGAGATTGTTTATATATATATATATATATATATATATATATATATATATATATATATATATATATAATTGTAAACATCTATTCAAATATTCTATTCTATAGAAATACAGTATAAGAAGTATTGTTACTCCGTTTGTGAAATTAAGTTGGACTCAACATTTAAATCGTGTCTCTAGATATCAGAAAACTTTTTTATTTCGCATATTTAGATTCTTTGTAAGACTATTTAGAGATACATATTTACACGGGAGAAACATTTATACTAGAGATAAAGTCACCTGTATATTGATTAGCAAATAATAATAATAATAATAATCTTTAAATAATAATAATAATAAAAATATTTATTGTCATACATAACATTTACATTATATTGCATTACATACCACAATGGGCTAACGACCGGAGTCTTTCTGCCCACGTCAAAAAACTTACAAGTTGCATATAATAATAATCTTTAACCCAGCTCAGTGGCCGAGTAGCTAGTGGTGTAGTCCGTCTCGTACTGAGCATTGGTCCCCAATTGAGTTGAGTTGAGTTGAGCTCGATCCCCAGTGGGGAACGAATTTTCGCAAACCACCTTTCACAGTTTTTCAGAGGTTTTCTGTGAAGTTAAGGTAAATACCGGGTGATTAAACTCCTCTGAGCTTCTCCCTTGACCGGCGGAAAAGCCTCACGGCTGATAGCCTTATAAAGATAGAAGTTTTTAATAATCTTTATTAACGGCAAACGCCTTGAATAAAAATAAGAAGCGACGATACATATAGCGTGCGAAATGGACAAACAAAAACTTTACTATTACATTTAACACTAGTTAAATAAATTAAATAAATATATGTAATTACAAGTGATCGAGTAACGTAATGGAGATAATTATCCTAGCCGAACAGTTCCTTTGAATAAAAACATCGAATCTGGAATTTGCTTGTAATCTATCGCATAAGTGCTTTAATCTGCAGATCGGATTATAGTATCCATAATTTGTCTTATGTTTCTTACATCTAAAAAGGAATAAATGCGTAACTACACGCATAGGTACTTCTTACTACGTGCCTTAAGGGTTTCGATCTGTTTCCATGTAAAAGTAATATTATCAATATTTGTTTTATAATTTAATCACCGGTGTGTACCCCCCAGGGAGGATGGCGCTTCGAACATTATCGATTTTAATATTAAATAAATATAAACAAACGTCTAGCATCACGAACGATGTTAACGCGCTCTCCGGTAATGCATGGGGAATTTGAGAGCTCCGCAACGCCTTCAAAGAGCCCTTTACTAAGCCTCGCTGTTTGTTCCTGTACAACACAAAGGATGAACAGCGTGAATAAGATTATTATAAGCCTGCTGACGCGTTCTTAATTAGTAGTAAATCAATATTCAAGACGCTAATTATGAAGTACTCTTTTTTTTTGTTGATTTAATTTTATTGAAACATATATAATAATAATCTTAGGCGGAAAGGCCACTGGCCAATAGCCTAATAAAGATTGTTTTCTCTCTCTAATAATCTTAATAATAGATTTACTGCACAACAGAACAAATCCTAATTACTGGACAACAATATAGAATATAACAATATAATAAAATTAATTTAAAATATGGTAAAGATACACAAATAATATGCAAATAACAATTAAAGTCCATGAAGAATAAGCTAAAACGACGAACTTAAATAAAATAATATATAAATTCATGACGACAGGATAAATTATTATTATAATAATTATAAAAATACAGTTGCTTTTATAGAACTTATAACCACAATATAAGAATCATAAGTCATCATGTATTCATTATTTTGTCATAATAAAGTATATAGTGGAAAATATCCCAATAAATTCTTATATATTTATAGGGCTATTAGCCGTGAGACTTTTTCGCCGGCTAAGGGAGAAGAATAGTTAGAAGACGTTTTTGCGATCACTACCTTTCTAATACAGCAGTGCTGTATTCGAAAAGTAAAAAGTAGAGCGATAATTTTGAATAGCAGTTTATATTTGTAGCTATAATTTACAAATTGCAAAAAGAAGGTAGTTTTCGAATACAGCACTGGTGTATTAGAACGGTAGTGATCGCAGAAACGTCTTCTAACTATTATTCTCCCTTAGCCGGCGGAAAAGCCTCACGGCCCTATAAAGATAACCGATGTGAAGTTTATTTTAACTATAGATCCGCCATACGATTGATTTGAAAAAATTACACAATGTTTATAACAAAATGACAATCGAAAATAGAAAGTCTTGATCTTGACATATTTTTCTTTCTATTTATTTTTAAATTTTAACTTTTACGCTCATATCACGATATGCCGATTTTAGAAGCTGGGTCGATAAAAAAATTATGCAACATATTTTGTTTAATTTTTTTACTAATTTTAGTTCAAAACATATCAGTGCACTGGATGCTGGAAGAAAATTGGAAAATTTTGATTTGATTGTATTTTTTTTTCGGCGACCAAGTCGAATACATTTCATTATTATTATTTTTGACCATGGATCCGTCATACAATTGATTTGAAAAAATTACACAATGTTTATAACAAAATGACAATGGAAAATAGAAAGTCTCTTTCTTGAGATATTTTTCCTTCTATTTATTTTTTATTTTTAACTTTTACGCTCATATAACGATATGTCGATTTTAGAGGATGGGTCGATAAAAAAATTATGCAACATATTTTGTTTAATTTTTTTACTGATCCTAGTACAAAACATATCAGGGCACCAGATTCCCGAAGGAAATTGGAAAATTTTGATTATAAGTATTCTTTTTTCGGCGACCAAGTCGAACATATTTCATTATTATTATTTTTTACAATGAATCCATCATACAATTCATTTGAAAAAATTACACAATATTTATAACAAAATGACAATGGAAAAGAGAAAGTCTCTATCTTAACATATTTTTCCTTCTATTTATTTTTAATTTTTAGCTTTTAGGCTCCTATCTCGATATGCCGATTAGAGGATGGGTTGATAAAAAAATTATGCAACATATTTTGTTTAATTTTTGTACTGATCTTAGTGCAAAACATATCAGTGTACCATATTCCCTAAGGAAATTGGAAAATTTTGATTATAAGTATTTTTTTTCGGCGACCAAGACGAATAAATTTCATTATTATTATTTTTGACCATGAATCCGTCATACAATTAATTTGAAAAAATTACACAACGTTTATAACAAAATGATAATAGAAAATAGAAAGTCTCTATCTTGAATTATTTTACCTTCCATTTATTTTTAATTTTTAACTTTTACGCTTCTATCTCGATATGCCGATTTTAGAGGCTGGGTCGATAAAAAAATTATGCAACATATTTTGTTTAATTTTTTTACTGATCTTCATGCAAAACATATCAGTGCACCAGATGCCCGAAGTAAATTCGAAAATTTTGAATATAAGTATTTTTTTTTCGGCGATCAAGTCGAACATATTTCATTATTATTATTTTTGACCATGAATCCGTCATACAATTGATTTGAAAAATTTACACTATGTTTATAACAAAATGACAATGGTAAATGGAAAGTCTCTATCTTAACATATTTTTCCTTATATTTATTTTTTATTTGTAACTTTTACGCTCCTATCTATCTATCTATATATATATATATATATATATATATATATATATATATATATATATATATATATATATATATATATATATATATATATATATATATATATATATATATATATATATATATATATATATATATATATATATATATATATATATATATATATATATATATATATATATATATATATATTATATATATATATATATATATATATATATATATATATATATATATATATATATATATATATATATATATATATATATATATATATATATATATATATATATATAGTTAATTCATTAATTAAATTGATGGAATCAGTAAAAATTGTGGGAAATTATGTAATGCAGAGTTCAAGTAGCTTCAAATCCTGAAATGGCTGGCTTATTCCAATAAAACTATACCCTATTATTATTTCAAATGACTTGAAATCTGCACAACACTGCAATAATGAACTTACTATGATTCAATTAATTTCATTTATTAATTTACGCCTAATTCGTAAAAAAAAACATGTGAGAAACAATGTAGAGCATAGTTCAAGCCGTTAGAAATAGTGGACGGGCATAGTTCGGTTGGTGGGGACCCCCCCCCCACCCACCTTTGCTTGCAGAGTTTGTCCATAGGATACCACTCTTTTTGGAATAGTTTAAACAATATCAATCGTCTGAATCTATTGAAAAAAACTATGCGAGCGAAGGTGGGGTGGGCGGGCGGCCCCTACGAACCAAACTATGCCCGTCCACTATTTCAAACGACTTGAACTATGCACTACACTATTTATCGCAATTTCCTATAAATAAAAACTTTATTGATTAATTAAATTGATGGAATCAGTAAATATTCCGGAAAATTATGTAATGCAGAGTTCAAGTAGCTTCAAATCCTGAAATAGCTGGCTTATTCCAATAAAACTATACCTTATTACTATTTCAAATTACTTGAAATCTGCACAACACTGCGATAATCAACTTTTTATGATTCAATAAATTTCATTTATTAATTTACGCCTAATTCATAAAAAAAAACATATGAGAAACAATGTAGAGCATAGTTCAAGCCGTTTGAAATAGTGGACGGGCATAGTTCGGTTGGTGGGGACCGCCCGCCCTCCCCACCTTGGCTTGCATAGTTTTTCCATAGGATACCAGTCTTTTTGGAATAGTTTAAACAATATAAAATGTCTGTATCTATTGAAAAAACTATGCGAGCGTAGGTGGGGCGGGCGGGCGGCCCCTACGAACCAAACTATGCCCGTCCACTATTTCAAACTACTTGAACTATGCACTACACTCTTTATCGCAATTTCCTATAAATAAAAACTTAATTGATTAATTAAATTGATGGAATCAGTAAACATTGCTGAATATTATGTAATGCAGAGTTCAAGTAGCTTCAAATCCTGAAATTGCTGAATAAAACTATACCCTATTACTATTTCAAATAACTTGAAATCTGCACAACACTGCGATAATCAACTTTCTATGATTGAATTAATTTCATTTATTAATTTACGCCTAATTCGTAAAAAAAACATGTGAGAAACAATGTAGAGCATAGTTCAAGCCGTTTGAAATAGTGGACGGGCATAGTTCGGTTGGTGGGGACCGCCCGCCCTCCCCGCCTTTGCTTGCATAGTTTTTCCATAGGATACCACTCTTTTGGAATAGTTTAAACAATATAACGTCTGTATGTAATGAAAAAACTATGCGAGCGAAGGTGGGGTGGGTGGGCGTTCCCTACGAACCAAACTATGCCCGTACACTATTTCAATCGACTTGAACTATGCACTACATTGTTTCTAACGTAATTTTTTTCGAATTAGGCGTTAAGTAATATACAAAAAGTCAATTCATCATACTTCGTTGGATAACGGGAATTTTACCTAATAATGAATACAACCATACAAAAAAATACTACCCTTTGTAAGATTCGAACCTGCGAGCCCCACATTGTCATAATATCAGCACAAAAGTCATAACTAACAGCTTTGTCGGCTTCAAAACGTTGTCTTCGTTTTTATATCATAGGGATTATTTCTTATTTTCTCATCATAACCTACCTAAAGTCTTTCAATATTATATTATGTTATATGTTTAAATTTTTATTGTATTATATGTAATCTGTATTAGTGTTTTGCGTAACAAACATACTTAACATCACAACAGCACATTCATACCTAATATAACATAGCCAACATGCCTATTCCTCATTAAAAATAATTAGACAGTTTCACCTGTATAATTGTTCATATACTAAATCTATTAATAAACATTCTTATGTTTTCAATATACTCGATTGTCGACGAAATTAATTACTTCATTATAAACTCATTTAACATAAATGGTTTTTTTAATAATAGCTTAATTTTCGTCAGTATTTATATACTAGTTGAAATTCCTGTTTAAAATTAAAAATCGAAAATAATACAACTAATCCCCTAGGAGGAAAGTTAAAGGCCATCTGGCGGCACCACATCAATTAGCAATGCACACCCACTTATTATATGTTTTATAAAAATCGAAATCAATTTTTGCAAAAATCATAAATTAAGTTTTTATTGAATATATTCCATAACTTTTCGTACACCCCGTATGTATAAGCATATATAATTACAATTTTACTTTATATTGGACTAGCAAGTTTTTTTTTCTCCTCAAACTTCAATAAAGAAAACATTTTCTATAACAAATTAAAATGCCATCAGGTTTGTTTAGTCATTCTATGCGAAGATAAAGGCTTGAATATCCGCAATTAAATTACCGCCCGAGGAAACCCCGCTGAACGACAGCTGGTAGAAATTTTATCGCATACATTTTGGGTGATTAAACCCTTACATTCCACGCATTAGTGGCACAATCTGCGCCTTTAATTACGTCTGGATCGCGGCTGTAATCAGCGGAAAAAACGGGACCGCGTTTCGGAGCGTTATTCGCTTTTAATTGGTTATCGATAGCCGCCGCCGCCGTAGCCGCGGCTTATTTAACAGTTTTATTTAGTGTAGCAAAAGTCAGTCGGTGTGGCTATTGGCGAGGATGAATCTCGCAACGGTGTATGTGCTGGTGATCATCCTTGGTGCGACTATTGCGTCGGGTATGTTCTGAAAGTAAATATAATTAGTTGAGTTTATACTTGCTCAATATTTGTTATAATATTGTAAGCGAACGTATCTTTACTTTTTTCTGGGTATTAGGGTTGATGAAATTCACTAATCAGTGAATAATTGTTACAATGAAAATTATTGTAAATATACATTTCCAAAGATGGTCAAACTATTAATTATGATCTATCTTCTATGCTCCATAAAATTGATATCAATTATATTTATTTTTTAATTATATTAAAATCTATATCAATTAACCAATCAGCTATGTGATTAAAAACTTTTTTCTTATATTATATTATTTATAACAGAACTGCACAAAACACTCATGAAAAGTTTTTGAAGTAGAAACTATGCTATTTTGATAGCTCGATCTACACAAACATCTCATCTATTTCATCTAGAGTTCCTAGAGAACGCCTGCATTAATGTATGATCAACGTAAAACAAATTGAAAAGCGCCCCCGTAAACTACAAGATAAATGATATCACCCGAAAAACAATAATAAATCTCGATTACTCCACATAGCATTTTCCATCCATCCCCCATATATTACACTGCTTGTTTAATGTCGACATGATTGTATTCGCGCTGTCGACAATCAAACGCAACACACGGCGCTAAATTGAATTTGCGACACCGCCGCTCGCATCGCTGCCAATTATCGATGTGTGTGTGCCCCCTAGAACCCCGTACGTACGCCCCCCAAAACAACAAACTAGTTTCCGGCAAAACGAAACTTTCGCTGGCATGCCGCCCCCGAGCCGCACATTTCTCGAGATAACTCGATTGCCGCGAACGCGCCTCCGGGCAACGCGGCGCGAAATTATTAATTTATAACTAATGCTGCCGGGACAGACGGGGGGATTAAATCAAACCGTTTTTATTAAATCAGGGAAGTATTGTTTTTTTATACACACAAAAAATGTGAAAAGTTTGTTTGGGTAGTTTTCTGGCTAAATGAGTTATGGCGGAACTTTATGATTTTCTGCTCCTGTTTGGTTTTATTAATTCTTTCACACAGTTTTTTTTACCAAAAATGTGTGCTACTAGTAACAACATACCAGACAATTGTAATTTTAACAAAGATAACTACACAAAAACTAAGCACAGAGATCTATGAATGCTTGGTATCTCACTTCGAGATCACATTAGAAATGACCACATACGACAGAGAATACTCCTGTTCTCTGTCGTATGTAGGCATTTCTAATGTGATCTCGAAATGATATACCAAGATACATAGACATATATACATAGACTTGACGTTATTAAGAGCATCACTACTCTCAGCAAATCTGAAAATGTTGAATTTTCATGCATTTTCTCGGTTTAAACTCGGTAGCTTCTGTATTTAAAATGCTGTAGGGATGGTTTATATATCAAAATGTAGAGTATTTCTAGCCCAACAAATTGAGGCTTAGGCACTTTTCTCTAGCTCTTACCGTTTTCGCGCTATGACCGTCAGCAAATCTGAAAATGTTGAATTTTCATGTATTTTCTCGGTTTAAACTCGGTAGCGTCTGTATTTAAAATGCTAGAGGGATGGTTTATATATCAGAATGTAGAGTATTTCTAGCCCAACAAATTGAGGCTTAGGCACTTTTCTCTAGCTCTTACCGTTTTCGCGCTATGACCGTCAGCAAATCTGAAAATGTTGAATTTTCATGTATTTTTTCGGTTTAAACTCGGTAGCGTCTGTATTTAAAATGTTAGAGGGATGGTTTATATATCAAAATGTAGACTATTTCTAGCCCAACAAATTGAGGCTTAGGCACTTTTCTCTATCTCTTACCGTTTTTGCGCTATGACCGTCAGCAAATCTAAAAATATTGAATTTTCATGTATTTTCTCGGTTTAAACTCGGTAGCGTCTGTATTTAAAATGCTAGAGGGATGGTTTATATATCAGAATGTATACTATTTCTAGCCCAACAAATTGAGGCTTAGGCACTTTTCTCTAGCTCTTACCGTTTTCGCGCTATGACCGTCAGCAAATCTGAAAATGTTGAATTTTCATGTATTTTTTCAGTTTAAACTCGGTAGCGTCTGTATTTAAAATGCTAGATGGATGGTTTATATATCAGAATGTAGAGTATTTCTAGACCAACAAATTGAGGCTTAGGCACTTTTCTCTAGCTCTTACCGTTTTCGCGCTATGACCGTCAGCAAATCTGAAAATGTTGAATTTTCATGTATTTTTTCGGTTTAAACTCGGTAGCGTCTGTATTTAAAATGTTAGAGGGATGGTTTATATATCAAAATGTAGAGTGTTTCTAGCCCAACAAATTGAGGCTTAGGCACTTTTCTCTAGCTTTTACCGTTTTCGCGCTATGACCGTCAGCAAATCTGAAAATGTTGAATTTTCATGTATTTTCTCGGTTTAAACTCGGTAGCGTCTGTATTTAAAATGTTAGAGGGATGGTTTATATATCAGAATGTAGAGTATTTCTAGCCCAACAAATTGAGGCTTAGGCACTTTTCTCTAGCTCTTACCGTTTTCGCGCTATGACCGTCAGCAAATCTGAAAATGTTGAATTTTCATGTATTTTTTCGGTTTAAACTCGGTAGCGTCTGTATTTAAAATGTTAGAGGGATGGTTTATATATCAAAATGTAGAGTATTTCTAGCCTAACAAATTGAGGCTTAGGCACTTTTCTCTAGCTCTTACCGTTTTTGCGCTATGACCGTCAGCAAATCTGAAAATGTTGAATTTTCATTTATTTTCTCGGTTTAAACTCGGTAGCGTCTGTATTTAAAATGCTAGAGGGATGGTTTATATATCAGAATGTAGAGTATTTCTAGCCCAACAAATTGAGGCTTAGGCACTTTTCTCTAGCTCTTACCGTTTTCGCGCTATGACCGTCAGCAAATCTGAAAATGTTGAATTTTCATGTATTTTTTCAGTTTAAACTCGGTAGCGTCTGTATTTAAAATGCTAGAGGGATGGTTTATATATCTGAATGTAGAGTATTTCTAGCCCAACAAATTGAGGCTTAGGCACTTTTCTCTAGCTCTTACCGTTTTCGCGCTATGACCGTCAGCAAATCTGAAACTGTTGAATTTTCATGTATTTTTTCAGTTTAAACTCGGTAGCGTCTGTATTTAAAATGTTAGAGGGATGGTTTATATATCAAAATGTAGAGTATTTCTAGCCTAACAAATTGAGGCTTAGGCACTTTTCTCTAGCTCTTACCGTTTTTGCGCTATGACCGTCAGCAAATCTGAAAATGTTGAATTTTCATGTATTTTTTCGGTTTAAACTCGGTAGCGTCTGTATTTAAAATGTTAGAGGGATGGTTTATATATCAAAATGTAGAGTATTTCTAGCCCAACAAATTGAGGCTTAGGCACTTTTCTCTAGCTCTTACCGTTTTCGCGCTATGACCGTCAGCAAATCTGAAAATGTTGAATTTTCATGTATTTTTTCGGTTTAAACTCGGTAGCGTCTGTATTTAAAATGTTAGAGGGATGGTTTATATATCAGAATGTAGAGTATTTCTAGCCCAACAAATTGAGGCTTAGGCACTTTTCTCTAGCTCTTACCGTTTTCGCGCTATGACCGTCAGCAAATCTGAAAATGTTGAATTTTCATGTATTTTTTCGGTTTAAACTCGGTAGCGTCTGTATTTAAAATGTTAGAGGGATGGTTTATATATCAAAATGTAGAGTATTTCTAGCCCAACAAATTGAGGCTTAGGCACTTTTCTCTAGCTCTTACCGTTTTCGCGCTATGACCGTCAGCAAATCTGAAAATGTTGAATTTTCATGTATTTTTTCAGTTTAAACTCGGTAGCGTCTGTATTTAAAATGTTAGAGGGATGGTTTATATATCAAAATGTAGAGTATTTCTAGCCTAACAAATTGAGGCTTAGGCACTTTTCTCTAGCTCTTACCGTTTTCGCGCTATGACCGTCAGCAAATCTGAAAATGTTGAATTTTCATGTATTTTTTCGGTTTAAACTCGGTAGCGTCTGTATTTAAAATGTTAGAGGGATGGTTTATATATCAAAATGTAGAGTATTTCTAGCCCAACAAATTGAGGCTTAGGCACTTTTCTCTATCTCTTACCGTTTTTGCGCTATGACCGTCAGCAAATCTAAAAATATTGAATTTTCATGTATTTTCTCGGTTTAAACTCGGTAGCGTCTGTATTTAAAATGCTAGAGGGATGGTTTATATATCAGAATGTAGAGTATTTCTAGCCCAACAAATTGAGGCTTAGGCACTTTTCTCTAGCTCTTACCGTTTTCGCGCTATGACCGTCAGCAAATCTGAAAATGTTGAATTTTCATGTATTTTTTCGGTTTAAACTCGGTAGCGTCTGTATTTAAAATGTTAGAGGGATGGTTTATATATCAAAATGTAGAGTATTTCTAGCCTAACAAATTGAGGCTTAGGCACTTTTCTCTAGCTCTTACCGTTTTTGCGCTATGACCGTCAGCAAATCTGAAAATGTTGAATTTTCATGTATTTTCTCGGTTTAAACTCGGTAGCGTCTGTATTTAAAATGCTAGAGGGATGGTTTATATATCAAACTGTAGAGTGTTTCTAGCCCAACAAATTGAGGCTTAGGCACTTTTCTCTAGCTCTTACCGTTTTTGCGCTATGACCGTCAGCAAATCTGAAAATGTTGAATTTTCATGTATTTTTTCGGTTTAAACTCGGTAGCGTCTGTATTTAAAATGTTAGAGGGATGGTTTATATATCAAAATGTAGAGTATTTCTAGCCTAACAAATTGAGGCTTAGGCACTTTTCTCTAGCTCTTACCGTTTTTGCGCTATGACCGTCAGCAAATCTGAAAATGTTGAATTTTCATGTATTTTCTCGGTTTAAACTCGGTAGCGTCTGTATTTAAAATGCTAGAGGGATGGTTTATATATCAAACTGTAGAGTGTTTCTAGCCCAACAAATTGAGGCTTAGGCACTTTTCTCTAGCTCTTACCGTTTTCGCGCTATGACCGTCAGCAAATCTGAAAATGTTGAATTTTCATGTATTTTTTCGGTTTAAACTCGGTAGCGTCTGTATTTAAAATGTTAGAGGGATGGTTTATATATCAAAATGTAGAGTATTTCTAGCCCAACAAATTGAGGCTTAGGCACTTTTCTCTATCTCTTACCGTTTTTGCGCTATGACCGTCAGCAAATCTAAAAATATTGAATTTTCATGTATTTTCTCGGTTTAAACTCGGTAGCGTCTGTATTTAAAATGCTAGAGGGATGGTTTATATATCAGAATGTAGAGTATTTCTAGCCCAACAAATTGAGGCTTAGGCACTTTTCTCTAGCTCTTACCGTTTTCGCGCTATGACCGTCAGCAAATCTGAAAATGTTGAATTTTCATGTATTTTCTCGGTTTAAACTCGGTAGCGTCTGTATTTAAAATGCTAGAGGGATGGTTTATATATCAAACTGTAGAGTGTTTCTAGCCCAACAAATTGAGGCTTAGGCACTTTTCTCTAGCTCTTACCGTTTTTGCGCTATGACCGTCAGCAAATCTGAAAATGTTGAATTTTCATGTATTTTCTCGGTTTAAACTCGGTAGCGTCTGTATTTAAAATGCTAGAGGGATGGTTTATATATCAAACTGTAGAGTGTTTCTAGCCCAACAAATTGAGGCTTAGGCACTTTTCTCTAGCTCTTACCGTTTTTGCGCTATGACCGTCAGCAAATCTGAAAATGTTGAATTTTCATGTATTTTTTCGGTTTAAACTCGGTAGCGTCTGTATTTAAAATGTTAGAGGGATGGTTTATATATCAAAATGTAGAGTATTTCTAGCCTAACAAATTGAGGCTTAGGCACTTTTCTCTAGCTCTTACCGTTTTTGCGCTATGACCGTCAGCAAATCTGAAAATGTTGAATTTTCATGTATTTTCTCGGTTTAAACTCGGTAGCGTCTGTATTTAAAATGCTAGAGGGATGGTTTATATATCAAACTGTAGAGTGTTTCTAGCCCAACAAATTGAGGCTTAGGCACTTTTCTCTAGCTCTTACCGTTTTTGCGCTATGACCGTCAGCAAATCTGAAAATGTTGAATTTTCATGTATTTTTTCGGTTTAAACTCGGTAGCGTCTGTATTTAAAATGTTAGAGGGATGGTTTATATATCAAAATGTAGAGTATTTCTAGCCTAACAAATTGAGGCTTAGGCACTTTTCTCTAGCTCTTACCGTTTTTGCGCTATGACCGTCAGCAAATCTGAAAATGTTGAATTTTCATGTATTTTCTCGGTTTAAACTCGGTAGCGTCTGTATTTAAAATGCTAGAGGGATGGTTTATATATCAAACTGTAGAGTGTTTCTAGCCCAACAAATTGAGGCTTAGGCACTTTTCTCTAGCTCTTACCGTTTTCGCGCTATGACCGTCAGCAAATCTGAAAATGTTGAATTTTCATGTATTTTTTCGGTTTAAACTCGGTAGCGTCTGTATTTAAAATGTTAGAGGGATGGTTTATATATCAAAATGTAGAGTATTTCTAGCCCAACAAATTGAGGCTTAGGCACTTTTCTCTATCTCTTACCGTTTTTGCGCTATGACCGTCAGCAAATCTAAAAATATTGAATTTTCATGTATTTTCTCGGTTTAAACTCGGTAGCGTCTGTATTTAAAATGCTAGAGGGATGGTTTATATATCAGAATGTAGAGTATTTCTAGCCCAACAAATTGAGGCTTAGGCACTTTTCTCTAGCTCTTACCGTTTTCGCGCTATGACCGTCAGCAAATCTGAAAATGTTGAATTTTCATGTATTTTCTCGGTTTAAACTCGGTAGCGTCTGTATTTAAAATGCTAGAGGGATGGTTTATATATCAAACTGTAGAGTGTTTCTAGCCCAACAAATTGAGGCTTAGGCACTTTTCTCTAGCTCTTACCGTTTTTGCGCTATGACCGTCAGCAAATCTGAAAATGTTGAATTTTCATGTATTTTTTCGGTTTAAACTCGGTAGCGTCTGTATTTAAAATGTTAGAGGGATGGTTTATATATCAAAATGTAGAGTATTTCTAGCCTAACAAATTGAGGCTTAGGCACTTTTCTCTAGCTCTTACCGTTTTTGCGCTATGACCGTCAGCAAATCTGAAAATGTTGAATTTTCATGTATTTTCTCGGTTTAAACTCGGTAGCGTCTGTATTTAAAATGCTAGAGGGATGGTTTATATATCAAACTGTAGAGTGTTTCTAGCCCAACAAATTGAGGCTTAGGCACTTTTCTCTAGCTCTTACCGTTTTCGCGCTATGACCGTCAGCAAATCTGAAAATGTTGAATTTTCATGTATTTTTTCGGTTTAAACTCGGTAGCGTCTGTATTTAAAATGTTAGAGGGATGGTTTATATATCAAAATGTAGAGTATTTCTAGCCCAACAAATTGAGGCTTAGGCACTTTTCTCTAGCTCTTACCGTTTTTGCGCTATGACCGTCAGCAAATCTGAAGATGTTGAATTTTCATGTATTTTCTCGGTTTAAACTCGGTAGCGTCTGTATTTAAAATGCTAGAGGGATGGTTTATATATCAAAATGTAGAGTATTTCTAGCCTAACAAATTGAGGCTTAGGCACTTTTCTCTAGCTCTTACCGTTTTTGCGCTATGACCGTCAGCAAATCTGAAAATGTTGAATTTTCATGTATTTTCTCGGTTTAAACTCGGTAGCGTCTGTATTTAAAATGCTAGAGGGATGGTTTATATATCAAAATGTAGAGTATTTCTAGCCTAACAAATTGAGGCTTAGGCACTTTTCTCTAGCTCTTACCGTTTTTGCGCTATGACCGTCAGCAAATCTGAAAATGTTGAATTTTCATGTATTTTCTCGGTTTAAACTCGGTAGCGTCTGTATTTAAAATGCTAGAGGGATGGTTTATATATCAAACTGTAGAGTGTTTCTAGCCCAACAAATTGAGGCTTAGGCACTTTTCTCTAGCTCTTACCGTTTTCGCGCTATGACCGTCAGCAAATCTGAAAATGTTGAATTTTCATGTATTTTTTCAGTTTAAACTCGGTAGCGTCTGTATTTAAAATGTTAGAGGGATGGTTTATATATCAAAATGTAGAGTATTTCTAGCCCAACAAATTGAGGCTTAGGCACTTTTCTCTAGCTCTTACCGTTTTCGCGCTATGACCGTCAGCAAATCTGAAAATGTTGAATTTTCATGTATTTTTTCGGTTTAAACTCGGTAGCGTCTGTATTTAAAATGTTAGAGGGATGGTTTATATATCAAAATGTAGAGTATTTCTAGCCCAACAAATTGAGGCTTAGGCACTTTTCTCTATCTCTTACCGTTTTTGCGCTATGACCGTCAGCAAATCTAAAAATATTGAATTTTCATGTATTTTCTCGGTTTAAACTCGGTAGCGTCTGTATTTAAAATGCTAGAGGGATGGTTTATATATCAGAATGTAGAGTATTTCTAGCCCAACAAATTGAGGCTTAGGCACTTTTCTCTAGCTCTTACCGTTTTCGCGCTATGACCGTCAGCAAATCTGAAAATGTTGAATTTTCATGTATTTTTTCGGTTTAAACTCGGTAGCGTCTGTATTTAAAATGTTAGAGGGATGGTTTATATATCAAAATGTAGAGTATTTCTAGCCTAACAAATTGAGGCTTAGGCACTTTTCTCTAGCTCTTACCGTTTTTGCGCTATGACCGTCAGCAAATCTGAAAATGTTGAATTTTCATGTATTTTCTCGGTTTAAACTCGGTAGCGTCTGTATTTAAAATGCTAGAGGGATGGTTTATATATCAAACTGTAGAGTGTTTCTAGCCCAACAAATTGAGGCTTAGGCACTTTTCTCTAGCTCTTACCGTTTTTGCGCTATGACCGTCAGCAAATCTGAAAATGTTGAATTTTCATGTATTTTTTCGGTTTAAACTCGGTAGCGTCTGTATTTAAAATGTTAGAGGGATGGTTTATATATCAAAATGTAGAGTATTTCTAGCCTAACAAATTGAGGCTTAGGCACTTTTCTCTAGCTCTTACCGTTTTTGCGCTATGACCGTCAGCAAATCTGAAAATGTTGAATTTTCATGTATTTTCTCGGTTTAAACTCGGTAGCGTCTGTATTTAAAATGCTAGAGGGATGGTTTATATATCAAACTGTAGAGTGTTTCTAGCCCAACAAATTGAGGCTTAGGCACTTTTCTCTAGCTCTTACCGTTTTCGCGCTATGACCGTCAGCAAATCTGAAAATGTTGAATTTTCATGTATTTTTTCGGTTTAAACTCGGTAGCGTCTGTATTTAAAATGTTAGAGGGATGGTTTATATATCAAAATGTAGAGTATTTCTAGCCCAACAAATTGAGGCTTAGGCACTTTTCTCTAGCTCTTACCGTTTTCGCGCTATGACCGTCAGCAAATCTGAAAATGTTGAATTTTCATGTATTTTTTCAGTTTAAACTCGGTAGCGTCTGTATTTAAAATGTTAGAGGGATGGTTTATATATCAAAATGTAGAGTATTTCTAGCCCAACAAATTGAGGCTTAGGCACTTTTCTCTAGCTCTTACCGTTTTCGCGCTATGACCGTCAGCAAATCTGAAAATGTTGAATTTTCATGTATTTTTTCGGTTTAAACTCGGTAGCGTCTGTATTTAAAATGTTAGAGGGATGGTTTATATATCAAAATGTAGAGTATTTCTAGCCCAACAAATTGAGGCTTAGGCACTTTTCTCTATCTCTTACCGTTTTTGCGCTATGACCGTCAGCAAATCTAAAAATATTGAATTTTCATGTATTTTCTCGGTTTAAACTCGGTAGCGTCTGTATTTAAAATGCTAGAGGGATGGTTTATATATCAGAATGTAGAGTATTTCTAGCCCAACAAATTGAGGCTTAGGCACTTTTCTCTAGCTCTTACCGTTTTCGCGCTATGACCGTCAGCAAATCTGAAAATGTTGAATTTTCATGTATTTTTTCGGTTTAAACTCGGTAGCGTCTGTATTTAAAATGTTAGAGGGATGGTTTATATATCAAAATGTAGAGTATTTCTAGCCTAACAAATTGAGGCTTAGGCACTTTTCTCTAGCTCTTACCGTTTTTGCGCTATGACCGTCAGCAAATCTGAAAATGTTGAATTTTCATGTATTTTCTCGGTTTAAACTCGGTAGCGTCTGTATTTAAAATGCTAGAGGGATGGTTTATATATCAAACTGTAGAGTGTTTCTAGCCCAACAAATTGAGGCTTAGGCACTTTTCTCTAGCTCTTACCGTTTTTGCGCTATGACCGTCAGCAAATCTGAAAATGTTGAATTTTCATGTATTTTTTCGGTTTAAACTCGGTAGCGTCTGTATTTAAAATGTTAGAGGGATGGTTTATATATCAAAATGTAGAGTATTTCTAGCCTAACAAATTGAGGCTTAGGCACTTTTCTCTAGCTCTTACCGTTTTTGCGCTATGACCGTCAGCAAATCTGAAAATGTTGAATTTTCATGTATTTTCTCGGTTTAAACTCGGTAGCGTCTGTATTTAAAATGTTAGAGGGATGGTTTATATATAAAAATGTAGAGTGTTTCTAGCCCAACAAATTGAGGCTTAGGCACTTTTCTCTATCTCTTACCGTTTTTTGCGCTATGACCGTCAGCAAATCTAAAAATATTGAATTTTCATGTATTTTCTCGGTTTAAACTCGGTAGCGTCTGTATTTAAAATGCTAGAGGGATGGTTTATATATCAAAATGTAGAGTGTTTCTAGCCCAACAAATTGAGGCTTAGGCACTTTTCTCTAGCTCTTACCGTTTTCGCGCTATGACCGTCAGCAAATCTGAAAATGTTGAATTTTCATGTATTTTTTCGGTTTAAACTCGGTAGCGTCTGTATTTAAAATGTTAGAGGGATGGTTTATATATAAAAATGTAGAGTGTTTCTAGCCCAACAAATTGAGGCTTAGGCACTTTTCTCTATCTCTTACCGTTTTTTGCGCTATGACCGTCAGCAAATCTAAAAATATTGAATTTTCATGTATTTTCTCGGTTTAAACTCGGTAGCGTCTGTATTTAAAATGCTAGAGGGATGGTTTATATATCAAAATGTAGAGTGTTTCTAGCCCAACAAATTGAGGCTTAGGCACTTTTCTCTAGCTCTTACCGTTTTCGCGCTATGACCGTCAGCAAATCTGAAAATGTTGAATTTTCATGTATTTTTTCGGTTTAAACTCGGTAGCGTCTGTATTTAAAATGTTAGAGGGATGGTTTATATATAAAAATGTAGAGTGTTTCTAGCCCAACAAATTGAGGCTTAAGCACTTTTTTCTAGCTCTTACCGTTTTCGCGCTATGACCGTCAGCAAATCTGAAAATGTTGAATTTTCATGTATTTTCTCGGTTTAAACTCGGTAGCGTCTGTATTTAAAATGTTAGAGGGATGGTTTATATATCAAAATGTAGAGTGTTTCTAGCCCAACAAATTGAGGCTTAGGCACTTTTTTCTAGCTCTTACCGTTTTCGCGCTATGACCGTCAGCAAATCTGAAAATGTTGAATTTTCATGATTTTTTTCGGTTTAATCTCGGTAGCGTCTGTATTTAAAATGCTAGAGGGATGGTTTATATATCAGAATGTAGAGTATTTCTAGCCCAACAAATTGAGGCTTAGGCACTTTTCTCTAGCTCTTACCGTTTTCGCTCTATGACCGTCAGCAAATCTAAAAATATTGAATTTTCATGTATTTTCTCGGTTTAAACTCGGTAGCGTCTGTATTTAAAATGCTAGAGGGATGGTTTATATATCAAAATGTAGAGTATTTCTAGCCCAACAAATTGAGGCTTAGGCACTTTTCTCTATCTCTTACCGTTTTTTGCGCTATGACCGTCAGCAAATCTAAAAATATTGAATTTTCATGTATTTTCTCGGTTTAAACTCGGTAGCGTCTGTATTTAAAATGCTAGAGGGATGGTTTATATATCAAAATGTAGAGTGTTTCTAGCCCAACAAATTGAGGCTTAGGCACTTTTCTCTAGCTCTTACCGTTTTCGCGCTATGACCGTCAGCAAATCTGAAAATGTTGAATTTTCATGTATTTTTTCGGTTTAAACTCGGTAGCGTCTGTATTTAAAATGTTAGAGGGATGGTTTATATATAAAAATGTAGAGTGTTTCTAGCCCAACAAATTGAGGCTTAGGCACTTTTCTCTATCTCTTACCGTTTTTTGCGCTATGACCGTCAGCAAATCTAAAAATATTGAATTTTCATGTATTTTCTCGGTTTAAACTCGGTAGCGTCTGTATTTAAAATGCTAGAGGGATGGTTTATATATCAAAATGTAGAGTGTTTCTAGCCCAACAAATTGAGGCTTAGGCACTTTTTTCTAGCTCTTACCGTTTTCGCGCTATGACCGTCAGCAAATCTGAAAATGTTGAATTTTCATGATTTTTTTCGGTTTAATCTCGGTAGCGTCTGTATTTAAAATGCTAGAGGGATGGTTTATATATCAAAATGTAGAGTATTTCTAGCCTAACAAATTGAGGCTTAGGCATTTTTCTCTAGCTCTTACCGTTTTCGCGCTATGACCGTCAGCAAATCTGAAAATGTTGAATTTTCATGTATTTTCTCGGTTTAAACTCGGTAGCGTCTGTATTTAAAATTCTAGAGGGATGGTTTATATATCAAAATGTAGAGTATTTGTAGCCCAACAAATTGAGGCTTAGGCACTTTTCTCTAGCTCTTACAGTTTTCGCGCTACGACCGTCAGCAAATCTAAAAATGTTGTATTTTCATGTATTTTCTCGGTTTAAACTCGGTAGCGTCTGTATTTAAAATGCTAGAGGGATGGTTTATATATCAAAATGTAGATTATTTCTAGTCCAACAAATTGAGGCTTAGGCACTTTTCTCTATCTCTTACCGTTTTTGCGCTATGACCGTCAGAAAATCTAAAAATATTGAATTTTCATGTATTTTCTCGGTTTAAACTCGGTAGCGTCTGTATTTAAAATGCTAGAGGGATGGTTTATATATCAAAATGTAGAGTATTTCTAGCCCAACAGATTGAGGCTTAGGCACTTTTCTGTAGCTTTTACCGTTTTCGCACTATTACGGTCAGAAAATCTGAAAATGTTGAATTTTCAAGCTCATGTGTGCGGCATGTTAACCTACTTTTAAACGTTAAAATTTATAAGACGACAAACAGATCCTGCGAACGTATGAAATATTGATTCTGTGTGACTTTGTAAACAGTTGCCAATAGAATATTTATTGCACGTAAAGCTATTGACAGAACCTTTTTCATCCTTTAAGAGAAAATACCATCCTTATAGTCTTACAATTCTTATAACATACAAAACCTACATATTTATTAAATTTCACCCCCAAATAAAGTAACTTCAAAGGCATGTCACATAGCCGTCCTGCTTGCAACGGATCTTGTATTGAATCGCATACAAAACGTTTCCTTTGAGTACGAAGACAATGCAGCCCACCCCCCTACGAATGCGTACAAATCGCACAATGGAACACACCATAAGTGACACAGATAGAATTCTTGTATGCAGGACGTATCTGGTTTTAAAACAAAATTATAATTTGATATTCATATTTACATGCATTTTAGTTATTGACTAATGAGGTCAATAACTAAAATGCACTATGCAATTTAGTTCTTGACCTCATTACACTCACTCCTCTTCCATCCTCATCTAAAAGTCACACAGGGATAGTTTTTTTATCACTTATTCCACTTCCATCCCCATTTAAAAGCCACATCCAACCTTTGTTCACTCTCACATCACATCACATCCTTCCTTCGCCATACCATTTATTTAACCAATGCTTAATTTATCTTCACCCTGACCACATATACCAAATTTCCTATAGCTATCACCCATCTAATCCTTGAACCATTCTTCTTCGTTTTCCACATCTGAAGCAACCAATGCAATTTGTTTGGGCTTTTCTTTAAATGCCCCCGAATTTGTTTCATTCCTAGATACGGCACTGCATGTATGCACACAATTGGTTTAGGTTTTTATTAATATGACGGACACAATTAGTGGTACACGTCATAGTAGATTCCGCTCGCTCATACATATTTGTTAGAATCGATTGCAATCTGCGCGCAAACAGAGTGACTGAAGGATAATTAGGGCGCGCGCGTGGGCGTAATCGTGATGCTCCCGAGTACAGAGAATGAGAGAAAAAAAAATGGAATGTATGCAGATTTATGCAGCGAAGCGAAGGCCGTTGTGATTGATACTGGTAGCTAACGCGTATTGTTTGAATAAATCCCGCTCGAAAATGTGATTTTGATGGAGCTGTTAATATTGGTCGGGTGGTGAATTTGCATTTGGGGGGCGAAATAATATAAACAGCTTGATTTATTGCCGAATATTAGCAAACAATCTAATCTGAAATGGTCACAACAGATATTTTTATGAATAAAAACAACTTCTATCTTCTATCCAGGGCTATCAGCCGTGAGGTTACCTTAACTTCACAGAAAACCTCTGTAAAACTGTGATTCGCGAAAATAATGTATATATTTATTCAGTTAATTTGCTATATATACAATAAACTAACAGAAACTAAAAGAAAATAAAAAGGAAACAAGAAAAAAAAAAGAAAAAAGGAAAAAGAAAAAAGAAAAAGAAAAAAGAAAAAAGAAAAAGAAAAAAGAAAAAAGAAAAAAAATGGAAAAACAAAAACAAAAACAAAAAGAAAAAAGAAAAAAGAAAAAAGAAAAAGAAAAAAAACAAAAAAGAAAAAAGAAAAAAGAAAAAAGAAAAACAAAAATTAAAAAGAAAAAAGAAGAAATAAAGATAAAAGAAATAAGAAATTGGAAAAGGAAAAAAATTAAAAAAGAAAATGAAAGAAGAAAGGTATTTTGTACCTTCAATTACCTTGTACCTTCAATTACCTTGTATCTTCAATTACCTTGTATCTTCAATTACCTTGTACCTTCAATTACCTTGTACCTCCAATTACCTTGTACCTTCAATTACCTTGTATCTTCAATTACCTTGTATCTTCAATTACCTTGTACCTTCAATTACCTTGTACCTCCAAATCTGTTTAATGACCCCAATAAATCAGCTTAAATAGTCTCAGTCTTTCCTGAAGCAAATTTGCGTTCAAGTAATTTCTTGAACAGACGCACGAGAGCGAAAATAAGCCCAAGAATATTTTTGATTATCATACGGCTGTGAAAGAACGAAACACGGCGTTTCGCTTATTATAATAACTTTTCTGATCTGTGTTACTGTCTCCCTAAATTAAATTAATGCAACAGAACGCTGATTGCACTCATCCCCCCCTTGGCCGTATCCCGTGCTGCTCCAAGTTGATGAACTTTCCCAGAGAGTTGCCGTATTATTGTAATCACCTCGTTGCCGGAAAATTGAGTTCCCCGCTTTTATGCAGCGGGCTTAGCTGGCCCCGTCAGTGTCAGTCTCTGCGGGACGATGGAGGAAGAAATTTGCATGCCACTGCGACGCCGCTTCCGCGCGGTGCCGAATGCAAATAAGCGGCATGTTTTATTTAAATATAGGCTTTGCGGATGGCGGCGGTTGGAGTGTGTCGCCGGGGTTGGTAATATGAAGCGGCAGACTTTGATGGAACGAAGTACTTATAGCACGTCGCAAACGAGAATGATAATTTGGTTTATATTTCGAAAGGAAGCAGATCTTCATCGAGACCTTGGAATGCCAACTGTAAAGGGAGAGATTAAAAGGTATGCTGGCATCTTCATCTTCATTGCAACGCAGAAGCTCTACAACTGCTGGATAATCAGCATCAAATCAGTCCATTGAAGAGGTACAAACCACGTATAGTGTTGTGCGCGAAAACCGACTACAGTGCGTAAGTGACGGGTAAATAATAGAGTAGATTCATTTTGAAGTGGCGGTTACGTCTCCTGTGCGCAGAACATGAAAAACGTCGCGTTTGTGAATTACTGTTCATTTTAAACACATATTCACCAACATCCCATAAACTTTATAGGTCCCATAAGCTATTGAATGGATAAATTGACAACGTCATTGTGACAGAATGTTGTGTAATGTTTCAAATAGAACAAAAATTAATTAAATAAAATTTATCTACTAATACTAAAAATGTATTTCTTTAATTATTTATAAACCAATCCCTTTTTTTTCAGCATTTATTTTTTGACCTCTACTTATAGCGAAATATCTATGGGATGGGTTACTTGGGATACGAAAAAATAGGAAATCGCCAGGTTTTTCGCATCCCACGCAACCCATCCCCTAATGTTTGGCTAGCTCCAATGATTTTCTCAAAAAGGAAAAATACTATGCTATAAATACGGTTTTTGACCCATTTTTCAGATTTTCCAACATAACTTTTTTATTTTATGCGCTAGAAAGATAATTCAAGTGGCAAAGTTGTAGAGAATTTCAAGCCCGACAAAACGCTAGCTGATTTATCATATATTTTTCTTATTTTACGACAGTACCTTAATATACCTAATATATTATATACCAGCGGTGGCCAACAACTCGATCGTTGATTGCTAAGCTAATTTTGGAAATTTTAGATTAGACTACATACTTCATAAATAGTGCTCTATGTATGAAGTATGTAGTCTAATGTAAGATAATAATGACAAGTCGATCGCGACACATTTTTGAGATAATAAGTCGATCTTAAGTACACAAACGTTAGCCACCCCTGCTATATAAGATAAAAATTGCTATCATATTATTTATTTATCGCAAAATATTATATGACGTGACATTTAGAGCGAACTGTTGTTTTATTAGGTCCATCATGATTCTGACATTTCCATATCGCTATTACCACGAGCATTCCCCCTGCGAGCGTAATAACTGCACGGCAAAAGCACTTTTAATTAAACTCGGCCCTCATTGCACATTCTGTGTCCGTTCTAATCGAATGCCCAGATTGTCACAACCTAGAAACGTAACATGTGGAGCACTGAAAATCGGCCATCGGAGTGACATTTAATGCTGTAACAAAATATTGAAAATGGGATTAGCAATTAAATTCGTGCATCTCGCGTTTCTAAAAGGTTTAGCTTTCGCATACACTTTGATATTCGGTTTCTATCTTCCTGCTTACGCAGCCGCCTCTCGATTTTCCTGCCGCCGTCGTAAGTAGTGCACAAAAAAAATAGAATCGGGTTACTTCCGCTTTCCCTCGATTTCCTCGGGCCGCTGCTGTAATTACGTTTTCGACTCCGTGTACGCGGGCGCCGTCGTCGGCGTCCTTAAAACCCCGCGGCGGCGGCCGCGTGCTTTGCAGTCCGGTGCCGCACGCCGCCGCGTCCGCAATGCGCTCAACGGAAATAATTTAATAATAATACAGTAAACTTGTGTTTTGGTTTTAATTAAAAGTAATAGGTGCTTGAATAATCATGTTAATTTAATTTCGTGATTCGGACTTTTGTGCTGTTTATCTTATAAATTATAAACAATCTTTTAATCATAATACCTATTGTTGTAAACATACTTACGTGTATCTTTTTTATCACATGGATATAGTTAGTAAGAGCATTTCAAGTTAGTTGCGCGTGTCTTAAGCCCGAAATTATTTTTAAATCATGCATTTAAGACTTAATGAATAAAAATATGATTTAAATAAAATACTAATAGATGAAAACTTTATTCAACTAACAAAATTTACATATGTACATTTCCATACATATACAGTGGCACACAAATAACCCAACCCGTTGAATTTCCAGGCTCCCATTATTATAAAAATTAATTGTTTGCACAAAAACATACCGTGCTACAACTCGCAGTTACTTTTTTGTGTGTGCACCGCTCTCATTAATTCGCTTGTTGAAAGGGTCGTGATTAAACCACCCGCACGGGTATTGTTGGGTTGTGAAGCCTGCAGGAGGTGCAGTAACGTGCAAGCAAATAAATGAAGTTCGATAAAGATAAATTGAAAGTCTTTACGTGTTACAGTTCGTTTTGTTATGATTAATGGAGTGTTTCGCGCCGAACAATGGTGAGCGATATATGGCGTGCGGAAACATCAAATTAATAACGATGAGAAATTGATCTTATCGGAGGGTATAAACCCTTAATTAAATAATTTGTTTTCGACTCATATTTACAGACATAAACGGGAACAGAAGAAAGACCACCTCACACGTCGTGTGATCCTGATACAAGATTTATTTATCGGAAGCAAAATAAGCGATTTTTGCGATTTCTCCTGTTAAATCAGGCGTACAAATATCTCCTCGCATATCATGTGATCCTGATACGAAAAATTTTATTTTAAGTCGTATTTACATTCTGTTTCGTGATTCTTGCGGGAGAAGTGGACATCGCGAGAAAACCGTCGACGCAAAATTCACTTATTTTTCTCCGGATAATTAAATCTTGTATCAGGATCACATGGTGTACGAGGAAGTAACAGCGCGCTCGCCATGACACGCGTCATCACAAAATTCGCGGGAAATAAAAGCGCGGGAAGTTACGCCTGTAATGGCGGACGCGCAGTTATCTTCTCGTACGTCATATGTTCCTAATACAAACTATTTTATTGTAAGAGATATTTAAATTCTGTTTCGTGATTCTTGCGGGAGAAGTGGACATCGGGAGAAAACCGTCGACGCAAATTTCACTTATTTTGCTCCGGAAAAATAAATCTTGTATCAGGATCACATGGTGTGCGAGGAAGTAACAGCGCGGCAGCCATTAGCCCGCCATTAGGCCGCCATTACAGGTGTCATCGCAAAATTCGCGGGAAATAAAAGCGCGCGAAATTACTCCTGTAATGGCGGACGCGCAGTCACCTTCTCGTACGTCATATGTTCCTGATACAAACTATTTTATTTTAAGAGATATTTACATTCTGTTTCGTGATTCTTGCGGGAGAAGGGGAGATCGCGAGAAAACCGTCGACGCAAATTTCACTAATTTTACTCCGGAAAAATAAATCTTGTATCAGGATCACATGGTGTGCGAGGAAGTAACAGCGCGCCCGCCATTAGTCCGCCATTAGACCGCCATTACACGCGTCATCCCAAAATTCGCGGGAAATAAAAGCGCGCGAAATTACTCCTGTAATGGCGGACGCGCAGTCACCTCCACGTACATCATATGTTCCTGATACAAACTATTTTATTTTAAGAGATATTTCGATTCTGTTTCGTGATTCTTGCGGGAGAAGTGGAGATCGCGAGAAAACCGTCGACGCAAATTTCACTAATTTTACCCCGGATAAATAAATCTTGTATCAGGATCACATGGTGTGCGAGGAAGTAACAGCGCGCCCGCCATTAGCCCGCCATTAGTCCGCCATTACAGGCGTCATCGCAAAATTCGCGGGAAATAAAAGCGCGCGAAATTACTCCTGTAATGGCGGGCGAGCAGTCACTTCCTCGGACATCATATGTTCCTGATACAAACTATTTTATTTTAAGAGATATTTCGATTCTGTTTCGTGATTCTTGCGGGAGAAGTGGACATCGCGAGAAAACCGTCGACGCAAATTTCACTTATTTTGCTCCGAATAATTAAATCTTGTATCAGGATCACATGGTGTGCGAGGAAGTAACAGCGCACCCGCCATTAGCCCGCCATTAGGCCGCCATTACAGGCGTCATCGCAAAATTCGCGGGAAATAAAATCGCGGGAAATTACTCCTGTAATGGCGGGCGCGCAGTCACCTCCTCGTACGTCATATGTTCCAGATACAAACTATTTTATTTTAAGAGATATTTACATTCTGTTTCGTGATTCTTGCGGGACAAGTGGACATCGCGAGAAAAACATCGACACCCAAATTTCGATTATTTTACTCCGGATAAATAAATCTTGTATCAGGATCAACTACGCGCCCAGCATGACAGGAGTAACCACAAAATTCGCGAGAAATAAAAAGCGCGGAAAATACATTGTTACCTCCTCGGACGTCATTTGCTCCTAGTACGAAATCCTTTATTTCAAGCCGTATTTAAAATCAGTTTCGTGATTTTTGCGATACAAATACAAAGCGCGGGAAAGCAATAAATACCTCATGTGGCGTCATGTGCTCCGGGTACGAAATCCTATATTTCCAGTTGTATTTGTAGAATTCGGCTGTCAATACACCTGAACCATTGCTCGCCCAGTTCAAACACACAGGAGAGACAAAGGTTCAAGCGTGCTGACACGACACGAAATAGTTGACCTAGAAATAATATTAGTTCACTTAAATACACACAATAATTACAATAATATTGTAATATGTAATATTTGTAGAATCGGATTGCATTCTACGCGTATACATAAACAAGTTGGGCGGCCCTATCGAAGAATAAATAAGATTTACTTCACAGAAAATGGGGGATTCAGATTTAGATTCAGTGGGGAAAAAGTACTGTGAGAATGAGCCTATTTGATCAAAGAAACACGAAAAAATATTAAAAATAAAATTCTAATAATAAAAATTCAATGAAGAGTTATTTTATTACACAACAAAAAAAGACCAGGATTGTGAACCTGGTCTTTTTTTGTTCATGTTCAATGTAATTAATGTTTTACCCAATTATATTGGACTTCCCTTAAGTAAAACAATAATTACTCAATCAAATTTGAACTTAAACTATAAATGAAAGGTACATGAGTGATAGGTTTTACTAGATGGTAAAAATTCTGTGAAGAGTTATTTTATTATTAATTAAGCGAAAGAGCTTAATTAATAATAAAATAACTCATCTAGTAAAACCTATCACTCATGTACCTTTCATTTATAGTTTAAGTTCAAATTTGATTGAGTAATTATTGTTTTACTTAAGGGAAGTCCAATATAAGTATATAAGTTCAAATTTTATTAAGTAATTGTTGTTTTATCCAATATAATTTGACTTATATTTAGCTAAATTAAGATTAATGTAATAACATAACCAGGTCATACAATTTCCACCCCTCTAGTGGAACCAATTACTACCCGTTTTTACAACGTGCTAGCCGGTTTAGCCAATGATATTGGACTTCCCTTTTTTGTTTAACTTAATTAATAATAAAATAACTCTTCACAGAATTTTTACCATCTAGTAAAACCTATCACTCATGTACCTTTCATTTATATTTTAAGTTCAAATTTGATTGAGTAATTATTGTTTTACCCAATATAATATGACTTATATTTAGCTAAATTAGGATTAATGTAATAACATAACCAGTTCATACAATTTCCACCCCTCTAGTGGAACCAATTATTACCCGTTTTTACAACGTGCTAGCCGGTATGCACTCCCCCATTCCAACTAACAGGTTGCCGGCGTGTTTGAATAGCGTTAATTTCGCAAAGACGGCCGCGCTGCAGCACTCTAACGGGCTCGCGAATTACCCACCCCCAGCTCATGTGTTAGTGCATTTATAAATAAATGTCCGAATGCCGTGCCTCCGCTGCTGCTGGACGAGGACGGAGGACGTGAAGCCGGAGGCGGTCGAGAGGGAGACGCAAACCAGCGCCGCCGCCTCAGGTTTGGACTATGAATATTGTATTGTGTGTTGTTTTGTCGATGCAATAGCTCGCTTCTCGAATTAATCGAGATCGAAATACGACACGCCGCCACCCCCCCAACGAAATAGAACTGAAATCGCGATAAGTAAACTGACGCTGATTTCCCCGGCGAGTGCTCCAAAGTAGATGAAGCACAGTGAAAAAGTTTGAGCGAAGAAATAAATGAAATATACGTTCAGTTCTTTATTGTTATATAAATAAGCTTTTGGAACGGTTCTGTTTTTTTCTATTAAAGTCTTTTTTGTTCAGTTTCATAAAGTTTTATGAAGAATATTGGCTGTTTCAGTCATCTACTAAAGTTGTATGAGCGAACTAAATACAATGATTGAAATCGATTTACTAGATTATAAATATTATTGATTGTCACTATATAATAATAATAATTTACGTTCAACGCCACACAGCAACAATCTCATCTAAAGGTCGTTTTAGACAAGACAATTTATTGACTCAAAAGTTAGTCAAGATGCGAGCCAATCTGTATGATACGAGACAATTTACTCGTATCATACAGCAAATTATTTGAAATATTGAATTGTATGGTAGATGGAATGGAAAAAATATAACGCGTTCTATTTATCAAGGACTAATTGTATGGGAGGAGTATATATGAATTCATTTCTTGAACAACTTTTGAGCTAAGAAATTGTCTTGTCTAAAACGATCTTAACTGGTAATGCTGGTTATTAAATTGAAGGAATTTAATGTAATTTTACTTATAAAGGCACCTTACACGGTCAATAATACTGTCAATATTATAGAATTAAAAAAAAAGACCTCTATTGAACTATACACTACACTGTTTCTCATAATTCTTTTATGAATGAGACGTAAATTAATAAATGAAATTAATTGAATTATAGAAAGTAATGGATAACAATGTAGTGTGAGTTCAAGTCATCTGAAATAGTTGACGGGCATAGTTTGGTTGGTAGGGGCCCCCCGCTCACCCCACCTTTGCTCGCATAGTTTTTTCACAGGACAACACTCTTCCTGAAATGGTTTAAACAATATAAATCGTCTGCATCCATTGAAAAAACTATGCGAGCGAAGGTGGGGTGGGCGGGGGGCCCCTACCAACCAAACTATGCCCGTCCACTATTTCAAACGACTTGAACTATGCATTACATTATTTTTCACATATATTTTTTAAATTAGTCTTAAATTAATAAATTACATTAATTTAATCAAAGAAAATAACGGATAATAGTGTAGTGCATAATTCAAGTCATTTGAAATAGTGGACGGGCATAGTTTGGTTGTAGGGGCCCCCCACCCACCCCACCTTTGCTCGCATAGTCTTTTTCACAGGAAAAAACTCTTCCTGAAATGGTTTAAACAATATAAAACGTCTGTATCAATTGAAAAAACTATGCGAGCGAGGGTGGGGTGGGTGGGTGGTCCCTACCAATCAAACTATGCCCGTCCACTATTTCAAACGACTTGAACTATGCATTACATTATTCTTCACTTATATTTTTTAAATTAGTCTTAAATTAATAAATGACATTAATTTAATCAAAGAAAATAACGGATAATAGTGTGGTGCATAGTTCAAGTCGTTTGAAATAGTGGACGGGCATAGTTTGGTTGGTAGGGGCCACCCGCCCACCCCACCTTTGCTCGCATAGTTTTTTTCACAGGATAACACTCTTCCTGAAATGGTTTAAACAATATAAAACGTCTGTATCCATTGAAAAAACTATGCGAGCGAAGGTGGGGTGGGCGGGTGGCCCCTACCAACCAAACTATGCCCGTTCACTATTTCAAACGACTTGAACTATGCATTACATTATTTTTCACATATATTTTATAAATTAGTCTTAAATTAATAAATGACATTAATTTAATCAAAGAAAATAACGGATAATAGTGTGGTGCATAATTCAAGTCATTTGAAATAGTGGACGGGCATAGTTTGGTTGTAGGGCCCCCCCACCCACCCCACCTTTGCTCGCATAGTCTTTTTCACAGGATAAAACTCTTCCTGAAATGGTTTAAACAATATAAAACGTCTGTATCAATTGAAAAAACTATGCGAGCGAGGGTGGGGTGGGTGGTTGTTCCCTACCAATCAAACTATGCCCGTCCACTATTTCAAACGACTTGAACTATGCATTACATTATTCTTCACTTATATTTTTTAAATTAGTCTTAAATTAATAAATGACATTAATTTAATCAAAGAAAATAACGGATAATAGTGTGGTGCATAGTTCAAGTCATTTGAAATAGTGGACGGGCATAGTTTGGTTGTAGGGCCCCCCCACCCACCCCACCTTTGCTCGCATAGTCTTTTTCACAGGATAAAACTCTTCCTGAAATGGTTTAAACAATATAAAACGTCTGTATCAATTGAAAAAACTATGCGAGCGAGGGTGGGGTGGGTGGGTGGTCCCTACCAATCAAACTATGCCCGTCCACTATTTCAAACGACTTGAACTATGCATTACATTATTCTTCACTTATATTTTTTAAATTAGTCTTAAATTAATAAATGACATTAATTTAATCAAAGAAAATAACGGATAATAGTGTGGTGCATAGTTCAAGTCGTTTGAAATAGTGGACGGGCATAGTTTGGTTGGTAGGGGCCACCCGCCCACCCCACCTTTGCTCGCATAGTTTTTTTCACAGGATAACACTCTTCCTGAAATGGTTTAAACAATATAAAACGTCTGTAGTAGATGCTATTCAAAATATATAATTTGAATGTTCATTATATATATTTGTGTTATGTTGTTTTCGTTTTATTTGTTATGTTGTTATTATAACATCTGTAATTGGTTTTTGTTAAACTGTAGATGTCTATACTAAATAAAGCAAAGCAAAATAAATTCGTTTTTGTATTTTACATGAATAAAACTATTGCTATTACATAAAACTATGTATTGAATATACGAATATTTGAGGGTTGTGGCGTAAACACTATAAACACAAGAGTTATCCACAAATAGATTTGGTATTTTTAATTAGTATCATAGGGATTATTGATTGGTACCATAAAATGCATTATTAAATTTTTGGTTTTTATTGTTAAAAATTGACCTATACCCTCCACCTCTGTTAATTTATTCTTTGTGGTTCACTTAGAGCATTAACATAGCAATTAATTCATAGGCTGCGTCGTTTAATTGAAACCGGCTGCGGGGGTTTGTGGGTGAAATTAGCCGCGTAGAAAGGGTTTCACATTACGAACGGTTGGATTAACCTGCCGCCCACAGAGACGTCTCGCATGCCCGGAACACGCGTCATCCCTTAATCCTCTACCGGGCTGGACGCGCTTTGTTTTCGGGTCGGGCACGGGGCGATAACGCTATCGTCAAAAATGTAAAGCGGGGGCGGCGGAAATCGATTGGTGGTAGTATGAGTGTGTAGAGAGAGGGTGGGAGGCGAATCCCGACGTCGGTTCAGCATAGGAAGATTCAATTGTCTTATGTAATTGAATTTTAAGGGGTTCGGATAATGGAAATTGAGTTTTTTTTATGTTGAATTCTTTTGACGTAATATTTTCTCAATCACTCATAAAAAATCCCAATCCTTTTTACGAAAGCTTTAATCTCAACCTCTGTAAAACACTATAGCATTACTATCCTTTTTATTTAGGAAACCCTCGGAACAAATGTGCCCTCCAGCCAGGACACTCGTTGATGGACTGGATACGGCTCGGCGCCTCCGGGAAGGATCTCACCAGCGTCGGGCCGATGGCCGGAAAATTGAAGGTAAATTAAATTAAGCGATTACTGAATTTTCCTATACCGCAAGATATTGAATCCTTCCGGATTAAATTAAAACAGGGGGTGGCACTGAATAACCTGTCGTAATTATTAAACTCATAAACGGATGCTTGAAATTAAAGTGGATGGTTTGAGACTTTCATTCGATTGATGAAATTATCGCATATTATATAAGAGGACGAACGGCATTTTCAGAACAACATGAAACTAGAAAGTATAGAATATTTTTGTATATAAACTTAAATACAAAAATATTAGTTATATTTTCGTATCCTCCATATTCATTTCGTTCTCTACACAGTCACTATCACTATTATATATATATATATATATATATATATATATATATATATATATATATATATATATATATATATATATATCTATATATATATATATATATATATATCTATATATATATATATATATGTATATATATAATAGTGATACACTGAAGATGAGACTGTGTAGACAACGAGAAGAATATAGAGGATACAAAAATATAACTAATATTTGTATAGAGAGATTAGCTTTTCGCACAGTGACCGGATATGTAGCCAGAAAATAACATATAAGCTTCTATCTCTATAGCGCTATCCGGCGTGACTAGCGGCAAGGAAGAAGCTCAGAGGAGTTTACCTTAACTTCACAAAAAAATCCTCTAAAAACTGGGAAAGGTGATTTGCTAAAATGCGTCCCTATGGGGTTCGGACAATTCTCAGTACGAGACGGAGGACGCGTCTAATCAGTCGGCCACTGAGCCTGAGGTATCGGAAAATATTTTGCAATTAAAAATTGTTTTCATATCCCATGGTTTTCTAGGAAAGTAAAAAACAGCCATATACACATAACAAAAATCGTTTTTCAAGTATAGGTAAATGAAAACCTCATCAATTTTCATCATAATCCATTGCCTTATTGCATTACGTTGGATTATTTTATGGGAAAATTAGTTATACTATTTTGAGGACGTCAAAAACGACCGACTCAACCTCCCGCTTCCGAGGATACCAGCGCCTTAGTAAACAGTTTACATTTTTGACATTTAAAAATAGCTTAAGTCAAATTCACAGTAATTGTTGTTATTTCGGCCAATTCGCAAACAAAAATCTTGAGAAAATGCCAGTGCGGAAAGTGAAAATTAAGGGTGGGGAGCTAGAATTGGCGTCGGGCGTCGTGCGTCCACAATTCAACCGGACCAAACATGGCAATTTTTGTCGTTTTTTTCTTGTAGGTGACCATCAGTGAACTGGCCGGCCACAACAAACCCGATGATTGTTGGCTCGCAATCCGCGGCAATGTGTACAACGTGACCCACTACCTCCCGTTCCACCCTGGCGGCCCGGAACAACTACTAACCGGAGCTGGTATAGATGCCACCGATTTGTTTAATGGGGTGAGTAATTTAATGTAAAATATTCATGTGGTTGCAGGTTGGAAGGGAAAATTTATTTCCCAGTTTAATATTATTTAATCTCGGAGCGGTCGTGGCACAGTGGTCTGAAACCACTGCGTTCATACCGTCACCGGTTCGAGTCCGGTATTAATTTTCCGTTCGGAATTTGGGTCTATTCATCCATGGGTGGTGTCTGTCCATATGTGAGTGTATCTTAGTACATATATATGGAGAGTAATGTGCATAAATAAATTATAATAAATCATAGTTGATGACTGAGATAATAATTAGATTAAGGTAAAAAAATTGAAGAAAAAAATAATCTAGTTCTCGTATTAATATATGATAATATGTTCTTGAATAGATACGAATTATTATAATCATAGGTCCATCCGTGGGTTAATTTCGACCAAATCCTCGCAAAATGTTTCGTGGGTAACCTAGTGCAAAAGGCTGCCGCTACAGCCAGTACCTCCGACCAGCAGAAAACCAACGAGAAGGGTGGTCAATCATTCACAGTGGAAGTCGTATTAGAACCAAACGTGCATTTCGACTGGCTACAGAAAAACGACATGATCTCGCTGTTTTTCTACACGAAATCCTATGGAAACCCTCGGGTGTCCGTGGATACGTCCAGTGAAACAGGAATAAAAGTGGTCGTGCGCTTTGAAAACACCGAATTCCATTTCCACATAATCCTGCACGATGAGACGGAGTGGCCGCCGCGGTTTAAAGTGAATTACGAAACTGGCAAAATCGAGTTGGTTATTCGAAAACTCAGGAAGGGCATTTGGCCGACTTTCGGGCAGCTGACGAAGAACCAGAATGAAACAGAGTATGTGAGTCCGAACGGTGAGGTTTATTTTATTAGGGGGAAACGGAAGGTTGCGCATGATTGCTACTTGTTGGAGCTGGAGAGGGAGGATGGGCGGTTGAAAACGGTGCCTATTGGGCAACATGTGAGAGTGTTTAATGGTTTGTATGGTAGGAATGTTTTTGAATTATTTTGTAACGCGGTTTTTTTAGATGAATTGCATTACCGGAGCTACACGCCCGTTCCGGCTATACGAGAAACCGGATTTTCTACGAGTGGGTACACGACAAGTAACTTGTGGTTGCTTATCAAACGATATCCTCAAGGGTTGGTTAGCAGGCATATTACGGAGATGCCTGTGGGTGGTAGAGTAATGGTTTCGGATTCGTTTGGGAGTTATAATATGGCTGGTATGAGCCACGCCACTTCTTTCGTTTTGTTCGCTGCAGGTACGGGAATCACCCCGATGCTGGGCATGATTATATTTTTGTTGGAGCGAAGACTTAAACCTAGGTAATGAACAGCTAGTACTAGGTTCTAGAAAGTTGTTGGTGGTAATTTTTAAATTTACAGTCGGAGCATTACGCTGGTTTTCTTCAACAAGAATGAAATGGATATGATTTTAAAAACTGAGCTTAGAGATCTGGCCCAACGAGAACCACGGTGAGTCTTTTTTTCTTCTAGTTTTCACTGAATGTTTACTGTTAGGTTGCAATCGCTAATTTTACTGGATTGATATTTATTAATTATTGATTTATTTGTGATTAAATAAATCAATAATTTATTAATTATTGATTGATATTTATTAATGATTGATTTATTTGTTATTAAATAAATCAATAATTTATTAATTATTGATTGATATTTATTAATTATTGTTTTATTTATAATTATTGATTTATTTGTGATTAAATAAATCAATAATTTATTAATTATTGATTTATTTATGCTTAAATAAATCAATTATTAATAAATATCAATCCAGTTAAATTAGCCTTCTACCGTAAGGTATTTATTAAGTTAAACAAAATTCAGACGATATAAGTAACTGAAAAAAAAGAGTGTATTATAGGTCAATGACTCGAAAAGTAATACATGAATATGGCTAAAATTTGCCTGCGATATACAAAATATGTCGAAATTGATTATGCAGAAATTGCGATCGATGGCGAACAAACAAATTGGGCCGAAAATTTTCCGAAAAAAAAAATGTTATACTACCAATTAATACTCTTTAGGGTACTAATTAAAAATCCGGAAACCGTTTGTGGATATCTCTTTCCGTTTTCGCGTAAAATCTCTTCAAAGTTCGTAGAAATAGCTTGAAATTACCATTTCAGAGACGCTCTTCTCGAGCTGTATCTTAGTAAGTGTGATTTCTTATTATATCAAACTTTGTAGGGCAATCCCGGAAAAACTAGATAAGCCACAATTTTCATTTATAATTTTTTTGAAAGCACGACTTCTTAGCTATAACACTAGTAAATATCACGACTATCTATAAATACGTTTTCAAAATATCACCAAAAATGTATGACATGTCACTTTTATTGGATGATTTCTTATTATATCAAACTTTGGAAGGCAATCCCGGAAAAACTAGAAAAACCACAATTTTCATTAATACATTTTTTGAAAACATGACTTCTTTGCTATAACACTAGTAAATATCATGACTATCCATTAATACGTTTTCAAAATATCACCAAAAATGTATGACATGTCACTTTTATTGGATGATTTCTTATTATATCAAACTTTGGAGGGCAATCACGGAAAAACTAGATAAGCCACAATTTTCATTTAGACACTTTTTGAAAGCATGACTTCTTAGCTATAACACTAGTAAATATCACGACTATCCATAAATACGTTTTCAAAATATCACCAAAAATGTATGACATGTCACTTTTATTGGATGATTTCTTATTATATCAAACTTTGGAAGGCAATCACGGAAAAACTAGAAAAGCCACAATTGTAATTTATACATTTTTTGAAAGCATGATCTCTTAGCTATATAACTAGTAAATATCATGACTATTCATTGATACGTTTTCAAAATATCACCAAAAATGTATGACATGTCATTTGTATTGGATGATTTCTTATTGTATCAAACTTTGAAGGGCAATCCCGGAAAAACTAGATAAACCACAATTTTCATTTATACATTTTTTGAAAGCACGACTTCTTAGCTATAACACTAGTAAATATCACGACTATCCATTAATACGTTTTCTAAATATCACCAATAATGTATGACATATCACTTTTATTGGATGATTTCTTATTATATCAAACTTTGGAGGCCAATCACGGAAAAACTAGATAAGCCACAATTTTCATTTATACATTTTTTGAAAGCATGACTTCTTAGCTATAACAATAGAAAATATCACGACTATCGATTAATACGTTTTCAAAATATCACCAATAATGTATGACATGTCACCTTTATCGGATGATTTCTTATTATATCAAACTTTGGAAGGCAATCCCGGAAAAACTAGATAAGCCACAGTTTTCATTCAAACATTTTTTTAAAGCATGACTTCTTAGCTATAAGACTAGTAAATATCACGACTATCCATTAATACGTTTTCAAAATATCACCAACAATGTATGACATGTCACTTTTATTGGATGATTTCTTATTATATCAAACTTTGGAGGGCAATCACGGAAAAACTAGATAAACCACAATTTCCATTTATATATTTTTTGAAAGCACGGCCTCTTAGCTATAATACTAGTAAATATCACGACTACCCATTAACACATTTTCAAAATATCACTAATAATGTATGACATGTCACTTTTATTGGATGATTTCTTATGATATCAAACTTTGGAAGGCAATCCCGGAAAAACTAGAAAAACCACAATTTTCATTTATACATTTTTTGAAAGCACGACCTCTTAGCTATAACACTAGTAAATATCATGACTATCCATTAATTCGTTTTCAAAATATCACCAATAATGTATCACATGTCACTTTTATTGGATGATTTCTTATTATATCAAACTTTGGAGGACAATCACGGAAAAACTAGATAAGCCACAATTTTCATTTATACATTTTTTGAAAGCATGACCTCCTAGCTATAACATTAGTAAATATCAAGACTATCCATTAATACGCTTTCAAAATATCACCAATAATGTATGACATGTCACTTTTATTGGATGATTTCTTATTATATCAAACTTTGTAGGTCAATCCCGGAAAAACTAGATAAGCCACAATTTTCATTTATACATTTTTAGAAAGCATGACCTCTTAGCTATAACACTAGTAAATATCACGACTATCCATTAATACGTTTTCAAAATATCACCAACAATGTATGACATGTCACTTTTATTGGATGATTTCTTATTGTATCAAACTTTGGAAGGCAATCCCGGAAAAACTAGACAAACCACAATTTTCATTTATACATTTTTTGAAAGCACGACCTCTTAGCTATAACACTAGTAAATATCACGACTATCCATTAATATGTTTTCAAAATATCACCAACAATGTATGGCATGTCATTTTTATTGGATGATTTCTTATTATATCAAACTTTGGAAGGCAATCCCGGAAAAACTAGATAAACCACAATTTTCATTTATACATTTTTTGAAAGCATGACCTCTTAGCTATAACACTAGTAAATATCACGACTATCCATTAATACGTTTTCAAAATATCACCAACAATGTATGACATGTCACTTTTATTGGATGATTTCTTATTGTATCAAACTTTGGATGGCAATCCCGGAAAAACTAGATAAACCACAATGTTCATTTATACATTTTTTGAAAGTATGACCTCTTAGCTATAACACTAGTAAATATCACGACTATCAATTAATACGTATTCAAAATATCACCAATAATGTATGACATGTCACTTTTATTGGATGATTTCTTATTATATCAAACTTTGGAAGGCAATCCCGGAAAAACTAGACAAACCACAATTTTCATTTATACATTTTTTGAAAGCACGACTTCTTAGCTATAACACTAGTAAATATCACGACTATCCATTAACACGTTTTCAAAATATCACCAATAATGTATGACATGTCACTTTTATTGGATGATTTCTTATGATATCAAACTTTGGAAGGCAATCCCGGAAAAACTAGAAAAACCACAATTTTTATTTATACATTTTTTTAAAGCACGACCTCTTAGCTATAACACTAGTAAATATCACGACTATCCATTAATACGTATTCAAAATATCACCAATAATGTATGACATGTCACTTTTATTGGATGATTTCTTATTATATCAAACTTTCGAAGGCAATCCCGGAAAACTAGATAAGCCACAATTTTCATTTATACATTTTTAGAAAGCATGACTTCTTAGCTATAACAATAGTAAATATCACGACTATCCATTAATACGTTTTCAAAATATCACCAATAATGTATGACAGTCACTTTTATTGGATGATTTCTTATTATATCAAACTTTGGAAGGCAATCCCGGAAAAACTAGATAAACCACAATTTTCGTTTATACATTTTTTGAAAGCACGACCTCTTAGCTATAACACTAGTAAATATCATGACTATTCATTAATACGTTTTCAAAATATCACCAATAATGTATCACATGTCATTTTTATTGGATGATGAAAAAACTATGCGAGAAAAGGTGGGGTGGGTGGGTGCCCCCTACCAACCAAACTATACTCATTCACTATCTCAAATGACTTAAACTCTAAATTACATTGTTCTCTATATATTTTTCCACACGGCTCTAATTATATTTATCACCATCCTAAAACATAATTTTTGCACTCACCCACTGACAGCGACGTTCGAAAATCCCATCTCACCGCCAAGTTTTTAAGACATTTCACGTTCTCCGTAGATTCCAAGTTGAATTCGTCCTGACGCAACCCTCTCCCGTGTGGGACGGCCACAAGGGACGCATCACCGCAGAGCTGGTGGATCAGCTAATGGACCTCCACATTCCGGCAGATACGCCCGTCAGCGACATTTACTGCGCGGTATGCGGCCCCGAAGGTTTCGTAAAGACGACGACCAACATACTGACCACGCAGCAGAATCTCGCCCCCAAGCAAATAGTCACGTTCCCCGGATAACATTCAGCATTGGGGAATTCGATATATTTTTATACGGATCTTTGTTTTATTTTTTATTTTGATCCCGATTTATTTTATTCACCACCTTACAACATCCCATCCAACGTTTGTTTGAGAAATCAAAAAGAAACGTGTTGCCGGCGACGCGTAGTAGAAAAAAGGTAGGAGTTTTATTTTATTTTATGTTTCACTTCCCTATCCTATCAAGGGCAGCCATTTTCAAAGGATTACATTTGGTTAAAATAGAACATATCACAAGAGGAGGAAAAAAAATACTACCTACTGCAAATAATAGTACAGGGAAAGATACAATGCAAAAGAAATGAATTAAAGGATAAATAAAACGATAAAAAAACAAAGTAAAAAATCGTTTTATTTATCCTTTAAAATAAATTATCACAAAGTAGACGCCTTAACAATCCAATATTTGAAATGAATTAACTTGATTAGAAGAAGAATACGCAACTCATGGTGTTAACAAACCTGCGCTAATGATTCAGTTGTAACACTACCATGTATTAGGATTAATAGGCAATTTGATAGACATATGCCCGTATTCACCAACATCCCATAAAATGTATAGGTCTCATAAGATATTGAATGTATAAATTGACAACATCATTGTGACACAATATGCCAAAACAAATGTCAAACACCTTGAATAGCGCTTGTGATTGGAGCTTTGATGACACATTTTCTTTTATTTTTCAGTGTTTCCAATAGGGCAAATCTAAAGTAACTACATTCCCTATATACTTTATTTATTGTTGCTATAACAACGAATACTTATAGAGCTATTGAACCCATAAGTATTCGTTGTTATAGCAATAACAAATACAGTATCTAGGGAATGTAGTTACTTTAGATTCTCTCTATTGGAAACACTGAATAATTAAACAAAAGGTGTCATCAAAGCTCCAATAGCAAGCGCTATTCAAGGTGACATTTGTTTTGGCATATTCTGTCACAATGATGTTGGCAACTTATTCATTCAATAGCTTATGGGACCTATAAAGTTTATGGCATGTTGGTGAATACATTGATCATTTTGCTCTTGCAAAAACCTAAATTGGCATAGTTATAACATTTTATAACTAGAGCGTAACTAGGGTATGGCAGGCAGGGCACGTTACATGGGCACCACTGAATGGGAGCCTATAAAGTTTATGGGATGTTGGTGAATACGGGCATTGTTCATTTTGCTCTTGCAAAAACCTAAATTGGCATAGTTATATTATTTTATAACCAGAGGCATAACTAGGGTATGGCAAGCAGGTTCCATGGCACCACTGAATGGGAGGCGCGAAATATATATAATATATAAATATATATATATATATATATATATATATATATATATATATATATATATATATATATATATATATATATATTAAATAAAACGTAAGCAACCTATATTCGGACGGTCGGAGAGGGGCGCAAGATCGATGTTTGCCCTTGACGCCATTTACCCTAGGTACGTCTCTGTTTATAGCACAAATCAACTATTCAGAGCAGCTGTCTCAAAAATCCGCATAGCGATGATGATCGGCAACCTCCGGAGCGGGACCTAAAGAAAAAGCAGAAAACGGTCCGTAGAGTATACGGACCGTGGAAAATAGTCACATCGTGTTGAGTTGAATCAAAAACGAATCAAATCAGTAGAACAGGAAGTGCCACGTGTAATTTTTTGAAAATGGCTACCCTTGATTCTCATTGGTCGGCTTTTACGACCTGCTGAGTAGGCAGCGGGTGTATTCTGCAACCCCCCACCCGCAGGGGGAATAATTAGGCTTGCCATATTTTTTTATGAAGAAAATTCTGTCAGCTAATTCCTAGGTACTATAAAGTCAAGTTAAATTCAGTAAAGCCTTGGTTTCCTAGGAAGCGGTGTCGACAAAAGCGGCCGTATTTTACGTCATTTTGACGTCAATAATTTCTTTTACGTATTCTTAAATAAATTTGGTAATCCAGAGGGCGGTATACTTCAAACTATTGCGAAAATATCATCAATTACACTGGAATCTGGTGAGTTATTTAATTACATGTACTTAAAACGTATCTTGTAATGTGTAAATGACGTCAAAAACGGCTGTTTTTATCAACACCGCTTGCTAGGAAACCAGGACTTTACATTAAGTGACTATTAACTTGACCAACTTATATTTTTATAAATTCACGTATGCCCGAAATATTTTGCATTTTATATTTTTAAATAGAAAATTTGATAAACATATTAATTTTAAAATGTAATAACTTTGTGATTTTAATTGTAGGGATGTTAAATAGTTACTTTAAATAAGATATAATTTACCTGCAACTTAACTATGCCCATTCCCAATTTCAAACGACTTGAACTATGTACTACACTGTTTCTTACAAATGTTTACGAATTCAAAGTTAATTAATAAGTGAAATTAATTGAATCATAGAAAATAATTGATAACAGTGTAATGTAGACTTCAAGTCATAGGGAATAATGTAGTGTAGAGTTCAAGTCATTTGAGATAGTGAATGGGCATAGTCTGGTTGATAGGGGCCACCCGCCCACCCCACCTACGTTCGCATAGTTTTTTTCAATAGATACAGACTGTTTATATTGTTTAAACCATTTCAAGAAGAGTGTTATCTAATGAAAAACAATATGCGAGCAAAGGTGGGGTGGGCGGGTGGCCCCTATCAACCAAACTATGCCCATTCACTATCTCAAATGACTTGAACTCTACACTACATTATTCCCTATGACTTGAAATCTACATTACACTGTTATCAATTACTTTCTATGATTCAATTAATTTCACTTATTAATTAACTTCTAATTCGTAAACCTTTGTAAGAAACAGTGTAGTACAGAGTTCAAGTCGTTTGAAATTGTGAATGGGCATAGTTTGGTTGGTAGGGGCCACCCGCCCACCCCACCTTCGCTCGCATAGCTTTTTCAATAGATACAGACGTTTTATATTGTTTAAACTATTCCAAGAAGAGTGTTATCCTATGGAAAAACTATGCGAACAAAGGTGGGGTGGGCGGGCGGCCCCCACCAACCAAACTATTCCCGTCCACTATTTCAAATGACTTGAACTCTACACTACATTATTCCCTATGACTTGAAGTCTACATTACACTGTTATTAATTACTTTCTATGATTCAATTAATTTCACTTATTAATTAACTTCAAATTCGTAATCATTTGTAAGGAACAGTGTAGTACAGAGTTCAAGTCGTTTGAAATTGTGTATGGGCATAGTTTGGTTGGTAGGGGACTCCCGCCCACCCCAACTTCGCTCGCATAGTATTTTTCAATAGATACAGACTGTTTATATTGTTTAAACTATTCCAAAAGGAGTGTTATCTAATGAAAAAAACTATACGAAATAATATTTATCCTGGATGAGGATGAGGATCATCAGCCTCTAAACAGACGACAAATATATTTTAGTGAAACGCTTGTTTTAAATTTAAATCAATTTTATCAACACATAGAATATGTGTGAATAGTAAATAATGCGAGCACCAGAAAAAGAAACCTAAAAGTAATAAATAAAGCACCAAAATTACATAGACGTACTATTTGTAAGAAATATTTTGTGATAGTAAATGTTTGTGTCGATCACTGTACATATTTCGCCCGATTTTCCTCTCTAAATGTAAATAATAAATGAAGTATTTTTACACTATGTCTGTGCATTTTAATTTTCGTTCCCTTTTTATAATCAACTTGTTTTTATATAAAACGTATTTTTATGAAATTTTGATTTTTTTAATTGCTATTAGCCACCTATGATATATATATATATATATATATATATATATATATATATATATATATAAATTGTATTAGTGGAACAGGTAAAGGGCTCCAATGAGTACGAAAATCCAAGAGACAGGCAGCGCCTCTTAACCACCTCATTACCATGTTTCAGTTTTCCAAATTCGTGAAAATCTGTAAACAAAAACATGCCTGAAAATTGTCGCTCAACATATTATTAAACTTTCTTTATTAATATAAATAGATCCTAGTCGGCCCAGGATGCGCTATAACATACATACATATAGACAGACAGACTTTTGTACACTTTATTACAACTGGAAGTAACTTAAATAATAGGCGCCTGCTTGCGTATTGGGGTGGGCGTACATAAGACACCCCCTGAGAGCGGCCTATACTTACGATATGATTATTATTAGTCTTTAACGGCAATAATATGTATTTATTGTATTGTATTTTTTTTTATATAATGATGTGGCAGTATAAATGTTTGGTCTCCTTACGAACTAATATCGGTAATACATTTTACATATAACATGATTATTACATAATTTATAATATATATCGTATATTATATTTAATTAAAAAAAAAAGAGAAAACGACAGTAACAGTTGGTAATACGATTTGTTACATGTACGTTCAACAATAAAATCATTAAGCTAATAGAATTATAAAAGCCGAAAATATACAACAAAAAAAAAATAGTAAGAGTGAAAACAATAAAACGGATATTTGGTCCAGAAAAAATAAAACAACGTGCGAAATATTTACAAAATTGTCGGATTATTGAGGGGATGGTTGTATTTATATGGTTATAATACATACGGTGGTGTGGTGTGTGTCACGAAATCACATGATTAGACTCAATAAATAAACTGTACAAGAGCTGACACAATTTGACTATATAATAATAATAATAATCGTGACGGGTGGTAATCATACGTTCAGGTAATACAAAACAAAATAACCGTTTCGCTCTCATTTTCATGCCATTATTTTTTCCTCCCACTAAAATCTAACAAATATAACGCATTTTTTTTGTGTGTGTTTAAAGTACAATTTTAAAATTTACATTTGCTTAATTATATTAAAAATAAAAGTGAACAACGAAGTGTAAAATATCCTTAATATTAATTTTAATTTTTAACTCGGGTTGTTGTTTTTTTTTTAATATATATTTTTTATAATCACAGTCCTTGCACTCTCTGAATTATAAATTTATACAATATGGCAGCCCAATTTTTTATTTTTTTTAGCTGGTTGATCGTTTTAACTTGGCACTCGTTTACCAAGGCACTGTGCAGAATTAAAAAAGGGCCGACGTGCGAAAGAAACGCGCGCGCCGGCAGGAATGAATCACAATATGTTTTAAATAACACGTACACACTTATAACGTAGCACAGCCGTAGTTTATAATAAAAAGCAGTCACTTAAATAAAGGATAAGTGTCCGAAATCGAGGGGGTGGGGTGGGGTGATTTTTTAAAACGAGTCGTCGGGTGATGATCGGTTTTTTTTTGTAAGCGGCGGAAACTATTATTGTCTAGTGATTATAATACTTTGGGCTAGTAAAATTTTGATGTGTGTGACTTTTAACAGTTGTTTCTACCACTTACATTTTTTATCTAATAATATCTAGGGGTTGAATATCACATGAGGGGTCACTTAGGCGTACGGAAGTAGCGGAGTACTATATAACCGAGCAGTCTGAATACCACTAGGAAGCCCACGAGGACGAGGGTGTTGGCCCAGAGTGGTAACGGGGTTCCTTGTGCTGCCAGGATTGCGTTTACCGGTATATGTTTTGATGTGGCACATACCGCGTATTTACTTGGGGAGGCACATCTGTAATTAATTGAAATATTTTAAAACACATTTAAATGGTGTGATTGAATTGACTTACAGTATAGGGCTTTCTTCGCTGAATTCCACAATTTGCATGTTTTGAAAGGCGTAGTGGACCATGGAAAAGTATCTCATCCATGAGAGCCACGAGGGTATATTCGTGGCGAGGTAGCCCCCAAATAGCTGCGTCGCAAGCGTATATAAGGCGCTTATGGTGATGCTCAATTGCATGTCCATACAAGCGGCTCCTATAAAGAACCCGACACTCTGCGCGACAAACGTGTTCAATAAAAGGAAGCCCAACAACGTTACAAACACCTGCGTCGACTGATACCCGAGCATCGGATATGATATCGAGTGGTAAATAAACGGAAGAGTCACTGTAAGTGGTAATTCGCCAACCATCTTCGCAAGATAGTACGCACTAAGTCTATACGCGCCCGACTGACGTTCTTTGTTTATCACCTCGCGTTCCGGAGGGAATGACGTGAGAGCCCCAAAATGCGCAAACAACATCCAATAGGTGGTTGAAAAAAACATCCAGCCTTGGATATCATGCAGGTGCTCCTCTGTGCGATGTAATTGGAACCATAATAGTCCTGCTAACGCTCCCAAACCGAGTGTTTGGAACCAATTCAGTCTGGAAAGCATTCTAGGACGTGCCTCCTGGAAGTTACGCTGCGACAAGACTTTGAATTGCGTCCAAAAACTCGTCGGCCACGAGAAATAACATTCAGAGTCACTTGTCTCGCTGCTTGAGGAGGAGGCATGTGAATGAGTATCCAACCACAAACGTCTCACATCAGGTTCCATTGAATTTAACATGTCTTCAGATGGAAGATTACTGTTTGTGATACCTTCAATAAAAAAATTAAATTATAATTTGTCTACTGAGATATTCGTAATGTAATAACAATCAAGATTCAAGTGATATATAGTATCACCTACATACATCATCTGTACTAACTGCAGCCGTGAGCAGTTGGAAGTTGACGTATTTAAAACATGGAGTATGCGACATTTGTTAAAATCATTGTATCATAATGCATTTGTTAGTTGTCTACGTCTGTGTGTGAATATATTGTTATATTGTTTATACATACTTATATAGTATATTTATAATTATTTAAACATATTGTTGTCCTGTAATTTAAAAATCTTTCGGTTGGACAATAAAGGCTTATTATTATTATTATTATTATTATTATTATTATTATTATTATTATTATTATTATTATTATTATTGGATTGTTAAGGCGTCTACTTTGTGATAATTCATTTTAAAGGATAAATAAAACGATTTTTACTTTGTTTTTTTTTTCATGGAGTCATCGAAAGAGCTCGAAAATGGCTAAAAAGCTTAGCCGAAACGAGTTGTAAAGTCAAAGTAAAAAATCGTTATATTTTTCCTTTGATATATAGCAATTTACTTACGTTCCAAATGTGGAAATGTGACATGAAGAGCAGGATCTAGGACTCTCCCCGCTTGATCAATATATTTCTCTTGCAGGTACATACAGTCGTGTAGCTCCACAGGGTAGTCCTTTGCTCTCCGCGCCTCCCACACGGCCGCCATGATTTTTTGTCGCAATTCATCAGAGCCCTTTACTTGTTCCACTAATACAAACAAAATATATTACATTAATTAAAATTCAGCCTAGATTAATTTAAAGGCTTACATATGAAATCAGCGGGATTGTAATGCGGCATGATGTGCAGCCCCACGTTACTGAAGAAGTCGACCACCTTGCTGGTATCGCCGTAGTAGGCCGTTTCGCCTCCGCATAGTAAGAGGAGTTTGTCGCAGAGGTGGAAGATTTGGCTGGAGGGTTGATGTAAAGTCACCACCACGGTTTTCGCCTCCAGGACCGCGTAGCGTTTTAGTGTTTGCATTAGGTTGTACGCGGCATACGAATCTAAACCGGAGGTAGGTTCCTGCAACAAGGGCATAAAGCGTAACGAAGGAATTATACTGAAATTTATCAAATATTTACAAATTGGCGAATTTTTAGATTTTCTTTGTATGTATTATTATGTAACAATTCTTTGTTTCCTTTTCTCTGTAATTAGATTAAATGTCGGTTGAGAAAATAAATAAATAAATAAATTAAAACATTTTATAAAATACTGAGTTTGGTATTGAATAACATAAAATCTAGCAACCCCGTATTTTTTATTTTGTTCTTAATAAATATACTAATATATTGCTAAACTATTAGTAAAGTTTGAAATATATTCAATACAGGATTTTTGAAATATTTATAAATTTGCGGTTCAAACATACAAAACCGCATTTTTATGAAATACTGACTTTGACATTCAATAGAATGAAAACTAGTTACCCCGTAATTTTTAATTATGACTTTAGTGGATACACTAATATATTGCTAATGCATTAGCGAAGTTTGAAAAATATTCATCGAGGAATTTTTGAAATATTGACAAATTTGCGGTTTAAACATACAAAATCATATTTTATTTTATGAAAATCTTACTTTGAATGTAAATAACATGAAAAGTAGCTACCCCGTAATTTTTGATTATAACTTTAGTAGATACACTAATGTATTCCTAATGCATTAGCGAAGTTTGAAAAATATCCATCGAGGGATTTTTGAATTATTCAAAAATTTGCGGTTCAAACATACAAAACCGCATTTTTATAAAATACTGACATTCACATTAAATAGAATGAAAACTAGTTACCCCGTAATTTTTAATTATAACTTTAGTAGATACACAAATATATTGCTAATGCATCAGCAAAGTTTGAAAAATATTCATCGAGGGATTTTTGAAATATTGACAAATTGGCGGTTTAAACATACAAAATTATATTTTTGGTTATGAAAATCTGACTTTGGCTATAAATAACATGAAAAGTAGCTACCCCGTAATTTTTGATTATAACTTTAGTAGATACACTAATGTATTCCTAATGCATTAGCGAAGTTTGAAAAATATCCATCGAGGGATTTTTGAAGTATTCAAAAATTTGCGGTTCAAACATACAAAACCGCATTTTTATAAAATACTGACATTGGCATTAAATAGAATGAAAACTAGTTACCCCGTAATTTTTAATTATGACTTTAGTAGATACACAAATATATTGCTAATGCATTAGCGAAGTTTGAAAAATATTCATCGAGAGATTTTTGAAATATTGACAAATTGGCGGTTTAAACATACAAAATTATATTTTTGGTTATGAAAATCTGACTTTGGCTATAAATAACATGAAAAGTAGCTACCTAGTAATTTTTGATTATAACTTTAGTAGATACACTAATGTATTCCTAATGCATTAGCGAAGTTTGAAAAATATCCATCGAGGGATTTTTGAAGTATTCAAAAATTTGCGGTTCAAACATACAAAACCGCATTTTTATAAAATACTGACATTGACATAAAATAGAATGAAAACTAGTTACCCCGTAATTTTTAATTATGACTTTAGTAGATACACAAATATATTGCTAATGCATTAGCGAAGTTTGAAAAATATTCATCGAGGGATTTTTGAAGTATTCAAAAATTTGCGGTTCAAACATACAAAACCGCATTTTTATAAAATACTGACTTTCACATTAAATAGAATGAAAACTAGTTACCCCGTAATTTTTAATTATGACTTTCGTAGATACACAAATATATTGCTAATGCATTAGCGAAGTTTGAAAAATATTCATCGACGGATTTTGGAAATATTGACAAATTGGCGGTTTAAACATACAAAATTATATTTTTGGTTATGAAAATCTGACTTTGGCTATAAATAACATGAAAAGTAGCTACCTTGTAATTTTTGATTATAACTTTAGTAGATACACTAATGTATTCCTAATGCATTAGCGAAGTTTGAAAAATATCCATCGAGGGATTTTTGAAGTATTCAAAAATTTGCGGTTCAAACATACAAAACCGCATTTTTATAAAATACTGACATTGGCATTAAATAGAATGAAAACTAGTTACCCCGTAATTTTTAATTATGACTTTAGTAGATACACAAATATATTGCTAATGCATTAGCGAAGTTTGAAAAATATTCATCGAGAGATTTTTGAAATATTGACAAATTGGCGGTTTAAACATACAAAATTATATTTTTGGTTATGAAAATCTGACTTTGGCTATAAATAACATGAAAAGTAGCTACCTAGTAATTTTTGATTATAACTTTAGTAGATACACTAATGTATTCCTAATGCATTAGCGAAGTTTGAAAAATATCCATCGAGGGATTTTTGAAGTATTCAAAAATTTGCGGTTCAAACATACAAAACCGCATTTTTATAAAATACTGACATTGACATAAAATAGAATGAAAACTAGTTACCCCGTAATTTTTAATTATGACTTTAGTAGATACACAAATATATTGCTAATGCATTAGCGAAGTTTGAAAAATATTCATCGAGGGATTTTTGAAGTATTCAAAAATTTGCGGTTCAAACATACAAAACCGCATTTTTATAAAATACTGACTTTCACATTAAATAGAATGAAAACTAGTTACCCCGTAATTTTTAATTATGACTTTCGTAGATACACAAATATATTGCTAATGCATTAGCGAAGTTTGAAAAATATTCATCGACGGATTTTGGAAATATTGACAAATTGGCGGTTTAAACATACAAAATTATATTTTTGGTTATGAAAATCTGACTTTGGCTATAAATAACATGAAAAGTAGCTACCTTGTAATTTTTGATTATAACTTTAGTAGATACTCTAATGTATTCCTAATGCATTAGCGAAGTTTGAAAAATATCCATCGAGGGATTTTTGAAGTATTCAAAAATTTGCGGTTCAAATATACAAAACCGCATTTTTATAAAATACCGACATTGGCATTAAATAGAATGAAAACTAGTTACCCCGTAATTTTTAATTATGACTTTCGTAGATACACAAATATATTGCTAATGCATTAGCGAAGCTTGAAAAATATTCATCGACGGATTTTTGAAATATTGACAAATTGGCGGTTTAGACATACAAAATTATATTTTTGGTTATGAAAATCTGACTTTGGCTATAAATAACATGAAAAGTAGCTACCTCGTAATTTTTGATTATAACTTTAGTAGATACACTAATGTATTCCTAACGCATTAGCGAAGTTTGAAAAATATTCATCGAGGGATTTTTGAAGTATTCAAAAATTTGCGGTTCAAACATACAAAACCGCATTTTTATAAAATACTGATATTGGCATTAAATAGAATGAAAACTAATTATCCCGTAATTTTTAATTATGACTTCAGTAGATACACAAATATATTGTTAATGCATTAGCGAAGTTTGAAAAATATTCATCGAGGGATTTTTGAAATATTGACAAATTGGCGGTTTCAACATACAAAATTATATTTTTGGTTATGAAAATCTGACTTTGGCTATAAATAACATGAAAAGTAGCTACCTCGTAATTTTTGATTATAACTTTAGTAGATACACTAATATATTCCTATTGCATTAGCGAAGTTTGAAAAATATCCATCGAGGGATTTTTGAAGTATTCAAAAATTTGCGGTTCAAACATACAAAACCGCATTTTTATAAAATACTGACATTGACATAAAATAGAATGAAAACTAGTTACCCCGTAATTTTTAATTATGACTTTAGTAGATACACAAATATATTGCTAATGCATTAGCGAAGTTTGAAAAATATTCATCGAGGGATTTTTGAAGTATTCAAAAATTTGCGGTTCAAACATACAAAACCGCATTTTTATAAAATACTGACTTTCACATTAAATAGAATGAAAACTAGTTACCCCGTAATTTTTAATTATGACTTTAGTAGATACACAAATATATTGCTAATGCATTAGCGAAGTTTGAAAAATATTCATCGAGGGATTTTTGAAGTATTCAAAAATTTGCGGTTCAAACATACAAAACCGCATTTTTATAAAATACTGACTTTCACATTAAATAGAATGAAAACTAGTTACCCCGTAATTTTTAATTATGACTTTCGTAGATACACAAATATATTGCTAATGCATTAGCGAAGTTTGAAAAATATTCATCGACGGATTTTGGAAATATTGACAAATTGGCGGTTTAAACATACAAAATTATATTTTTGGTTATGAAAATCTGACTTTGGCTATAAATAACATGAAAAGTAGCTACCTCGTAATTTTTGATTATAACTTTAGTAGATACACTAATGTATTCCTAACGCATTAGCGAAGTTTGAAAAATATTCATCGAGGGATTTTTGAAGTATTCAAAAATTTGCGGTTCAAACATACAAAACCGCATTTTTATAAAATACTGATATTGGCATTAAATAGAATGAAAACTAATTATCCCGTAATTTTTAATTATGACTTCAGTAGATACACAAATATATTGTTAATGCATTAGCGAAGTTTGAAAAATATTCATCGAGGGATTTTTGAAATATTGACAAATTGGCGGTTTCAACATACAAAATTATATTTTTGGTTATGAAAATCTGACTTTGGCTATAAATAACATGAAAAGTAGCTACCCCGTAATTTTTGATTATAACTTTAGTAGATACACTAATATATTCCTAATGCATTAGCGAAGTTTGAAAAATATCCATCGGGGGATTTTTGAAGTATTCAAAAATTTGCGGTTCAAACATACAAAACCGCATTTTTATAAAATACTGACATTGGCATTAAATAGCATGAAAACTAGTTACCCCGTAATTTTTAATTATGACTTTAGTAGATACACAAATATATTGCTAATGCATCAGCGAAGTTTGAAAAATATTCATCGAGGGATTTTTGAAATATTGACAAATTGGCGATTTAAACATACAAAATTATATTTTTGGTTATGAAAATCAGACTTTGGCTATAAATGACATGAAAAGTAGCTACCCCGTAATTTTTGATTATAACTTTAGTAGATACACTAATATATTCCTAATGCATTAGCGAAGTTTGAAAAATATCCATCGAGGGATTTTTGAAGTATTCAAAAATTTGCGGTTCAAACATACAAAACCGCATTTTTATAAAATACTGACATTGGCATTAAATAGAATGAAAAGTAGTTACCCCGTAATTTTTAATTATGACTTCAGTAGATACACAAATATATTGCTAATGCATGGGCGAAGTTTGAAAAATATCCATCAAAGGATTTTTGAAATATTTACAAATTTGCGGTGACACATACAAAATAGTATTTTTATTAAATACCAACTTTGACATTAAATAGAATGAAAAATAGCAACACCGTAATTTTTTATTATACATTAATACGTAGACCAATATATTAGTAATGCATTAACGAAGTTTGAAAAATATCCATCTAGGGATTTTGAAAATATTTAGTTTATACTTATATATCAAGATGATCTAAAAAAAACTATACTTACATCAAGTAACATAATAGAAGGATTCGTGAGCAGCTCACACGCGATATTAGCCCTCTTCTTCTCACCCCCACTCAGCCCCCTCTTAATATAATCCCCCATAATCGTATCCTGGCACGGGCCCAGCTCCAGCACCTCAATAATATGGTCCACGTATCGCATCTTCTGCGAGTGGCTCATGGTGTCGGGCAACCTCAGCCGGGCCGTGTACTCCAGCGTCTGCCGCAATGTGAGATCGGGGAAGAAGATGTCCTGCTGCAGGACATAGCAAATTTTCCGCTTCCAGCGCTTGCACAGCAGCTCCCTGTTGAGATAGATCTGCCCGCCGCCCACGCGCAACCTCCCGCTGAGGCAGTTCAGCAGGGTGGTTTTGCCGCAGCCCGACGGGCCCATGACGGCCAGGATCTGGCCGGGCCGCACCAGCCCATCGACATCGTTCAGGATCTGCCGCTTGCCGACGGTCACGGAGAGGCCGCGGAAGGCCAGGTGCACGGGGAGCGGCCGGTGTTCCGGCAGCAGGCAGGGGAAGTGGACCGCCGTCGCGTCTGTCCTGCAAAAGACCAAAAACAACACCAGTGTAAAGATAATGTAATTAACTGGGGGGGTGGTGTTTTTAATAGTGTCGTAAATAGGTGCGTTACACGCCCAGATGGAGGGTCAGGCAGGGTCAGAAGTCCGCATCGATCTGTGTGCAAACACAGACTTAAAACTAAACGTGGATGACATGAAACACGATGCTCATGTATTATATTACACACAAAAATAAATGATATAACGTCTATATCTAAATTTTCATCTAATTACGAATGACTATTTTACTCTATGTGTGGTTGGGTTACTATATCGGTTGAGTTTAAAAAAAAAAAATATGAACGAAACAAAATTTCGAGTGGGATTTACATTAACTTTAAAATTAATTCACCACTCCCCAGCCCCTGGGAGTGGGTAACTTTAAAATCTTAAAAGAAAAACCCATATTTTATTGCGAAATAATTTTTTGAAATTTGTAAATAATTCAAAAAATCTCTAGATTAATGACTAATCATTAATTTCATCGAATTATTGTAGAAATTATGTCTTATAAGCTAAATTTATTTTATTTATTTATTTAATTGAATGCCTATATACCATATTATTGGCTCATTGGCTAAATTTAGATGATTACGAAATTATATTTTATGATGTAATTTATGTAGTATAATAAAAACGGTGCATGTTTGGTCTCAATCCCATAAGCATCAGATTGACCTATCTACTAATACTCCCATTAAAAGCTTTAAATCATATGATTACAGTGTTGTGCGTGTGTGCCCCTCAAAAAAATAATTATACAATAATAACAGTGCGTTAGGAATGTTAATACACTGTCAAGTACAGTTATTCGGATGAGTGTAATAAAAACGAATGACCATTAGAATCCGAAAATGATGTAACATAAATTTAATTAAAAGGCCAGCTATGCGCGCGGACGGCGGGCTTCGGTCGGAACGAATTCCATATAAGTTTCAGGCAGGTATATATCTCTTGACGGACAGCCAAAGGCCCGAATGTCCTGCGAGTTCGTCGACCCGACCACGGCGGGTCAGTAGGTTACCAAGAATACTGGGACACACAAAAAATAGTTCCGTTGTTCAAAACCTACGCTCAATATACACGGGCGCACTCACATACACACACACACAACACGCCTTTCATACAATACCAGTCTTATTATTACCTTTCTCTCCGGAGAGCTGATTCATTCGTATCTCCTCCACAAAGAGAATTTAAGCCTCCCATTTAAACTTACGACCTATTGCGGATTATACGATTATGCAACGTGAAAAATTCGGGCCCTACTTCCCGGTTCGTTAAATCCCAAACCCACACATCCGATTTTTTGCCCTCCACTCGATGATAATAATAATAATAATTGTCACCGCCTGTATGTGTTTGTAATTGAATAAATTAGCCGGGCAGCCATAAATCGTTCCGATTACATAACGGCGCTAGCTCCATGCGAGCGAGCTGATCGCTTATCGGCCAGGGGAAACAATGCACCAAGCCACCCGTCTGCCCTCCCCCAGCACAGAAGAAAAGAACAATATCGAATGACACACATATACCATAACTGAAAGATAAGAATATATCATTTAAAAATAAACCCGAGTAGCGTGTGTTTGGGGTCAACGCTCGCTCTAGCCGAGGTACGCCGGAATGTATTTACCACATACAATGAATTTAATTATACATAATCGGTTAAACAAAAATAGCGTATCGAAATAATTAATTGCGGCGGGTGGGTGACTTATGAGTCAACCGGAAATGCGAGTGATAATTGGGAAAGTTGAAATCTTCTAATAATTTGTTTTTTCTTGTTGTAAAATATATCATATAGAATCAAATTTATTTCAACTATTATGATGTAAATAGTTGAAATTGACCTCTACTCGTCAAATTTTGACAATAAAAATTACAGCCCTACAAAATTCGTAAGTTGCTTGAAATTACTATTTCAGAAACGCTCTTTTCGAGCTGTATCTCAGTAAGTGTGTTGGTTATACCGACTTCTAGTTTGAATTCAGGGGGTGGCTTTCCATACGAGACCTCTATTATTCCTAATCTACCTCAACCAACTGGGCCATCCTATATATATCCCCTACAGAAAACATAAATATATATTATGCAAAAATTACATGCAATTACAAGATTGAGACATTCAAACGTGACATGCTATTACCATAAGTTATCACTGCTGTTCATACAATCATCCCTTCTTATAATAATAATAATATCTATTTAACTAAGGACTATACATAACATAATATCATAATATAATACAATATAAAGTTATATATATATATATATATATATATATATATATATATATATATATATATATAACATAATATAATATTGAAAGACTTTAGGTAGGCTATGATGAGAAAATAAGAAATAATCCATATGATATAAAAACGAACGTAACGTTTTGAAGCCGACAAAGCTGTCTGTTATGACTTTTGTGCTGACATTGTGACAATGTGGGGGTTGCAGGTTCGAATCTTAAGATCGTTTTAGACAAGACAATTTCTTAGCTCAAAAGTTGTTCAAGAAATGAATTCATATATCCTCCTCCCATACAATTTGTGCTTGAAAAATAGAACGAGTTATATTCGCGATCTACCATCCAATTCAATATTTCAAATAATTTGCTGTATGATACGATTGTCTCGCATCTTGACTAACTTTTTAGTCAAGAAATTGTCTTGTCTAAAACGACCTTTACAAACGGTAGTATTTATTTGTATGGTTGTATTCATTACTACGTAAAATTCCCGTTGTCCAATGACTTAAGATGAATCGACTTTACGTTTTCATTTATTAATTTACGCCTTATTTATGTTTAATTCGAAAAAAAAATGTTAGAAATAATGTAGTGCATAGTTCAAGTAGTTTGAAATAGCGGACGGGCATAGTCTGGTTGGTATGGACCGTCAACCCACCCACCTCTGTTGGTATAGATTTGTCAATGGATACAGAAGTTTTATATTGTTTAAAAAATTCCAGAAAGAATGTTATTCCTTGAAAAATAAATGCGAACCTAGGTGGGGTGGGCGGGTGTCCCCTATCAACCAAACTATGCCCGTCCACTATTTCAAACGACTTGAACTATACATTACAATATTTTTCACATATATTTTTTTAATTAGTCTTAAATTAATAAATGACATTAATTTAATCAAAGAAAATAACGGATAATAGTGTAGTGCATAGTTCAAGTCGTTTGAAATAGTGGATGGGCATAGTTTGGTTGGTAGGGTCCCCCCGCCCACCCCACCTTTGCTCGCATAGTTTTTTTCACAGGATAACACTCTTCCTGAAATGGTTTAAACAATATAAAACCTCTGTATCCATTGAGAAAACTATACGAGCGAAGGTTGGGTGGGCGGGCGGCCCCTACCAACCAAACTATGTCCGTCCACTATTTCAAATGACTTGAAGTCTGTACTACATTGTTTCTCGTATTTATTTTACAAATGAACCCTATATCAATTAATGAAATTGTTTTCATTATAAAAAATTACTGATAACAGTGATTATTATATTAAATCTCATTTATTATTAATTTACTACTAATTCGAAAGAAAAAAAATGTTAGAACTTTTTTATGATTACTTTCTATGATTTAATTAATTTCATTTATTAATTTACGCCTCATTCGAAAAAAAAAATGTTAGAAACAATGCAGTGCACAGTTCAAGTCGTTTGAAATAGTGGACGGGCATAGTCTGGTTGGTATGGACCCCCCATTCACCCCACCTCTGCTCGCATAGTGTATTCAATGGATGGACGTTTATCATTGCCTAAACAATTCCATGCAGAATTGTATCCTATGGAAAAAAGTATGCAAGCAAAGGTGGGGAGGGCGGGTGGTCCCCACCAATCTGACTATGCCCGTCCACTATTTCAAACGACTTGAACTCTGCACTGCATTGTTTCCAACATTTTTTTTTTCGAATTAGGCGTAAATTAATAAATGAAATTAATTAAATCATACAAAGTAATGGATAACAGTGTAGTGTGGAGTTCAAGTCATTTGAAATAGTGGACGGGCATAGTTTGGTTGGTTAGTTTTGTTTTTTACTTTTAACGTGACATGCGAAAAACCAAGAAATTATCAAAGGATTAGGTGACATTCTTACAAAAAAAAAATATTAAAAATTAATTTTATACTCCAATCAATACTCCTTGGGGTATTAATTAAAAATTAGGAAACCATTTGTGGCTATCTCTATCTGTTTTCGCGTCACAGCCTTTAAAAATTCGTAAAAATTGCTTGAAATTACCTTTTCTTCTGAAATGCTCTTTTCGAGCTGTATCTTAGTTAGTGTTGTGGGTATCGACTTCTAATTTATGTTTTTATATTCAGGGGTGGCTTTCCATACGAGAACTGATTTATCCTCAAATTACCTATATTACTTTTCACGTGGCATGCGAAAACCCGAGAAATGATCCTAGGGGTAGAGGTTTAATTTTTTACAAAAAAATCTAAAATTAAGAAAATTATTTTATTTCTAATTAATACTCCTTGGAGTACTAATTAAAAATCTGAAAACTGTTTATGGATATCTCTTTCCGTTTTCGGGTCACAACTCTTCAAAGTTCGTAAAAATTGCTTGAAATTACCATTTCAAAAACGTCCTTTTCGAACTGTAGCTCAGTAAGTGTTGGTCGTACTGACTTCACTAGAAGTCAAACAAAAAAAATAACAAATAATACACAAACTATTGTGTTATTAGATTCAGCAGGTGGCTACATACGAGCACTCTATTATCCCCAATCTACCTCTATTACTTTTAACGTGGCATGCGAAAAACCGAGAAATTATCCTAGGGATAGAGGTTCAATTTTTCAAAAAAATTTAAAATTTAAAAATTAATGTTATGCTACCATTAAATACTCCTTAGAGTGCTAATTAAAAATGTGAAAACCGTTTGCGGATATCTCTTTCCGTTTTCGCGTCACAATCCTTGAAAATTCGTAATAATTGCTTGAAATTGCCATTTCAGAAACGGTCTTTTCGAGCTGTATCTCAATAAGTGTTTGTCGTACTGACTTCTAGTTTGTGTTTTTGGATTTAGGGGTTGACTTTCCATACGAGAACAGTATCATCTCCAACCTACCTCCATTACTTTTAACAGGAATCGCGAGAAACTGAATAAAAATCCTACTAGGGGTAGAGATCATATTTTTTCAATAAAAATAAGAAAATTTAAAAATTAATTTTATGCTACCAATTAATATTCCTTAGGGTACTAATTAAAAATCTGAAAACCGTTTGTGGATATCTCTTTCCGTTTTCGCTCCACAACCCTTCAATTTCGTGAAAATTGCTTGAAATTGCCATTTCAAAAACGCCTTTTTCGAGCTGTATCTCAGTAAGTCTTTGTCGTATGGACTACTAATTTGTGTTTTTGGATTCAGGGGGTGGCTTTACATACGAGAACAGTATTATCTCCAATCTACCACTATTATTTCCAACGTAACATGCGAAAAACCGAGAAATAATCAAATGGATAGAGATCAAATTTTTACAATTAAAATCAAAAATTTGAAAAATAATTTTATGCTACCAATCGATACTTCTTAGGGTGCTAATCAAAAATGTGAAAACTGTTTGTGAATATCTCTTTCCGTTTTCGTGTTACAACCCTTCAAACTTCGTAAAAATTGCTTGAAATTATCACTGTTAACGCGCCCTTTTTCGAGCTGTATCTCAGTAAGTGTTTGACCTACCGACTTCTAGTTTGTGTTTTTGGATTCAGGGGGTGGCTCCTCGCTAAATGTGATAGCACCATCTTAAGGGCTCCTTAGAGTACAGCCGAAGTACAACCTTAGAGTACAACCGAATCTTGGTCTTTGGTTTGAAGATACTCAATACCGGTAGGAAACCGATTTTGGCCAGGAATGGTAGTTGCTCCATTTGGGATATTTCGACGTGCTCGCGTAGACTGGCAAGCCAGGTGAATCACTAACTTGAGTCAGGTGAGACAGCCGGTCTAGAGGAAGAAATCTTCAAACAAAAATTTCCCGCTACCTGCAGGTAGGGTTTTAAGGCAACAGGTTGGTTCCCTGATACTTGTAGAACCTTAAGCACTAGCCAAAAAGCCTAACAAAAAAAACTTTATACGGCTATCAGCCGTGAGGCTTTCCGCCGGTCAAGGGAGAAGCTCAGAGGAGTTTAATCACCCGGTATTTAACTTCACAGAAAACATCTGAAAAACTGTGAAAGGTGTTTCGCGAAAATTCACTCCCCGCTGGGGATCGAACTCAGGCTCCCCAATGCTCAGTACGAGACGGCCGACGCCTCTAACCACTCGGCCATTGAAAAGCCAAAACATTTTCTCGAATAGGACAGATTCCTAACTTTACGAAAATGGAACTTGAATATACAAGAATAAAGTAGACGTCTTAACAATTCAATATTATAAAGAAACTAGTTGCTTGTGATTCGAAAAAAGCCGGAAACAGAAAACCAAATACAAAATTATTATTATTTATTTAACATATATAAGTGTGAACCCACCTCTTAGCAATCTACATATCTAGATTTCGATCTTATTAGATCTCGTCAGTGTAGCTCAGCTAGTGAGGATGAATTCACACAAAATCTTTTTTACGATTGGCTTTGTGCTGATATCTCAAGCACTCTGTTGGAATATTATTCTTATTCTCTAGAGGGCACTACCCGGTGATCCTGATAACATGAGCATGTTGACGGTTATTACCATATGGCTGTGCATTGCTAATTGATGTGGTGCCGCCAGATGGCGTTTAACTTCCCTCTACGAGGGTAAGTTGTACTGTTTTTATTATTTATTTGGTTTTATGTTTCCGGCTTCATCACAAGCAACTATTATATATTTTTTTTAGAATTATTATTTTAAAAAAAATATCTCATTGTAACATTCTGACACCCATCAAATCTTCAACATTTTTATTACGCCATAAAGACTGAATTAATAACGCCGCTTGCCGTCTATTTTTACACAGTGCTCTTCTACGGACAATTCGGACACGGTCAAGTCTATTAAGCGTTGATTTTTATTGCCGTTCGATCGAATCTGCGCGTGCGAAAAAAAAAGAAGAAAGAAAACTTTGCCCAAATTCATTCGCCCGCTAAATTGGCCTTAATAGAACTTTTATGGCGCCGCATTGTTGTTAATCGGGCGTTGCACGTGAACAGCGTCGTCTGCGGGCTATAAAAAAATTAACGGCCGATGCGAAAAAAAGAATCGTCGTTAATGTTGCAGTCTCTGGGGGGACGAGAGTGAGAGAGGTGGTCTGGGGGGGGGGGGCGATAAAAACTATTTTCAACATTGGCAGGGATTTTTTTTTCGGCCGCTATTTAAACAGTCTAGTAGCCAAGGAATATTCAAGGAACATTAAATAGATTTTTTTTTTTGTAAAAAAAGATTAATATTCAATCAACTAGATCGAAAACTGACCAATGAAAGTTGAATTATAATGGCTCTAAAGTTACAGATTAAGCTGCAAAAAGCAAAAATGCAAAATTTCAAAACACTAAATGGCCAAAAACAGTACAACTTACCCACGTAGAGGGAAGTTAAATGCCATCTGGCGGCACCACATCAATTAGCAATGCACACCCATGAGCTACAATGACGAGATCTAATAAGATCGAAATCTAGATATGTAGATTGCTAAGAGGTGGGTTCACACTTATATAATATGTACTAAATGGAAAATAGCCATTCACAATAAGCGTGGTGTTGGTGGTAGCGTGGCGGTAAGCAATATTTGACACAAGTATAAATATTCAGGCGCCATGTGTTACTATAAGGCAACTTACATCATCAATAATACTGTTCATATTTTAGAATAATGACACTATTACTGTTCAATAATATGTTTAAAATGTTCATTATTCTAAAATATTGACAGTATTATTTATCGTGTAAAATGAAGAGAATACTGATGTATATCAGAATAATTGATTACTTGTTAAATATAAAAGGAGGATTGAAGCAAATACTGACTGGATTTATAAGGCACCTTACACGGTCAATAATACTGTCAATCCTAGTACTGTCAGTATTAGCTTCAATCCACCTTTTATATTTATCAAGTAATCAATTAACCGGATAAACATCAGTATTCTTTTCATTTTATCGATACTATACCTTACACCATAAGTAATACCGTTGATTGAAGTATAAATACTTCAATCAACGGCAATACTGTCAATATTTCAGTATAATGAACATTTTAAACATGTTATCGTACAGGAATACTGTCAGTATTATTGATCGTTTATGGAACGAACCCGCAAGTGATTTGAACAAAATATGACGCCTCAACTGCTTTAAAATAAAAAATTTCAATGAATGATATAAATCAAAACTAAACTAATGTTTTTGTTTTCATAGACAATTATAGACAATTAAGTACAACATAATAGAAGCCACAACCATTCAATTTCTATAACTTTTATTTAAAATGAATGATTCTTGAGAAATATCTCTCTATATCAATTTTAATTTTATATTAAATAATTTTAAAAAAGCCGTGATATTTTATTTATCAACCACCCATAACTAAGGAACTGCAGCAATACAGGAGTTAATTTATACGACGTTTGGTAAAACATTAATAAATATAAATTCGAGTGCCCAATTACGTACGTATTAAATTCTGCAACCGCACAGTTTCAATAAACTAAATTAAATTGTTTCGTGGGTGTCCGGTTACACTGGTAGCAAATTCAGCAGATGGCTTAATTAATCCTTCAGCGTTCGCTGCGCTGCGCCAATTAAGCATTTCGCGGATACTGCAAAAGGTTCACGGTGTCGATCACTGCACCCAATTCGGTGCAATATCGCCCAATAAACAGTTCCCCGACACCGAAAAAGTCAACGATCTTCGCGCGTCCCACACGTAGTACATATATAAAATATAATCTACATGCGCCTGCCAGTTTGTCAATTGACTCGCTCGGTCGCAAATATTCGGGGGTCGGGTTCCCCGGGGGGGTCAATGTCTGTTTAAGCTAATTGCTTCCACTGGGTCAGATGTCGGTCCTGCACCCCGATGATGATAGCGCGCGCCTCGCAAACAATTCACTTTTGTTATTTTTCTACTGACAACAACAGAGCAGCGAGCCGGCAAGATTTTGCGGCCGGCAATTAACGACCTGACCCAATTAACAGATTGCCAATCGCGTGGCACTCTTAACAATGGAAATGGGAGGAATTGCGAAATCGTATGATCGCACGCAAGCGATTAAAACAATGCAATTCCTTTTTTTTTGCAGAGACACTAGAGTACACATTGCAGTTTCTTCTTCATCACCAGATTCACATTTTTTATTATTATGTGACGGATTTTGAAATGTTCACATATTTGCGGTTCAGACATTATTAAATTCTGACGATATTTGCTATTCGTAAAGATGGGTTTAATTGTTTGGAAAACCACTCATAGGAATGTTCTCGAATGTTATAAACTGATTAACGATAACCTAGGTTTGGTAACATTTTGAGGCGGAATAGCCAAATGTATTATTCACAAACAAATAATTTTGCTTCGAGAGCCATACATTTTTTTATTAAGCATATTACACTGCATGTGTAATATACTTAATAAAAAAATCTAAAATATCTATGCATAAAATGTATTTTCTCATCATCGTATATGTGGCAATATTTACAAGGTGTTTCTAGTTATATACTAAAAGTTTATTAAAAACCAAGCATTAATGTCCAAGTGATCAAAATCATGTAATTTTTATCTAATCAGCTGATCAAACAATAACAAAGATCAGCTGTTTACCCACTAGTTCGAGGAAAACCGTTGACATTTGAATCGCATATAACAACTAAAACATGTAAGGATGCAGTAAAAAAAAACACGAATTATAAGATTGTTGAATGTGCAATAGCCACTATAATCTTCCACTCTAAAATCTCCTGCGCACCCACCATTAATCCTTTTTATTTCCGCAAACACACAGCCGTTAATTGCGCGAACGTGCAATTATGCCTCGTGCAAACGCGGTCGGATTTAATTCTTGTTTTCTTTAAACAGCACGCAACAGTTTTATCGTAATTATTACTCGCGCGCCCGTGATTTCACTTTCAATTGGGTTTTATTATATTATAATTTATTACACAATAACGGCGCTATGTAATTGTTGTGGCACTGTAATTGACTTTGAATCATGACAGTCGAGTTGGTTTGCGTGTCGATTCATTCCCACACTTTATAATACTATATAGAATAGATAAATGGATAGTATTAGAACATTACTTTACTCGGTTATCATGTTAGAAAGTGGTTTTTGGTCTTATTTTGTAGGTCTTCCATTTCCAAGGAAAAAAAGATAAAAAATATTGTTGAGTATACCCTTTTAGCGGTAAAGTCGAAGAAGTAAATAAAATAAAAATTGTCCAATCAAGATGAACTTTAGGCTATTGGATAGACAATTTTGAACCAAAAGTAAATCTTAATAATAGTTTTTCGTTTTTAGTATAGTATTTGTTTCCTAAAGCAAAAGACAAACCCGTCAAATGAGAAATTATAAAAGTGATAAGAATCTATATCTATGGGGCTGTCCTAGAAATGGCTTGGCACTAAATCTAAAGGAGTTGGAGTGCTTCAATGTGGAAAATGTGGGGGGGGGGGGGGGGGGGGGTCGGACCATGTGCCGGTGGAAGTGGTCTTGAGAAGGACAAAAGGTTTGAAGAGGGAGGAGAAAACGGGACAGCAAGGGTTTGGATGGAGCGAAGTAGAAATTGCGGTGTATGAGAAAAACCTAACGGGCGTGAAGTGGGAGGAGGTGCAGTCGATGTTACAGTTGGAGAGAGTGATGGCGGCTGCGTTGGTGGTGAGGAAGAAGAGTGGACGCCAGAGGGAATGTTGGTTCCACTAGGAGTGTAAAATAAAGAAGACGAGGTAACGGAGGGAAATGGCGAATTGGAGGTACGGCAGATGTGCAGTCGAAAGGGTTAATCAGGTGAAAAGGGAGTTCGAGAGTACGTGCGAGAGGAAAAAAATAGAGGAGTTGCAGAATGTGGAAAAGAGGTTGAGGGTGTGTGTGTGGTGGAGAAACGGATGTGGAAGATCTTAAAGGGAAGGTCGAATCAGGGTAAAGTGAACATAGAGCTAGCAGAGTGGGAGTTGTAAAAAGATGGCGGGGTCTGAGGTGGAGCTGGGCAGTTCAAATGCGAGACAGGTGGTACGAAGGGAGGTGTTTTCGCGGAAAGAGGTGGAAGTGGCCCTGGCCCCAGTTAAAACTAGTAACGGCAGCGGAGGAAGATGGGCTGAAGGCAGGGGCTTTCAAAAAGTTACCGGAGGAAGGCAGGGAGAAGGTGCGGCAGAGTATTAACAAGGTGTGGAGTGGAGAGGAGAAAGTGCCGGAAAAGTGGCGTGTGGGGGTGGTGGTCCCGGTGCACAAAGGAGGAGAGGCCTCGGACGTAAAAAACTATAGGGGGATCACCATTATGGATGCCGGTTATAAATTGATGATGACTATGGTGAAAAATAGAAAGGATAGAGAAGTGGAACAAAAAGAGCAGCTGCCAGAACGCCAGGGTGGGTAAAGAAGGGGAAGAGGGACGAGGGAGAAGATTTTCACTTTGGCGAGAATGGTGGAGGAAGCGCTGGAATCCAAAGGGAGAGTGTATGCGGTGTTTGTGGATTTAAAAGCTGCGTATGACTCAGTTCCTAGGGGGAAACTGGTGGAATGTATGGATAGATTGGGTATGGAAGAGGAAGGAGTGGAGTGGGTGAGAAGGGTGTATAAAGAGTCATGGGCGAAAGCAAGAGTGAATGGAGAAATATCTGAGAAATTTAGGGTGAATGTGGGAGTACGACAGGGGTGCCCGCTAAGCCCCCTCCTGTTTAATCTGTACACGAGCGAGTTGGAAGTGGTGCTGAGGAGAGGACAGGCAGGAGGGGTCGTGGTGGGTAGATCCAAAGTGTGGATGTTGGCGTATGCAGATGACGTGGTGCTGGTGGCCAAGAGAGTGGAAGAGATGCAAGAGATGTTGGATAGAATGGGTAGATACCTGGATAAGAGGGGGCTAGTGGTGAATGTGGAAAAGACCAAATGGATGTTGTTTAGGAATAGTGGCAGGAGGGGTAAGGACGAAGGGCTGAAATGGAAGGAAAAGCTGATTGAGAGAGAATGGCTTTAAATATTTGGGCTTTTGGTTTGACTGTGGAGGAGAGCTTAGGATGCACGTGGAGTGTATGCAGGCGAAAGCAAGAATGGCTTGGGGGATTGCGTGCAGAAAATGGGGGAGTTTGTGGGGTGGTAACCTAGTAATGGCGTGCAAGATATGGGATGCGTGTGTAAAACCTATATTGTTGTATGGAGTGGAAGTGTGGGGATTGCGTGAATGGGAGGTAATAGAAAGGGAGCAAGGTTGGTTTCTGAAGGGCTCGAAAGGTCGACACCGAGGGCAGTGCTGTTTCAGGAGACAAATCGTATGAGTATGTGGTGGGAGTCGTGTGTGAGGGTTGTGAATTTTGAGGAAAGATTGCAGGATTTGGGCGATGAAAGACTGGTACGGGAGGTATGGATGAGGTGTAAGAGTAGAACAGAGAGTAGATGGAGGAAGGATAGAGAAAGGATGTATGAAAGAGTGGGTATGTCTGAGGTGTGGGTAGAGGAGAAGCTGAGAGAAAGGGGTAGCCTAGGAACTGAGATAAGGAATATTGAGGGATATTGAGTGGCAAGAAAGGCAAGTGAGAATGGCTGAGAGCTCATACAACCCTGGCTATGTAGAGTGGCAAGTACAGGGAAAACTCCCGAGGTACTTAGCCAGGGGAGAGTGCAGCAGAGAGGACAAAGTATGCATGGCAAGAGCGAGGTGTGGTTCAGAAGAGCGAGGAAGAAAAGCGTGGATGGGGCTGGGGTACACCGCGTGTGCGCTGTGTAGGAAGGGGAGTGACACGTGGTGGCACCTTAGCAAAGAATGTGAGGGAGTGAAAGAAGAGTGGGTTGGAGAGTGCAGAAAACTGAACGAATGGTTAGGAGAGGATGGGAAAGGCGTGAAAATCTGCAGGAGGCTGACGTGGGAAAGGAAATTGGCGAGGGCAGAGGGGGTTTATTTTAATGGATAGAAAAATGTATTTTTTGTTAATTTGTATTCTTTTTTTTGTGTGTCTTTTTTGATTTCTTTCTGTGAAAGTACGGTTTGGGAATGTGTGTAAAAGGGAAGGGTTGGGCTGATATGCCAAATAAAGGTATTTTTTTTAAATATTTTTACTTTATCATACGTATTGGGTGATGTATTTAGACGTGTACAAAGAAAAATCTAAGGCAAATCCTCTTTATTGGATCACCTAACCATCCATTCTAACCAAACTATGATTGTATGTCTTGAATTCTACATTATATGTTTTCTCTAAATGCATACGAATGAAATCTAAATTAATTAATGAAATGAATTGAATGATAGAAGATACGCATAATATTGTAGTGTTTCAGTGAATTCAAGTACCTTGAAATAGTGAACGGGCATAGTTTGGTTGCTATGGGACAACCGTCCAACCCCATTCTTGTTCGCGTGATTTTGTCGAATTGATTCAAAAAATCATTCTGCTTTGGGACTCGAAGTCACGTCTCCTTATCGCAGACGTCGCGCTACCAACTACAGTACGGAGTGTTGTAGTTGATAGCACGCACGATGTTCGTTATGTTGAACATTTATCAACGGGCTGATAGCTATAAATATTGATGATTTTTGTATGTCTTTTCTTCATGATCTATTTCGTCTGATAATTGCTATTCAGTTCTTAAAACGACAAAGGAAGTGTGTTCGTCCTAAATGGCCGTTGCGTGGGAGTTTTCTAATTCCGGTCGTGCCTCTAAGCGAACAAACAAAAAACTGTGTACCGCACGCGTGCCGTTGGGAGCGTCGATTGCGAAACCGAGCATAAATTCGATGATTTCATAACGATAATTGTGTTATGGCCCTGGTAATCAATTCGGCGGCGCTTGCACATATATACACACACACAGAGACACGCACTCGTTAGGAGCAAAGAACTTTAAATTAGTAGTATTACAATAACAATAACAATTGCCACGTGTGCGTTTCACTAATTTGTCGAAAGCTGGAATATTTATGCAACACATGCAAGCGGCGGCAAGAAATGGGCATAGATAATTATTGCCAAATTGCCGGTTTTTGTATATTTTAGAGTGTGGGAAAATCGTGGTGAAAGCTAACGCTGTTTTTATTGTTTATGAAAGTTTGAAGGTAACTATTTTCTATAAATGGTATTAGTTAAAGCTTTGAGTGAAGAATCATTATATTTAACTCAACTGTTAAAGTAAGGAGTTAAGAATGCTGATTTTCTAAGTGAAGAATCATTACATTTAACTCAACTGTTAAAGTAAGGAGTTAGGAATGCCTATAGGACAAAATAAACTAAATAGATTTCAATTTTTTAAGCTAAAAATCAAAAACATACTAATAAACGACAACATAAAGTAAAAGCTTAAACAAATGGACAAACAACATACATCCCTCGATACCGATAGCCCGGGATGTGACAAGACCTACAAATCCCGAGGTGAAGACAGTGGGAAGGATACCATGTTTTTTATTTATCTTTTCCCCCTTTTAGACATAAGTACATGTTTGTATGTATGTGTATAAGTATATATGTATTGTACATGTAAAGGTGTAAAAATGTAGAGAGAAATAAATAAATAAATTTAAAAAAAAATGAGGTGATTGTCAAACAATATTTGGACCTGCTTTTAATAGTGATAGTGAAGCAGATAGTGATAACGACATATAGTTTTCTTCTTTTTATATTTTAACCCTTATATATATAAATATATATATATATATATATATATATATATATATATATATATATATAAACAAAATTAATTCGAGAACACTTTTAACACGATTTAATAGTGTTTATTCAAGAAAATTGAGTTGCGTTTTGCAATTTCCAGACTATTGCGGGTATAATTTACGGCCGCCCGGAATGCGTCGTTTTGTGCTCGCTGTTTTCCACCGGGGGCCTCTCCTATAAACACATTTGTCAATTCGCGATGCCGTAAAGTTTAATTTTAATGTTACAATCCTCGGGCGCTGCCTGGGCATTACTTGAGAATGCGAGACATTTACACCGGACCGATTATAGCAACCGCACTCAAAATGCGACAACCGTTTTGTTTGAACGACTAGGCATACGATTGAGGTAGTATATAATTATTATTATTATCATCATAATCATTTATTCAGGTTCGTAGGACTATTGAAAAAAAAATTATTTATTGAGTGTATTTATCACCGTGGGAAAGTTATAGTAGCTTTCCCACGGTGATAAATATAGGGTAACTCACAATATTCCACCTTGAAACCAAAATTTACACTTTTATTTAAATCGCCAAATTTAGCCCCGAGTGACTTTTGTACCCCAAACTGAAAGTTGTGAATATTATTATTTATTTAATCTAATTTCGTTTTGTCTTCTGATTCTCTTTTTAGGAGATGTCATGATTTATGTATGTTTATATGTTTTTTTTGTGTATTCGTTTTTGTAATGTATTTATTGGTCTCTCTTATATTATATTCCAGAACTGCCCTGGTTATATCTGAATTTCCTTCCACACAACAAAAGCAGCCCTATGCTCCAATGGGAGCTATACTACTATGCCAATGGGTTTAATCAAATACAAATATGTGTAGATCTTAAAGAAGAGTATTTTGAAAAACAGTAAAGAAGTTTCTACACCCCAATCATTCTGTTTGTTATCCATTCTCAATATATAAATAATAATAATTAAAAAAATCAGATTGGCCCTTATTGCGATACACAGACTATATATGTAATGATTATACCAAATAAACGTAGTTTTTTTCTTCAAAAATTACAGTCACTCTTACTAACATTAATAATAAAATAAATTGGTTATTGTTAACCAATTTATTTGCGAAACAATAAACGCTAGTCGTCCAATATATGTAGCACTCGAAAAATATGTTTTATGGCACCCAATAAAAAGTGTCCTTCGAATTTATTTCGGTTCCCCATTCCGCCGTTTTTGTTTTGAGTACGGCCGCCTATTTTTTTTTCCTGCTCTGTGTATCTTAACACAAAGCATTATCGTAAAAGCGCGAATCTAATAAACATAAAAGCAACAAAAAAAAAATAATGCTTTCAGCAGGTATTAAAGTGGTGAAAATGAGACTTTTATGGGCGGCCATTTCCGCTAATGTCGTTAAACGAAACAAAGCAACCCACTAACAAAAACAAAAAAAAAAATGAGTTCGCAGAAGTTTTAATAGTTGATTGTATTGAGAGTGGAAGCCTTGAAATTTAGGTTTTTAATTTTGTAGCGATTTAAATAAAGGTGTACATTTTGGTTTCAAGGTAGAATATTGAGGGAGTAGATGACTCCTTGGTTCGAAATAATTACGATTGATTGAAACAAGTTTATCAGTAATATTATTTTAATTATTAGGAATTTTCAGGGTATGCATTTTGGTGTAAATTTTGATTTCAAGGTGGAATATTGAGGGAGTAGATGTGTAACTCCCTCAATATTCCACCTTGAAACCAAAATTTACACCAAAATGCACACCTTGAAAATTCCTAATAATTAAAATAATATTACTGATAAACTTATTTCAATCAATCGTAATAATTTCGAACCAAGGAGTAATATTATTTAAATTCTTGAAATCTGCCTTGTCGTGAGTTACCGTGTATTTATCACCGTGGGAAAGCTACAGTAGCTTTTTTATTGATAGCTGATAACCCGGTGGTATAGGTTGGAACTGCTGGGGTAGATGTGTATCATCTTTGAAAATTCCTAATAATTAAAAAAATATTACTGATAAACACATGTTTCAATCAATCGTAATAATTTCAAACCAAGGAGTAATATTATTTAAATTCTTTAAATCTGCCTTGTCGTGAGTTACCGTGTATTTATCACCGTGGGAAAACTACAGTAGCTTTTTTATTGATAGCTGGTAACCCGGTGGTATAGGTTGGAAGTGCTGGAGCCCCCCGTATTACTCAAATTTAGTCACTCGGGGCTAAATTTGGTGAATACGTGAATATTTATACCCCAAACTGAAAGTATTATTATTTATTTAATCTAATTTTCTCTAACTAAAAATGACTGCCAGTAGGTATTATTAATAATACACCCCCCATGAAAATACATTTTATTTTACTCAAGCAGGTTTGTAGTTCTGCGAACGATTATAAAACAGCCGTGCAACACCGAAGGGTTGTGGGTGGCGGCGGCCCCCCGGTGATGAATTGCTTGGCGGCGGCGGTGCGCGGGCATTAACCTATTATGCAACCCGAGATTTATGAAATTATGGGTGCAAATCGTTAACGGGCGCGAGCGCGCGAACAACACGTAATTACATGTATCAAGGCGGCGAAATGCATAAATGGATGGTTTTTTTTTTCGTTAGTGTTTCTATTATAGATCCTGTCTAGAGGTATAATTTATTACCATTTAGTTTGTTATATATTATTAAGTGTTTGTTTTGCTCGTAAAATGTACTGGGCATTGCTTTCTCTTTAATCGAAACAGATTACTAAAAAATGCCTGATTTCGTTTATGGTATCTAGCTTCCCCGAACGGTTCGCATTGGTTCTACTAGTCGTGGAACGATAAAAGAACGCACACTCGAGCTGCTTTCTTTATATATACTCTTACATAATACAATTTTAATACCTTTAATCGAAACATATTACTAAAAAATACCTGATTTCGATTATGGTTACTAGCTTCCCCGAACGGTTCGGACTGGTTCTACTAGTTGTGGAACGATAAAAGAACGCACACACGAGCTACTTTCTTTATATATACTCTTACATAATACAATTTTAATACCTTTAATGGAAACATATTACTAAAAAAATACTAGATTTCGTTTATGGTTTTTAGCTTCCCCGAAACGATTCGCATTGGTTCTACTAGTCGTGAAACGATAAAAGAATGCACACACGAGCTACTTTCTTTATATATACTCTTACATAATGCAATTTTAATACCATTAATCGAAACATACTACTAAAAAGTACCAGATTTCGTTTATGATTATTTCTATCTTCTACGAACGGTTCGCATTGGTTCTACTAGTCGTGGAACGATAAAAGAACGCACATACGAGCTTCTTTGTTTATATATACTCTTACATAATACAATTTTAATAACCTAATAGCATTTTATCTTCAGATTGTATAATTAACACAGGAGCTATATAGACAAATATATTTAGTTATTACCAGGAAGTGTACAATGCATAAAGCGCTGTCGCCAGTTGCGTGTGATAAGGAGCGGCGTTATCTAAGGAATATACCGTAAGAAATTAAACGAGTTTTCATTAATATCGGCATTTATTTTTACGGCCGGATCGCCGGTTTGCGGTATATTGGAAATAACTCGGATGATTTATTGAAGACGGAGCCGCGTGACCCAGTATTTGCCTGCCTGAAGGAAGTAGGAATATTGAGGAATTCCATTCTGGGAAGGACAATTCATATAAGATACCTGCTAACTGCAATGTTAATTTATTAATTATTAAATATCTTCGACTTTCCGAACAGATCAATTTTATTATCTGTGACAGATTTGAATGCCATATTTCTAAAAAAAAATCACTAATCTATGTACAAAATTGTACAATAATTAGACATGATAAATTTCATTTAATTATAATAATAAATAGTTTATATTATTATTAATTGAATTAGCCTACACCGAAGGCAGTTATACCTATATATACATATAACCTAAATTGTTATAGTAACAATAACTCGTAGTTAAGGCACATTGAACAACATTAGTATTTGTTAAAAGCACTAGTGTCGTCATAAATTTCTTAACAACAACACTATTTTTGTGTAATGAAGGATATGGATCAAACTATTCCGGTGTGTAACATATCCAATCTCAAGCTTTATTGTGTTGTCTCATTTATGAAATAAATGCGAGTAATCGTCTCCCCGGGAGTAACCCTTGTTTTATAAATAGAACCTGACAAATATAGAAAAGAGCGAGCGCGAATACGCACATGTTACTACTACTCAATTAATTTTAATCGCGCAAAGTAACCGTGAACTTGCATTAACATTAAGACGACTATCGCTGTTTATTGCGCAATCAGCGCACCTCTGATTGCTACTGCGGCAGATTAAGTGTGTTTGATACATTTGATACTCAATTCTACTACATTCTAGTACTACAAGTTCAGTAGAAAAGTTTGATATCGCAAAACTCTACAAAAGAACTTTACGCGTTGACCAAAATGATTTCAAAAAAACATGTGTTCCGTCTGGTTTGTATATATATTTGCCACCCTTAAGTGGGTATGGTGCGTGGAAGGAGCGAATAAGACCTTTATTGCCATTTTCCTCACTATTTGCTACTGCAGAAAATTTAATTCTGCTATAGTGTTGGTAGTAGCAAATAGTGCTACGGAAAGTTCGATATAGTTTACATGGCGAAATCGTACAAGGTAACAATATAGGGCAACATGGACACACATTTCATATTATAATGGAGATGGTGGATATAAAGGCCAAAATAGCAATCTACAGAACTAACGACATGGGAAAGATGTACAAATCACCCACATGTGCAATAGGGAAAACAGAAGGACACAATCTACAAGAGAAAACCTTACAAGGTAATAATACCTGATAGGGCGAAATGGAAAAAATGGATACATGCAAATTAATGGCCTAGCGCGTGTGAGGCCATTGATTTGCATGTATCCGTTTTTTCCATTTGGCCCTATCAGGTATTATTACCTTGTAATGTGTTGTAATGTAGACTGTGTCCTGCTCATGTCCACCTCGTCCCTGAACTGTATGTTTACTGGTCACTGCTCGCCTAATGTGCGAGTTGTGCTAGAAGGATCTATTTCATTTTTTGTGTGTGTTTTCATTCTACGAACCCTCATATGCCATAGATTATTCTAAATATTCGTGTAGATAAATCTAGCTATATCTAAAACTGCCCGATTTAATTAAGATGCAATTAAAATGATGAATGAAAAATAGTCATACTTCTATCCCATTCCATCTGCCCGAAGAATTGGTACCTTGACGTGGTGGGCAGGCTTAATCACATTTACATTGAAGATTATTTTTCATTTTTTTATTTCATTCTTTCTCTGACATTTATCTGTTCATTATGCGATACCACTCCCAGCCAAACAATGCTCATGCCTCATAAGCAAATATATTCTAAAGTCTCAGCAAAACAGACGGCGAAGTCTTAAGACGTGTCAACATGCAAGACAACTAATATCAGACAGGCACCATTTTGTAAACAATGCTCATGCCTCATAAGCAAATATATTCTAAAGTCTCAGCAAAACAGACGGCGAAGTCTTAAGACGTGTCTACATGCAAGACAGCTAGTATCAGACAGGCACCATTTTGTACATGTTACTCAAGAGATGACTTAAGGAAACTTACAGGAATTGTAACGGGCCGCTATACACTAAAGAAGCATCTCACCAAAATAGGATCAACTATATAGAGGATGCAACAGACAGTTGTGTTAGAAGACTAGAAACCCGAGCCTGTCCTGGGTATGCGACCGTCCATTGGCATTAAACTTTCTGACAGTGTCTTTATCAACAGGAAGACACTGTACGAAAGTTTAATACCCATGAGTGGCCGCATACCCAGGAAAAAAAGACCTTTATTTAGCATACCTCTCAAGAAATACAAACATCCCACAATACACAATGCTCATAACCGCTAGAGCAAGAAAAAAAAAATACCCAGGACTGTATGTCTTCTAACAGGACACTGCACATTAAATAAACACCTGCATACTATTGGGATAGATAAATCACCAAGGCGCAGAGTTATGGGGAGGCAGAAGAAACCCCACTACATGGTAAGTAATAAAGGAATGTCGTAGGTCTTCCAAAAGGACACTGCACATTAAATAAACACCTGCATACTATGGTGATAGACAAATCACCAAGGTCCAGAGTTATGGGGAGGCAGAAGAAACCCCACTACATGGTAACTAATGAAGGAATGGCGTAGGTCTTCCAAAAGGACACTGCACATTAAATAAACACCTGCATACTATTGGGATAGATAAATCATCAAGGTGCAGAGTTATGGGGAGGCAGAAGAAACCTCACTACATGGTAACTAATGAAGGAATGTGGTAGGTCTTCCAAAAGGACACTGCACATTAAATAAACACCTGCATACTATTGGGATAGATAAATCATCAAGGTGCAGAGTTATGGGGAGGCAGAAGAAACCCGACTACATTGTAACTAATGAAGGAATGTGGTAGATCTTCCAAAAGAACACTGTACATTAAATAAACTCATGTACACTATAGGAATAAACAAATCACTAAGGAGCAGATATTATGGGGAAAAAGAAAAAACCTCACTACATGTAATCTCTAGCTGCGAAACATTCAATCTCTTTGGTTCAACGTGAATGAACCTCTAGGCCCAATTCACACATAAGCACCGACGGGCGGAGGCGTGATGTATGCGAGGTGCAGGCGCGACGTGTCGCACAGGCGATTGTAATGTCCATATGCAGTGAAGGGGTGGATATTGCACCATATGTTTACATAGAGGCGGCGTGCAATAGTTGTGCCTCTCGTCTCGCAGGCACCGTGTCTCGGGCAAAGAGGCGAAGACGCAGTGGCGGCGCGGCGAGAGGCACGAGGCAAATGCCCGCGCCTCGTCACCAAAGGCTCAAATAACACATAAACGGCGTCGGGCGGAGGCGCGGTGTAGGCGAGGTGCAGGTGCGTCGTCGTACAGCCGATTGTGATGTCTATATGCAGTGAAGGGGTGGACATTGCACCTTATGTTTACGTAGAGGCGGAGTGGAAGAGTTATGCCTTTCGCCTACCGCCCAATTCACACATAAACGGCGTCGGGCGGAGGCGCGGTGTAGACGAGGTGCAGGGCCGTCGCCGCACAGGCGATTGTGATGTCTATATGCAGTGAAGGGGTGGACATTGCACCATATGTTTACATAGAGGTGGCGTGGGGAGTTGTGCCTCTCGCCTCGCAGCCACCGTATCTCCGGCGCAGAGGCTAAGACGCGGTGCCGGCACCACGAAAGGAACGAGGCAAATGTCCGCGCCTCGTCACCTAAGTGGGCATTGCACCACATGTTTATATAGAGGGGCGTGAAAGCGTCGTGCCTCTGACCGCATCGGCACCACGCCTTCGCCTCTTCACCTCCTATGTGTCAATTGGGCCTACGGTACATATAAGAGGCGCGGAGGTTGCGTAAGCGAGGTATCGCACAGGCAAGTGAGTGTCCAGTTGAAGGGTAGTGAAGAGGTGCGGTATAAGCGAGATATCGCACAGGCAAGTGTGATGTCCAGTTGAAGGGCAGTGAAGAGGTGCGAGTGTGGCGGAACAGAGAAACTCAAAATGTCTACTGACGATGGGCCTCCTCGATCTTGGTGTTTTGTCAAATCTCAACACCCAGAGAAAGTTTTGGGTTCACCCCAAATGGTTGAACAGCAGGTGTGGATTGTTCAATGTCAAGAAAGTCTATCGACTGCGCCTCACACTAAACGCTTGCCGATATTAACAAGTACACCGGTGTCAATGCGGTAGATCTGCGCGTGGTAAGACAGCTATACTGAACTGAACTATCGAAAACAGACGCGAGGGCGCCGCATCTAAAGAAATAGGAATACGGAGAGAGAGATTATTCAGAAGCAGTGTTTAATGAGGCACTTGTGATTACGAGAGACGTTGATGCCTTCTCTCCTTTTTGGTAAATGGCACACTCATCAATAACTTACGTTTCGATGGCGATATGATTTAGAGGTTTCAAAACTATTATAGGATGTATATAAGTGTGAACCCACCTCTTAGCAATCTACATATCTAGATTTCGATCTTATTAGATCTCACTAGCTAAGCTACATTGATGAGATCTAATAAGATCGAATACGAAATATGTATGAACCCACCTCTTAGCAATCTGCATATCTAGATTTCGATCTTATTAGATCTCACTAGCTGAGCAACACTGATGAGATCTAATAAGATCGAAATCGAAATATGTAGATTGCTAAGAGGTGGGTTCACACTTATATATGTTTATACGATTGGCCTTGTGCTGATATCTCAAGCATTCTGTTGGAATATTATTCCCTAGAGGGCACTACCCGGTGATCCTGATGGCATGAGCATGTTGAGGGTTATTACCATATGGGTGTGCTATTTGCTAATTGATGTGGTGCCGCCAGATGACGCTTAACTTTCCTCCTAGGGGGTTAGTTGTACCTTTATTATAGGAATGTTTTTACAAAGTGCTAGCCTTGATAAAAGACAGCCTAACAACTAACGACTACTAAGTGGAGAGAACCTGTTAGCCCAGAACGAGTGTTGTCATATAAACAAGGATAAATATTCCTTGTTTATATGACATGTATGAAAATGTGGGTCAAAAATCTCTAGAATCCTTACAAAATACCAACTAAAAACACAAGAAAATTCCATTGGCAATTCGCAAACAGCAATCATTATTGCGCTCACTGTAATTATGATTATTGTAATGCATTATCTAGAGGCGCTTTCGTAATGAACGGCCTTACGGGGTCAATCCCGTTTAATTGTGTGCCTGTATGTGTGTGTGTGTGTGTGGCCAACGCACACAAAATGGCCGCCGAAAATAAGAAGAAGAAAAAAACAAGTGTCGCAACGCACCGGCCAGGACGCATACCGAATTTTTCGTGTGTGCCGCGCGAGTGTGGGGGCATTTTCTTTTTTATTCTGGGCCGGCCGTCGACCTCAAATTTTCGGGCCGCCACACACAAACATGCAGCCTACTTAGAAAGTAAAATCCAAATGCAGGTGGGAATTGGAGGAAAATATGCGTTTTTAAAAAATTTCACTTATGCGTAATCGTTTCATCGTGATAACAAAAGGGGAAATATTAGTGGTAGTATAATTTTCGTTTGTAGATATATAGGTCCTGTCCGTTTGGTTACTACTAGCATTGCCAACTGCATCAATAACAGCTTCGCTCTCATATGATAGCGAAGCTGTCATTGATGCAGTTAGCAATGCTACTAGTGACTAGTGGTGGCATATACGTCAGTATGTGTCACTACTAGTCACTAGTAGTAGCCAAACGGACAAGGCCATTGTATACATACACAAAATACGTGAAAAATATTTTATAGTACCTAGCCATGTGGGCGAAATTTCGCGAATCACTTTTCACAGTTTTCTGTAAAGTTAAGGTAAATACATAGCCGATGATTGCACTCTTTTGAGTTTCTCTACCCAAGGAAAGCCCTATTATCTCATAGTTGAAGCAAAACTGATATGTGGAAATGTTTCATATCGTGGGACTTTAGTTTAATATAAAAAATTGTTGTCTAAATATTGTACAACTGAAACATATAGGTATTAAGACTTTTTATAATATCTAATGTGTACAACTAATATCCATAATATGTAAAATTTAAAAAAAAACGTTTTAGGGCTATCAACCGTAAGGCTTTTCCGCCGGCCAAAGAAGAAGTTCAAAGGAGTTTAATCATAACTTCGGTGTTTACCATAACTTAATAGAAAACATCTGATAAAATGTGATAGGCGAAAATTCTCAGTACTCAGAACTCAGGCTTCCGAATGCTCAGTACGAGGCGGACGACGTTAGAGGAACCACTCGGCCACTGAGAGCTGGGTCATGTAAAATATGAAGTCAAAGAAAACATTCCCGTATCACACCGAGTAAATTTAATTTGTCATTAAAATTCCTGTTTTCTTGCAACCGAGCACACAATTTTTCACTCGATAAATCTCCGCGAGTCGCATACCATTCACGATCCGAGCCGGGCAATAATTCATAAACGTAATGAAATAATCAACTGTGATTTATGGCTGGCGGTCGTGGCGCGAGCGCGGGGGTCATCAATTAATAACCGATCGGCGCCGGTAACGATTCTGGCCCGCGGCCAGGCCACCCCTCCGCGAGAGAGATTTCCTTTAAGCGGCGAAAAACAAGAAGATTTTTGGCAGAGCGTGAATCTAGCTCGCGCGCCAAGCATAAAGAGGCGGTTTTTTGACCCGGGAAGTCTATTTCCAGCCGCGCACTTTTATATTAAAACGCACACAATCAGGCCGATTTCCTTTTGGATGGGATTTCCTCGTGTTTGAGTAATCGCTCGAATTTATTAGATGGATGGTTGAAGCTACTTTCGCCGGGGACTGGATGTATAAACAAATATCGAAACCAAAATACTACATATATATACATGCAGGAGATAATTACGGCGGTCGTTGAACCGATGGAGTAGGTCGGACTTATAACCAGGTCATTTAATATGATAACTTCAACAACGGGGGAAATTATTACCACAGCGCTGCTACTACTCCATAATGCGAGTTATAATTAGAATTTATTAATATTTTATAAGATTCCGAGCTACAAAACGAATGGATTTTTCATCTCGCTTAACAATAAATGTATGTAAACACATCTTGTAGTTACTAAATGATAATTTATAACAATTATACGAATAGATTTTTCATCTCATTCATTCATTGAATGCGAATACTATGAAGAATGAATAAGAAACATTTTTAGCCACATAATAATTTAGTGTACGGTTAGCACACTGGATTACACCAAATTATTTTGTGGCTTTTACGTCAACTCAATGAAATTTCAACTTTTTTGAACGGTCTCTTCCGAATACGAATAGATTTTTCATCTCAATCATTAATATTTTTGAATCATTGATGCTGAAATCATAAATTGTACTTACATTCCAATATTTCAGTTATTTTGTTCAATAAAAATACGCAGAGCTTGTATTTAGTTTCCAAATTTTCTAATCAAACTTTACTAGTTGCAATATATTCAGTTTTGTACAAAAAAACAGTGAAGGTAAATAAATGTTAGTAGATATTGGGACAGTTGAGTCTGGGAACCAAATAATGACCGTGGGAAAATGTCATATTAGTAATGCAATCTTCATTATCTTATCATGTTAATCTCTTAATAAAAGTAGCAAATTTTTGGCTAGAAATTATTGCGCTTGTTATCATGAGTGAATCGGATACACGAGCCAGTCAATTTGACAAATTGCATATTTTGGGGTATCACGTACTGCTCTAACGAAATCGGAGAATTTCCATCTACCGCACCATGAAAATTTAATTTCCCCAGGGTTTGGTTCCCTACTCCACCCGATGCGATGTGAGTGGACGTAAGATATTCGGCACCGGAAACTCTATTAAGCAAACATGGCTGTACTGTTACGGAAATGTATTATTGATGTTATTACTTTGGTAAACATAATTGTTTAAAAGCGGTGTATAAGTAGAAAAAGGGATATTAAGAAATATTCATTCATGTTGTTTTTTTTTTGCAATGCATATTTTTATGAATTAGTACCAATTGGAGAAATTGCAGAATTGTTTGTCGAAGTATTGAAAACTATAATATATTTAGCCAGTTCTTTTCAGGGGCGACGGGAAATTAGAAGATGTACCCCAGGTGAGATAATTAAAGATGACAAGATAATGAAGATAACAGGACAAGATATTGAAGATAACAGGACAAGATATTGAAGATAACAGGACAAGATAATGAAGATGACACCTTACTGATATGACATTTTCCCAGGTTCACCACTAAGCTTTTCGGCTGCGGGGAAAAACTGAGTGGCGGTCATGCCAAAAAAAAGTTCTATATATAATATAAAGAAAGATGCTATTGCACAAATACAGCTAGAGTTGCCACAACAAAAAAGTTATAAAAAATGCGAGCATATAGACGAAACAACATTGAATCGCTTAGAAACGAAAGTACAAAAGGGCCGACTAGCTAATAACATACAGATGAACCCAATCAGACAATCTAATACAACCAATAATGCATAGGAAATACTTGAAACGACGACAGGAGGAAAAAGGAACCATAAATTGTAGAACCGTCACACACAAAAAACTTATTCCACTAAAGCAAAATTTGCATTATTAAAACGAAGTAAGAGGGCTTTACGTTTTTTTTTTTTTTTACATATAAACCACGTTCATTAAACTTTACTTTTAACGTTCTATCTTGAAAGCCCTTTTACGACCTTCTGCACTACTACGCTACACGTGGCGCGGCGCATAAACTTTGCGTGCATAAATTAAATTTAGTGGCGAAATTAGAATGATAATGACGGTGCGGCGGCGGCGGCTGCGGCTTACCGCGGCGCTAGAGAGAAGCCGTCCCACATTTCCCCGCCGGCCGTTGGCGCCGCCGTTGCGAGATTAGTCGCGGACGCGTGTAAAAGGCAAAATAGAAACCGAGAATGCACCGATTGTGTGTGTACTCACGCACGTGACGAGCTGCTAATGATCGCTAGAAGAATTACCTGCAACATAAAAGAAAGAGATTGTTTAGCACTGGAAAATTGAGCAATTAAAATTGATGTACTTGCAAATTAAATTTAATATATTGAACATATTTATTAAGTTATTATTATTTACTAGCTACTAGTACCATAGAAAAACAGTGTAGTAAAAATTTCAAGATACTGGAAATAGTGAATGGGCATAGGTGTTAGGGCATTTGATTTGATATTACAGGACGGTGATACATTTATTTATTTATTTATTTCCCAACAGGACGAGCCCAAAAATGGGAAATTTCACATTAATGATACAAATAAGAACTACTGGTGGGACGAGTGAGCAGCCTTAAAGGGAAGTTTCACAATGGGCCCATTTTGAGGTCTAAGTGTCTGTAACTATGCTACCCTCCAGCCAACTATCCAGAACTATCCAAGAAGAAAAATTTTAAATTAAAAATAACTTGCGTTTATACTCCTTCACAGAACATTAACTATATTTACTTTCCGAATACATCACTAATGTAAAGGAAGGTAATGTTTTACCGAAAACGCATTCACGTTTTCAAACAAAGATTGTGGAAATATGCGATAATTTTCCAGGAAAAAAATTACACCTGAAGGAAGGTATTGTGGTCGCAAGCCATTTAGAAAAAAAAAACAATACGTTTTATGTCCCATGTATGGGTTATTATACAAAATTCATAATTTATTTATTTTTTTAAACTTCTAGCCAAGATTATAAATTTTGTATAATAACCCATTTATTTTTAGTTATTATTATATTATTTCAAGCCGATTGAAAAACAAATCATGAATTTTGTATAATAACTCATGTATTTTTAGTTATTATTTTATTTCAATCCGCTTTTAAGAAAGATTATCAAGCCACTTGAAAAACAAATCATGAATTCTGTATAATAACCCATGTATTTTTCTTTTATTATTTTATTTCAATCCGCTTTTAAGAAAGATTATCAAGCCACTTGAAAAACAAATCATGAATTCTGTATAATAACCCATGTATTTTTAGTTATTATTTTATTTCAATCCGCTTTTAAGAAAGATTATCAAGCTACTTGAAAAACAAATCATAAATTTTGTATAATTACCCATGTATTTTTAGTTATTATTTTATTTCAATCCGCTTTTAAGAAAGATTATGCAGCCACTTGAAAAAAAATCATGAATTTTATATAATAACCCATGTATTTTTAGTTATTATTTTATTTCAAGCCGCTTTTAAGAAAGATTATCAAGCTACTTGAAAAAAAAATCATGAATTTTTTGTAATAATCCATGTATTTTTAGTTATTATTTTATTTCAAGCCGCTTTTAAAAAAGATTATCCAACCACTTGAAAAAAAATCATGAATTTTGTATAATAACCGATGTATTTTAGTTATTATTTTATTTCAAACCGCTTTTAAGAAAGATTATCAAGCCACTTCAAAAACAAATCTTGAATTATGTATTTTTAGTTATTATTTTATTTCAATCCGCTTTAAAAAAGATTATCAAGCCACTTGAAAAACAAATCATGAATTCTGTATAATAAGCCATGTAGTTTTAGTTATTATTTTATTTCAATCCGCTTTCAAGAAAGATTATCCAGCCCCTTAAAAAACAAATCATAAATCTTGTATAATAACCCTTGTATTTTGAGCTATTGTTTTCTTTATAAAATTTATAAAAATGTATTTTGAGTAATTATTTTATTTCAAGTCGCTTAAAAAAAATGCAATAGAATATTAAGTAAACATATATGGATTAATATACAATATTCATAATTTTTTTTAAAAAACATAAAATTATAAATTTTATAAATAAAATAATAACAAAAAATAGATGAGTTATTATACAAAATTCATGATTCGTTTTTCAAGCAGCTTGATTATTTTTTTAAAGCGGCTTGAAATAAAATAATAACTAAAAAGACATGGGTTATTATACAAAATTCATAATTTTGTTTTTCAAGCGGCTTCAAGATTTTTATTTTTTTTCAAAAATAAAGTATGATATTTGTATAATAACCTATGTATTTTTAGTTATTATTTTATTTTATTCCACTTTTAAGAAAGATTATCAAGCTGCTTGAAATACAAATAATGAATTTTGTATAATAACCCATGTATTTTAGTTATTATTTTATTTCAAGCCGCTTTTAAGAAAGATTATTTTATTTATAAAATTTATAAAAATTTATTTAATTTTTCTCAAAGCAAATTATGAATTTTTTATAATAACCCATATATTTTTAGTTATTTTATTCCAGGCCGCTTGAAAAAAAAATTGCAATAAAATATTAACTAAAAATGTATGTGTTATTATGCAATATTCATTTTTTTTTTTTTAAAACAGAAATTATAAATTTTATAAACAAAATAATAACTAAAAATACATGGGTTATTATACAAAATTCATTTTTTGTTTTTCAAGCGGCTTGATAATCTCTCTTAAAAGCGGATTAAAATAATAACTAAAAATACATAGGTTATTATACAATTTTGCATAATAAATTCATCTTGTTTTTTAATTAAATTTATTTTATTTCAAGCCGCTTTTAAGATAGATTTTCAAGCCACTTGAAAAACGAATCATGAATTTTGTATAATAACCCATTTTTAGTTATTATTTTATTGCACTTTCTAAAAATATTATGAATTTTCTATAATATACCATTTATTTTTATTTATTATATTAACAATTTTCAAGATTTATTATTGATGTAATTGTGGAAAATTCTGAATGTTTCTAGCGGTTTACAAAAAAGAAAGAATCCAAAATTCATTATATGCACGTTGCGAGGTACAAGTGCGAGTTGAACATTCTAAGCCCCTTGAACTAAAAATTGAGAATTTTCCACAGCTAGATGGATCAATAAATCTTGAAACATATTTAAATTAATCAAAATCCGCAGATGACTTTTCTCCACGTTTCATGACTTTTCTAGTCGAAATTGACTATTTTTGGAAAATGTGTGTGTGCGGATATGAATTTTTCTGTGAACAAACAAAATTCCATATTTGCAAATCGGCTGGGAAACCGAATTAGGGCGATCCCGTGAAAATTTGAGCAAAATTGGTGTACGAACAAAGGAAAAATCCGGATAAAACCGTTTCCCAGCAAAAGTCACTTTCTCGCAAATTTGAATGCCAGTGACACCAACATCAAAAACTTGTGTAGCCTAATAGTTTAATTTTATATAGTTTGAAATTTAATTAGGCACAAACGACTGAAAATTAATAAGAAACAAAAAGACAAATATTGTCAACTATTGTTAAATATCATCAAATATCGTCAAATATTGTCAAACATTGTCAAACATTGTCAAATATTGTCAAATATCGTCAAATATCGTCAAATATTTTCCAATACAGTCAAATATAGTCAAATAATAAAGTCAAATATTGTCAAATATAGTCAAATATAGTCAAATATAATCAAATATTGTCTAACATTGTCGAATATCGTCAAATATTGTCAAATACCGTCAAATAGTCAAATAATATAGTCTAATATAGTCAAATACAGTCAAACATAATCAAATATCGTCAAATATTGTGAAAAATTGTCAAATATTTTCAAATATAGTCAAATATAGTCAAATATCGTAAAATATTGTCAAATATCGTTAAATATTGTCAAATATAGTCAAATAGTATAGTCAAATATAGTCAAATATATTCAAATATACTCAAATATAGTCAAATATAGTCAAATATAGTCAAATATGGTCAAATATAGTCAAATATAGTCAAATATAGTCAAATATAGTCAAATATAGTCAAATATAGTCAAATATAGTCAAATATAGTCAAATATAATAAAATATCGTCAAATATGGTCAAATATTGTCAAATACCGTCAAATAGTCAAATAATATAGTCTAATATAGTCAAATATAGTCAAATATAGTCAAATATAGTCAAACATAATCAAATATCGTCAAATATTGTGAAACATTGTCAAATATTTTCAAATATAGACAAATATCGTCATATATTGTCAAATACTGTAAAAGATTGTCAAATATCGTCAAATATTGTTAAATACCGTCAAATATAGTGAAATAATATTGTCAAATATAGTCAAATATAGTCAAATATAATCAAATATCGTCAAATATTGTGAAACATTGTCAAATCTTTTCAAATATAGTTAAATATCGTAAAATAATGTCAAATATCATCAAATACTGTCAAATATAGTCAAATAATATTGTCAAATATATTCAAATATAATCAAATATAATTAAATATCGTCAAATATTGTGAAACATTGTCAAATATTTTCAAATATAGTTAAATATCGTCAAATATTGTCAAATATCGTCAAATACTGTCAAATATAGTCAAATATATTCAAATATAGTTAAATATCGTCAAATATTGTCAAATATCGTCAAATACTGTCAAATATAGTGAAATAATATGGTCAAATATAGTCAAATATAATTAAATATTGTCAAATATTGTGAAACATTGTCAAATATTTTCAAATATAGTCAAATATTGTCATATATTGTCTAATATTGTCAAACATTGTCAAATATCGTCAAATATTGTCAAATACCGTCAAATATAGTCAAATATATTCAACTATAGTAAAATATAGACAAATATAGTCAAATATAGTCCAATATAGTAAAATATAGTCAAATATGGTCAAATATAGTCAAATATAGTCAAATATAATAAAATATCGTCAAATATCGTCAAATACTGTCAAATATAGTCAAATATATTCAAATAATATGGTCAAATATATTCAAATATAGTCAAATATAATTAAATATTGTCAAATATTGTGAAACATTGTCAAATAGTTTCAAATATAGACAAATATCGTCATATATTGTCTAATATTGTCAAACATTGTCAAATATCATAAAATATTGTTAAATACCGTCAAATATAGTGAAATAATATAGTCAAATATAATCAAATATAATCAAATATCGTCAAATATTGTGAAACATTGTTAAAAATTTTCAAATATAGTCAAATATCGTCATATATTGTCTAATATTGTTAAACATTGACAAATATCGTCAAATATTGTCAAATGCCGTCAAATATAGTCAAAAAATATAGTCAAATATATTCAAATATAGTAAAATATAGACAAATATAGTCAGATATAGTCAAATATAGTCAAATATAGTCAAATATAGTCAAATATAATAAAATATCGTCAAATATTGTGAAACATTGTCAAATATTTTCAAATATTGTAAAATATCATCAAATATTGTCAAATATTGTCAAATAACGTCAAATACAGTCAAATATAGTCAAATATAGTCAAATAATATAGTCAAATATAATCAAATATAGTTAATTATAGTCAAATATAATCAAATATCGTAAAATATTGTGAAACATTGTCAAATATAGTCAAATATCGTCAAATATTGTCAAATATTATCAAATATTGTCAAATATTATCAAATATTGCGAAAAATGACGAAATTGTTAAAACATTTTAGCTTGTGTTTTCGCCGTCATTATCCTTCTCTTATCTTCCCAGCTCGGTTCACTTTCCTCCGCAGTTCTACCTCCCTACGCAGCTGAATAACAGCCTTCGCCCCTTCCTTTCCAACCCCCGATATGATTACATAGTTCCTCCTCTGCATTCTTTGCGTTACTAATCCAAAAATGTCAAAAATTTCGAAAATATAATTCGGAAAGTCGAATAATAACGAAGGGCATTGCAAACCGCCTCCGGGTTTGCCAGAGGGCAATAGAAAGACGAATGCTGAGTGTGAGCATTAGAGATAAGATCCGAAAAGATGAAATCAGAAGAAGACCAGGGGTCACTGATATAATGGAGCAAATTGCCAAAAACAAATGGCGATGGGCGGGTCATGTTGCTAGAGATGAAATAAAATGGACGAAAAGGGTTATGCAATGGAGACCCCGACAATCTAAACGCAAGATTGCGAGACGATATCCAACACCAAAGGGGGGAAAAGTGAATGCAGAGAGCCCAAAACCGACATAAGTGGAGACTAATGGAAGAAGGCCTACGTTCAGGAGTGGACGCATACAGGCTGATGATGATGATGATAAATGTGGTGGACGGTTGGTTTCATACCAACCAAAGATTTAAATTTTGATATAACAAGACTGAAAACAGTTTTATACAATCAACTTAATGCTTGCACTAATGAATGTATAAATCAAATCTAGAAACATTAACAATTCTTCTGACATCAGCATTTATTTCTCATCGAATTTAGAAAAAAAAAACTTTTTGTAGGTACAGCAAACCGACAATATAAGTGTGTCCCGTTCGGGAGGTTACAACATCACCTTTATTAAGCCATAAAGCTAACGGTTAGTACCAGTGCACACACATAAAAATAAACGCAAAATTTTGATAAGCGATGAAGATAAAGCACAAATTGCCTGCGTTGCGCAAACAGGCTGAGTCGTTGTGAAGTAGCGCGCGCGCGCTCAAAACGGCCGGCTAAGGACGACGTAGATATCCTGACTCGTAATTAATGATTGTCTAGATTACAATTATTATAATGCTGTAAGTAATATCACGTCCGTCCCTCGGGAGCGGATGATATGCGTGTAATAGTGATGTGGGTTTAATATGCGATTTTCTATAAGAGTGTGACGAACAAGAATTTTATGATAATGCAATATATTTTTTTAAAAAAAAATTATAGGCGGGAATTTAAATGTAGGATAGAAATGTAGTATTTTTTTTAGTTCTGATCAGCAGTATGTGTAATATGATATGATACATTTTAACTAAAGGTGGGTTTATGTTGACATAATATAAGAAATGATACAACTAGCCCCCCTAGGAGGAAAGTTAAACGCCATCTGGCGGCACCACATCAATTAGCAATGCATATCCATGGTAATAACATGCTCATGCCATCAGGATCACCGGGTAGTGCCCTCTATGGAATAATATTCCAACAGAGTGCTTATAATAATAAATAATAATAATCCAGCAATTCTATCATAATTACTAACTGCTTTAAACCAATCAGCTACTATTATTACTCGTGAATCATGAACAGCCCAAGGATGTTGTTATTTTTTATTCGCGTGCAGCGGCGCCTATTAACTTTTAGAGGAGGCCGAAAACTGGGCTAATGGAGGAAGCGGAATTGTTGAAATTAATAGGGACCAATTTGGAAGGAATTGCGGCAATAAGCGGAATCCGAGTGTTTCATTAAATTAATAGCTATTGAAGCGGGACCCCGAATGTGTAACGCGGTCGATAACCTCTCTCTCTCTCTATCTCTTTCTGGGCTGGCTAGTGAGCCGGGCGGCGCGGGGCTCGCCTAATAATTTTGGTATTGGCCTTTAATGTGTGGAAAAGTGACGCAGATTTTGTGAAAACCGGCCAGCTGGAAATTGGAGAGATTTATTGGGGTTTTAATAATCGAATTTGTATGACATGCTTTGATGTTTCGCAATAGGCGCATTTTTTTTAAAAATTATTTACGACCTACTCGTTTTGTAATTACAACAGAAAATATTTGGCACATTTTAATATAATAATTCTATTATGTTATATAGAATGCATGTTAAACATTTTCCCCTTAAGTGACTACAGTAATTGCTCTAGAAGTTATTGAAACTGAAATCGGTACATAAACAACGTTGGTTTCAACTAGTATTATCTGCCATATCTGCAAGAAATAGAAAATCTAATTTTCAGCAAGATAGTGTGCATACCGCAATGGTTGCTATGGAGTATTTAAATACTACTAATGTTGATCTGATTCTATAGTCTTCTCGTTCGTCAGACTTATGACCAATCGAAAGAAAATCCAATTTTCAGCAAGATAGTGTGCGGCTGCATACCGCACATGTTTGATTGGTGATAAGTCTCACGAACGTGAAGACCATGGAAGCAAATCAACATTAGTAGTAGTATTTAGATACTCTATAGCAACCAATAGAGTATCTAAATACTACTACTAATGTTGATTTGCTTCCATGGTCTTCACGTTCGTCAGACTTATCACCAATCAAACATGTGTGGGATATGGTAGGATGGAGGATAAATGATTTACAGCCGCCCCTTACCTTTCAACAGCGGATTTTAGAGGCATGGGATAGTATACCTCACGCTAGCATAGATTCGCTCATATCAAGTATTAATCGACTAGCTAAATGTGTAAGAAACAGAGGTCGACGCATTATTAGTGTTAACAATATTTGTATCTTTCATTTGTAATTTTCATCGTTTCTTAATAGGAATAAAATACATGTTTTCTGATTTTTTTTTTTATGCAAATACTTCAGCGCACCCGGCTCAGTGGCCGAGTGGCTAGAGGCGTCGTTGGTCTCGTACTGAGCATTGGGGAGCCTGAGTTCAATCCCCAGCGGGGAACAAATTTGCGCGAATCACCTTTTACAGTTTTTCAGAGATTTTCTGCGAAGTTAAGGTAAATACCGGGAGATTAAACTCTTCTGAGCTTCTCCCTTGACCGGCGGAAAAGCCTCACGGCTAATAGCCCTATAAATATAGAAGTTTTTTTGCCTTCAGCGTACCCAGCTCAGTGGCCGAGTGGCTAGAGGCGTCGTTGGTCTCGTACTGAGCCTGAGTTCGATCCCTAGCTAGGAACGAATTTTCGTGAATCACCTTCCACAGTTTTTTAGAGGTTTTAGGTAAATACCAGGTGATTAAAATTCTCTGAGCTTCTCCCTTTACCGGCGGAAAAGCTTCATGGCTGATAGCCCTATAAAGATAGAAGTTTTTTTTTTACTTCATCGTTTACTGGGTGTATTTATCATTCATTTATGGCGTCGAATATATAACCATATGCAAGGAATATCCCAAGTAACATATACAATCTAAATAGTTCCAAAACTAGCCTAATGTGATATTAGTTTAGTATATTAGTGGATAGCCTATGATATTGGTAATCTCTTTGTAAAGTTTGATAAAAATGTAATGAATGGGTATCCGAAAAAAAAGTAAATTAAATGTTCATCCTTGATTGTGGTTAGATTTAAATATAGATCGTGCATTCTTTTGTCTCACCAGAACGACTAGAAGAGGATGGGAAGCTGCATATATGCATGTATTTAAGTATGTGTGTGTGTGTAAATGTCACGGATCGTGGTAACTTTCGCGTTAGTTCAATAACCTCCGGCCCACTTTAAAACACAGTCAGTCAGTCGTCTCTTTGCGGCGCAGCAACGGTACCGTGAAGGACTCGCCAAGTGTCGGTGGCGGCGATCAATAACAGAAATCATTCAGCGGCGCAAAACAAATCGTAATTTTCACACTTGCGATTTCTCGCTGCTGCTGCTGCTGCCGCCGCCGCCAGTAACACAATTAGCGCCTTTATCTGTGCCAAACGAGACGCGGAAAGAACGAGCCGCACCCGCCTCCGCGATAACGAGTAGTGGAGAAGACGAGCTCTTACTTTTTTGCACCACTTGCGTTTTCCAATTAGTGTGAATCAACACCACTCAACACAGATAAAGAGAGAACAAATAGAAATTATTAGTGCTTTGTTGCGTGTAGCTCAACAAGGCTCATCTCAATACATGCATACCATGAATGCCTTTATTAAGTTGATGTCTTGATTAATGAGAAGAGAATATGTAACTTTCAACAATAAATTATTACTAATATACAGGTGCTAGAACCCTTTTGGGGGCAAACAAATCAAACGAGGCATTCAAATCTCTGTTTTTAAATTACATCCATTCAAAATCAAAATTTTTATAATCAAAAGTAATGCATGATAATGACATTTTATACATATTTTCGCATTAAAATTAATTTAATTTATACCAGTTTAGACGCAAAGATGACTGAAAAGTCAAATTTTAAAACCTCATTCAAATATCTTCATCTGTTTTTAAATTACAACCCTTCAAAGTCAAAATTTATATAATCAAAAGTACTGAATTACATCTCTTCAAAGTCAAAATTAGTCTTAGTTCCAAAACATCTGCTAATAATTTACGCAATCCTTTGAAATTTAGACCAATTTGTCTTTTAAATTATTTAGCAAAACTTTTAGAAAGACTAATAGAAAAAAGACCGAGAGGAAGTTCAATGAAAAAGAGGTATATTAAAAAATCAATTTGGCTTTAGTAAAAACTTATCAACTCTGAAGCTTTCAAAAATGTCATTAATGAAGTTAAATTTGGCTAAAATTGGTTCGTATAAAAATATTATGTTTAGACGTCAAAAAATGCATTTAATAATAATAATAATAATCAATGATTAGTGTTATCACTTCAAGAAGTTTACACAAGTCAATACAAAAAAAATACTACAGTATTATCCGTTATTTTCTTTGATTAAATTAATGTCATTTATTAATTTAAGACTAATTAAAAAAATATATCTGAAAAATAATGTAATGCATAGTTCAAGTCAAGTTTGAAATAGTGGATGGGCATAGTTTGGTTGGTGGGGGACGCCCGCCCACCCCACCTGTGCTCGCATAGTTTTTTTCACAGGTTAACACTCTTCCTGAAATGGTTTAAACAATATAAAACGTCTGTATCCATTGAAAAAACTATGCGAGCGAAGGTGGGGTGGGCGGGTGTCCCCCACCAACCAAACTATGCCCGTCCAATATTTCAAACGACTTGAACTATGCATTACATTAGTTTTCACATATATTTTTTTAATTAGTCTTAAATTAATAAATGACATTAATTTAATCAAAAAAAATAACGGATAATACTGTAGTGCATAGTTCAAGTCGTTTGAAATAGTGGACGGGCATAGTTTGGTTGGTGGGGGCCACCCGCCCACCCCACCTTCGCTCGCATAGTTTTTTCAATGGATACAGACGTTTTATATTGTTTAAACCATTTCAGGAAGAGTGTTAACCTGTGAAAAAAACTATGCGAGCACAGGTGGGGTGGGCGGGTGGCCCCCACCAACCAAACTATGCCCGTCCACTATTTCAAACGACTTGAACTATACATTACAATATTTTTCACATATATTTTATTAATTAGTCTTAAATTAATAAATGACATTAATTTAATCAAAAAATATAACGGATAATAGTGTAGTGCATAGTTCAAGTCGTTTGAAATAGTGGACGGGCATAGTTTGGTTGGTGGGGGACACCCGCCCACCCCACCTTCGCTCGCATAGTTTTTTCAATGGATACAGACGTTTTATATTGTTTAAACCATTTCAGGAAGAGTGTTATCCTGTGAAAAAAACTATGCGAGCAAAGGTGGGGTGGGCGGGGGGTCCCTACCAACCAAACTATGCCCGTCCACTATTTCAAACGACTTGAACTATGCACTACACTATTATCCGTTATATTTTTTGATTAAATTAATGTCATTTATTAATTTAAGACTAATTTAAAAAATATATGTGAAAAATAATGTAATGCATAGTTCAAGTCGTTTGAAATAGTGGACGGGCATAGTTTGGTTGGTGGGGGTCACCCGCCCACCCCACCTTCGCTCGCATAGTTTTTTCAATGGATACAGACGTTTTATATTGTTTAAACCATTTCAGGAAGAGTGTTATCCTGTGAAAAAAACTATGCGAGCAAAGGTGGGGTGGGCGGGGGCCCCTACCAACCAAACTATGCCCGTCCACTATTTCAAACGACTTGAACTATACATTACAATATTTTTCACATATATTTTATTAACTAGTCTTAAATTAATAAATGACATTAATTTAATCAAAAAATATAACGGATAATAGTGTAGTGCATAGTTCAAGTCGTTTGAAATAGTGGACGGGCATAGTTTGGTTGGTGGGGGCCACCCGCCCACCCCACCTTCGCTCGCATAGTTTTTTCAATGGATACAGACGTTTTATATTGTTTAAACCATTTCAGGAAGAGTGTTATCCTGTGAAAAAAGTATGCGAGCAATGGTGGGGTGGTCGGGGGGTCCCTACCTATCAAACTATGCCTGTCCACTATTTCAAACGACTTGAACTATTCACTACACTATTATTCGTTTTTTTTTTTTGATTAAATTTGTCATTTACTAATGTAAGACTAATTTAAAAAATATATGTGAAAAATAATGTAATGCATAGTTCAAGTCGTTTGAAATAGTGGACGGGCATAGTTTGGTTGGTAGGATCACTACCCCAACAATGTAGGGCATAGTTCAACAAAGGTCTTTTTTTTAATTACAGCTCAAATGTATATAAATTGTTAAAAAATTAAAAGCTTTAAAAATTTTAGATTGTCTAATAAACATCATCAAAAGTTATTTCGAAACTAAGGATATTATTGGTGGGGAATAAAAATTATGATAAAAAAAAATAAAAATTAAGATAGTTGTTCCACAAGGATCCGTGCGTGGTCGCCTTTTATAGAACATTTTTTATAATGACGTATTAAATTTAAAGTTATCTTTAGGTGTTAAAATTGTTGGCTCTGGTAAAAATGAACTTGAGCTCAAAAATTTGGCAATAGAAATTGATCTATGGATGATTGATAATGGACCAACTTTTGCAAGTTTACTATTAGTACACATATATTATTTTTCCTTTCGATTGAATTTATAAAGAGCACCAAACACGTATCTATTAAACCGCAGCCTGCTGGCCCCTGTTAGTCTAGTACAGGGATTAGCAAATTTTTGAAATGGAAGATCCAAATGTAGCACTCACAAATATTAAATTTTAAAGTTATAATCTAAAATGACGGTGTTGCTAGTATTCAAGCTATTTGCTTTGTCAAATCGTTTTTTTTTTGTATATTTGAACCGCCCGAATAAATAATTGCCCACAGTCTTTCAAATCTAAACGTAACACCGAATTTATATTATACATGAGGAAAAGAAAGTGCGTGGTAATGCCCAAAGAAATGATTACACCACAACGAGCCCACTACTACTCTCATATTAGTCCCTTGTGTTTTAAGCTCTGTTAAATCCCCAGTGCGCGCTCACAGGCGTACGATCCGGCCGTGTAGCCTGCAGCATTCCTTTTTCCTCCTCTTTTTTTCCCTTTTTATTATTCCTCTCCACTTCTTACAACTAGAGTTCGGTTGTTAGGGGGTGGGAGGCACGGAGAAAGTCCGTGAGCGCGCGCGAGACGGCTCCGGGTGCGTTGACCTCCCCCCGCGTTGCAGGACCGGCTCAGGATGCCGCCCGCCGCCGCCGCCGCCACCGATTTATATAGGACGCCTCGCACTTTCGTGTCCCACTTGCATATCTAAAATGTTGCACGGTGCATCAGAACGATGTGTGGACGTTGTTTATTTTTCCACCACCATAACGCCCCTCCCGCCCGTAATTACCGTAAACGAGGCTCAGATTAGTAACCCATTTACCAAACAACGCCCACCACCACCACGCACACCACTATGCAAATCTCGGTTTGCATTATATTGTAATTTCAGTGGTGTACGTATATGAAATGTTTTACTTGAAATAATACAGTATTCTTATATATATATATAAACTAAATCATTGTTTTCAATATAACCGACCTGTTATAATTGTTTTTTTTTGTTCTTGTCATTGCAAGAGTTGGAGTAGTTTTTATATTTTTAAAATCATAATTTAAACAGCGTTTTAAAAAACAACTTGTTAGTCTCTACTTCCGTATGTTTGCTCTTAATCACTAGATTTCATTCCAACAAGGTGTTTTAAAGAAAATTCATGTGAATCTTTAGAATTTTTATGTGTGTGAATACTCGTAATAATACAAAAAACTTCTATCTTTATAGGGCTATCAGCCGTGAGGCTTTATCGCCGGTCAAGGGAGAAGCTCAGAGGAGTTGAATCACCAGTATTTACCCTAACTTCACAGAAGCCCTCTGAAAAACTGTGAAAGGTGTTTCGAGAAAATTAGCTCACCGCTGGTGATCGAACTCAGGCTTCCCAATTCTCAGTACGAGACGGACGACGCCTCTAACCACTCGGCCACTGAGCTGGGTTCGTAATAATAAAAAAAACTTCTATCTTTATAGGGCTATCAGCCGTGAGGCTCTTCCGCCGGTCAAGGGAGAAGCTCAGAGGAGTTTAATCACCCGGTATTTACCTTAACTTCACAGAAAACCTCTGAAAAACTGTGAAAGGTGATTCGCGAAAATTCGTTCCCCGCTGGGGATCGAACTCAGGCTCCCCAATGTTCAGTACGAGACGGACGACGCCTCTAACCACTCGGCCACTGAGCTGGGTACGTAATAATAATTAACAATGAAATTTTTTTTTTCAAATTTTAAAATGCAGGGCTGAAAGAGGGTTATTAACTTCACAGCAAACCTGTGATCGGTGATACGCGAAAATTCATTCTGATGGGGTTCGGACTCAGGCTTACCAATTCTCAGTACGAGACGGACAATAAATAATAAAACACTGTCACCAAGCTCAGTGGCCGAGTGGTTAGAGGCGTGAACCACTCAGCCACTGAGCTAGGTGATAGTGTTTTACTATTTATTGTAATCTTGATAATAAGAAGTTGTTTTAACAAAACTACTATTTAGTAAGTTTATATGAATTCATAATAATTCTGAATTTCAAGAATTAAAAAAAGTGTATCTATTAACAAAACTATACGCAAAGTGACTAGTAAATACTGCACAATTAAAAACCGATAAACCATCACCACCATCACCTATTAAATCATTGATCCAATTCCGCAAATACCGCCGTCGCCTGGCGTTATAATCACTTCCAGCAATTCCGAATGCGGCGATGAAGAAAACGTAATCCGCAACGCGCGTTTCAATTTCCAAATCGGCCGACGTCGATTCGTCAAATAATCGAACAATCGATTAAATTAAATTCGTTCGGCTGCGGGGAGGTCGCCGACCCCGAATTTAACACCACCCGAATATAATTGTGGGCCCGGCGAAAGTCGGGTTTATTATGATTATGCTTTTCATTACGAAGTTTGTTGTGTTTTTTAGTTGAGCGCGCGGCGCGAGCGCGCGCTTTCTAAAAATTCCACGCTGCACGTATTTTTAATAATAATAAAGCGTTTCCCCGTTTGCAGCGTTAATAAACCTTGACAGAACGTTTTAAGCCCGGCGAGCCTTGGCGAGTGCATAATAAAACCGCCATAATGCGCTAATAACAATAATCCTTCCACGTTCGTACGCATTCGCCTCGATGTTTGCGTTTGTCCTTATTGATTATACAACTGGCTGCGCTCGTGTGCACTAGCTGAGATTACCGCCGTGAAATGGATATCTGTTGTTTCAGTGTGTGATTACCTATGTATCGCGAAACTAGCTGACCGCATTCAGCTAATGTGTTGTACGGATATCATACCTTTTTAGAATAGAACATATCCAAGTTTATAATTAGCAACAAATTTACATTAAAAGACTATTCATATCTATGTAGAATGCAAAGGAAACGTACGGTCTGTAGTTTAGTACCTCAAAAATAAAAAACGTAAGGCATGCCCACTGCTATTTTCTATGGACCAAGACGAAATGCCCAAATGATAGTTTTGTGTATATACATAATCGGTTGACGTCGCTAATGATACACCCATGAAGGAGACATCGCATATTTCTAACCCATTAGCGGACGGGCATTACGGAAACAACCTCATTATAAGACTTTCGCCACAACACATTATCGCCCTTGAATTACCAATATATTAGACCAGTTAGGTCAGGTAACTAATATATATTCAATTGTCATTCTTGCTACGAGCCCACAACGACTCTCCGAAGAGAACCAGCCAACATCACCGAGCTATAGTAGTTAGCTCTCACTTCAAATAGTTGTTAAACATTATACAATGAACATATTTAGACTTGTACGAGTTTTCCTCAATCCTGAGGTGGTGGCAGCGAAACCCCGGTGTTCTACACATCAAGAGGCATAACAGTAATAAGTATAGGGATGAACATATTAGAAAAGACAATAAACAAGAGAATAATAGCAATAATAGAACAGACACTAGAAGAATCGCAATGCGGTTTTAGGAAAGGAAGATCCACACAGGACAACATCCTCACAATAAAACAAATCACAGAAAAACGTAAGACATGTCCACTGCTATTTTCTATGGACCAAGGCATTTTAAATTTTAATATTTTAAATTTTTCTTTGTACAATTAAAAGAACTAAAAGCATATACGAAGAAAAACGAAATTACCATAATAATGGGAGAATTTAATGAGAAAGAGGACAAAGGAAGAGTCGCTGATGATGGTAACCATGGTCTGGGCGATAGAAATGACAGAGGCGACTTGCTATTGCAATTCTGCTAAGAAAAGAACCTTATGATTAGTAACACTTGGTTCTAATTACCTAATAGACGACTCTACACTTGGAAATCTCTACAACATCAGCCACACCACATAGTACGAAATCAAATAGTTTTTATACTAATCGACAAGAGATATCGCAATGGTGTACATAGAGTGAGAACGTATCCGGGGGCGGAGATTAGGTCAGATCATAACCCCGTAATAGCTCAAGTAAGATTCCGCCTTAACAAGATCAAAAATCATTAGAAGACCAAACATGGAGGCACTCAAAGATCCAAACCTGCAAGAGAAATTAACGATGAAGCTCAACACTGAACTAAAAAAGACCCGTTCGTCAGAAAAGCAAACGGTTGTATGGAATCAACTTACGGAAATATTTAAAAATATTCAAAAAACAGTGAAGGCACCAAAGGCTAATAAACGAAAGCAGTGGATGACAGAAGAAATCATGAGTTTAATAGATGAACGAAGAAAATACAAAAATGTGGATCAGCAAAAATATAATGAACTGAACTGAAACATAAGAAGAAACATTAGAAAAGCTAAAGAAAAATGGATGGAAGAAAGATGCCAAGAACTTGAAGAGCTACAAGACAAACACGATCTGTTCAACCTCCACAAAACGATGAAAGAAATAGCTGGAAATACCAGAAGCCATCTACCATCCCGAATAGTAAATAAGGACAATCAACTTGTGACAAATAAAGAAGAACTGAAACAAGAGTGGACAAAGTCTATCAAAAATTTGTTCGATGGCGAAACTAATTTACCACATCCAAATCAAGGTGCCCGAACATCATGAAATCAGAAGTTATTAAAGCTATAAAATCCACCAATTCAGGTAAAGCTGCAGGACCGGCCGACATGTACATAGAAATCCTAAAGCTTATACAAGAGGAAAATACCAACATTCTTGTAAACTTCTTCAACAAAGTATATGAATCCGCAAAAATACCGCAAGACTGGCTAAAATCAGTATTCATTGCCCTACAACAGTCAAATGCCTTTACATAATCAATAAAACAGATGTACACGTCCTTCCTTTTGTCTCTACTTTTTGCATGAGAACTGACGGCCCACACAACGCTTCTCTTGTTCCCAGTCCATCTCTAAAACCGAACTGTTCCTTGCTTAGGTCTTCTTCGCATTTCATACGTATTCTATTATGTAGGACTTTTAGGAATACTTTTAATACTTGCCTCATCAAGCTTATCAGTCGGAATTGATCGCACTTATTTGCGTTTGATTTCTTAAACGCAAATAAGTGCAAGGAACAGTTCGGTTTTAGAGATGGACTGGGAACAAGAGAAGAAGCGTTGTTTGGGCTGTCAGTTCTCATGCAAAAATGTAGAGACAAAAGGAAGGACGTGCACATCTGTTTTATTGATTATGTAAAGGCATATGACTGTTTAAAACACGACGTCCTAATTAACATTCTTATGACCAAAGGCCTAGACCAAAAAGAAATCTCCTTCATAAAAAAATTGTACGAACACCAGTAAGACTCGAGGACGATACGACCAGCGATATTCCTATTAAACGTGGAGTACGTCAGGGCTGTGTACTATCACCATTGTTGTTCAATATCTACTCGGAGCAAATATTCCTGAAATCCTTAGAAAGCTCTACAGTTGGAATCAAGCTCAATGGTGAATTATTGAACAACATCAGGTACGCCGGCTATAATTGCAAACAGCGCAGCTGGCCTTCAATGTGTGTTGAACCAAAAATGCGCTTGGACTAAAATTAAATACGGCAAAAACGAAAACAATGCTTATCAGTAGAACACCAGATATCGAAGTATACAATAAGCAAATAGCTGGAGCTGGATCACCGAAGACTTGGATCCAGATCTGGAGGTAAGAACACGCATCGAAATAACCAGAACAACGTTCCTTAAGATGAGAAAAGTATTTTGCGAGAGAAGCCTAAACCTGAAGCTAAGGTACCGGTTCGTTAAGTGCTAAATTCACTCGGTACTGTTGTATGGTGTGGAGGACGTTGAAGATCAATACTATGAACAGAATAGAAGCGTTTGAGATGTGGATCTTTCGAAGAATGCAGAGAATATCTTGGGTGGAGCATATCATGAATAATGAGGTTCTTAGACGCATGGACAGAGATAGAGAACTATTGGCTACTGTGAAGAAACGTAAGACTGGGACAAAAGTACAAAATATAGCCGTCTAAAATTAATAATGGAGGGCAAGATAGAGGGTCGCCGTAGTCCAGGACGAAGGAAATGCTCCTGGTTAAAGAACATAAGGAACTGGACTGGTCTGGACTCACACTCCTGGTTAAAGAACAAAAGGAACTGGACTGGTCTGGACTCACACTCATTGTTCAGAGCATCACAAGACCGTGCGGAATTTGCCATGATTGTTGCTAACCTTCAGTAATGGAGAAGGAGAAGTATTTTGCGAGAAATCCTTTAAATCAGTTTTGAACCTTTTGTTAATACAGCAGATTGGCTCTTATTGCGCTACACAGTCGATACATGCGCCTCGTTGTGTGTGCAACAATTTTCACTTTTGCAGACCGCGTGGTATCAATGTGATACATTCCGACTGCGCTATCGCAAAGTTTGACACGTTTGACACTATACGAAAGCAGGACGTTTCTTCATACAGACGCTATTGGTTTTGTTAACAGTGAATTGAATTTTGTATCGAAGAGATTGTGAACATTTTCGTGCGATTGATTTTCGACGTGGGTTATCTCAACCACAGTGCACTTCTACTATTTTTAATCTTAGAAAAAAGTTTATTATATTTATTTCCCTCGATAAGTAATATGGTAGTATATAAAAGTATATATAAAGTTACTATTTGCAATACAAGTTTATTAGATTTATTTCCCTCAATAAGTAATGTGGTAGTATATAAAAGTATATATAAAGTTACTATTTGCAATACAAACGATTGTAAAAAATCTAAGTTTTGAATTTTGAAAATTATACACATTTCATCGTATTGCCCAAAAACAAAACAACTTCTATCTTTATAGGGCTATCAGCTGTAAGGCTTTTCCGCCGGTCAAGGGTGAAGCTCAGAGGAGTTTAATCACCCGGGATTTACCTTAACTTCACAGAAAACCTGTGAAAGGTGTTTCGCGAAAAATCGCTTTCCGCTGGGGATCGAACTCCCCAATGCTCAGTACGAGACGGGCGACGCCTCTAACCACTCGGCCACTGAGCTGGGTATTGTTAAATATTATCTAATATAATCAAATATTGTCAAATCTAGTCAAATATAGTTAAATAAAGTCAAATATAGTCAAATATTGTGAAATATAGTGAAATATTGTCAAATTTAGTCATATATCCTCAAATATTGACAATGTTGTCAAATATTGTAAAAAAAAGTCAAAAGTATCAAAAATGTTAATGTAATTCGGAAAGTCGTGTGGTGTCCACACCGAATATTTTATAAATCAGGACCTAAATTTATATAATAACGCTCAAAATAGCTTCATTGAAAATTTTCTAATTACAATACTTTCTTTATAACGTAAAAGGTATAAGAGAGTAAAAGAAGTATATACGAAACACTAAAAAGCGCAATATGCCTAAATCATCGAAAATTTTCTGAGTACAATACTTTTTTTTCATTATAACGTAAAAATTACAAGAGAGTAAAAGAATAATATATGAAACAAAAAAGGCATATTGCGCATTTTTTTGTTTTATATTAATATATAAAGGTTATTCCACATTTTCTCTACTTCTTCTCTATCGTTGGTCACTTCTATCTTCTATCTATTGGAAATAAAAGAAGAAGAGGTAGACCAAGAAAAGAGTGGGACAACAGAATAGAGGAAATAATAATCAAGAAAGGAGAGTCAGTTAAACAAGCACTATCTTTGTCTCCATTTATATATTATTTTGGCATTTTTACCTCCAAAACAATATTTTTGTAAATTCTAAACATTTTCTGATCACAATACTTTTTTTTTTCATTATAACGTAAAAGTCACAAGAGAGTAAAAGAGTAATTTCTTTTACTCTCTTGTAACTTTTACGTTATAAAGAAAAAAAAAGTATTGTAATCAGAAAATGCCTTAGAATTTACAAAAATATTGTTTTGGAGGTAAAAATGCCAAAATAATATATAAATGGAGACGAAGGTAGTGCTTGTTTAACTGTCTTTCCTTTCTTGATTATTATTTCCTCTATTCTGTTGTCCCACTCTTTTCTTGGTCTACCTCTTCTTCTTTTATTTCCAATAGATAGAAGATAGAAGTGACCAACGATAGAGAAGAAGTAGAGAAAATGTGGAATAACCTAAGGAAAAATATGCTTGAGACAGCAAAAGAGACATGTGGTACGAAGAAAAGCACAAACAAGAAACAACAGTGGTCGGAGGACATACGAGAGAAAACAAAACAAAAGAAAAAAGCATGGCAAAGATACCTAAACGACAAAAATAGCGAAAAAATACAGAGACAAAACGCGTCAAGTGGGAGGATGTGCATTCGATGCTCCAGTTGGAGAGAGCATTGGAGAAGAAGAAGAGTGGGGGGCAGAGGGAGAGTTGGTTTGACGAGGAATGTAGGGTGAAGACGTCGAGCTGGCGAAGAGCAATGCCGAAGTGGAGAAATGGGAGAGGTGAAGTGGAAAAGGCCAATCAGGCGAAGAGGGAGTTCGAGAGAACCTGCGAGAGGAAGAAGATAGAGGAGTTGCAGAAGGTAGAAACGAGGTTGAGGGAGTGTGTGACAGAGAAAGGGTTGTGGGAAATTCTGAGGGGAAGCGTAAAAAAAGGGCAAAGTTAGCATAGATCTGGCAGAGTGGGAGAAGAGCTGTAGAGAGATGGCGGGGTCAGAGGTGGATTTAGGGAGTCCGAGACCGGTGGTAGGAAGGGAGGCGTTTTCGCGGGAAGAGGTCGACGTGGCCATAGGGCAGCTGAAACTGGGAAAGGCAGCGGGGGAAGATGGGCTGAAGGCAGAGGCCTTCAAAAGATTAACAAAGGAAGGAAAAGATAAGTTACTGCAGGTTTTGGATAGAGTCTAGAGCGGTGAGGAAGAACTGCCGGAAGAGTGGCGTGTGGGGGTGGTGGTCCCGGTACACAAAGGGGGAGCAGCATCGGTCGTAAATAATTATAGGGGTATTACCGTTATGAATGCGGGGTACTAAGCGATGATGACAATTGTGAAAAATAGACTAGCGAGAGAAGTGGATAGAAAAGGGCTGTTGCCGGAATGCCAGGGGGGTTTCAGAAAGGGAAGAGGGACGAGGGAGCAGATTTTCACGCTTGCGAGAATGGTGGAGGAAGCGTTGGAGTGCAAAGGAATAGTGTATGCGGTGTTTGTGGATTTGAAAGCGGCGTATGATTCAGTTCCTAGAGGAAAGCTTGTGGAGTGTATGGATAGATTGTGGATGGAAGATGAAAGTGTGGAGTGGGTGAGAAGTATATATAAAGAGACGTGGGCAAAATCGAGAGTGAATGGAGAAGTGTCTGAGAAGTTTAGGGTGAATGTGGGTGTAAGGCAAGGGTGCCCGCTAAGCCCCCTCCTGTTCAATCTATACACAAGCGAGTTGGAGGCGGTGCTGAGGAGAGGACAGGCTGGAGGGGTCGTGGTGGGGAGAACCAAGGTGTGGATGCTGGCATATGCGGATGACATAGTATTAGTAGCCAAGAGAGTGGAAGAGTTGCAAGAGATGTTGGAAAGAATGGGAAGGTACATGGATAGAAGAGGGCTAGTAGTGAATGTGGAGAAGACTAAATGGATGATGTTTAGGAATAGGGGTAGAAGGGGTAGAGTGGAAGAGCTGAAATGGAAGGGAAGGATGATTGAGAGAGTGAATGTCTTTAAATATTTGGGTTTCTGGTTTGACAGTGGAGGAGGATTTAGGGTGCATGTGGAGAGTATGCAAGCGAAAGCGAGAATGGCTTGGGGAATAGCGAGAAGGAAATGGGAGAGGTTGTGGGGCGGTAACCTCGTAATGGCGTGCAAGATCTGGGATGCGTGTGTAAAACTTATATTGTTGTATGGAGTGGAAGTGTGGGGATTGCGTGAATGGGAAGTAATAGAAAGGGAGCAAGGTTGGTTTCTGAAGAATCTGCTAGGGCTCGAAAGGTCGACACCGAGAGCAGTGCTGTTGCAGGAGACGAATCGTATGAGTATGTGGTGGGAGTCGTGTGTAAGGATTGTGAAGTTTGAAGAAAGATTGCAGGAATTGAGTGAGGAAAGACTGGTGCGGGAGGTATGGATGAGGTGTAAGAGTAGGACGGAGAGTGGTTGGAGAAAGGATAGAGGAAGGATGTATGAAAGAGTGGGTATGTCTGAGGTGTGGGTAGAGGAGAAGCTGAGAGAAATGGGAAGCCTAGGAACTGAGGTAAGAGAGAGATTGAGAGATATTGAGTGGCAAGAACGGCAGACTAGAATGAATGAGAGCTCTTACAACCCTGGCTACGTAGAGTGGCAAGTGAGTGGGAGACTCCCGAGGTACTTAGCCACGGGTGAGTGGAGCAGGGAGGACAAGGTATGCATGGCAAGAGCGAGGTGTGGGTCAGACGAGAGAGGGATGAAAGTGTGGATGGGTCTAGGGTACACCGCGTGTGCGCTGTGTAGTAAGGGAAGCGACACGTGGTGGCACCTTAGCGAAGAATGTGAGGGTGTGAAAGCAGAGTGGGTGGGAGACTGTAGAAAGCTGAATGAATGGTTATGCGAGGATGGGGAAGGCGTGAAAATCTGCAGGAGGTTGACGTGGGAGAGGAAAGTGGCAAGGGCAAAGGGAGCGGCGATAAATGGGGGTAATTTGTATTTTTGGCGGAGTTGTACTTATTTATATTGTATTTTTATTTTTATTTTTGTATATTTTTGTTGAGGTTTGTGATGTGGAGGGGCAGTGAGGGAAATGCCAATAAAGGTCTTTTTTTACAGAGACAAGAGAAAAATAGTAAAAGACGAGGTTAGAATAGCAAAAACCAAAGAATGGGAAAAGTTCAGAGAGACAATGAAAAAAAAACGCAAGGGAAAACCAAAATCTACTTTATAAAACCCTAAAAGATTGCAGGAAAGACAAGGACAAGACATGAGATACACACAAGACAAATAAAGACGAATGCTGAAGGAAAACGAAGAAATATTAGAAAGATGGAAAGAATATTTTGAAGAATTACTAACATCAAATAACGACAAAGAAAAAAAGACAAGAAGCAGAGACAAGAACAACTCAGAAACAGATACAGAGAGTATCAAGGAACAAAAACTACAAGAAATAATAAGGGAATTAAAAATAGGAAAACCACCAGAACAAGACCAGATTACAGCGGAAATGATCAAGCACCTGGGCCCGATAGGTAAAGAAAAACTACGGAAACATCTGAACAACATATGGAGAACGAATATCATACCAAACGACTGGCAAACAGCACTAATCGTGCCGACACACAAGAAAGGGGATACGACGAAATGCCCAAATTATAGAGGCATAACACTAATAAGTATAGGAATGAAAATATTAGAAAAGACAATAAACACGAGAATAATAGCAAGAATAGAACAGACACTAGAAGAATCGCAATGCGGTTTTAGGGAAGGAAGATCCACACAGGACAACATCTTCACAATAAAACAAATCACAGAAAAAAGAACTACAAATAATACATATTTAGGATTCATAGACCTAGAAAAGGTGTTCGACATGATCCCAAGAAATAAATTATGGAAAAACCTTGGAAGACAATATGTTCAGACTATAGAGGTATACCACTCATAAGCATAGGTATAAAAATCTTAGAAAAAATAATTAACAAAAGAATATTAGCTATTAGCTAGAAGAATCGCAATGTGGATTTAGGAAAGGAAGGTTCACACAGGACAACATTTTCACGATGAAACAAATCACAGAAAAAAGAATGGTAAATAATAAAAACATATACCTAGAATTTATCGACATGGAAAAAGCATTCGACACGATACCAAGAAATAAATTATGGAAAATCCTGGAAGAGAGAGGTGTAGAAAGAAAGACAGTCGAATTAATACAAAACATATATAACAACACCCATGCAATAATACACAAGGGACAAACATCAAAAATATTTAAGACAACCACTGGACTAAGACAAGGATGCGGGCTTAGTCCTACGTTATTTATCATATACATGGATGAAATAATGAAGAGCATGAAACCAGAAATCAAAAAAGCAAACATAGGTTACAAAAACATGCAAGTGGTACAAATATCGGAAGGAGCATTCGCTGATGATGTCGTAGTGATAGCAGAAAATGAAGCTAATCTACAAGCACAACCTGAGTGTATGGAATAGGCATCTAGACAAGTATAATATGAAAATGAATTATAATAAAACAAAAGTGATGATAATGGGAAACCGGAAAAGAACAAATAAATATAAAGATAGAACAACTCAAACTAATTCTTGATGAGCATTGTATATTGGAGGGTTTTTGTATTTTTTTGAGTTGTCATGCCAAATAAAGGTCTATTTTTTTATTATTGTTAGAAATATGACCAAGACATTTTTTTTAGTTTATGTTACTATGTACGTAAAAATTAGATATCACCAGTTATGGGTTTAAAATCGATGGTACTTAATAAATCACACGACTAGTTTGAAGTAGTTGGTTCGTTATGAACAACTAGTATTATATAACTAATTGCATCAATAAAGCAAGTGACGAACATACTTCAATTTAGAATATCATTAGTCTACACCAATATGTATGTATTACTGTTTTTTTGTATATCTGTACCTCAGAGGTCATACGATGTTCACATTCACTAATCTAACAGGACATCAGTTTGAACAGGTTATATTTCCATTACAGTTTATATTTAATAAATTTTAAATGATTGTAGACTTTAAGTGGATGTAGTATTTGTTCTATACCACCGAGATACAGATATACAATTTCGTTTCTCAAAGTATGTAGCGAGCAATCAGCTGACGCCACTAATTTTAGATCCTGACCTTTTCTTTGGCTGAAGCATGAGTCCGTAGGTAGGCATCCGTGCCAAGCAACTCGCATAACCCTCGACAGCAGCAAACACCACACAAATCACACACTCGAAATTAAGGCACTGTCAAACTACAAACAACGCACGCGGGACACCGGCAAGCGACTGACTAATGCCCGAGCACACACACTCACACTCACACTCACACACACACCGAGCGCCGAAACTCTCGACCGATTGTGATTGGGACCAAGAGATGAAAAAACTTTTATCAGCCGTTTGGAGGCTACACGCGCGCCGCCGAGAAAGGTGCGTGGACACACAAAATGCGCGTGACGCACGTGTTTGTATGTATTTGAGCATGTGTGGATAGTTTCACCGCACATTTTCGGCTCTTGTGGGCGCCTAATCACGTCTTTTTCGACTTTCTCGGCGCTCCGCCTGAATAGGCGAATAATAGTGCGTATGCACACGCACGAGAGATAACGTTTTCATTCAAAACGGAAATAATAATAGAATGTGGGACGGTACGCGTTACGTGCGTTGATGATTTCGATTGCACGACTGTTTTATACCAATCATTCACAATCGAATTTGAGGCAACTTTCTTATTTACAATGCATAGATTAAATTAAGTTAATGCATGCTTGATTTAGTATAAGCATGTATGTATGTAGTAACATAAAGAGTGAAATATGTTTTTAACTGCGTGGGAAAAAAATGCGTGTTGGACTAATGGGTTCGTTATTTTCTTTTTAGAGAGCCAGTAAGGAAGTTACTTCCTTGGTCGTTTTCTATAACAATTATTTAGATGGGCTAACTATTAGGTAATTAGGTAAAATGCCGAGAAATCAATTAAATTAATTGAATCATAGACAATTGCGGAGTAAATGTAGTGCAAAGTTACTTGAAATCCTTAATGGACATAGTATGGTCACACCTCTGTTCACATAGTTTTTTATATCAGGGGTGTCCAACTTATTTGTACTTAAGATCTACAATTTTATCTTAAAAATGTTTCGCGATCGACTTGTTTTCATAGGCATAGTCCAAGTGGGGAGCAGGAGATATGACTTACAAGTTTATACACTTCTCTGTTCACAGTACTCGATACCTTATGTTGCAGATCGGCGAGACAGATCCCGACACCATCGGTGCCAGGATCCTCCAAGACAGTGACGCGTGGGACGCGTTCGCGGCTTTCTCCCGGGCGGTGATGGGGAGGAAGTTCGACGACGACTTGCGACCCCACAGACCGAATGACGAGGACGGACGACAGTGACAGCCCCGTTCTCGTTCTTCTTCTTTCATTGCAACCCTACCCTGCTCCATACCAGACAAGAGACACGGAACTGACCAACGACAGACGGCCCCGGGGGCTTAGGAATGCCTGTTAGGCGGTCAAGCCCCCGCGGTGACAGAACCTGGGTTTTGGTTTAGTCGGTAGGCGCCCCAATCATCGCGTGGGGCGAATCCGACACTACCCATGCCTATCACCGCAGGGTGATAGTGGAGGCATGGGTGTCTTTCGAAGATTCCACCCCAGACGAAAAAAAAAAAAAAAAAAAAAAGTACTCGATACCTTAAGCCCAATTCACACATAAGAGGCGAAGAGGCGCGGCGACAGGCACGACGTTTTCACGCCCCCTCTATTTTGACGTTAAAATCCACAACAAAATCTACCATCTTGTAAATTTTCAAACATTACTCCAGCAAGTCGAAGAGAAAGCCCGCCAAAACGGCGTTGAAGTACGAGGCCGCCTGTTTTCAATCGACAATCAATCGAACAAATCAAAATCAGGCGAATGCGAGAACATCAGCAAGGTTTTAAAACTCGAACACAAAATCAACGTGCACATTGAAAACGCACTCGAACAAAAAATAGTTACAAGTCTCGAAAGAGCCCGTGGCCCGTGAAACAGGATGTAATACACCCCTGAACCATAAATTTAATCTCAAACTTTTGTTTGATTTTTTTAGTAGTGCATACTGTAGCATGTCCAGAAGACAGCATCCCAGAAGACAATCTATGCATCGAAATCCTTTCCATGCTGAAAGCGCGAATGGATTTAGCGTATGCGGAAATAATTTCCCGCAACAGCGGTAGCCAAGCGCTATCTGTGATGACGAAAGCGCGCGACATGGAAGCCACGCCATCAACCACACCACTGCCCAGTTTTCCTGCAACCCCAGATGATTCATCTACAACCGTGAGACCATCGTCGCCACCCAGTCTGTCCATTCCTAGTCCAATTTTAGCCGCCGAAAACGAGGCATACAGTGTTTTAGAAGAAGCCCCGGCGTCGCACAGGTTTTACAACAACAAAAGCGACCCGTCGGATCAACCAACATTTTTCAGTTCCCACCACAAAGAGGGTAAATTACTCACAGAGTCGCTTCCATCAAGGGCGATCATTTGCTAACCGGCTCGATTTACTTTCCGTAATGATTCGAGGTCCTGATAAAACACCTTATGAAGACGGATTATTCATATTCGATCTACAGTTAACCGCGGAGTACCCACGCACACCACCTTTGGTAAGCTATATTAGTTATAGCTCGGAACGTTTGAATCCCAATCTGTATGTAGAAGGACGTGTTTGTATTTCACTACTAGGAACTAGGATGGGTCATGGATCTGAAGTTTGGGGACCCAATAGCACGCTGTTGCAATTAATAGTCACTATACAAGGGTTGATTCTTGTTGCTGAACCTTATTACAATGAGGCTGGATATGAAAAGCAAACTGAATCGCAGCAAGGACATGAAAATGCTCGTACATATAATGAGTTGGTGTTATAGAAACTTGTGCAGTCAATGGAGGAACTATTGCAGTCACCCTCATTAGTTTTCAAAGAAGAAATACAAGCACACTACAGCAAGAATGGAAGGAAAATGTGTGAGCGACTGAAAAGCCTGGTTAACGAGCCCGAACCGATTAAGCCTGAATACTCCTTACTGCCGGTTAGCAAGGGTTTACAACTTAGCTTAAACAGTGCCCTGGATAAGTTTCAAAAAGTTTTAGTAGCTCAGATCCAAAAAAGTATTACTGATTGAGATATTAGGTTTATAAGGGCGAACGCACGGCTTTTTCACGCGCACTCTGTGATTTTAACAGAGGACAACAATTGGTAGCCTCATTAAGGTTGTTTGCATTTTTTAACAATCAGTTTTGTTAATATAGTCAATTAATAAAATCTATCCTCTGATTGTTTCCGCAGAAAGGCCTTGCATTCACAACCCACCCACCCTTATGAATGAATTATATTTATTTTTCTTGTAGTATTTCAAACGGCTTTAATTTTAATGTTTGTATATAAGAATCCGAAATTCTCACCTCTCTCAGGGATTCCGAAAGCATGTTACTAAAAATGTGCAAGACTTTCGAGTTTTTAATTTTAAAAAACAATAATGATAGCTAGTAACCTTTAGCCCTCTCGCTCTTATCTTTCAAATAAAAAAATAATAATAAATTTTTTTAGATCAAATCTAAAGCGCACCGTTGTTTTTGTTACTAACTATTAATTAGTGTTGTTGATATTGAATAAAATTAATGAAACATATAATTTTTATATGCTACTGGGAGCCCAATTGTATTTCTATCTCAAACAAATAAGGTGCTTTCGTTTAATATTACTATATTACTTCCAAAGCCGCTTTCGTTTATCGTTCGAGGGCTTGTTTTAGTTGGCCTAGAACAGCTCCCGAACAATAAACGAAAACGTCTTGCGATCGTGTCTCCTATTGTAAGGGACGAGATAGAATTGTGCGCATCGAAAGAGGCCCAACAAATAAAACATGACAATTCGCGCGGGGCAGCACACGAAACGAAAAAAGCTCTAGTAATTGTGATGGACACACTTCTTTAAACTGACTTGAGACTGACAGAGTGGTGGAGGTGAGGAGGCGAATGCCCGCGCCTCATCACATGTTTATATAGAGGGGGCGTCGCGCCTCCACCTCTTATATGTGAATTGGGCATAATGGTCAGTTGAGGAGACTGAGGCGCCTTATGAACATATACAAATGTTTTCTTTGTGTATGGAGTTCATTAGAACATTGTGCATGCAATACTGAACTTTCTGTCTGTAAAATATAAATGTGCGACACAACATAAATATTTACGAATGTGAACAGGCCTCAAGTCGCCTTTGTTCTGGTCACAAGCAACCCCGCTAGATCGCGTCTGCATCACAAAATCTGAATTAGGCAACATAATGTATATGGACATCACAATCGCCTGTGCGACGTTGCGCCTCACCTAGCCTACACCGCGCCTCCGCCTTATGCCGCTTATGTGTGAATTGGGCCTTAGAAAGCTATTCGGTTCTTGATTGTTAGTACTCGATTCTAAGTTCTCGATTCTAAAGTTCTCGATTCCTGAATGTTCTCGATTCACCCCATTACTGTATCTCTGACAGAAATGACACTTTATTTGTGTAATTATTTTACACACACATGATGGCATTAGCTTATATTTTGAGATGCTATATTTTAACATTGACAACATAGTATTTCTTGTATTCCAGTTGATATTTAGAGTAGCCGATGATTTATTTCGTATAGTAAAGATATTAATATTTATAAATCCCTAATATGAAAGTTAATTTACTCATTACAAAAAGATACTTTCAGTCTTTTATTAATCTAATAAAGATATTATAATTAATAACGACGCGTATTCGTAGAAGCCGCCTCCCGCCTCCATTCACGGCGTTTCGTCGTTCTCCTGCAGCGGCAGCAATTAGGCACTTATTAAATACAGATTATTGCCGGCACGAATTAAGGCTAATTTCACGTTGCATTATGCAAACTGTTCATTACGTATCCGGCTGCGCACAAAAGGCAGACCGGAGGAAACCTTGAGAGGTTTTCTCGGGTAATTAAAGGAAACCGTAATCGCGAGGGGCCGCCGCCGGCATTTACAATGTGCCCGATATACCCGAACAAAGGACACGGTGATTTATATTTTAGAAAATCCGATTGAAAACTTGACAAACGCAGCTATTATAATAAATAATACGTATACATCAATAATCGTACATATACATACATATACATACATATACATACATATACATACATATACATACATATACATACATATACATACATATACATACATATACATACATATACATACATATACATACATATACATACATATACATACATATACATACATACATATACATACATATACATACATATACATACATATACATACATATACATACATATACATACATATACATACATATACATACATATACATACATATACATACATATACATACATATACATACATATACATACATATACATACATATACATACATATACATACATATACATATTATTTCAATCGAACAGTTACTGTTACTTCATAGCAGTTGGCATGATGCAAAACTATTTAGAATCGTCCTACTCCCCGATCTGGCACGATCGCAATGATATTTAAATTTACCGCCAAATATCCCTGCCAGATCACGACAATAGTTTTCCTTCACCGCATTGGTCGACGGAATATGCGTGGGTTCTCTTGTATACAATCCTTGTGCGTTGTCGAGAGTTTGGTCCTTTTTATTTTCAATCGAACAGTTACTGTTACTTCATAGCAGTTGGCATGATGCAAAACTATTTAGAATCGTCGTACTCCCCGATCTGGCACGATCGCAATGATATTTAAATTTACCGCCAAATATCCCTGCCAGATCACGACAAAAGTTTTCCTTCACCGCATTGGTCGACGGAATATGTGTGGGTTGTCTTGTGTACAATCCTTGTAAGTTGTCGAGAGTTTGGTCCTTATTTTTCAATCGAACAGTTACTGTTACTTTATAGCAGTTGGCATGATGCAAAACTATTTAGAATCGTCGTACTCCCCGATCTGGCACGATCGCAATGATATTTAAATTTACCGCCAAATATCCCTGCCAGATCACGACAAAAGTTTTCCTTCACCGCATTGGTCGACGGAATATGTGTGGGTTGTCTTGTGTACAATCCCTGTGAGTTGTCGGAGAGTTAGGTCCTTATTTTTCAATCGAACAGTTACTTCATTGCACATGATGCAAAACTACGAGGCGTGTTTTTTAATTAAGTACCGTTTTGATATTCCGCCGATTCAGCGCTGCGGTCGGTATTCCGCGCATGCGCGATGTGTACCTGCATCTATTGGCAAGGTTGAGACGCAATTTCGGCAACACTGGTCCGTGATTACGTGTGTTAGCAAGCATTTAAAATGGCAATGCCGATTGAGAGTCCCGCCTTTGAAGTTCGGTATGCTATTCGTTTTCTGAGTGCAAAACGTTTAAAAGCGATCGAAATTCATCGTGAGATCTGTGCAGTTTACGGAGAAAACATTATGAGCGAAAAACACGCCTCGTATTTAGAATCGGCTCTATAATTCGAATGCGACAACAGCAAACCGGTAATGTGGTACACTAAAAACATCGCAAGATTCCTCTTGGAGACAGGATGCGTGCGTTTGTAGGCTGTATAGCAGTTGGAAGTTAAGAATTTAAGAGGGGAGTGACGTCTACCCTCATAACCTAATAGCATCGGGGTCTGAATAGAACACGAGGGCTCGAAGAGTCAATTTTAAATCAATGCAATTAATTAAATCATAAAAAGTAATAATTATATTATGCCTAAAAATAAATATTTGCATAAATGATACAACTAACCCCCTAGGAGGAACGTAAAACGCCATCTGGCGGCACTACATAAATTAGCAATGCATACCCATATGGTAATAACCTTCAGCATGCTCATGCCATCAGATAGCGTTTAACTTTCCTCCTAGGGGGTTAGTTGCATCATTTTTGTATATAACCACTCGAGATTTTGTGTGAATTCATCCTCACTAGCTGAGCTATACTGATGAGATCTAACAAGATCGAAATCTAGATATGTAGATTGCTAAGAGGTGAGTTCACACTTATATATGAAATATCTGCATATTAATTAAAAGTTTGTAGACCCCCAAATAATTCGATACAAATGGCATTCTACGTTCTATAAAACATGCACTGCTGTGCCAGTAAGCGAGGATTTACGCTGGCTGGCGCATTTGGCAAGGCTCTTATCAAAACTGGGCGCCCGTAAAAAATTTGGCGTTTATATGCGTCCGCAGGGAAGCCATAATATGCGCGAGCTGAGCCGTATGTGTGTGCCTGGCGTCCAAAATCTAACCCAGTTTCCAAACGCGGGTTCGTTGAACCGAGCTGGCGCGCACACATTAAACATGTGAAACTTTGCACGCACTTAAAAATAAAAATAACATCCTATATGCCATGCTACCGGCCATTATGCCACGCGAAAACGCTGCGGCACCAGCATGAGCCAGAGTGATTATTTCATTACGTACATGTAATTAATTTGAGTTATAACATAGAATAGCTAGAAGTAGTTATTTAATATATATATATATATATATATATATATATATATATATATATATATATATATATAAGTTGTAAACCCTTGCTAACCGGCAGTAAGGAGTATTCAGGCTTAATCGGTTTGGGGTCGTTAATCAGGCTTTTCAGTCGCTCACACATTTTCCTTCCATTCTTGCTGAAGTGTGCTAGTATTATATATATATATATATATATATATATATATATATATATATATATATATATATATATGTGTGTGTGTGTATATATTCGTTTGGAAATAGATGTAACGAAGAACGTGTACAAACAAAAATAGCGAACACTACAAAAAATACAGAGACAAGAGAAAAATAGTAAAAAACGAAGTTAAAATAGCAAAAACCAGGGAATGGGAAAAGTTCGGGGAGACAATGGAAAAAAAAACGCAAGGAAAAACCAAAAGCTACTATATAAAACCCTAAAAGATTGCTGGAAAGGACAAGAAATGAGATACATGCAAGACAAACAAGGAAGAGTGCTGAAGGAAAACGAAGAAATATTAGAAAGATGTAAAGAATATTTTGAAGAATTACTAACCTCAAATAACGACAAAGAACTAAAGACAAGAATTAGAGACCAGAACAACCCAGGAACAGATACAGAGAGTATCAAGGAACAAGAACTACCGGTAGGTAAAGAAAAACTACGGAAACTTCTGAACAACATATGGACCATAAATATCATACCAAAGGATTGGAAAACAGCACTAATCGTACCGATACCCAAGAAAGGGGATAAGAGGAAATGCTCATACTATAGAGGCATAACATTAATAAGTACGAGGCATATCCAGAAAGTAAGACACCACCTGCATAGAGAGGAATGGCAACTATGTCGAAAAATAGCTTTTATTATGTACTAAAGTTTCACGTAATTTTTTTGTTTAAATAAAAAATTTTAACACCTAAAAAAATTCAGTACATTTTTGTAGGTGTTAAAATTTTTTATTTAAACAAAAAAATTACGTGAAACTTTAGTACATAATAACAGCTATTTTTCGACATAGTCGCCATTCCTCTCTATGCAGGTGGTGTGGCGAGGTATCAATTTGTTGATGCCTTCCTCGAAGTAGTTTCCCGCCAACTCCTTCGTCCACTTCTCCAACTCCTCCTTTACCTCCTCGTCGGTTAAAAACCTTTTTCCACCCATGTGCAGCTTCAGGGAGGTAAAGTGATAGTAATCTGAAGGTCCTAGATCAGGGGAATGCGCGGGATGGTTCAGGACATCCCATTTAAACGAGGCGAGCAGTTCCTTCGTGGCGTTGGCCGTGTGTGGTCTGGCATTGTCATGACTCCTTTTGTCAGCATGCCTCTCCTCTTGTTCTGAATCGCCCTCCGCAATTTTTTTAAGGTCTCACAGTATCTTGCAGAGTTGAAAGTCTCCCCTTGAGGCAGATATTCGATTAAAATTATGCCTTGACAGTCCCAAAACACAGATGCCATGACTTTCTTGGCTGAAATTGTGATTTTGAACTTTTTGGCGGAGGGTGAAGAGGTGTGACGCCACTGTTGAGACTGTCTTATGGTTTCGGGCGTGTGGTGTGCTACCCAAGTTTCATCTCCAGTTACGATGGAGCGGAGAAATTCATCTCCATGGAGTTTCCAGCGCCTCAAAAACTCTTGCCCGGCCTCCACTCGATTCAACTTGTGCTGGCCTGTCAGTTGTTTTGGAACCCACCTCGCGGACAGTTTCCGATATCCGAGGGTTTCTGTGATTGTTTGTGTAGTAGAGATCTGGAGATTTGCGGAAACATCGCAGAAAGTTCATCCACAGTCAACATTGTAAGAGTACTGAGGCTCTCACGGTCGGAGGGATTTTATTTTCATCATGTTGGCCACACGGCAGTGTAGCCTGACTCCTCCCCTTTGCACCGAGACCGGTTCGAGGTCAGTACGTTGAGAACTGTTGACACGACAACAAGTTTCGTGAATAATGTCAATCCAATCTCCCGCCAAGTGCAAAATACGCGGCGTCATCCGTTATCTCGTTTGGAAGGGAAAACCTCCATTTGAGATTTATAATGAGGTGAAAACTGCATATGGTGATAAAGCTATGAATCGTACGAATGTGTACAAGTGGTATCGCGAGTTTAAAAACGGTCGTACGTCTGTGCATGATGATCAGAGGAGCGGAAGACCTTCAATTGTGACTGACGAAATTGTGGAAAAAATTGGAAATGCGATCCGTGACGATCGCAGATTGACTGTGGATGAACTTTCTGCGATGTTTCCGCAAATCTCCAGATCTCTACTACACGAAACAATTACAGAAATCCTCGGATATCGGAAACTGTCCGCGAGGTGGGTCCCAAAACAACTGACAGACCAGCACAAGTTGAATCGAGTGGAGGCCGGGCAATAGTTTTTGAGGCGCTGCAAACTCCATGGAGATGAATTTCTCCGCTCCATCGTAACTGGAGATGAAACTTGGGTAGCACACCACACGCCCGAAACCAAAAGACAGTCTCAACAGTGGCGTCACACCTCTTCAACCTCCGCCAAAAAGTTCAAAATCACAATTTCAGCCAAGAAAGTCATGGCATCCGTGTTTTGGGACTGTCAAGGCATAATTTTAATCGAATATCTGCCTCAAGGGGAGACCATCAACTCTGCAAGATACTGTGAGACCTTAAAAAAATTGCGGAGGGCGATTCAGAACAAGAGGAGAGGCATGCTGACAAAAGGAGACAATGCCAGACCACACACGGCCAACGCCACGAAAGAACTGCTCGCCTCGTTTAAATGGGATGTCCTGAACCATCCCGCGCATTCCCCTGATCTAGCACCTTCAGATTACTATCTCTTTACCTCCCTGAAGCTGCACATGTGTGGGAAAAGGTTTTTAACCGATGAGGAGGTAAAGGAGGAGTTGAATAAGTGGACGAAGGAGTTGGCGGGAAACTACTTCGAGGAAGACATCAACAAATTGATACCTCGCTACACCACCTGCATAGAGAGGAATGGCGACTATGTCGAAAAATAGCTTTTATTATGTACTACAGTTTCACGTAATTTTTTTGTTTAAATAAAAATTTTAACACCTACAAAAATTCAGTACTCTTACTTTCTGGATATGCCTCGTATATACAGCGGCATCAACAAGGCAGAACACGCATAGGGAGGGGTCTTAATCTTAATATAAAATATATTGTCCACTAAAATAGGAAACTGTGAAGCGATCAACGAAATAATTGTAAAATGCAACATAAGCTCAACAACTAACGCCCGGTTTCTCCAACGAATCTTAACTAGTTTAAGACCGTCTTAATAATAAGACGGTCTTAAAGCGTTGCACCAAACAAAAATCGGATCTTAAAACGATAAGACGGTCTTACATTGTAAGACTAAGTAAGATCTACATATGTTTGGTGCAAAAGAATAAACATTTAAGACGTGGTTATATATAAGACGAGCTTTAAGATTCGTTGGAGATTCCTATGATCGCTATATATGCCCCAAACGAGGATGCTTCAGATTCCAAGAAAGACGAACCATACTTAACGACGTAATTAATAGCCTAGGCTCTCAAAGATAGATCGTCGTTGAGCGAGGAGGCTTTAATGCCAGAGTAGGAAAGAAAAAAAAGCGTGTATTTAGGGTTATAAAAGATGTCTAAGTTCTGCATGATAAAGTAAAACATATCTTATTTTTTAAGACTATGGTGTAGGACACAATTAAAAATCCGTGACGTGACTATTTAGACAATAAAAATCGTACAGCCCAATTTATGTCCCCCTTTTTCAGTCTAGACTGCAATAACAATAAACAACTTACAACGGACTGCATTATCGCGCGTGCAATTTTGGGCCGATAAACCTCACCTGCAACAAAGAAATAAAATTATTTATATATCTATATAAAAAAAACACACACACATTTTAGCTCGCTACAACAAAAATCCTCATTACACCCGCCCCCACGTGTCTTTATTACTTAACGCGCGACAATTGCATCGCTTCCGCGTGCTTCAATGGCGGCCCACACGCTGCCCCCCTGCGTCCGTCGGGGAATGTAACTGACCAACACTCGCGTTTTGACCTTGAGATTGCCCTTTAGGATAAAGGTCACATTAATTGGACGTTATCTCCCCCTGCATAATAATAACAACATAACCCAGAATGCATGTCGCCGCCGCCGCCGCTTAATATTCATCCCGTGTGGGCGGCCGGCGTGCGGATATTTACAGGGGCCACCACAATGCATGCGTAATAAACACAATTACACATACATATTCTTTTTTCTTTTTCTTTTTTTTTTGGCGTCGCTGTTGCGATATCAATTAAAATAAAGTCGTGAATTCGAGCGTGTAATTAATGCCGTTTCATTAATTGCAAGCGTCAATAACATTTAATGTTGCGAAGTCCTGAATAATTGTTGGTTGGGAAATTGTGAGCGATTGCATCGGTATTATTATAATCAGATCATAATTTATGAGGCAATGCGTGTGTCCGATTTATTTGGTTTTGTTCCGTTTCTTCTCTTTATTCAGGTTAATTTCGATAATGATCATTCTTGTGAAATTAAAGGTATGATTTGTTATGCAATACGATGTAAACATAACAATAGTAGAAATCTATTGTATGGTTATAGGTACTCAAAAATAAAGTAAGTTAAACACATTTCACATCTACTCATTATAAATTAATGAAACTTGCTATCAAAAACAAAGTCTAAATTTTTATAATCGACCGTAATGAAACTTATATAATGTCATTTTATATATGTTTTCCAATTAAAATTAACTTAAATCATACCAGTTTATATGTAAAAATTACTGAAAAAAATAAATTTTAAAACCTCATTGAAATATCTTGATGTGTTTTGAAGTTTCATCCCTTTAAGTTCAAAATTTGTATAATAAAAACTAATGAAACTTATATAATAATGTTTTATATATGTGTTCCTATTAAAATTAACTTAAACTATACCAGTTTATATGTAAAAATGACTGAAAATATTTAATTTTAAAACCTCATTCCAATATCTTCATCTGATTTGTTTAATTTTAAAACCTCATTCAAATGTCTTCATCAGTCTTGAAGTTACATCCCTTCAAAGTCAAAGTTTTTATAATTAAAAGTAATGAAACTTATAAAATGACATTTTATATATGTCTTCCTATCAAAATTAGATTCAATCATACCAGTTTATATGTAAAAATGATTGAGAAAATTAAATTTTAAAACCTCAGTCAAATATCTTCATCTGTTTTTAAATTACAACCCTTTAAAGTCAAAATTTGTATAATAAAAAGTAATGAAACTTATATAATAATGTTTTATATATGTGTTCCTATTAAAATTAACTTAAACTATACCAGTTTATATGTAAAAATGACTGAAAATGTTTAATTTTAAAACCTCATTCAAATGTCTTCATCTGTCTTGAAGTTACATCCCTTCAAAGTCAAAATTTTTATAATTAAAAGTAATGAAACTTATAAAATGACATTTTATATATGTCTTCCTATCAAAATTAGATTCAATCATACCAGTTTATATGTAAAAATTATTGAGAAAATTAAATTTTAAAACCTCAGTCAAATATCTTCATCTGTTTTTAAATTACAACCCTTCAAAGTCAAAATTTGTACAATCAAAAGTAATGAATGATAATGACATTTTATATACGTTTTCTCATTAAATTTAATTTAATTTATACCAGTTTATATGCAAGGATGACTGAAAAAGTCAAATTTTAAAACCTCATTCAAATGTCTTCATCTGTCTTGAAGTTACATCCCTTCAAAGTCAAAATTTTTATAATTAAAAGTATTGAAACTTATAAAATGACATTTTATATATGTCTTCCTATCAAAATTAAATTCAATCATACCAGTTTATATGTAAAAATGATTGAGAAAATTAAATTTTAAAACCTCAGTCAAATATCTTCATCTGTTTTTAAATTACAACCCTTCAAAGTCAAAATTTGTATAATCAAAAGTAATGAATGATAATGACATTTTATATACGTTTTCTCATTAAATTTAATTTAATTTATACCAGTTTATATGCAAGGATGACTGAAAAAGTCAAATTTTAAAACCTCATTCAAATGTCTTCATCTGTCTTGACGTTACATCCCTTCAAAGTCAAAATTTTTATAATTAAAAGTATTGAAACTTATAAAATGACATTTTATATATGTCTTCCTATCAAAATTAAATTCAATCATACCAGTTTATATGTAAAAATGATTGAGAAAATTAAATTTTAAAACCTCAGTCAAATATCTTCATCTGTTTTTAAATTACAACCCTTCAAAGTCAAAATTTGTACAATCAAAAGTAATGAATGATAATGACATTTTATATACGTTTTCTCATTAAATTTAATTTAATTTATACCAGTTTATATGCAAGGATGACTGAAGAAAGTCAAATTTTAAAACCCCATTCAAATGTCTTCATCTGTCTTGAAGTTACATCCCTTCAAAGTCAAAATTTTTATAATTAAAAGTAATGAAACTTATAAAATGACATTTTATATATGTCTTCCTATCAAAATTAGATTAAATCATACCAGTTTATATGTAAAAATGATTCAGAAAATTAAATTTTAAAACCTCAGTCAAATATCTTCATCTGTTTTTAAATTACAACCCTTTAAAGTCAAAATTTGTATAATAAAAAGTAATGAAACTTATATAATAATGTTTTATATATGTGTTCCTATTAAAATTAACTTAAACTATACCAGTTTATATGTAAAAATGACTGAAAATGTTTAATTTGAAAACCTCATTCAAATGTCTTCATCAGTCTTGAAGTTACATCCCTTCAAAGTCAAAGTTTTTATAATTAAAAGTAATGAAACTTATAAAATGACATTTTATATATGTCTTCCTATCAAAATTAGATTCAATCATACCAGTTTATATGTAAAAATTATTGAGAAAATTAAATTTCAAAACCTCAGTCAAATATCTTCATCTGTTTTTAAATTACAACCCTTTAAAGTCAAAATTTGTATAATAAAAAATAATGAAACTTATATAATAATGTTTTATATATGTGTTCCTATTAAAATTAACTTGAAAATGTTTAATTTTAAAACCTCATTCAAATATCTTCATCTGATTTGAAGTTACATCCCTTCAAAGTCAAAATTTGTATAATCAAAAGTAATGCATGATAATGACATTTTACATATGTTTTCTCATTAAAATTAATTTAATTTATACCAGTGTATATGCAAAGATGACTGAAAAAGTCAAATTTGAAAACCTCATTCAAATATCTTCATCTGTTTTGAAGTTACATCCCTTCAAATCCAAAACTTTTATAATTGAAGGTAATAAAACTTATAAAATGACATTTTATGTCTTCCTATCAAAATTATTATTTATATTTATTATATATTTTATTATTTAAATAAATAATCTTTTTGTCCTCACTGTGACCTTAGTAAAAGTAGCTTATAAACAATCGTTATCGCATTTTGTAGCTAAATACCTGTATAATATAGGATTACACTTGTAATTTTTAAAATCCTTCAATTTGAATTATTACAGCATTTGTAAAACACAATATTGGATGTAATGTGACTTTTAAACAGTTAGATCATTATACGAGGCATATCCAGAAAGTAAGAGTACTGAGGCTCTCACGGTCGGAAGGATTTTATCTTCATCATGTTGACCACACGGCAGTGTAGCCTGACTCCTCCCCTTTGCACCGAGACCGGTTCGAGATCAGTACGTTGAGAACTGTTGACACGACAACAAGTTTCGTGAATAATGTCAATCCAATCTCCCACCAAGTGCGAAATACGCGGCGTCATCCGTTATCTCGTTTGGAAGGGAAAACCTCCATTTGAGATTTATAATGAGGTGAAAACTGCATATGGTGATAAAGCTATGAATCGTACGAATGTGTACAAGTGGTGTCGCGAGTTTAAAAACGGTTGTACGTCTGTGCATGATGATCAGAGGAGCGGAAGACCTTCAATTGTGGCTGACGAAATTGTGGAAAAAATTGAAAATGCGCTCCGTGACGATCGCAGATTGACTGTGGATGAACTTTCTGCGATGTTTCCGCAAATCTCCAGATCTCTACTATACGAAATAATCACAGAAACCCTCGGATATCGGAAACTATCCGCGAGGTGGGTCCCAAAACAACTGACAGACCAGCACAAGTTGAATCGAGTGGAGGCCGGGCAAGAGTTTTTTGAGGCGCTGGAAACTCCATGGAGATGAATTTCTCCGCTCCATCGTAACTGGAGATGAAACTTGGGTAGCAAACCACACGCCCGAAACCAAAAGACAGTCTCAACAGTGGCGTCACACCTCTTCGCCCTCCGCCAAAAAGTTCAAAATCACAATTTCAGCCAAGAAAGTCATGGCATCCGTGTTTTGGGACTGTCAAGGCATAATTTTAATCGAATATCTGCCTCAAGGGGAGACCATCAACTCTGCAAGATACTGTGAGACCTTAAAGAAATTGCGGAGGGCGATTCAGAACAAGAGGAGAGGCATGCTGACAAAAGGAGACAATGCCAGACCACACACGGCCAACGCCACGAAGGAACTGCTCGTCTCGTTTAAATGGGATGTCCTGAACCATCCCGCGCATTCCCCTAATCTAACACCTTCAGATTACTATCTCTTTACCTCCCTGAAGCTGCACATGGGTGGAAAAAGGTTTTTAACCGACGAGGAGGTAAAGGAGGAGTTGGAGAAGTGGACGAAGGAGTTGGCGGGAAACTACTTCGAGGAAGGCATCAAAAAATTGATACCTCGCTACACCACCTGCATAGAGAGGAATAGCGACTATGTCGAAAAATAGCTTTTATTATGTACTAAAGTTTCACGTAATTTTTTTGTTTAAATAAAAATTTTAACACCTACAAAAATTCTGTACTCTTACTTTCTGGATATGCCTCGTACTACCCAATACCTCTCCGGCCATGGCTGCAGTCCCCAAATTGTTTTTAGTGTAATTTTTATAATGATAATGCAGAATACATACAACATAACGAAAACATTAAATTTATGTATGTTTAAAGCAATGAATGGTAATAACTTCCGAAATTGTGGCCATGTTGGCGAATTCACGGTGGTCCTTTTACAAGAATCAACCATATTTCCAGTTATGATTTTCATCATGCTGGAACATGACTTCATAGATTTATCGGATCCTCCACCAATCTTCCGTGCAAGCTTGTGGCAATATGTTTGATGTGGTCGTACATCAAGCATACACCTAGCTCGTCTGTAAGTTGGGTGTTCCTGATATTAAACAATCTGCCAGCGGCTAGTCTGTAGTAGTTTTTGCCAGGGAAGCCTCTAATTGTGCATTCCAGTTCAGTTTGGGCAGGATGACGTGACAAAATCACTCCAGGGAATGTTCTTATCAAATAAAATAATGTCATCTGCTGAATTGCAATAGATGGTCTAGCGCACTAAAGGTCGTTTTAGACAAGACAATTTCTTAGCTCAAAAGTTGTTCAAGAAATTAATTCAAATATCCTCCTCCCATACAATTTGTCCTTGACAAATAGAACGCGTTATATTATTCGATCTACCATACAATTCAATATTTCAAATAATTTGCTGTATGATACGAGACAATTTAAATTGTCTCGCATCTTGACTAACTTTTGAGTCAAGAAATTGTCTTGTCTAAAACGACCTTGAGACTTCAATTAGGTGACAATTTTTCAAAATTTATTGTATGTGGTTACTGGGATGTTATTAAAAAAATAATAGAAAACATAATGAGACGAAAAGCTTCTGAGGAGAGATATAGACCAGATTTAAATGTATGAAAAAAAAACCAATACAAATTTTAAAAATACAGGGTTAGGTAATTCTTGTGTGGTGGTAGAGGTGAGTTAATCTAGCAAGAATTCGATTTTATTTATTTGTAAATTCGTCTTCGTTTGGTAACGCTACTGTACTTATTATTTATACAAATTTTGACTTTGACTAGGGATGTAACTCAAAAACAGATGATGATATTTGAATATTTGAATGCGGTTTTAAAATTTGACTTTTTCAATCAATAAAAAATTAAAATTTTCCGAGTTTATACTCATTGGATAGGCAATCAAAAATTGACCCATGAAGGTTAAATTATAATGGCTCTAAAATTACAGATAAAACTGCAAAAAGCAAAAATGCAAAATTTCAAAAAAATTCCGTAAACGTCACAAAACTATCCTCCGTAGCGTCAAAGCAGGGGTTGTCCTAACGGTGACAAGTAGCTGAAACTAAGTCATTTGATTGGAAATATAGTCTAGATAGCGGGGAAAATGTCGAGATTGTTGCAAATTGAAGCGGAAAAGCTACAGGGATTTTTAGTACTTGGAAAATTTTATTTCATGACAGAAAGCTGTAGTAGATCTCATTTTGTATGTCTTTTAATTCCAAAGAAAAATAAGATAAAATATTGTTATAAAACGCGCACCGTTTTCGTGGTAAAGCCGAAGAAGTGCAGAAAATAAAAATGAAAATAGTCAAGATCAACTTAAACCCATTGAATAGACAATTATTAATCAAACGAAAAATCTTAGTACGATTTTTCTCTAAAACAAAAGATAAACCCATCACGAATTTAATTTGAAAAGTGTACATTTTTTCGAGCAGATTTCTACCAAAACTTAAATGAGTTACTTGAGATAATAGATAGCTTTTATTTGTTTAAAAAAGTACTTCTTTTATTGCATGCAACGGGCCAACAGTAATGATATAATTCTCGGTCTAGTTTTCTAATAATATTCATCGGTATCGGATCCTCGGAGACGTGCGCTCGCGAGCGTTGTGCACAGGCGATAAATTGACATAATTATCGCTAAAACAGAGTGCATGCATTATGCAGCACATACAGTTCATTACACTGTACAAGTTAATACTTTATTGCCGGTTTTCTAGAGATTTAATTACAAAAATATATATATATACACATTACCTATATACGTACAGGCATGTATCTCCGGCAGTTTCTATACGTTACTCGCTTGCTGCTGCTGCTGCTGCTGCCTGATTGCAATTTATAATCCCGCAATAAATCGAGCCTTTTTTATTTGCTGCTTCTTTTAATTTTCTAACCGCCGCGGGAAAAGTTAACTTTCTCCCCTTGGCGAATAAAAAAGAGATTCTTCTGCCCGGCCGACGTAAAAGTGCAATGATAATAATAGGCAAGTGGGTCAAGGTTGGCTCGTTACACCGCGAGTGCGGGTCGTTGACCCAACAAACAGAGTTTTTCTTATAAATAATCGCACTGAGGCAACCGTTGTTGTTGAATGACTTTGCGAGATGTCTATGAAGTGTTTAATACTACAGATACAGCTAACAGGTCTGGTCTAGTCGTGTTCGGATCCGCTAGACACACCTATAACGGTACATTCGCGTCTATGATCTATGATTCTACTGTGTTATAACCCGGCTGCGCGCTGGCACGCACTCCATATTCGTTACAGATTATTATCGCTGCAGCGTACCGGTTCACTTTATTAGTTTATGGTGTTACCGCACGTAACGAATTAACCAGGACTAATCCTATAATCAATATTTATTGACAATTAACTCTTATTAGAATAATAATCAGGTTTCGTAAACTGGCTTACTACTTACTAAAGGTCGGTTAGAGTTGAAATAAAATAAGAAATAAGATAGATTAAATTGAAATTAGGATTGTTTTGGGTACTATAACATATTTGTTTAGGTTCACTTGAAACATGCATATCGCACCGTGAGATGACAATAACTGTAAATTCCAAAATTAATTTTCAGGTTTGATGATTCTTATGTATATTTTATCGCTCCTTTACTCCTTTTTTGCATTTAGAATAAAACAAATTATTACTTACCAAAGTTAGATAACATTATACTACTCAATGGTAAAACTACTCAAACTATTGCAATTTTTAAAAAGGAATTAATTTCAAGTGTTTTTGGATGTTACGACATTTATCATCTCCCAGTGATAAGCATATATCTGTGAGATGATTAATAATATAAAAATTCGAACCGCCAACCCTTACTTTTGTAATGACAACAGAAACATATGTCGATCGCCTTCTAAACATTAGTTATCCGCAACTTTTTATGCTTCAATCAATTTTATTAAATAAGATCTAATTCATAAACAAATAAAACAATACCTTCCCTTACATCAGTGATGTATTCGGAAAGTAAAAATGCGTAAACAGTGCTATACATATAAAACTATGCCCTCTATTACCTTAGTTTTCATAATTTCCCTATAGCTTACCGCTTTAAAATTTGTCACCGACACCTATTTGTTGTTATTGGATCTACACAAACGAATAATTTTATCAAACGCAAACATGTAAGACATATGTATTGAAATAATTTCATTATCAAATATGTACACGCCATTATCGCGGAATACGTGTTTGAATAAATAAAAAAAATGTGGGAGGTTTCGTGAATGTGCACACGAAATAATGTGAATGCAAGCAAGCCATGTTTAAATATGTAATAAATTTACTTTCTGAGGTGTAGTTAGTTACTTTTTTGGGCACATTCTCCTTCTGGACGTGTAATGTAATGTGAAAGGCCCCTAAAGCAATGGATGATGATATAAGTTATACTTAAAATACATAAGTAGCATAATTTTCTAAACATGATATAACAATCAGCTGCACAATTAAAATATCTAGGCTGCAATTGTCATACTCAATAAAGTCTGAATTGAAACATTTCAATGAGTTGTGGTGCCGCATCCAGGATGTAAAATTGCAATTGGAAACCGTGATATGAGGAAAATTGCCCGTTGCGGGTAATGGACAATTACGAACCTTTCATCGGTAAAGTTTCTATATAGAAAGGTGCTTTCCTCCGTAGGTGCTCTTACATACACATACATATATATCTCCAACATCCTGGTTGCAGGGGAAATTAAAATATTAACATTGAAAATGATTATAGGTAGAATGGTGTCAGTGGGACACGTATAATATGATGATGGGTCTCTGTTTTAAATACGTTTTCTAAACATACACACAGCCAGAGACACCAGGCCGGTTCAGAGAAGATATTTCCTGTTATTTCAAATATGCGCAGGGTGAGCGTTTCTTTAATGACAAACACGTATTTCGCATGACCTATCCCAACACATTTACAATTCACCATACACACACGCGCTCGCGAGCGCCGACTGAGGGGTTAAAGAACCCACCATTGTCATTTAGCTACTTGTATTCATCATGCGGCCGCGCACTTAACTTTTAAAGATACAAAAGATATCCAAACACAACACTTGCACTTATATAAATATAAATCTGGACGCATACCGGGAATAATAATAATACATAAAGACAATCGGTCACTCAACCTCTTGAAATCGCAATTTTATACAGTAATCTGGTTGGGCAACGTCGTAGAAAGTCGAAAATGCAAGGCCCTTGTTATGTTATGACACACTTCGACGGGGAGTTTTTTTTCCTCCTCATTGCGCGCGCGAGGAATTCAATTAATCCCGCTGATAGGAATCGACGCCTACGGGCGCCTTTAAATCGCGCTTTTACCGTTAAACGCGCAACGAACGGGGCCCACCAGGTTGACACATCTCCGGGATTACGCTCCGATAATTGCGCTTTATGGGGCGGCTTACTGTTAGCCGCAGCCGATGGCCGCATAAAACATTCTGTCCGAAATTAATTAAAACTCCCGCGGGGGAGGTTATTGCATACAAGTTTATTGCGACCATAAAGAAATAATTACATCAACTCAATTAATACTAGTTGTAGCCTACGTTATTCCTCTCATGGCATTGATAATATTATTGTCAATATACCATACATTGGCTCTAAAACCTTAGAACGTGGTACGGCAAAACACTGCCTTCAGGGTAGCCGTCTACTAAGTAATTATCGCCAAGACGAATAGGCATGAGAAAAAGAATATATTTCTAATGCATTCGCGGGGTTTACTGCCAAAAGGCTTGAGGCGTTCGAAATGTGGTGTTATTGCCACATGCAATGGTAGACTGGATTACAAATGACATCGCAATGAACAAGACCAAAGAAATCCTTGGAACCATCAAGGAACGGATACTAGGCTATTTCGCGCATGTTATCAGGCACCCGGATACATATAACACGCTACACCTTATCATTCAATGCAGGGGAAGAAGCGTAGTGCGGAAGTCACACAGGATCCCCACCGATCAACTACAAAGTTGACCGCGTTTCGATTTGAGTACTGGCCGGTAAAAACAATAATCACCTTTTCTCCCCCTTTATCTATACAAGGATTATAGCAGATTTCATTGGATACACTTAAAAGGAATATAGCAGAGTTCGGAAGTTTTCAAAAGATCACGCATGATCCCCACCATTCGACTACAAAGTCGTCCGCGTTTCGATATCTTTACGGGCCGACAGCTTTACTCCCTTGGATAGATATAATAGGAATGCAGTGCGGAAGTTTTTAAAAGAGTCACGCAGGATTACCACCGATTAGACTACAAAGTTGATCGTGTTTCGATTTGAGTACGGGCCGGTAAAAACAATAATCACCTTTTCTCCCCCTTTAGCTATACAAGGATTATAGCAGATTTCATTGGATACACTTAAAAGGAATATACCAGAGTGCGGAAGTTTTTAAAACGTCACGCATGATCCCCATCATTCGACTACAAAGTCGTCCGCGTTTCGATATCTTTACGGGCCGGCAGCTCTACTCCCGTGGATAGACATAATAGGAATGCAGTGCGGAAGTTTTTAAAGGTCACGCAGGATTCCCACCGAACTACATCGTGTTTCGATTTCAGTACGGGCCGGTAAAAACTGATCGCGCGTCCGAACCTTATTTCAGGGATACTCTCTTATATTTGGATACGACGAATGTCCGTTTCAATTTCTATGAAAAATAAGTACGTACAATTTTAATTTACAAAATTTTGGAGAATTGTTTTCAATTCTTATCTAAAAATATCCTTTACTGTTTCACATGGGTGCTCACAACAGAAACCGACCGCTAGATACAGCACGTTACGGGGCTACCAGTAATGCTAAACCATGCTAAACGAAAGCGGCTTATATATATATAACCCTCCTAGGGGGTTAGTTGTATCATAAGGCGCTTTCGTTTAGCATGTTTTAGCATTACTGGTAGCCCCGTGACGTGCTGTATCTTGCGGTCGTGCGCCGCCGTTTGTAAGGCCGAGGTAGAATAGTGCGCATTGGCAGCGACAATAAGCTCGTAGCAGCACAGAGTGATAAACGAAAGACGCTAATATTAGATTTCATTTTTATTTAGAACATATTTTTCTAGAGTCCATCATTTCCAAGATATAATCGAAAACCCAAAATATGGCATATTCCCCCCACACACCAAGTGGTGGAGATATGTTAGTACCTACTAAATACTCCTAACGAAGCCCTGAAGTCAAAAATGCTCGCATATTTCATGCAGTCTACACCCCTCTTTTGAAGACATATTTTACAATATTTGCCTTACCACTTTCCGTATTACTTAAACAGTTTTAACAATATTTGACAAAATTTGACAATATTTGACAATATTTGACAATATTTGACAATATTTGTCGATATTTGACGAAATTTGACATTATTTGACATTACTTGGCGATATTTGATGAATTTTGACAATATTTGACAATATCGGTCTTTCGACTTTCCCTATTACTTTCACATTTTCAACATTTTTGACAATATTTGAAAATATTTGACGAAATTTGACGGAAATTGGCGATATTTGACGAAATTTGACGAAAATTGACGAAATTTGACAATATTAGTTTTGATTAGACTTATGGACTGGAATAGTGTATACTACTTTTCTAAATTGAAAAATTGAAATATGCAACTATAGCGCCGTAGTTGCGAGTTTCATCTTGACGATGCAATTTACAAATAACGATGTTATAGCATGAAAACTAGCAACGCCCTAATTTGTATACTAGCTGAAATCTGCGATGATTCACAAACCCAACGTAAATATTTGGCTGATGTGGCTTTATTAAATTTAATTTTAATTTTATTGGATAAATAAAACGATTTTTTACTTTGTTTTTTTATCACACTTCAGTTACACTTTGCAACTAGTTTATTTATCCTTTAAAATGAATTATCACAAAGTAGACGCCTTAACAATCCAATATTTTATTTTATTGTTGCGGACGTGTCTTTATTAAAGTATAGACAGCATAAGGAAATTAAAAAATAAATATATGTAAAAAATATTTTCTTTGTATAGTCGGGTCTATATTAAAGTATAGCCACGACTGTACAAAGAGAATAAAAAATAAATTTAAAAAATATCAGCTATTAAAAAAATACTATCGTTCATGATGACTTTGTTTCTAGTGCACGTGCACATCAAGTTGACTGAACTCTCATGGCTCTCTCTTGCCATATTAAACCTCAAAATTATGCGCGAAAATACATCATGCCGTAATGATTTTATTTCAGTCCCACGCAAGGTTAACGATCGTAAAAATAATACAAATTTTGAGCGATAATAATTTTTGGCACAAAAACTCATAACAGAATGATTCCATCACACTAACAGGGATTGTGAAGGTCAGAATTATAACCACACTCGGTTATTTGGTAATTTTTAATGTCCAAAATAATTTTTGAATCGTGCTAGAATGTCAGAAAAAAAAACATCGCAACTAAATATTGCTAGATGATTTTTTTTTTATGGCATCGTATAAACGTTTTCTAACTAAGATTGATGAAATATGCGATAACTTTACAAGGGCAAAACACTATAAGGAAAGTATTGTTGTCGCGAACAATTTAGAAAAAGAAAATTTCAATTTTCTAAATAACGTTTTATGTCTAAAATAGTCGTAATAATCCCGATTTTTTCGATGTCTGTGTGTGTGTATATGTCTGTCTGGATGTCTGGATGTCTGTGTGTGTGTCTGTGTGTGTGTGTGTGTGTGTGTGTGTGTGTGTGTGTGTGTGTGTGTGTGTGTGTGTGTGTGTGTGTGTGTGTGTGTGTGTGTGTGTGTGTGTGTGTGTGTGTGTGTGTGTGTGTGTGTGTGTGTGTGTGTGTGTGTGTGTGTGTGTGTGTGTGTGTGTGTGTGTGTGTGTGTGTGTGTGTGTGTGTGTGTGTGTGTGTGTGTGTGTGTGTGTGTGTGTGTGTGTGTGTGTGTGTGTGTGTGTGTGTGTGTGTGTGTGTGTGTGTGTGTGTGTGTGTGTGTGTGTGTGTGTGTGTGTGTGTGTGTGTGTGTGTGTGTGTGTGTGTGTGTGTGTGTGTGTGTGTGTGTGTGTGTGTGTGTGTGTGTGTGTGTGTGTGTGTGTGTGTGTGTGTGTGTGTGTGTGTGTGTGTGTGTGTGTGTGTGTGTGTGTGTGTGTGTGTGTGTGTGTGTGTGTGTGTGTGTGTGTGTGTGTGTGTGTGTGTGTGTTTCCGGGACAACGGCACAATGGATTGCGACCAAATTTGGAAATTGTTGAAATTCCTACCTGGGACGCTCCAAATTTGAGGAAAATCGGTAAAATCTATCAAATCTATCAAATCTATCAAATCTATCAAATCTATCAAATCTATCAAATCTATGAAATCTATCAAATCTATCAAATCTATCAAATCTATCAAATCTATCAAATCTATCAAATATATCAAATATATCAAATATATCAAATATATCAAATATATCAAATATATCAAATATATCAAATATATCAAATATATCAAATATATCAAATATATCAAATATATCAAATATATCAAATATATCAAATATATCAAATATATCAAATATATCAAATATATCAAATATATCAAATATATCAAATATATCAAATATATCAAATAATCTTTCTACTTTTCCTATTACTATGACAATTTCAACATTTTTGACAATATTTGAAAATATTTGACAAAATTTGACGATATTTTACGAAATTATTTGACTATATTTAACAATATTTGTCTTTCGACTTTTCCTATTACTTTGACATTTTCAACATTTTTGACAATATTTGAAAATATTTAACGACATTTGACGAAATGTTGTGATATTTGACGAAATTTGACAATATTTGACAATATTTGTCTTTCGACTTTCCCTATTACTTTGACATTTTCAACATTTTTGACAATATTTGAAAATATTTGACGAAATTTGACAATATTTAACGATATTTGACGAAATTTAACATTATTTGGCGATATTTGACAAAATTTGACAATATTTGACTATACTTTACAATATTTGTCTTTCCACTTTCCGTATTACTTAAACAGTTTTAACAATATTTGACAAAATTTGACAATATTTGACAATATTTGTCGATATTTGACGAAATTTGACATTATTTGGCGATATTTGACGAAATTTGACGAATTTTGACAATATTTGACAATATCTGTCTTTCGACTTTCCCTATTACTTTCACATTTTCAACATTTTTGACAATATTTGAAAATATTTGACGAAATTTGACGGAAATTGGCGATATTTGACGAAATTTGACGAAATTTGACAATATTAGTCTTTCGACTTTACCTATTACTTTGACATTTTCAACATTTTTGACAATATTTGAAAATATTTGACGAAATTTGACAATATTTGACCATATTTTACAATATTTGTCTTTTGACTTTCCGTATATCTTAGACAGTTTTGACAAAATTTGACGATATTTGTCGATATTTGACGAAATTTGACATTATTTGGCAATATTGACGAACTTTGATAATTTCAACATTTTTAACAATGTTTGAAAATATAATATTGATTATATTTGACGATATTTAACAATATTTGACAATATTAGATATTATTTGACGGTATTTGACGAAATTTGACAATATTTGACAAAATTTTACAAAATTTGACAAAATTTGACAATATTTGACAATATTTGACAATATTTGACAATATTTGACAATATTTGACAATATTTGACAATATTTGACAATATTTGTCAATATTTGACGAAATTTGACATTATTTGGCGATATTTGACGAAATTTGACGAATTTTGACAATATTTGACAATATCTGTCTTTCGACTTTCCCTATTACTTTCACATTTTCAACATTTTTGACAATATTTGAAAATATTTGACGAAATTTGACGATATTTGACGAAATTTGACAATATTTGGCGATATTTGACGAAATTTGACAATATTTGACTATATTTTACAATATTTGTCTTTTGACTTTCCGTATTACTTAGACAGTTTTGACAAAATTTGACGATATTAGACGATATTTGACGAAATTTGACATTATTTGGCAATATTGACGAACTTTGACAATTTCAACATTTTTGACAATATTTGAAAATATAATATTGATTATATTTGACGACATTTAACAATATTTGACAATATTAGATATTATTTGACGGTATTTGACAATATTTGACAAAATTTGACAATATTTGACAATATTTGACAATATTTGACAATATTTGTCGATATTTGACGAAATTTGACGAATTTTGACAATATTTGACAATATCTGTCTTTCGACTTTCCCTATTACTTTCACATTTTCAACATTTTTGACAATATTTGAAAATATTTCACAAAATTTGACGACATTTGACGGAAATTGGCGATATTTGACGAAATTTGACGAAATTTGACAATTTTTGTCTTTCGACTTTCCCTATTACTTAGACATTTTCAACATTTTTGACAATATTTGAAAATATAATATAGATATTATTTGATGATATTTGACGAAATTTAACAATATTTGACTACATTACATTTGACAATGTTTGTGTTTTTTGTTTCATTTTCACTCGTTTGTGCGTCCAACAACTCTATTTAACAAACTTTACATTGACTAACGTATCTTTTTGTATAGACAAACATATTTTTTTTTATTAGCTCGTATTAATAATTACGGCGAACCATGAGAGATTACAATCCTTATCAAAAATCCTAACAATTTTATGGCCCGCGTTTTATCAGCAGTGAATAATTCATGAGGCAACATTGATAAAGTTTAAAAATAAAACAGGCAAACAGGCGCGCTTACAATTTAAAAAAACTATAATAATAATAATCGAAACGCACAAATATTTCTGTTCCGGCCGCGCTGTGTGAATGATTGGAAATTCGATCGAATTTATGGGGCGACCTCCAAACGGCGGGAGAGCGCCTGAATAATGGGCGATAAGGAATCGTTATCATAATCCGACATAAATTAGATTGACAAGGTCAAGTCTGCGCGCTTGGCTGTGTGTGTGTGTGTGTGTGAGTGAGTGGGGAGGCTGATGATTATGCGACTGACGGCGGCGCGGCGGCGGCGGCGATGGCGGGGCTTCCATCCCGCGACATTGAAAGCGCCGCGCGGCATCGCCGATTGTTTCATTGAAGTGCTTGACTGGGGGAGCACGTGTTGGATTAGATTTGGAGGTTGACTGTTCGCTTATCGGCCAAAATATGGGCTCAGTAAACTATGAAATCGGTATGTGTTTTATTTGGGGGGGTCAAGGACGGGTTGTTTATTAATAAAAACGAAATCACTTGAGATTCAGAATTGTTACTTTCTATATCATACTGTATTTTGTATTCTGTCTGTTTAACTCTTTTTCTGACTAGCCCAGACCATCCTTCCCTTTTTTTTCTCTTTTTGTAAGCTCTATTGGTATCTATCTCTGCTTTTACTTCTCTATCTATATGTATTTGATTCTTTTCTTATTTCTATCACTTTTCTATAACTGCCTGCGTATCTATACCACTGTCTCTATCCATATCTCTGACTCTAGATCTAACTGTGTCTGTATCCGGGAAAGTCCAGCTCTAACTCAGTGACATCACAATACGTTATTTTAATTTTGTGTAACCCTATGTAAATTGTGTAAATGTGTATTTTGTTTTAATTCTCATATTGTATTGACTTGTGTAAACTTCTAGAAGTGATACTAATAAACGATTATTATTATTACTATAAAGGGGTCCTGTTTGCTTGTTATAACAAACTCTATTGTGAGTAAAAAAACGTTTACTTATAAATTGTAAATAACTAATAAATCTATGTATGGCCTTTGTAGAAAGATATTATGAAGAAACCACCATTGAAGTGTCGAAATATAGATTAAATTTAACAAGGAGCCCTTTGCCGAAACTCTTGGCGGTTTACGTAACTAGTTTTTCGGTAAAAACTACCCGATTTTTGTAATAATATAGTACCTCGCTCATAAATTATATAATACTTTCTATTATTCACTCTCGAGTGCTTTAGAAGAAGCGCAGCAAAAAGCTGACAGCATAATACGCCTCGGTAACGAGGTAAATGGGCACTGCTGCGCATTTGTGAGATTGATTGTAGTAAAGCGGCGCAAGCATGTAAAAAGTAAACCCGCGTTGCAATTTAATAAAAAAAGAGAGAGAAAAAAAGGACACACACATACAAATGTGTGTTAATAAAGTCATACTGCTCAAGGAGATTCGTGTAAGGCCACTGCAGCAACACGTCGAGAGAAAAAAATGCATTACCGTAATTGCGCCCAATTAATTAGGCAGCACTTTTTTTTTTATCTCACTCCTTGTTGTTGTTGACGCGTCCGGTGCGAGTGAAGAGTTTTTTCCACAAGGTTACGGCCGCGTCATGCATGCGGCATGGTGCTAATGAGGTGAAGTGCACAAGGATTTGTTGAATTGAGTCGTGGATTTAGTAATTTAGTCCCTCTGAAAAACCAATCGAGGAAAAAACAGTACAACTTACCCTCGTAGAGGGAAGTTAAACGCCATCTGGCGGCATCACATCAATTAGCAATGCACACCCATATGGTAATAACCGTCAACATGCTCATGTCATCAGGATCACCGGGTAGTGCCCTCTAGAGAATAAGAATAATATTCCAACAGAGTGCTTGAGATATCAGCACAAAGCCAATCGTATAAAACATATATAAGTGTACAAATCCTCGATTGGTTTGATGAAAACTCAAAAACAGACGTCTACATTTGTAACATATAACGGCACTTATTTGAGAGTATTCCAAAATGAAAACAATTCAAAATACAGACTCTATAATCCGGTTGTGCGGTACTCCGGATGTCCACTAAACCGGAGTTTATTCTAAGCGCCGAGTTAAACGAAAAAAAATTTGCAATCTTATTTTAGTATAGTTTTTTAATGTTTAATATTGTATATATGTTCAGATTATAAGTTCAATTTATTTTCTTGGTTTATTTGTCGTTTTGTAACAAAAATATAGTAATATCGTCGCCAAATAGCAACACCACTTATGTAAAAAATTTATTTGAGGTTGACAATAGAGACAAAAACTGATTATAAAATGGTTATTGGAGTAATTAAATGGCTTCTGGTTCAGGCAAATAAAATATAAGTAATAAAATAAAAAATGGTTACCTTGTTGTCAGAGTAAAATAACTATAATAAAAATTTTAGAATCAGTTTTTCTCTCTTGAGGAGTAATAAAATGTTAGGTGTTGTTGCTTAGACGACGATCATCATCATCATCATTCCGTAGCTCTACAACCCTGGGTGGGTATTGGCTGACACAACAATTTTCCTTCATTCTACTCGATCCAGAATGGTTTCAGGGTCATTCTCTCTTTCCAGAACATGAGAATTTCAACCAAATATGATCATAAAATTGTAAACCAATAAAACGTTTTCTTAAAATCGTAACCTAAATACCAATTATTGTTACTATTTACTCTTAAAATATACTACGTGACAATACACATATAGCTCCAGTGATTTGCCACATTCCATTATTAGTAATATACTGGCACGACACATATATATTATTTCAATAGCTTTTTTTTCCACTCGATTGACCATAACAAATCCAATTTACACAACGCACGCAACGGCGGAAACGGATAATATTGCAGCGGTTGGTATCCGGAATTTATTAATAACAACGCGTCCTCGCATTAAGGGTTGTCTTTAATAAAACATAACGACGCATCCTTGGAATTTTGGGCAGGGCTGCGGCGCGTGCCATGTCAAGGCTGACCGTAATGATAAATAATGATGCGACTCATCAAATGCGCGAGGCATTGAGGAATGGGCAATGAAGTGGAGCATAATTTCGACATATTTTTTATTATTATTGAAATTTAGTTCCAGCCTGGTGCTTAGTAATTTACCTCTATTCATACTTTTGAAGTTTAAGTTGTTTTAATGATGAAAATTCAAGAACAGTTTACATTTGTAGCATATAACGGCACTTGTAATTCCGAATAATTTTCGTTTGACTGCTGCCATTCATTATGAAAGAGATTTTAAGGAATCGCCGTTCCAATACGATGTTGTAATTGCATAATTAAAAATATATAGAGTTTGTTATATTTTGTTGTTGTAAAATTGATGTATGAATGATGTCTACTTATACCCTGCCACCTCCAACGAGGCCTTAAATATCACACTATATAACTATTATCAGTTATACCAGTAGATAATTTGAGACTGTTAATCAATTTCAAATGCTAATTGTGTATAATTTTTAATTGTAATTAGAATTTTCCATCCAGAAGCGGAGTTATGATCAAAGTTTATTGTTTACTGTTTACTTCTTTATTTTTTTATTTCTCAACAGGACACGCGCAAGAAACGTGAAATTTCTCATTGATAATACAAACAAGAACGTAGTATTATGTATTCTTGTAGGAAATTATATGGGAAGGGAAGCTAGCTATAAAAATAGACATTTTTATATAAGTGGGAACCCACCTCTTAGCAATCTACATATCTAGATTTCGATCTTATTAGATCTTGTCAGTGTAGCTCAGCTAGTGAGGATGAATTCACACAATATCTCGAGTGGTTATATACAAAAACAGTACAACTTACCCTCGTAGAGGGAAGTTAAACGCTGATATCTCAAGCACTCTGTTGGAATATTATTCTTATTCTCTAGAGGGCACTACCCGGTGATCCTGATAACATGAGCATGTTGACGGTTATTACCACATGGGTGTGCATTGCTAATTGATGTGGTGCCGCCAGATGGCGTTTAACTTCCCTCTACGAGGGTAAGTTGTACTGTTTTTATAGACATTTTTATTTTAATTGGCATCATGTTTTCGTCCTCATAACGTAACATCGTGAGTTTGCTAAAAGTCATTAAATGAAATTAATTAACAGCAATGGATGCAAAAATTAACCTTTTCCGACTTCAGGCACGCCTGTTGATCGATTACACCGTCGAAATTATAAAGAGCACGTGAGCTGTGTTTATCTGCACGTCTCTGGCACAGTATATTTTCGCTATCTCGGCGTGTTAATTCGCCTCATCAATTTTCTCAAATGCCACCAATTGAACATCGCTTGTATGCCCTTAATTACACATTTAATTACCAATTTGTTCGCACGCCGCGCGCACTAATTGAATAACCCAACGACGCCCAGACGAATTCGATATTAATTACAGCGCCGCGTTAATAATAGCAGTTTTTTTTTTATGGTTGGTAAAACCAACAAAAAAATATACATTTAACAGACCGTGCTAATTAACCGATGGATTTTTACGGCATAAATCAACGAGGAGGACAACGCAATTAAAATTATACCCTGTTATGGTTGCCAGCCGTCTTTTGGGATGACAATCCTCCTATAGAATATAGTGTCCTCCGATCCACCCCTTTTCTAATATAGAGAGAATCTAAAGTAACTACATTCCTTAGATAATGTATTTATTGTTGCTATAACAACGAATACTTATGGGTTCAATAGGTATTGATAGATTTATGGAAAACGTTGGTGAATACGGGGGTAAGGATGTTAATAATTTTGCCCTTAGCACTGTAGAAACCTTCAGTTCGCATTAACGAATCCAATAGTAAAGAGTCATGGGCGAAATCAAGAGTGAATGGAGAAATATCTGAGAAATCAAGAGTGAATGGAGAAATATCTGACAAATTTAGGGTGAATGTGGGAGTACGGCAGGGGTGCCCGCTGGGCCCCCTCCTGTTTAATCTGTACACGAGCGAGTTGGAAGAGGTGCTGAGGAAAGGACAGGCAGGAGGGGTCGTGATGGGTAGATCCAAAGTGTGGATGTTGGCGTATGCAGATGACGTGGTGCTGGTGGCCAAGAGAGTGGAAGAGATGCAAGAGATGTTGGATAGAATGGGTAGATACCTGGATAAGAGGGGGCTAGTGGTGAATGTGGAAAAGACCAAATGGATGTTGTTTAGGAATAGAGGCAGGGGGGGTAAGGACGAAGGGCTGAAATGGAAGGAAAGGCTGATTTGAGACAGTGAATGGCTTTAAATATTTGGGCTTTTGGTTTGACTATGGAGGAGGGCTTAGGATGCATGTGGAGTGTATGCAGGCGAAAGCAAGAATGGCTTGGGGGATTGCGCGCAGAAAATGGGGGAGTTTGTGGGGTGGTAACCTAGTAATGGCGTGCAAGATATGGGATGCGTGTGTAAAACCTATATTGTTGTATGGAGTGGAAGTGTGGGGATTGCGTGAATGGGAGGTAATAGAAAGGGAGCAAGGTTGGTTTCTGAAGAATCTGCTAGGGCTCGAAAGGTCGACACCGAGGGCAGTGCTGTTGCAGGAGACAAATCGTATGAGTATATGGTGGGAGTCGTGTGTGAGGGTTGTCAAGTTTGAGGACAGATTGCAGGATTTGGGCGAGGAAAGACTGGTACGGGAGGTATGGATGAGGTGTAAGAGTAGAACAGAGAGTAGATGGAGGAAGGATAGAGAAAGGATGTATGAAAGAGTGGGTATGTCTGAGGTGTGGGTAGAGGAGAAGCTGAGAGAAAGGGGTATCCTAGGAACTGAGATAAGGGAGAGATTGAGGGATATTGAGTGGCAAGAAAGGCAAGTGAGAATGGCTGAGAGCTCATACAACCCTGGCTACGTAGAGTGGCAAGTGCAGGGGAAACTCCCGAGGTACTTAGCCAGGGGAGAGTGGAGCAGAGAGGACAAAGTATGCATGGCAAGAGCGAGGTGTGGTTCAGAAGAGCGAGGAAGAAAAGCGTGAATGGGGCGGGGGTACACCGCGTGTGCGCTGTGTAGGAAGGGGAGTGACACGTGGTGGCACCTTAGCAAAGAATGTGAGGGAGTGAAAGAAGAGTGGGTTGGAGAGTGCAGAAAGCTGAACGAATGATTAGGAGAGGATGGGAAAGGCGTGAAAATCTGCAGGAGGCTGACGTGGGAAAGGAAATTGGCGAGGGCAGAGGGGGTTTAGTTTAATGGATAGAGAAACATGTATTTTATGTTAATTTGTATTCTTTTTGTGTGTCTTTTTGAATTCTTTCTGTGAAAGTACGGTTTGGGAATGTGTGTAAAAGGGTTGGGCTGATATGCCAAATAAAGGTCTTTTTTTTTTTTTAGTAAACTTCTGCAGTTTTAAAGTCATATTCGTCTAACAAAATTCCTTCCGTTCTTTCAAAATCCCATTTCGTATCTAACTTTTCAATTTGCTTGAATTGTCGCCGCTGTGTTTCTTTTGCCGATCGCAATACGAATCGCGCGCGCACTCGCGGACGCAATGGGCCGCAATAATTAATTGCAGGTTGGCCAGGCGAAGCCTACGTGACCCGGCATGTAGGTCGCCGCGGAGCAATTTGCGGCTCAAAAACCAGGTGCGTGTTGTAAGTGCCGGAGTTTTACGTTAAAATGTAAACGTTTTTATTTCCCGTTCGTTTTTATTTGCACCAACACAACACACACACACACACACCAAGAGAAAGACTAAGAGAGAAAGAGTGGGAATTAGCTAGTTGTTGCAATATAACTACTTCTACTAACACTGAAAGCTGTAGCAATTAAACAAGTATATAATTCAAATATTGGATTGTTAAGGTGTCTACTTTGTGATAATTAATTTTAAAGGATAAATAAATCGGAGGAGCTCGAAAATGGCTAGAGCTTAGCCGAAACTAGTTGCAAAGTGTAACTGTAAGGTCCTGTTCTACAATTGACATTTAACCGGAGAATAAGGCTATTCGTGGAATAAGTTTGAGATATTAATGTCAAACTTATTCCAGGAATAACCATATTCTCTAGTTAAATGCCATTAGGGCCGGTTCTACAATTTAAATTTAACTGGAGAATAAGGCTATTAGTGGAAAAACTTTGATATTTTAATGTCCTGTTAGGTCCTGTTCTACAATTGATATTTAACCGGAGAATAAGGCTATTTGTGGAATAAGTTTGAGATATTAATATCAAACTTATTCCAGGAATAACCTTATTCTGTAGTTAAATGCCCTTAGGGCTGGTTCTACATTTTAAATTTAACAGGAGAATAAAGCTATTCGTGGAAAAAGTTAGATATTTTAACGTCCTGTTAGGTCCTGTTCTACAATTGACATTTAAGTCAATAAGGCTGGCTATTCGTGGAATAAGTTTGAGATATTAAGGACCGGTTCTACAATTAACATTTAACTGGAGAATAAGGCTATTCATGGAATAAGTTAATTAATTGGCGTCAATATCTGAAACTTATTCCACGAATAGCCTTATTCTCTAGTTAAATGTCAATTGTAGAACCGCTCCTTATGCCAATATGACAAACTTATTCCAGGAATAACCTTATTCTCTAGTTAAATGTCAATTGTAGAACCGGCCCTTAGTGTGATAAAAAAAACAAAGGAAACAATCGTTTTATTTATCCTGTAAGTATATAATTGATTTTGAAACTGAATACCTGCAAACTAGCGAATTACAATCTCTAATTTCATAAACATCGGAGTAATTTAAGTGATAAGGTTTAACTTTAGGTGCTTTAGTGTAACCACCCTTTGGCGTGCTGTATCGCTCCAAGTTGCGATGTCGTGCACCGATTGTAAGGGACGAGATGGAACTGTGCGCATTCGTAGCGACAAATAGAACAAAAGACACTGCTTTAAATTAAAAGATACCAATGGTAAACTCGTACTTATAGAGCGATAGCCAAAAGACCTAGAAGAAACGTTCAATCAGTAGGAATAATGAGGGCTCCAATTACAGTTTGCAGGATGTATTAAGTTCCACCACTGTATACACATCGTTTGTTAATTAAATGTTATATCTAGGACATCCTGGTACAAACAATTCCATCTAAAACAGTACCAGATCCTTGACCTTGTCCACTAAACCCACTCGCACACACTCTCGCCGTGTAACCCAATATTACCAATTTTACGCCTGGTGCTCTTTAATAACGCCAACCACCACGTACTCGCATAAAATCCAATCGTCGCCCCGAGGGACCAGCGAAACAAATCAACAATTTAAAAAAAACGGAATCGCTCACTTTCACTAATTCGGATCAGGTCGATCATGAAAAAAAAACGAGGCGGCTGTGTGTGTATGTGTTTGTGTTTGTTTTGTGGGGCCTACATCCGAAAGTGTGATGTCCGCTTTAAAGTCTAGTTCTCTCTTCTCGGAATCTCGCTCATAATTTAAGGACGGAATTATAGTGATCGCGATTAGATGCCGGCCGGCGCTGCATATTTTACCGGGGTAATTTATGGTGGCGGGTTGCGTCCATGCGAGCGCATTAAGTATAAATACTTTGTGTGAGTGTGTGTAATAAACAGGAAGCAGACAGTGTAAGTCTAATGTTTTACCAATAAAATTGCTGATTAATTGCATGGTTTATTACAATAAAGATAGAGAGATTAGACTATAGCTGTTTTCGTTTATCGTTCGGGAGCTGTTCCGGACTGTTCTAAGCTAGCTAAGACCAGCTCAGAACAGTTCCGGGCTGGTCTTAGCTAGTCCAGAACAGCTCCCAAATGATAAATGAAATTGTGAGAGCTTTGTATATCCAACAGTCGTTAACTATACATGTAATACTATAATGATCAATCTAAAGCATTCTACATAAATTAGAAAATGTTGGAGCTGTGTGCAGGTTTTTGATTTCAACAAATAATCCAAAAATTTATTCAAAATACTATAAAGGGCCATTCACAATAAACGTGGTAGTGGTAACGTAGTGATAAGTGAATTTTTATAGCGAATAGTTTAAAGAATCGCAGACAAATAATTTGTAAGGAAACGGAGTATACGCATTTTATTTTATATCTATTTTATACTTTTCGTAACATTTGGGGGGGGGGGTCTTAAATCCCCAAAACCCCCCTCAGACACGGCCCTGATCCATACTCTGGATAGTTCTGGATAGTTGGCTGGAGGGTAGCGTAGCTACAGACACTTAGGCCTCAAAATGGGCCCATTGTGAAACCTCCTTTTAAGGCTACTCAATCGTCCCACCAGTCAATTTTGAGTGCAAAACTCTGGCGGGTGAGGAGTTGCCAATGTTGGTCATACTGATCCATACTGACTCAAATTGCAAAACAATGGATGTCAAAATGTAAAATAAACCTGTGCCAACCAATAATAACATCATAGTCATGATTTTATTTAAGATGGAAGGGGGAGTGGAAGGGTTTAAATCCCCAAAACCCGCCTCAGACACGGCCCTGGTCATACTCACTCAAAATGCAAAATAATGGATATTAAAATCTAAAATAAACCTGTGCCAACCAATAAGAACATCATAGTCATGATTTTATTTAAGATGGAAGGGTGAGTGGAGGGGTATAAATCCCCAAAACCCGCCTCAGACACGGCCCTGGTCATACTCACTCAAATTGTAAAATAATGGATGTCAAAATGTACAATAAACCTGTGCCAACCAATAGTAACATCATAGTCATGATTTAATTTCTGATGGAAGTATGTTTTTACTTTATCGCATGTAATTTGGTGTATAGGTTTACTTTACTTTACGTTTACTTACAAAATTTATATAATTATATTTTGAAGTGAACAAATAAAAAATATCTATTTATCTAATCGTTCGAAAAAAAAAATTACGCAAATCCTCATTATAAGGTCCCCATTAAATTTTTTTGTGCGCTATAGTTTCAACAAAATTATCAAGGTCTTACCAATGAAGTTGATTTTATCCACAACAATGTTGATGATGATTATATAATTTGTTCGTACCTGTAACAAAAAAAAATACTTTAGATATATTTATATACATTTTATATAGCTAACAGTGGGAAAAAGTGTACTATGTTAATACTTGTCCTTCCCTTAAATTTGACCCTTACGCCATGTAATTATTATTATTAGTAGTAGTAGTAGTAGTAGTAGTAGTAGTAGTGGTAGTAGTAGTAGTAGTAGTAGTAGTAGTAATAGTAGTAGTAGTAGTAATAGTAGTAGTAGTAGTAGTAGTAGTAGTAGTAGTAGTAGTAGTAGTAGTAGTAGTAGTAGTAGTAGTAGTAATAGTAGTAATAGTAGTAGTAATAGTAGTAGTAGTAATAGTAGTAGTAGTAATAGTAGTAGTAGTAATAGTAGTAGTAGTAATAGTAGTAGTAGTAGTAGTAGTAGTAGTAGTAGTAGTAGTAGTGGTAGTAGTAGTGGTAGTAGCGGGATGGAGAGCGGTTGGCAAAACATGGGGCCTATCTTCCAAGATTACCCAATCTATGTGTGCATGTGGTTTTAGGGATAGACAAGCAAATGGTGGAATGGGTAAAAATAATGTACAAAGAGTGGATAAAGGCGAAAGTGAATGGAGAAGTCTTGGATCAATTTAAAAAGAACGTGGGAATAAGGTAGGGATGCCTTCTAAGCTCTCTCCTGTTCAATCTGCACACAAGTGAGTTAGATGAAGTGTTAAGGAGAGGACAAGCGAGTGGGGTTTATGATAGGAAAGGTATGGAAGTGAGCGTTTTTGAGTGATGTAGTGCTTGTTGCCAAGAGAGTGGAAGAGATGGAGAGGACCATATCAATAAGATATCGAATTAGGAATACAGAAATTCGAGCAAGGACAATAGTAGCGGACATCATGAAGCGTATTGCGGGTCAGAAATGGAGGTGGGCAGGGCACGTGCCAAGACAAAATGCAGTAAGATGAACATACAAAACAATTCAGTGGAGACAACGAATAACACAGTGAGGTAGAGGAAGACTACAAATGTGATGGGAAAGTAACCGGAAGACAATGGATAAAAAGAGCATAGAACAGGAAAGCTCGGAAGGAGAGGCCTGTATCCAGCAGTGGATGATGGATGGCCAATAAAAAAACAGCGGGAATCATAATTTAATAAACATTTTCTGTAGCACATCAATCACACGTTACAGCTACTAGTTTATTACAAATCCTAAATGAATTTCAATCCTTTATTCTTGTAAGATGTTTGTTTGGGCAAAATGTTCAATCAATGTCATCCCTCATGTAATAAAACTTAAGTAGACACAAAAAGCGGCGGTTTGAAAAAAATATTCGCGAAAGCTTCAGAAAAAAAAACCGTCTATTCTCCCCGAAAAAACAAACAAACGGCTGCTGTAGTTCTTTAAATAAATTTTTATTTATTTGCTCACGAATATCAAACGCAAACATTTTTTACGACAATAACACGTTCAAGTGCAAACGTCATCCGTATGTTGTATCCATCAGGCCAGACGTCCGAGCGCATAATAATAAAAAAACGAACATATAATTTGGATTGTTAAGGCGTCTACTTTGTGATAATTCATTTTAAAGGATAAATAAAACGATTTTTTACTTTGTTTTTTATCACACTTCAGTTACACTTTGCAACTAGTATTTATCCTTTGAACATATAATTATTTGTAAAACAAAAAATCTCAAAAGGATGTTAATAAAATCATTATCATACTGAACTATTTTATGATATTCGAAAAAGTAGTCTTCAAAAACTAAAATGATAGTGTGGTTTTCTTCTTTATTGTTATGTATTTATTTTTCAGCAATAAGGGAAAAAAAATAGCAATTCGATTATAATACAACTAACCCCCTAGGAGGAAAGTTAAACGCCATCTGGCGGCACCACATCAATTAGCAATTCGATTGTTTTCGCGAAATTTCCTTATACAGCGGAAAGTAAAACTAATTTCTATTTTATAGAGCTATCCATATTGCATACATCAGGTGAGACGTCCGAGCGTATAATAAAATTTAAAAAAACACAACCAACAAAAATCTAAAAAGAATGTGAATAAAATAATTATTATACTAAACTTTTTTCATATTCAGAAAATTACAGCCTCCAAAAACTAATATGATATCGTAGGGTAATTTTGTTTACTTTTAATTTTTAGTTTTCAATAAAGAAAAATAATCAATTTTTATAGGGATATCAACCTTTTTCGCCGGTAAATACAGAAGCTCAAATAACATGAGTTCAAACCCTTTGGGGGCGACTCACCCTTTTTCACACTTTTTTGTGATGCTATGGTAAATACTGCGGTGCCGCCAGATGGCGTTTAACTTCCCTCTACGAGGGTAAGTTGTACTGTTTTTAAATACTGATTAGTGAGTGATTAGTATTTACCATAGCATCACAAAAAAGTGTGAAAAAGGGTGATTCGCCCCCCAAAGAGTTTGAACTCACGTTCCCCAATGCTCAATACGAGACGGACGGCGCCTCTAACCACTAGGCCACCGAGACTCGGCTCAATAAAGATTCTCATGATTTATTGCACCTGTGGTTTTTCGCGTGGGTACGTGGCGCGTCTATAATATCTATTAATTTAATCTTGAATTGTCAGCGAGCTCGGTGCGGGAACGTGATGTCTGTTGTACAGGAAATCGCACACTATTAGTAAATAGCTACCGAGAAACGGACGCCCGCGCAATTCGCGATGGGGAAAGCGGTATAAATATTCAAAAGATGCTTTTAAAAAAAAAAACATTTAATCTTTTTGATTTCGTCCTTAGTTTTCTTATGCTGTTATATCATACGTTTAATTACTAAAAGTTGTAGTTAGTATATTACAACGTTTTATTAAAATCCAACCATTAAGATCGTTTTAGACAAGACAATTTCTTGACTCAAAAGTTAGTCAAGATGCGACACAATCTAAATTGTCCCGTATCATACAGCAAATTATTTGAAATATTGAATTCGATGGTAGATCGAATGGAAAAATATAACGCGTTCTATTTGTCAAGGACAAATTGTATGGGAGGAGGATATATGAATTCATTTCTTGCACAACTTTTGAGCTAAGAAATTGTCTTGTCTAAAACGACCTTTACTTTTGAATCCGTCACTTTATTTTGAAGTGCGCATATTTTTCGTACCTCGTAAATTACGCCCACTACGCAACATAGTTGCGTCTGTTAAACTACCTGCTCAAAATGTGTTAATAGCAACCATATATTTTATACTTAGGACATAAATGCTGCTATAATCAGGACCTTCATTGTTATACGGTATCGGTGCAGCGAGTTTCTGCTCTTTAAATACACAGAGTTATAGTAATTAAATAAATTAGAACGTTATCACATAATAACAAATAATTAGTAGGAATAATTGAATAGAAAAATAAAAATTCGACCGATCATAATTAAATCGACAATTTAAAAAAAAAAAAAATCTCGCCGTGTCTTCGCCTCTTCCCCTGAGACACGGTGCCTGCGAGGGGAGATGCACAATTCTTCCACGCCGCTTCTATGTAAACATATGGTGCAATGTCCATCCCTTCACTGCATATAGACATCACGTCCCCTCTATATAACCATGTGGTGCAATGCCCACTTAGGTGTCGAGGCGCGGGCATTTTCCTCGTGTCTCTCGCCGAGTCGGCACCGCGTCTTCGCCTCTTCGCCTAAGACACGGTAGGCGAAGAGGCGAAACTCTTACACGCCGCCTCTATGTAAACATAAGGTGTAATGAGCACCCCTTTACTGCATACGGACATCCCAATCGCCTGTGCGACGTCGCGCCTGCACACCGCCTCTTATGTGTGAATTGGGCCTAAGGCCTAAGGCCCAAAAAAGGCGTGGTGTAGGCGAGGTGCAGGCTCGACAGCACAATTAATGATTTTCATGTCCATATGCAGTGAAGGGGTGGACATTACACCATATGTTAACATAGAGGCGGCGTGGAAGAGTTGTGCCTCTCGCCTCGCAGGCACCGTGTCTCGGCCGAAGAGGCGAAGACGCGGTGCCGGCATGACGAGAGGCACGAGGCAAATGCCCGCTTCTCGTCACCTAAGGCCCAATTCACACATAAGCGGCGTCGGGCGGGGGCGCGGTGTAGGCGAGGCACAGGCGCGACGTCGCACAGGCGATTGTGATGTCCATATGCAGTGAAGCGGTGATCATTACACCTTATGTTTACATAGAGGCGGCGTGGAAGAGTTTCGCCTCTTCGCCTACCGTGTCTTAGGCGAAGAGGCGAAGACGCGGTGCCGGCTCGGCGAGAGACACGAGGAAAATGCCCGCGCCTCGACACCTAAGTGGGCATTGCACCACATGTTTATATAGAGGGGGCGTGAAAGCGTCGTGCCTCTCGCCGCGCCTTTGTCTATTCGCATCCTATGTGTGAATTGGACCTAAGAGAGAATTTTTGCGAAAAATATTTTTGTAAGAAATTAACTAATCTTTTCTAGTGAATTATATATCAACCAATTACGTTAGGCTATAAGAAAATAATCTCGATACCCGAAAGGGCAAGTAAAGCAGATAAAGGTACCGCCTTTGTTACCTTCAAAAATGGTTTTCTGTGCGCAAGATATTTGTAGCAGTTGAGTTCAATGCATACTGATTTTTGAAGTTTTTAATAATTAGTTTAGAAATTACAAATTGAATCCATTTATCTCCGAAAATAATTATATAAATTTGAGTTTCTATCAATAAAAATATAGCTAGCAACCAATTTTTCAGTGTCGGAAGTGAAAAATAAAATAGTTGCCATACACCCACCCTATTATACACACACATACAAACATGTTCTTCCTTCTGTCTTCACTTCAGGATTTATGGGCTTTGTCCCATTCCGGGCTATCAGTATCGAGGAGTGTATGTTGTGTTTGTTGCTTGCTTTTGTTCTATTTTACTTTCGGATTTGTGGGCTTTGTCTCATTCCGGACTATCAGTATCGAGGTATAAGGCGCTTTCGTTTAGCATGGTTTACTATGGTTTAGAATGGTTTAGCATGGTTTAGAATGGTTTAGCATGGTTTAGCATGGTTTAGAATGGTTTAGCATGGTTTAGAATGGTTTAGCATGGTTTAGAATGGTTTAGAATGGTTTAGAATGGTTTAGCATGGTTTAGAATGGTTTAAAATGGTTTAGCATGGTTTAGAATGGTTTAGCATGGTTTAGCATGGTTTAGAATGGTTTAGCATGGTTTAGAATGGTTAAGCATTACTAGTCGCCCCCGTGGCGTGCAGTATCGCTCAGTTCTTGCGGTCGTGCGCCGTCGCTTGTAAGGACCGAAGTAGAGTTATGCACATCGGAAGAAGCAAATAGAACAAGAAAAATAAGCCCGTACCAGCCCTGAGTGATAAACGAAAGGCACTATATATGTTGTGTTTGTTGCTTGCTTCTGCTCTATTTTACTTTAGGTTGTCGTTATTGAATTCATTAGTGATAACTAATATTATGCGTTACCAGTAAGCATCTGTACTGTAAGAACCACGACCTTTACAAAAACCCATCTGTTATGACAAACCCGGTGCATTTTAACCGTGTTAATTTGATCAAGGTGACCGACACTCACACACACATACACACAGCCACACACATACCCGCGGCACCGTTCCTTTTTTCGGCAGCCCGAAAATGCCACGGTCCGCTCCGTGCAATTGTTGTCCGGTACACTAAGCGGCAAAAATAACCTTGGGGCCACACGGGCGTGACCTTGAAATTTACAGGTGCGTGTGCACACACACACAACGCGTGCATTTCGGTGTTCATCTGGGTCGCAGCGAGCGACCGCTCGCGATCGTCTCGCTTAAATTATTCACCTCACCGCCCCCCCGACCCTGTTTTATTGTTCGGATTCTAATAAACGTGCATTATACTTGCAAATTGTGAGGCTGGGCAGGATTCAATTGAACGGTGTAGAGGTAATGAACAAGAGCTAGAGACTAGTTGGCTTCTATAAACGTTAATAACCATGGGATAAATTTTTAATGAAAAATGAAAAAAAAAATATATTTACTAAAGTTAATTATCTGAATCTGAAATATCAATTTTATTTTAGATTTAGTTAAGTGGCAAACTAGTGTGAAAACTTGTTTTTGTTTTGATGCGTTACATTAGACAAATAGATGACCCCCTCTACTAAGGTAGCTAGATTGAAAGAATAGAAAGATAGAAAGAGTTAAAAAGATATTTAAGAAACCTAGAAATAAGAATGTAGATGACCCCCTCTACTTTTCTAAAGTAGCTAGATTGGATAGAAAGAGTAACACAAATATTTAAAGCAACCTAGAAATAAGAATGTAGATGACCCCCTCTACTTTTCTAAGGTAGCTAGATTGGATAGAAAGAGTAACAACAATATTTAAAGCAACCTAGAAATAAGAATGTAGATGACCCCCTCTGCTTTTCTAAGGTAACCAGATTGGATAGAAAGAATAACAAATACATTTAAAGCAATGGCAACTCCTCGCCCGCCAGAGTTTTGCAGCTGGCACGCAAAATTGACTGGTGGGACGAGTGAGTGGCCTTAAAGGGAGGTTTCATAATGGGCCCATTTTGAGGCCCAAGTGTCTGTAGCTATGCTACCCTCCAGCCAACTATCCAGAACTATCCAGAACTAGTCAAGATGCGATCCAATCTAAATTGTCTCGTATCATACAGCAAATTATTTGAAATATTGAATTGGATGGTAGATCGAATGGAAACATATAACGCGTTCTATTTGTCAAGGACAAATTGTATGGGACGAGGATTCATTCCTTGGAACAACTTTTGAGCTAAGAAGTTGTCTTGTCTAAAACGACCTTTAGGCTATAAGAAAATAATCTCAATACCCGAAAGGGTAAGTAAAGCAGATTTTCCTTTTATTGAATATAGTTAATTGCATCCTGATAATGCAGCTATAACTCGAGTTACGCTGATTATAAGCAGCGACATTTAATTTACCGCTTTGAAAATCCATACTCATACATGATACATTTCTGCAGACTTGTATAATATGTAAAATTTATTAGGATAGTGGAGTGGTAGGTATTGTCAGTATTGTGAGGGGCAACGACCTGCGCCCCCGCGTTGTTATTACACCGCCGCGGCCCATCACGATTTCGATCGCGCCGCCCTTTTAGGGGGGACAGGCGAATTTAATTAAATTAGCGCGTTCGCACGCTCCAGCGATTCCATATGGGCGCAACGTCCTATTACGGGAATAAATAAAACGCCGTAATATCCGCAAATAATATATTACTTAGAGAAAGCGGCCTGTTTCGCAAGCGCAGCTCGAAATCATACACACAAAAAAAACTACCGACGCCTGCACACACACAGAGAGATATACAAGAAAATTATCATGCGTGAAGTTTATTAATGGATAATATATTACATCTCCAATTATACCCCATGAACAGTATACTTAATCATTAGAATGTGTGAATTATGTAGTCATCCAACAAAAGATGTCATTTTGTATTACTAACCTTAGAGTTTGTACTTTAGATTTAAATACAAATATCACCACTTTTCACAAAAATATTGCGTTTTTTTTATTGATTTCAATAAAAGAAAAATGCAATATTTTTGTGAAAAGTGGTGATATTGGTATTTTAAATTTAAAGTGCAAACTCTGAGGTTAGTAATACAAAATAATTTAAAAAAAAAATACAACATCAGTCAAATGTACACCAGGATGTGTGATTACTCGAAACGGAGACTACAATTGGTCGCCGAGGATCATGCGATTAAATACTATTAGACCTTTTCCTTTGGGGCTATGTTAAAAAATAAGTCTACGCCAATGCTCCACCAAGTACTAAAAGACAATATGAGGGTTGTTATTTGCGAAATACAGCCGTAAATATGCGAAAACCTCATGAAAGTCTTCATCAAAAGAATGACCATTTGTAGACAGAGCCGAGGTGTGCATTTGACTGATTTTGTATTTCATTAGTAACCTTAGAGTTTGTACTTTATTAAATCTAAAGTACACACTCTGAGGTTACTAATAAAGTACTAAATCAGTCAAATGCAGACCTTTTATAATTAAAGTATTATATTTGTTTTTATTTAACAATGCAATTATGATTTCAGAAGGCAGAATGGCCCCCAAGGGGATTATAGCACAATAATGATTTATATATATATATATATATATATATATATATATATATATATATATATATATATTTATATATATATAGTGAAGTACTTCTTGCCATTGTCGGCTATCTGAATGAAGAATCACCAGATGTATCAATGTTAATTAATATTTTCTCAAAAATTTCACTCTCCGGTGGGACTTGAAGAAAAGAACATCTCACGCGCTATCCACTACCACCCTTCGTGGCGCAGTTGGTAGCGCGACGGCCGCGATAGCCGGAGACGTGGGTTTATAAGTTTTAATACGTAATTTTTTACCTGTGACCAACTATGTAATGTATTCGTTAGGGCTTAATAAATGACATAATTATTATTGTAAATCACTATTAGATTACATTAAGTTAAACAAATCAGTTGATTGTCATAATATCTCGCCCCTCCCAAGTAATAACATTGTGACAGATCCTGCAAATATATCCGATGCTCAATCGTCGCCGGACGATTATATTTCCCAAATGTATGCGTTATTTTTTTTTTCATCTCGCAGCGCGCCTGCTTCCAGTAACTGGGAATGAGCAGTGCAAACAGTTAACACCGTCTGTATTTTTCGTGTAAACACCGCGTCTCTCCGCTGCCCCCAGCAGCAGCCGGCAGGCCGGCCGCTTTAATTGAGGAGTCCTTATTTATCGCCCGGCTCCGATTACGACGGCGGCGCACGCGATCGTTATTCCGGATGGAAATTCAATCAATTAAATTACGCAGCGACAGGGGATGGATATAATTGCGGGCCGTAATCGTAACCGCAAGTAACGATAAATTGCGGTGTTTCTGCCGTTGTGTGCATTCTGATGATGTTTATGTAACAGGGAGTATACTATTTTCCAGCTATTTTCGCTGGAAAGGGTTGTGACAGCTTGAAACAGCTTGAGAAAGATCCGGTTCGAAGGACCAACAAATTCGGCAGCTTGAAACAGCTTGTAAAAGATTTGGTTCGAAGGACCAACAAATGTGGTAGCTTGAAACAGCTTGTAAAAGATCCGGTTCGAAGGATCAAAAACTGTGACAGCTTGAAACAGCTTTTAAACGATGCGGTTCGAAGGACCAACATATGTGACGTAAAGTAAATTAAAATCACAATAAATTGAGAAAGATCCGGTTCGAAGAACAAAAAATGTGGCAGGTTAAAACAGCTTTTAAACGATCCAGTTCGAAGGACCAAAAAATGTGTCGTAAAGTAAATTAAAATCACACTAAATTGCAAAAGATCCGGTTCGAAAAACAAAAAATGTGGCAGCTTAAAACAGCTTGTAAAAGATTCGGTTTGAAGGACCAACAAATATGGCAGCTTGAAACAGCTTGTAAAAGATCGGGTTCGAAGGACCAACAAATGTGGTAGCTTGAAACAGCTTGTAAAGGATCCGGTTCGAAGGATCAACAAATGTGACAGCTTGAAACAGCTTTCAAACGATCCGGTTCGAAGGACCAAAAAAATGTAAAATAAAGTAAATAAAAATCACACTAAATTGAGAAAGATCCGGTTCGAAGAACAAAAAATGTGGCAGCTTGAAACAGCTTGTAAAAGATCCGGTTCGAAGGACCAACAAATGTGGCTGCTTGAAACAGCTTATAATAGATCCGGTTCGAAGGACCAACAAATGTGGCAGCTTGAAACAACTTGTAAAAGATTCGGATCGAAGGACCAACAAATGCGGTAGCTTGAAACAACTTGTAAAGGATCCGTTCGAAGGATCAAAAAATGTGACAGCTTAAAACAGCTTTCAAACGAGCAGGTTCGAAGGACCAAAAAAATGTTAAGTAAAGTAAATTCAAATCACACTAAATTGAGAAAGATCCGGTTCGAAGGATAAACAATGTGACAGCTTGGAACAGCTTGTAAAAGATTCGGTTCGAAGGACCAACAAATGTGGCAGCTTGAAACAGCTTATAAAAGATCCGGTTCGAAGGACCAACAAATGTGGCAGCTTGAAACAGCTTGTAAAAGATTCGGTTCGAGGGACCAAAAAATGTGGCAGCTTGAAACAGCTTATAAAAGATCTGGTTCGAAGGACCAACACATGTGGCAGCTTGAAACAGCTTGTAAAAGATTTGGTTCGAAGGACCAACAAATGTGTGGTAAGGTAAATTAAAATCACATTAAATTGAGACAGATCCGGTTCGAAGAACAAAAAATGTGGCAGCTTGAAACAGCTTGTAGAAGATCCGGTTCGAAGGACCAACAAATGTGGCAGCTTGAAACAGCTTATAATAGATCCGGTTCGAAGGACCAACAAATGTGGCAGCTTGAAACAGCTTGTAAAAGATTCGGTTCGAAGGACCAACAAATGCGGTAGCTTGAAACAGCTTGTATAAGATCCGGTTCGAAGGATCAGAAAATGTTACAGCTTGAAACAGCTTGAAACAGCTTGTAAAAGATTCGGTTCGAAGGACCAACAAATGTAACGTAAATTAAAATCACATTAAAGTTTGCAATATGTATATTTACTAGTACTCCTACAATAATCGCAGAACCCGAAGAAGGCGATCTTCGTCGTACAGCGCAATGGTGCTAGGCGTTAGACGAACTATCCCTAAGAACCCTAAAATACAAAGGTGCTCCACCAACTATTTTCACTCTTGATCTCTGCATCCCTCAAAGGTATCGAGGGAATAGACTTGGTCAAAGGGAAACCCATTTGGGTTAAGTGCTGGTCTAATATTGACTGTGATTGATGCATCTACATGAAGAGTGGCCACCACTTTTGCCATGTTGACAACAATTATCTTCAGTAGCCGACTAGTGCCCAGCTGTCGGAAAAGTGACCACAACATGGGCACAACAATAATCAATAAAAACCGTTCTAAAACCAAAATTCCCGCTAAACCCTATATGGCCAGGTTTGCGATGCGACCGAGGCACCCAGTTATCGAAATATAAAGAGTAATAAAGATTTCTGAATAATTAAACAGGGGACAATCTGGGTTATGGTGCCCACACGCAGTCAAACTCACTAGAAGTAGCGGAGGAGAAGACATAACCCTATTTAGGGAGAAGAAGCTAGTAGCGGCAACTAGAAGACTCACGACACACCTGCAGGACGACACCGGGGCCGGACGGTTTCCCGTCGGAGGTCGTAAAAATGGCGGTAGGAAGTCAATGAACATCGCACTGATAATGGGAGAATTCCCGAACATGTGGAAAAGGGCCAGGTTAGTGCTTATCCCCAATACAGGAAAACTCCAGCACAGCCGAGCAGCGTACCGACCGCTGATACTATAGGGAAACTGCTGGAGTAGCTGGCATTCGGGAGATTTAGACCCAATTCACACATAAGCGTCGTAGGGCGGAGGCGAGGTGTAGACGAGGTGCAGGCGCGACATCACATAGGCGATTATGATGTCCATATATATTGAAGGGGTGGACATTGCACCATATATTTACATAGAGGCGGCGTGGAAAAGTTGAGCCTCTCGCCTCGTAGCCACCGTGTCGCAGGCGAAGAGGCTAATACGCGGTGCCGGCATGGCGAGAGGCACGAGGCAAATGCCCGCGCCTCGTCACCTAAGTGGGCATTGCATATGTTTAAATAGAGGGGGTGTGAAAGCGTTGAGCCTCTCGCCGCGCCTTCTACTCCTATGTGTGAATTGAAGGCTCAATTCACACATAAGCGGCGTCGGGCGCAGGCGCGACGTTGCACAGGCGATTGTGATATTCATGTGCAGTGAAGGGGTGGAAATTGCACCTTATGTTTACGTAGAGGCGGCGTGGAAGAGTTATGCTATTCGCCTCTTCGCCTACCTTGTCTTAGGCGAAAAGGCAAGGACGCGGTACCGACGCTGCGAGAGGCACGACACTTTAAGCCCCCTCTATATAAACATGTGGTGCAATGCCCACTTAGGTGACGAGGGGCGGACATTTGCCTCGTGTTTCTCGCCGCGCCCGCACCGCGTCTTCGCCTAAGACACGGTAGGCGAAGAGGCGAAAGGCATAACTCTTCCACGCCGCCTCTACGTAAACATAAGGTGCAATGTCCACCCCTTCACTGCATATGAACATCACAATCGCCTGTGCAAAGTCGCCGCTTATGTGTGAATTGGGCCTAACAGGTCCCGGAGGGACTTGCCGACCAACAATACTGGTTTTACCGAATTTTAAGTTGGCGGCACTGGCTATTTCCCGCACTAGTGCGGAAAGTAGTATTTCCCGCACCCAAATCAATGCGGGAAATGACTTGTCTTTAGGACATGAGGACAAAAAAGCAATAACAATGTTTTAATCCAGAAATAATGAGCCTTGAGACCAACAATAATAACTGTCACGATTTTATATATTTGCAATCGAGCGTACATGTGATTACATCTCTTCATCTGCAACGTAACGTGCGCAAACCAAAATAAAAAAATCCAACCATCTCCTTTAAACATAATTAATGTTTATTATCCCAAAGAGATTTATTAGTCGAAAACACTGCCGCTGCTGTTGCTACTCGTTCGCTCGCGAAAAAATAAGTTTTACGAGTGCGGCCGGCTCGGGCGCGCGCGTGTTTAGGAATTTACAGGCGCGCCATTATTAATAAACAGACACACACACGGCTGAAAAGTAACCCTCTCCGGGTTAGAAATCAAGCGCTCGTTGTTGGGAGAGAGGAAAAAACGTCGGCCGGAAACACGCGCGCATTCCGCGCGCGGGGTCGTTTGCATCGGCCGCGGCGAAATGGAGAGGAAAAGCGGGTCTGCGGAGGTCGGCGTCGCAACTGGATGCGTGTTGGGCTCGTAAAACGCGAAATGCACACATACATACACACACACACACACACACCCACACACACACACACACACACACACACACACACACACACACACACAAACGAGGGGGATTATTTTGAAACAATAAATCGAAGGGGGCGAAAGAATTTAACGCGAGCGCGGACAAAAGCGTATAAATATTTGTGTTGAGCTGGATGATTTGTGAGTGCACTCGATGTTCTCTAAAGACACAAAAGATACATAATTTACTGAATTAGCTAAATATCCATAGAACTGTACTAACGTAAAGTATGGTTTACACGATGCCAGTCAGTGTGCCAGTAACTGCTGTCAGTTACTGGCAGAGTGGTGTCACTTCTTGTAACGGTGTAAACACATCCTTGCCAGTGGCTGGCAAGCCTGTTGTGCCAGTCATTCGCAATGCCAGTGAAACAAAAATATTTGATTTACTGGCACGCTGGCCCTTCCCCCCCACCACTCAGTTTGACTGGCATGCCACTGCTTGCACTGTGTAAACAGGTCTGCCAGTTCATACCCATGCCAGTGCAAGTAAACAAAGTGACACGTGCTTTGTTTTCTGTTCTGTTTTCGTTTTGTATTTCATTTATTGTTTCATCTTGGCTGAAAAGGTTAAAAAACGTTCACGTGCGAAAAATTATCGTATGAATGAGAAAGAAACATCCAAATTTGTGAGTCTATATAAACAACACGAGAGTTTATCGAATATTTTCCTACCTGAATATCGAAACCGTGATGTGTATAGTTCAGCGCTTCACAAAATGTGCAGCTGCTGGCAAACTATACCTCTAACTTGCAAGCCAATGACTGGCAAGGTGTAAATACCTGTTGCCAGCTACTGGCATGCTTTTTGTGACGTCAGCTGGCATGCAAGTAACTGGCAACGTGTAAACCAGCCATTAGTTCTATGAATCATTAAGTGTCTATACTTTTTCTATGATTCAGAATGTGAAATCTATTGAGGTTTTATTTAAGCTATAGATAAGTGCAGTAGCATTGTTATGTGTTGTTTTATTGAACTAGAATTTTATGCATTTTACTTTGTTATATTGTTATTGGCCCATAACAATCAAAGTATAATCATTCATGATTTCAATCGAATTGAACTCTGTACTACACTGTTTCTCGCAATGTTTGATGCGAGAAGTTGGAATGAATCATAGAAAAGAACCCAGCTCAGTGGCCGAGTTGTTAGAGGCGTCATCCGTCTCGTACTGAGCATTAGGGAGCATTGAGTTCGCGAATCACCTTTCACCTTTTCCGTCTGGTACAGAGCCTGAGTTTGAACCTTATCGGAGCGAATCGCCTTTCACAGTTTTTCTGAGGTTTTCTGTGAAGTTAAGGTAAATACCGGGTGATTAAACTCCTCTGAGCTTCTCCCTTGACCGGCGGAAAAGCCTCACGGCTGATAGCCCTATAAAGATAGAAGTTTTTTTTCATACAAAACATACGGAAAACCGTGTAGTACAGAGTTTAAGTCGATTGAAATCGTGAATGGGTATAGATTGGTTGGCATGGGACAACCGCGCACCCCTTACTTAAACTTCATTTGTCTTCAATCATATTTCTTATTATAAGTTAGCAAAAACCTAACTTAAGTTTACAAGTTACTGTGTGAGAGTGTGCGCATGGTGATTGCGCGTGAGAATGATGACTTAAGCCAATGAACAGTTATAGCTTTAAAACATGAATCTTGTGTTTTGTGAACAGAGGATATTACAGTTTCACCATCGAATACATTCATACAAAGTATCTTTCGCGTTTTATAGCGCAAAAATCGCAATTTACAGTTCTACATCATTATTTATTCCCGGTTACATCCGTTTTGGTGCAACACACACACACACACACACACACACACACACCATTCATTGATCAATTACCAGTTAATGCCGCCTATAAATTTGTCGCCGAGCGTTGTTAAAACGTTGCAAAATAAGGCACGATTTACAATCGCGCCGCTTTTATTAACAATTTACAGTCCTATTCCTTTTATTAACGCGTTAACGCGACGGGCGCGCGCGTTTGCGTTCGCGCTCGCGCCCGTTTTAGCGGTACTCTCCTCGCCTGCAGAATGCATCTCAAGGACGCGCCAACAGTCAGGTATACACACACACACACACACATACGTACACGGCTCACACGTACACTCAAAACAATAACCGTCTCATTTAAACCCGGCAGACGCATTAAGAGAGTCCGACTCCCTGTTATTATTGTTCGAAACCGTTCGTTCGTCGTGAGTTGCCCAAATGACCAGGCCGAAAACGCGAGCAAAAAAACATATCAGCAGGAAATGGCTGATTGAATCAACCTGAAGGAATGTGTATTTGCTATGACTATAATTTTAATACAAATCTAAGCAAATTTAGAGCAAAAGTGTTTTCAAATTTAAAAAATCTAGTAGTATTATATATTATTATTATTCCTTATATTTCACGTACCCCCGTATTCACCAACGTTCTATAAATCTATCAATAGCTATTGAACCCCTAAAGTATTCGTTGTTATAGCAACAATAAATAAATTATCTAGGGAATGTAGTTACTTTAGATTCGCTCTATTGGTAACACTGAAAATTTAAAAAAAAACGTGTCATCAAAGCTCCAATCACAAGCGCTATTCAAGGTGTTGATATTTATTTTGACAATTTCATGTCATAATGACATTTATTTTGACAATTTCATGTCATAATGACATTTATTTTGACAATTTCATGTCATAATGACATTTATTTTGACAATTTCATGTCATAATAACATTTTCAATTTATACATTCAATAGCTTATGTGACCTATAAAGTTTATGGGATGTTGGTGAATACGGGCAATATATACGCTCATTATTTACAAAGTACATATCCCGGCTTGTAGTAAGCAAAACATAAGTGTAAGCAGTCTTACTTCCAGAATCTGTTAAAAATGTAGGCGTTTCTTTGAAATTTAGACCAATTTGTCTATTAAATTTTTTAGCAAAACTTTTAGAAAGAATAATAGACAAAAATAATAAGAGAGGAAGTTGAATCTACTCGGAGCAAATATTCCTGAAAACCTTGGAAAGCTCTACGGATGGAATCAAGATCAATGGTAAATTATTGAACAACATCAGGTACGCGGACGATACGGCTATAATTGCTGGCCTACAACGTATGATAAACCAAATAATAGCAGAAGGTGATGCGCTTGGGCTAAAATTAAATACGGCCAAAACGAAAACAATGGTTATCAGTAGAACACCAGATATCCAAGGCAATTTGCAAATATACAATAAGCAAACCGATCAGGTCGCTAAATTTAAATAATTGGGCAGCAAGATCACCGAAGACCTGGATCCAAATCTGAAAGTAAGAACACGCATCGAAATAGCCAGAACAACGTTCCTTGATGAGAAAAGTATTTTGCGAGAGAAGCCTAAACCTGAAACTAAGATACCGGTTCGTTAAGTGCTACATTCACTCGGTACTGTTATATGGTGTTGAGACTTGGATGTTGAAGATCAATACTATGAACAGAATAGAAGCGTTTGAGATGTGGATCTTTCGAAGAATGCAGAGAATATCTTGGGTGGAGCATATCACGAATAATGAGGTTCTTAGACGCATGGACAGAGACAGAGAACTATTGGCTACTGTGAAGAAACGTACCTAGGACATAAGATTATGTTATGTTTAGACATCAAAAATGCATTTAATACTGAGCTGTATTAAATGCATTTTTGATGTCTAAACATAACATCATTTTTTATAAAACATAAATTCTTCTTCTTTAGGTGCCTTTTCCATTACTGAAGGTTGGCAACAATCATGGCAAATTCCGCTCGGTCTTGTGACGCTCTGAACAATGAGTGGGAGTCCAGACCAGTCCAATCCCTCATGTTCTTTACCAGGAGCATTTTCTCCATCCTGGACCATGGCGACCCTCTATCTTGCCCTCCATTATTAATTTTAGAAGGCTATATTTTGTACTTCTGAAGATATGTCCTAGGTACGCTGTCTTACGTTTCTTCACAGTAGCCAATAGCTCTCTGTCTCTGTCCATTCCTCTAAGAACCTATTTATTCGTGATATGCTCCACCCAAGATTTTCTCTGCATTCTTCGAAAGATCCACATCTCAAACGCTTCTATTCTGTTCATAGTATTGATCTCTCAATATAAAATTCTCAAAAAATTCTTAAAAATTTAGATTATCCAATAAATGAATATGGACCTTTTTTCTATATATTCCAAAATATGTTTTGGCAAAACTAGAAACATGGCTACTCAAATCTTTACGCAATCTTAAATCAGTAAAACACCCACAGCTGTCAAGAGAATCATAAACAAGCAACTTTACATTCGCCTACATTCGTAACTCTTGATGATATATATTCGCTGATTAGAGTCTTAATAGATGGTGCTGATCATCTATTGAGACCCTAATCAGAGAATATACGCGCAAGTAAATTAGCCTTAGCATTAAAGATGGGCTCATTTAAAACCCAAAAATGTGTGCAATGCGCTTCTGCCGTTATATTTAGTGTGATGTAACGCGTACGCGATGCGTGGCCGCTCTTGGCGCGCAGTGAAAACCCGCCTTTTGTGCGTATATTTAGCGTCGCGTTTTCGCGTTTCTTACGCAAACACCTTTTAATTGATTTATTCTATTTGTTTATGGGCGCATAAACGCGGCAGAACGGCGGCTAATTTACGACGCCCCTCGCGCTAGAGTAATAACGCCCGAGATTATCATCTGCGTATAGGTTTATGCTAATGCAAATGTCTGCGCGAGAGAAAGATGAAAGCTGAAGTGTGTATGTTGGTTGTTGCAGTTGCAACGCAAGATTATTCTATATGCAGCTTTTCTCTTACAATAGCCTGTTATAGTTAGGTGAAATATTATCTTAAAATTAATCAATTTACATCATTTAAGGTCGTTTTAGACAAGACAATTTCTTGATTCAAAAGTTAGTCAAGATGCGAGACAATCTAAATTATTTCGTATAATACAGCAAATTATTTGAAATATTGAATTGGATGGTAGATTGAATGGAAAAATAAAATGTGTTCTATGTTTCAAGGACAAATTGTATGGGAGGAGGATATATAATTTCATTTCTTGAACAACTTTTGAGCTAAGAAATTGTCTTGCCTAAAACGACCTTTAGATTATAGTGAGCAAGCTATATTTAACCCATTACTATTACAGAACCTGCATATCATTTGACTATAGTCAATAAGGCCCAATAAATATCACCATTTCATCTGTTTCTTACAAAATTGTCTTCATAATGATATAAAGGTCGTTTTAGACAAGACAATTTCTTAGCTCAAAAGTTGTTCAAGAAATTAATTCATATATCCTCCCATATAAATTGTCCTTGACAAATAGAACGCGTTATATTTTTCCATTCGATCTACCATCCAATTCAATATTTCAATTAATTTGATGTATGATGCGAGACAATTTAGATTGTCTCGCATCTTGACTAACTTTTGAGTCAAGAAACTGTCTTGTCTAAAACGACCTTATTGCAGAATTTTTATCATTGCCTAGTCAACAGACATTATGACTTATGAAATATATATAAGTGTGAATCACACTTATATATGTTTTATAAGATTGGCCTTGTGCTGATATCTCAAGCACTCTGTTGGTATATTATTTCATAGAGGGCACTACGCGGTGATCCTGATGGCATGAGCATGTTGACGGTTATTACCATATGGGTGTGCATTGCTAATTGATGTGGTGCCGCCAGATGGCGTTTAACTTTCCTCCTTGGGGGTTAGTTGTATGATTTTTATGACTTATGTTTTTGTTTAATATTAGTAACCGGAATTTATAACTCATTAATTTAATTGATGGATTTGATAGTGGTAAATGCGGTCCAAAAAGTAGTTCGTCAAACAAATGCGGGTATGAATGTAGTGTATAGTTCAAGTATTTTGAACTAGTGAATGTGTATAGTTTGGTCCAATCTACACCCCTCTATTCACATTTTTTCTATGGAGTAACACTCTTTCTGGAGTTGTTCAAACAATGTAAAATATTTGCATCCATTGAACAAAACTATGTAAGCAAAGATGAGACGGGGGCTTGGGTCCAACCAAACTATGCCCATCCACTATGTCTAATAACTTGAACTCTGCCCTACTCTATAATATGTAAGTATTTAATCAATTTCATTAATTCGTTCTGACTTTATAGAAAAATATCTTTCAGGATATTATTTCTGGCCCTTTATTGTTCACAACATTTCGAGAAACTTAAGATGAAGATAATATCAGTCAAAACTTCTTCAACCGCATGACCCACTATCTGAATTTGTTTGAAAAATACACTCGTTTTACATTAAATACATTATAATGCAGCAAGGGACACTCATTGGCTATTAGTTTTTGAACCAAGCTATATTACAACAACAAACAATTTTGTAGTCCATTCATTAGAAAATATCTTTTCTAAAATCTACGAACCAACCAACTATTCTAATCTATTTCGGAAGTCGCGCTCGGAAATACCTCGTAGCCTCTGCTTTCGCATAAATGCAACTGGGCGGGCGTGATGTGGTTTAAACCGCCGTTTCTCAGGGGGGGCTTTCCTAATTAGCATGCCGCGGGGGCAGCGCGCGGTCTATTAAAATGGCCAGCGCGAGAGATATGATCATCTCTTCGCTTTCGAGCTGAGAATCACCAACGGCTCGCGCAAACATCGCAGCCTGTTTAGAATTCCTAAAAGCAGCGGCCGGGGTCAACGCATCGCGCGTATTTAACGAGAATAAATTTAAATGACCGTCATAATGCGGCAGGAGCGACGCCAATTTGCACACAACTGACTCGAGGTGCAAATGTAAAAAGGATTTCAGAGATTCGGATCCGGTCAATAATTAACAAGTTACACCTTAAGGCGCGTTCGTTTAGTATGGTTTAGCATTACTAGCTGCCCCATTGCGGTCGTGCACCGCCGGTTGTAAGGGCCGACGTATCGGCAGCGGAAAATAGAATAAGAGACAATAAGCTCGTAGCAACTCAGAGTGATAAACCAAAGGCGTTTTAGTAGTTAGTCCAATTGGCAAGTCAAAAAAAGGGTTACCCGGACAAAATTCAGATTGGTTTAGAAGATATACGCAAAAAAAAACTGAAAAAAATCCGAAAATTGTTTGACCCAAGTTTCTACAGGTCCCTCGAGCTCGAAAATTCAGATTCCATACCTCACACCAACCCTGAACTATATCCCAAAGCTAATGAAACACACGCCCTCGAGTATAAGCGTTTCTATCCTCAAGGGTCTTGGCCGAGAATGGCTCTCACATTGAAGCTTTTTGTCCAGGAAATGGAATTTGAATATCTCGAAATACTGACCTCAGAAACTTATTCAAGTACGAGTATGCCACCATCCCAATATCCTTATTCACAGAGGAAGGTATGTACTAAGGCAGGAAGTCAATGTAGTACAAAGCATTCAGTCCTATAGAAGAAGAAGTAGACTTTGGCAACAACAAGTATGCAGTCATTATTGGTGCATAAGGTTGTATGGATACCATACATCTTGCGACAAACTAAATAAGGCTTCTATCATAATAATAATATTGGGGTGATGATTACAATTATTATTAGAGAGTTCTCTCTCTCATTAATTGAACCAGAGCAAACGGCGGTGCCCAGGAAGGCGGCCGCCCGGTGAAAGTAATTCTTTTTCTCACGTGCGCGTTAAAAGGCACGGATTAAGTCACATTTTTCAAGCAGCACGGTGCGCGCCGGAGTCGTTATCATTGAAATGAATCAATGCCAGGCCGGTCGACGACGACGATTTTCACTTCCCGCTGCTGCCAGCTTCTTTCCGACGACGACAGACAAGAAAGTTACTGGCGGGCTGTTTAGTTTATACATTCTTTCATACTTTGAGAGATCAAGTACCACGATATGTGTTATTATTGCAAAGTTATTGTGTTAGTAGATAAACTATACGGGCCCGATGTCAAAATCGTATGTATTTTTAAATGGGCCTAGTACCGAGTACTTTCCTCCATCATCAGGTCGAAACAGCGGGTGACATCATCTTGATCATCATCACGTTATGTAGTGTACGATTTTGGCGCCGTACCCGCATAGCGTAACTGATTATCTATTACTTTCCGAATACATCACTGACGTAAAGGAAGGTATTGTTTCACCGAAAATGTCTTCTTTTCTCGCGACAACAATACCTTCCTTCTGGTGTAATTTTTTTCCCGGAAAGTTATCGCACATATTTCCACAATCTTAGTTAGAAAACGTGAAGGCATTTTCGGCAAAACAATACCTTCATTTACATCAGTGATGTATTCGGAAAGTAAAAATCAATTTTCGTTATGTTTTATGCCTAAAATAGACGAAAGAAACCCAATTTTTGCGGTGCCTGTGTGTATGTATGTATGTATGTATGCATGTATGTATGTATGTATGTATGTATGTATGTATGTATGTATGTATGTATGTATGTATGTATGTATGTATGTATGTATGTATGTATGTATGTATGTGTGTATGTATGTATGTATGTATGTATGTATGTATGTATCTATGTATGTATGTCTGTATGTATGTATCTATGTATCTATGTATGTATGTCTGTCTGTCTGTATGTCTGTCTGTCTGTCTGTCTGTCTGTCTGTCTGTTTGTTTGTCTGTCTGTCTACTGCCTTGTACAATAGCAAAACCAACCAAACTATGCCCGTTCAATGTTTCAAAAGACATCAACTCTGTACTACATTGTTTCCCGTATTTATTTTATAAATGAAACCTAAATCAATTAATGAAATTGTTTTAAACATAAAAAGTTACGGATAACAATGTAATGCATAGTTCAAGTCGTTTGAAATAGTGGACGGGCATAGTTTGGTTGGTAGGGGACATCCACCCACCCCACCGTTGCTCGAAAAGTTTTTTTCAGAGGATAACACTCGTCCCGAAATGGTATAAACAATATAAAACGTCTGTATCCATGGAAAAAAAATTGCGAGCGAAGGTGGGGTGGGTCGGTGGTCCCCACCAACCTGACTATGCCCAACCACTATTTCAAACAGCTTGAACTCTGCAGTACATTGTTTCTCACAATATTCTACGAATTAATCTTACATTAATCAATAAAATTAATTAAATCATAGAAAGTTATTGATAACAGTATTGTGCAGAGTTCAAGCCGTTTGAAATAGTGGATGGGCATAGTTTGGTTGGTAGGGGACACCCGCCCACTCTACCTTCGCTTGCATAGTTTTTTTCAAGGGATACAGACGTTTTATATTGTTTAAACTATTTCAGGAAGAGTGTTATCCTATGAAAAAACTATGCGAACAATGGTGGGGTGGGCGGGTGGTCCCTACCAACCAAACTATGCCCGTCCACTATTTCAAATGACTTGAACTCTACACTACACTGTTATCAGTTACTTTTTATGATTCATTTAACTTCATTTATTAATTTACGTTTGATTCTTAAAAACATTGACAGAAACAGTGTAGTGCATAGTTCAAGTCGTTTGAAATAGTGGACGGGCATAGTTTGGTTGGTAGGGGCCAACCGCCCACCCCACCCTCGCTTGCATAGTTTTTTTCAAGGGATACAGACGTTTTATATTGTTTAAACTATTTCAGGAAGAGTGTTATCCTATGAAAAAAACTATGCGAACAAAGGTGGGGTGGGCGGTTGTTCCCTACCAACCAAACTATGCCCGTGCACTATTTCAAATGACTTGAACTCTACACTACACTGTTATCAGTTACTTTTCATGATTCAATTAACTTCATTTATTAATTTACGTTTGATTCTTAAAAACATTGACAGAAACAATGTAGTGCATAGTTCAAGTCGTTTGAAATAGTGGACGGGCATAGTTTGGTTGGTAGGGACCACCCGCCCTCCCCACCTTCGCTTGCATAGTTTTTTTCAAGGGATACAGACGTTTTATATTGTTTATACTATTTCAGGAAGAGTGTTATCCTATGAAAAAGCTGTGCGAGCGAAGGTGGGGTGGGCGGGTGTCCCCTACCAACCAAACTATACCCGTCCACTATTTCAAATGACTTGAACTCTACACTACACTGTTATCAGATACTTTTTATGATTCAATTAATTTCATTTATTAATTTTCGTTTGACTCTTAAAAATATTGTCAGAAACAATATAGTGCATAGTTCAAGTCGTTTGAAATAGTGGAAGGGCATAGGTTGGTTGGTAGGAGCCACCCGCCCACCCCACCTTCGCTTGCATAGTTTTCTTCAATGGATACGGACGTTTTATATTGTTTAAACTATTTCAGGAAGAGTGTTATCCTATGAAAAATACTATGCGAACAAAGATGGGGTGGGCGGGTGGTCCCTACCAACCAAACTATGCCCGTCCACTATTTCAAATGACTTGAACTCTACACTACACTGTTATCAGGTACTTTTTATGATTCAATTAATTTCATTTATTAATTTAAGTTTGATTCTTAAAAACATTGACAGAAACAGTGTAGTGCATAGTTCAAGTCGTTTGCAATAGTGGACGGACATAGTTTGGTTGGTAGGGACCACCCGCCCTCCCCACCTTCGCTTGCATAGTTTTTTTCAAGGGATACAGACGTTTTATATTGTTTAAACTATTTCAGGAAAAGTGTTATCCTATGAAAAAAAACTATGTGAACAACGGTGGGGTGGGCGGGTGGTCCCTACCAACCAAACTATGCCCGTCCACTATTTCAAATTACTTGAACTCTACACTACACTGTTATCAGTTACTTTTTATGATTCAATTAACTTCATTTATTAATTTACGTTTGATTCTTAAAAACATTGACAGAAACAGTGTAGTGCATAGTTCAAGTCGTTTGAAATAGTGGACGGGCATAGTTTGGTTGGTAGGGGCCACCCGCCCACCGCACCTTCGCTTGCATAGTTTTCTTCAATAGATATGGACGTTTTATATTGTTTAAACTATTTCAGGAAGAGTGTTATCCTATGAAAAAAACTTTGCGAAGAAAGGTGGGGTGGGCGGGTGGTCCCTACCAACCAAACTATGCCCGTGCACTATTTCAAATGACTTGAACTCAACACTACACTGTTATCAGTTACTTTTTATGATTCAATTAACTTCATTTATTAATTTACGTTTGATTCTTAAAAACATTGACCGAAACAGTGTAGTGCATAGTTCAAGTCCTTTAAAATAGTGGACGGGCATAGTTTGGTTAATAGGGACCACCCGCCCACCCCACCTGCGCTTGCATAGTTTTCTTCAATGGATACAGACGTTTTATATTGTTTAAACTATTTCAGGAAGAGTGTTATCCTATGAAAAATACTATGCGAACAAAGGTGGGGTGGGCGGGTGGTCCCTACCAACCAAACTATGCCCGTCCACTATTTCAAATGGCTTGAACTCTACACTACACTGTTATCAGTTACTTTTTATGATTCAATTAACTTCATTTATTAATTTACGTTTGTTTCTTAAAAACATTGACAGAAACAGTGTAGTGCATAGTTCAAGTCGTTTGAAATAGTGGACGGGCATAGTTTGATTGGTACGGGCCACGCGCCCACCCCACCTTCGTTTGCATAGTTTTCTGCAATGGATACAGAAGTTTTTATATTGTTTAAACTATTTCAGGAAGAGTGTTATCCTATGAAAAAAACTATGCGAGCAAAGGTGGGGTGGGCGGGTGTCCCCTACCAACCAAACTATGCCCGTCCACTATTTCAAATGACTTGAACTCTACACTACACTGTTATCAGTTACTTTTTATAATTCAATTAATTTCATTTATTAATTTTCGTTTAATTCTTAAAAACATTGTCAGAAACAACATAGTGCATAGTTCAAGTTGTTTGAAATAGTGGATGGGCATAGTTTGGTTGGTAGGGACCACCCGCCCGTCTGTCTGCCTGTCTGCCTGTGAGCAAAATTCCGGAAAACGGCACAACAGACTGCTGACCAAATTTGGTAATGGCTGAGAACACTATCTGCGACGATCCAGTGAAATTTTTATCAAAATTCGTCTATTAACAGTGAAGGAAACTCGATAAAAACGATGTACTGCGCATAATTGGGCGGGACCGCACCAAAACAACGATTCGCCACGTGAAAACGGCACAACTGATCGTTACCAAATGTGGAAATCGGCTGACAGTTCGTACCCGGACGACCCTGTGAAAATTTGGGCAAAATCGGTTCACTAAAAAAGAAATACCGATTTCCTTTTGCGCATATCGCGTGGCTTGTCACAACAAGTGACGTTATCGGCCGCGAGGAAAAGAGTGGGGAATTAGCAAAAATGGTCGCATGTTAAATGTAGTAAGAAACGATTCTGACTGAAATTTCAACTCTATTCTCTTGTGCAACGACCCGCATAACATTTCACATGAAATCCATCATTCAGAATGGTTTCCCTCATTCCACAAAACATATGAAAATCCCTTTTCTTGGCGCGTATGAAATATTCTGTATATGGTAAAAACCAACCCGTGTTACGTGCGAGATCGTTATAAATAAAATATGAGGCGCGATATTGGAAAATGCAGATGGATATTGGACGCGGGTGTTGTAACAAACCCCTGCCGACAGCCCGTTACGTCGCGCCACCCCCAGAGCACCCATCTATCTCTATACACGGTTTTATTTTTATTTGTCTCCTTGAAAGTCGATGCCGCGGCATCTGCGACACGTTTCATATTTTACGCGCAGACACGAGAAAAATCACAGCATGCAGGAAAAATATAACAAGCTGCTTTCAGAAGAAATAATGCCACTGAAATATGATGCGGATAAAATGTAACAACAAGCCTGTATAGAACAATAGGTGATTCGAAACCGGCAGATGCTCTATCTGGTGGCCGAAAATGAACTACATTTAGAGGGAATATGTTTGTATATCATTTGTTTTTGCATTATATATATATCTAGGATTCAGTACCGGATTGCGGCAGCAAAACAGGATTGAACAATTGCTTCTTGTTTATAATGTAGCTACAGGGGCGGCATAGAGCTGACTTGACATCCCTGATAAATTTCCTAGATCAGACACTACTAGGACCCAACTCAGTGACTGAGTGGTTAAAGGCGTCGACCGTCTCGTACTGAGGCATTGCAGAGCCTGAGTTCGATCCCTAGCGGGGAGCGAATTTTCGCGAACACCTTTCACAGTTTTTCAGAGGTTTCTATTAATTTAATTGATATTATTATAACTCTTGTTATATAAGTACACCAAAAATTCATTATAAACATTCATTCTGTGTGTGTAAAATTCTCTTTGGGGAGAGATTCACCTACAAACCAACCCACCACTACAACCATCCCCGTGGGCGTCGCTATCGATTGTTTCGCACGAGTCCACACAAAAACCACCTTATCCAGTATGTAGCAGTGGGCGAATTTCAGGCAGAACATATATGATTGTGAGTCCGAATCGTATATTTTTTTTATATCTAACAGCTTGCAGTTAGTTCCCTTTCCGCGAAGAAGGGGCTGATCGACGGAATGTTGTTGGCCATTGTATTATTTTTTTTTATCTCCGCGTATTTTATTACGAAAATGTTGCGCGCAGATGAAATTTCACGAGCGGCTTACTCGGAAAAAAGCAAAACAACAGGGGGGCGGCTGCGCACGGTATGGATGCACATTTTGCTGGAAGGCGGCTGAAAAATATATGGCAGCGAGGGTGGTATTGTGTGTGTATATGTATGCGAGGGGAGGATATAACGACAATACATAAGTTCTAAACTTCGAGTGTTTTTTTAAACGTGAATTTCTTTACATCATAACGTATACCGAGTGATCTAGCTCAGTATCAACCACTGACAGGTGAAAACTGAGATTATTTATTCATAACGATTAGAATTAGAATATACGAGGAACGTCCACAAAGTAAGAGTACTGTTTTTTTACTGCAAGATTTTCATCACTAAAGCCTTGGTTTCCTAGGAAGCGTGTACTTTTAAGATATAAATAGTAAAACCTTGACTATATAGTCAAGGATATGATATGAAAACAAAAAATGTTATGCAAACAAATTCCCTACTAAGGGCCGGTTCTATAATCGACATTTAACCGTTAAATAAGGCTCTTCGTGTAATAAGTTTGAGATATTAATGCCAATATATCAAAATTCCACGAATAACCTTATACTCCAGTTAAATGTCAATTGTAGAACCGGCCCTTAGTAGGGAATTTGTTTGCATAACATTTGTGTATTCATATCATATCCTTGACTATATAGCCAAGGTTTTACTATTTATATCTTAAAAGTACACTTCCTAGGAAACCAAGGCTTTAGTGTTTATTTTCTGCCACCAGATAGAGTATTCGCCGGCTTGAATCGCCAATAGTTCAACCAGTTAATATGGCATTCAACCATTCTCATGCGATTTGGCATGTTATTTTCGGTTGCGTTTATTGTTTTACTATCGGCAACAGACACACAGAGAGAGCGAAAAAAAAATAATGAGTGATTCACGTCGGACTGGTATCTCGCGCAGTGTGTGCATATAAAAAAGTCTGGGCTTGTTTCTGCCGGGAATACTCGTAAAGTTTTATTGTTTATAAATATTGTTCGGGCGGACGTCTGGCCGGCCCCGTCATGTTTGGCAATCGCCGAAATTCGCACTAAACTGTGAACGAAAGACGCGGCGGGGGGACTACAGCTAACCTTGAATGCTGCAATTTTGCACACGTAACCGTGAAATATGCAGAACTGACCGGTAATTATTAGTCGAATATTACTTTGTCATACGAAGTATTTATATACTAATGTACGAGGCATGTTTTTAAAGTTAGTACCGTTTTGAAAAAGAAAAAAAAAACAAGGATACTTTTTTATACAATTTAATTTTTACATGAAAGCCTGTAGACAGTAAAGTTACCCAAGCGCCCTCTCGGCAGGCCACCAAAGAGGTGGAAGGACAGCTGGTCGTCGATATCATAAGAGCAGGACCCGGGATAAGTGTTTGGTCAAAACAAGCCACATGGCTTCCGAAAAGAAGAAGAAGATGAAAGCCTGTACCATAATCTACTTTTCTACATCATGACCTCAATTTCCACTCGTCTCAGCTTTTCCCACACTCTTTTATACATCCTTCCTATAGGTTTTCCCATCTGTTCTTTACCCTACTCCGACATCCCATCTACTGTTGTGATATATTTAAGCGACGCTCGATTGTATGCCAATCGGTCGTTAAGCCACAACGGACCCCTAATGACCTGTTGTGTTATATTTAAGCGACACCCGATTGTCTGGGAAAATAAGCCAATCGGTCGTTAAGTCACAACGAACCCCTAATAACCCATTATCGGCTGATCATTACGAACCCATTAGAAAGTGTGATTAGGACGACACAGAAGAGGACGAACAGTGGCAAGAGTAACCTCAGATGAGACAGTCGCGGAGCGACCAAGAATCCACACACATCATAGTCTTCATCCAAACAAGATCCACAACATTTAACAACACAGCAATAGTTTTAGTCCTCAGTCATTGAGGTGGTGGTGCCTTCCGACGACGTTCCAAGAGTTAAACAGTTGGTATCCAGCGGTGGTTCCGCTCAGCATTGGCGGCATCGACTCGGCAACTGGACCTCAGTATTGGAAGGATCCTCCCATCATTTTACATCAAACCCTTTATCGGCCGGTCGTTACGAACCCATTAGAAATAGTGATTAGGACGACACAGAAGGAGAACAACAGTGGCAAGAGTACCCACAGATGAGACAGTCGCGGAGCGACCATGAAGCCACACACATCACAGTCTTCACCTACACAACATCCACAACTTTCAACAACACCTAACATTAGTTTTAATCCTCAGTTATTGAAGTGGTGGCGGCGATGCTTCTATTTCCTTCCGAGGACATTCCAAGACGTAAACAGTTGGTATCCAGCGGTAGTTCCTTGAGCATTAGCGGTATCGACTCGGCAACTCTACCTCAGCATTGGCCTCACCGGCAGGGACTCTATACGTTGATGTGTAACGATGGAAAGACCCTGCTGATGACGCCAATGCTCAGGTCCAGTTGCCGTCAATGCTGAGGGAAGCCACAGCTGAATACCAACTATTTAAATCTTGGAACATCGTCGGAAGGAACTGGAAGCGTCGCTATCACTACATCAATAACTGAGGACCAAAAAAGTTGAAAGTTGTGGATGTTGTTTGGGTGAAGACTATGATGTGTGAGGCTTCTTGGTCGCTCCGCGACTGTTTCGGCTAAGAATACTCTTACCACTGTTCGCCCTCTTCTGTATCAACCTAATCACGCTTTCTAAGACCCAATTCACACATAGGAGGCGAAGGCGCGGTGCCGGCGCGGCAAGAGGCACGACGTTTTTATGCCACCTCCATATAAACATCTGGTGCAATGTCAACTTAGGTGACGAGGCGCGGACATTTGCCTCGTGGCTCTCGCCGTGCCGGCACCTCTTCGCCTGAGACACGGTGGCTGCGTGGCGAGAGGTACAACTCTTCCACGCCGCCTCTATATAAACATATGGTACAATGTCCACCCCTTCACTGCATATGGACATCACAATCGTCTGTGCGACGTCACGCCTACACCTCGCCTCCGTCCGACGCCGCTTATATGTGAATTGGGCCTAATGGGTTTGTAATGACCGACAGATAATGGGTTGATGGGTCATTAGATGTTCGTTGTGACTTAACGACCGATTGGCTTATTTTCCCAGACAATCGGGCGTCGCTTAAGTAGTCCACATTAATTTGGTGCCAGCGATGGTCTTTCCATCGTTACACATCACTACACTTCCCTCAACAGCTGCACATTATACTCTCGAACTTCACTACTCTTCCACACGACTCCCACTACATGTAAATTCGTGCTGTATGACCACCAATATCGATCTTTCGAGTAACAGCAGACTCTTCAGAAGATAGTCTTGAATTAAAATCGCCTATATGTCTGTAAGTCTAGGCAACAGGTCTTTTGTTAGTCAATTGTTGAAACTTTCTACTGATAGTCATCAGTCATCAAGTGATGTACTGGTATTTTTAGTGGAATAATACTTTAAATAATCAATAGAAACCGTGTGAGGGGTATGTTTGAATACATCTACCAAGTAGGCTAGCATCTAAAAAAAACCTATGAGTTAACAACGCAAAGGATCTATCCGCGTGCGCGATTCGCTGCCGTTATATTTGGACGAGCAGTCTATGCATTTGTATGTGTGTGTGAGTGTGGGGAAGAGCGGTGAAGAGACGGCGGCGGCGACGGCGGTTCGCAGCGCCTGGGTCAGTGACCGCTGAAAGTGAAAAGAGAGGATGTAGTGAGAGTGTCGGTCGGTCTCCCATTCAACTGCATCGTAACCCGGCCGATGGTTAACCCACTGCTTCTCTTCACGCACACACACACACACACACACACACACACACACACACACACACACATACATACATACCCACAGTTGCACATAGCATACAGCGAAATAATTAAAACGCTCTAAATTAATGCGATTCGAGCTAATTGCAGCCCCTTCACACAAAGAGGGAGCGCGTCGCCCCCTCGGTTCCACTGTCAAGGTGGCTGCTGCGGCTGCTGGGGATAGGTCAATGACAGCGGGACAAAAAGAAAACCCGACCAAATGGGCTGCATAAATGTATCGATTTCTCCAGCTATTTACATTCCCCATTCTAACTCGTGTAAACCGTAAATTATTGTGCACGAGTGTAATGTTTTACAAAGCGTAAATAACAACGCTTGAAACGAACCAATTATATCGTGAGAAATGGTTTTGCAGAATGTGCGTATATGTGCAATAGCAACTAAATAGAACAAACCATAATAAATCTATTTTGGTATGAATTTCCTCCCCAAACAAAAAGTCCTGCAACAATCAATAATCAAGCATCATGTTCAATTCACACTTTTGAAAAACTTCTGAAGTGGAAGGTCGTAACACTCACATACATAAACACTAAAACACGGCAGTTACTATAAAAATAATTCTATCTTTATAGGGCTATCAGCCGTGAGGGTTTTCCGTCGGACAAGGGAGAAGCTCAGAGGAGTTTTAATCATCCGGTATTTACGTTAACTTCACAGAAAACCTCTGAAAAACAGTGAAAGGTAATTAGCCTCGTGGGGTTCACACTTAGGCTCAATTTACACATTAGCGGCGTCGTGCGAAGGCGCGGTGTAGGCGAGGTGCAGGCGCGACGTTGTACAGGCGATTGTGATGTCCATATGCAGTGAAGAGGTGGACATTGCACCATATGTTTACATAGAGGCAGCGTGGAGAGTTATGTCTCTCGCCTCGCAGGCACAGTGTCTCAGGCGAAGAGGCGAAAGCGCGGTGCCGGCGCGCCGAGAGGCACGACGCTTTCACGCGCCCTCTATATAATCATGTGGTGCAATGCCCACTTAGGTGACGAGGCGCGGGCATTTGCCTCGTGCCTCTCATGCGCCGGCCCGCCTGAGACACTGTGCCTGTGAGGCGAGAGGCATAACTCTTCCACGATGCCTCTATGTTAACATAAGGTGCAATGTCCTCCCCTTTCACAGCATATGGACATCACAGTCGCCTGTGCGACGTCGCGTCTGCACCTTGCCTACACCGCGCCTCCGTCCGACGCCGCTTATGTGTGAGACACTGTGCCTGCGAGGCGAGAAGCATAACTCTTCCACGCCGCCTCTGTGTTAACATAAGGTACAATGTCCACCCCTTCCACTGCATATGGACATCACAATCGCCTGTGCGACGTCGCGCCTGCACCTTGCCTACACCGCGCCTCCGCCCGACGCCGTTTATGTGTGAATTGGGCCTTAGGCTCAGTACGAGACGGGCAACGCCTCTAACCACTGAACTGGATTCAGTTACAAATAGTGAGAAATACAGTAACTACCACTGTTCACTCCAAACACACATACATAAAAATTCCGTGCAGATTCCTATTAGAAATTGTGTAATGGATACATAAAAACGAGAAGGGGATTAATATGAAGAAACAACTTCGTATTGCAATCGCTTGCCGCGATCGAAATCCTGCAAATAAATTCAGCCAATTACAAATGGCAATAACTATTGATTGCGTCTAATGGAAATTGCGGACCTTTGAACTCGAGGAGTACAGTAATGGTTACATAATTTACCGTTGCCACGCTGATACAACAGAGTTTTTTATGCCCACATCCCCGCGGGAGCCGTACGTACGTTCGGCGTTTGAATGGAATACAATTACCCAAGCAATAGTTGATTTGAAGATATTCAATACTGTGATTTGTATTGTAATTAACAACCATTATTGATAAACGAAGAGCAAATTATTGCCTTGATGAGTCACACTCTGAAGATCTTGCTAAAAATAATACACAATCGCATCTTTAGAAATATATAGCCTATACCGAAAGGTAAAAGGCAACTAGATAAGATATATCTTTAGAAAACTAGAAGAAAGCATCAGCAGATTGGTTTTATGAGAGGCATGGAAACCAACACCTCTTGTGAGACTATCTTCCATCGAAGATTGTCGATCATCATGACGATTTGCATGCTAGAGGCGGACGATCTGAATAAACTTCTTATACTCTAGCCGTACAGTGGCACCGTCATATTTAGAAGACAAAATAAGAGATATACACAATTCTGGTGATATAATTGAATAACCTACGCCCACTGGCCATCAGCCACGATGCCCTACGGCGCACACTGGGGCCGGTTCCCGCAAACATGGCCAATATTCTAAACCTTCGTTTAGAAGACCAAATTTTGTTCGTCGGTGCTTTTCAAGGTAGTTGATTACGAATCCGATTCCAAAAATTCAAAATGGCAGATCCAAAATGGAGGGAAAAAAGTTAATTTTGGAAATTGTGTAGCTCGAAATAACGTACACGTGGGGTTTTGAGGTAACTGAATACAAACCTGATGTCGGATTAAAGAAATTCAAAATGGCAAGACAAAAAAAGTAAATTTTGCAAATTATTGATTCCAAATTATTTGCAAGGGGGGTTTTGAGGTTCCTAATTACAAAACCGATGTACGATTTTCAATACTCAAAATGGCGGACACAAAATGGTGGACAATAAGTAAATTTTGCAAATAATTGGGTTTAAATATACTTGCACGGGAGGTTTGTAAGTCGGACAAGATTTGAGTGAGGAGGTTGAGATATGTCAGGCAAAGATGCCTGACATATCTCAACCTCCTTACTCAAATCTTGTCTGACTTTGATCTTTGATGTTTGATGCCTATAGAGGTTTAAGATATTCATACATCTTTGCTGTCAATAACTTTCTAACTTAAGTAACAGCTTCGGTTGTTGAATTCTGTCGAAGGCGTTTTGGAAGTCGATGAAACAGATGTAACAACTTCGGTTCTGCTATTTAATATGTACATTCAAAGTATATTTGAAGAAGCATTGATAGAAGAAACGAGAGGTATACACTTTTATTTTGCTACAAAGTAGAAGGTATGACCGAGTCCTAGCTATTTGTCTGATGAATACTTGCCCATACTTACGCATGGTAAAGCAATTACAATAAAAACGGCTCGACTCGCCCAGTATTTATACACAATAAACCATCGTAACGTATCATTTAGTTGCAGAGGAAGTTTATCTGCGCATAAAGTTATTTATTAATTAATCCTGCGGATGGTGGACTATTAATAATATCTCGTCGACCTTAATCCCGGCGAAAAACGCGTTAAATTGAGCGATAAAACCCGGAGATGGTTGTCTTGAATTGCATGCAGCGCTCGTGCCGGCTCGTTTTAATTACAGCTGGATTAATTAGATCTCCCCGGCGACAAACCGAGTGCTTTAATTATAATAAAGCTCACCTTCGTACGAAGTTAACCCGCAAGAGACCTTTTACAATATTAATTAACACTCTGTATGTATATGTAACGACTTTTGGTTATGCCGTCTATGTGGTTCAACACAGAATAGAGTGAATGTGTAGTTACCTGAAGGATAGGATGCAAACAAAAAAAACTAAAGTGGGTTCTGCTACGTCTACAGCGGTTTTTCATGGGTTTTCCGTAGGGGTCAGTTATTTATACTCTTATACTATGACATAGTAAGCATTATGAAAACAGTAACTACTAATGCTTTCCATTTTGGGTGGACGTCCGACCCAAAAGATGCAAAGACAGCTGGACATCGGGATCACAAGAGGGAAAATTGTTGGAAAATAACAGGATTCGTCCTAAAACAACAACAAGAAGAAGAAGAAGAAAAAGAAGAAGAAGAAAAAGACGAAGAAGAAAAAGAAGAAGAAGAAAAAGAAGAAGAAGAAAAAGACGAAGAAGAAAAAGAAGAAGAAGAAAAAGAAGAAGAAGAAGAAAAAGAAGAAGAAGAAAAAGAAGAAAAAGAAGAAAAAGAAGAAAGAGAAGAAAAAAAAGTAAAAGAAGAAAAAGAAGAAAAAGAAGAAAAAGAAGAAGAAAAAGAAGAAAAAGAAGAAAAAGAAGAAGAAAAAGAAGAAGAAAAAGAAAAAGAAGAAAAAGAAGAAAAAGAAGAAGAAAAAGAAGAAAAAGAAGAAAAAGAAGAAAAAGAAGAAAAAGAAGAAAAAGAAGAAAAAGAAGAAGAAGAAGAAGAAGAAAAAGAAAATGAAAAAGAAAAAGAAGAAAAAGAAGAAAAAGAAGAAGAAAAAGAAAAAGAAAAAGAAGAAAAAGAAGAAAAAGAAGAAGAAAAAGAATAATAAAAAGAAAAAGAAGAACTGCGCACGTCGATTTAGATAAATACCAAACGCATAAGCTACTCTTTTTCAAAACATTTCAAATATGACTTACACCACTTTCATTCTCACAGGTTCATATAGTAGCACCAGTTGCTAATTAAATTTTATTATTATCAACAGCCCCAATAAAGGATGAATAAGAACATTTGTTGTTAAAGAATATAAACCATACAATTTTACGTTCGTGTGACTCTGTCCTTAGGTAAGGCCATAAATTATCAATTCTAACACTGCAGCGCTTTTAGAAAATATGTCTAGACTGTGTTGTTTATGGGAGCGCTCGCTAAGAAACCAATTTGTCATATTTTCACCCACGGCGCGCTCTCGCCTCTGGCCAAAAAAATATAAAGCACGAGATTAATCCGCTGCAGCTACCCCACCACAACGAGCCGAATCGGTTCAAGAATATATAACTCAACAACTCTTATATCTCAATTATGAATTTAAGAGAAAGATTTAAATTCGAATGTCTTTACGGGTTGCCGCGAATATTAAGTGTTAAACTTACCGTCCAAATGATTTAGGTTTGAGGATAATGGAACTCACCTGAAACAAAAACACAATTATTATTTTAATGAATTTACATGAGATTTTGTAAATATTATCACACACCACAATAGTAATTTTTGTACTAAGTCATTTCCCGCATTGATTTGGGTGCGGGAAATACTACTTCCTGCACTAGTGCGGAAAGTAGCCAGTGTTTCCAACTTAAAATTCGGTAACAATGTAAATATGTGTTTATAAATATGAAAATACATGCAAGCACAGCGTACACGAATAATGTATCTTATTTTTTGTACGAATAAATACTTAATATGTATTTAAAGTTGTGACAAATAGGTTATCTCTCACTACAAATTACATTTAATTTAAAGTCTATATTTTCTTAAAAATTGTTCAGTACCATATCGTTAATTTTAAATGGTATTTGAAATATAATAGATGTACACTATGCTTTCATGCATTTTCATACCTATAAATACACATTTACATTGCTACTGAATTTTAAGTTGGCGACACTAGCTATTTCCCGCACTAGTGCAGGAAGTAGTATTTCCCGCACCCAACGAGAATTGACTTGTCTTAGGACATGAGTACAAAAATAATGTTGTCTAATACTGCCGAACAAGTAAGAACCTCTTTATGATATATACGAGGCGTGTTTTCATCGTCCCAGTTTTTACCCATAGATTTTTTCATGGGATAAAACGACTCTTTTGTTGTTGAAATAATGGAATATTTCTTTTGTATTGAAAAAAAACTATGCACACAGAGGTGAGGAGGACTGGTAGGTCAAAACCAACCATACTATATATATATATATATATATATATATATATATATATATATATATATATATATATATAAATATATAGTGTGAATCCACCTGTTAGAAATCTAGACATATCTAGATTTCGATCTTATTAGATCTCATCAGTGTAGCTCAGCTAGTGAGGATGAATTCACATAATATCTCGAGTGGTTGTATACAAAAATTATACAACTAATTCCCTAGGAGGAAAGTTAAACGCCATCTGGTGGATCCACATCAATTAGTAGGGCACTACCAGGTGATGGCATGAACATGTTGACGGTTATTACCATATGGGTGTGCATTGCTAATTGATGTAGTGCCGTCAGATGGCGTTTAACTTTCCTCCTAGGAGGTTAGTTGTATAATGTGTGGCAACTAGTTTATTAGATATTACAAATAAATGTAATTGATTGTTCATTATAGGCGATAATTTTAGTTGTTAAGAATGTGGTATGTTGAATAAAATGAATTTTAATCCAAAATAGTACATATATCTTTCTAATCTAACGACTAATAATATTAATAAAATACTATGATAATTACAACAGGTCTGTTTGGAATATAAATAGAATGCGTTACAGCCATTTATATTTATTATTCATGCATCCTAATCAAAGTTATTTACGATTATTAACTCGGATCTGTCGCGGGGCTTCATTACAGAACCAGGCTCTAAATATTACAATGAACGGCCTGATAAGCGAGCAAATAAGCGAGAAGAGATAAAGTGCATTGACCCGGTAGTGCAAGTGTGTCAGATATTAGCATCTCGTCGCATCTGACATTCTACATTGCCTATGCTCTAGAAGGCCCCCCTTAATAAGAACACGTTGAATATTTATTGGCCTCTCTAGAGTGCGCTCGCTTTATAAGCGCGCGCGCGCCGACCGTTTTATTGTTTATCGAGTTTCTAATGCATGGAAATTTATTTGCTGGCTCCAGGTAAATCATAATCGTTGAGGCACGCAACTGGTTATATATTAGAAGAGAGAAGAATAGAATGTAATAGCATAGTATATGTAAGAAGCAACTACGACAACAAAAACAGATTTACATTTGCCACAACAAATTATACACTCATGTACAAAATATTCAAATCTGGAAGTAAGAACACGCATCGAAATAGCCAGAACAACGTTCCTTAAGATGAGAACAGTATTTTGCGAGAGAAGCCTAAACCTGAAACTAAGATACCGGCTCGTTAAGTGCTACATTCACTCGGTACTGTTATATGGTGTGGAGGACGTTGAAGATCAATACTATGAACAGAATAGAAGCGTTTGAGATGTGGATCTTTCGAAGAATGCAGAGAATATCTTGGGTGCTGTATATCACGAGTAATGAGGTTCTTAGACGCATGGACAGAGATAGAGAACTATTGGCTACTGTGAAGAAACGTAAGACTAGGACATATCTTCAGAAGTACAAAATATAGCCGTCTAAAATTAATAATGGAGGGCAAGATAGAGGGCCGCTGTGGTCCAGAACGAAGGAAATGCTCCTGGTTAAAGAACATAAGGGATTGGACTAGTCTGGACTCACACTCATTGTTCAGAGCGTCACAACACCGTGCGGAATTTGCCATGATTGTTTCGGTAATGGAGAAGGCACCTAAAGAAGAAGAAGATATTTAAACGAATCTAATTATTTCCATCACAACCAACCGCTATTAATTTTCAATTCGGATTTCCTCCCGATTCCCAATTGGCTGGCAATTAAGCAATAACCTTGTTCCGGTGCGTGTACTACGGTAATCCGCGCATAACCCAGTTTCGGATGCATACGCACCGTAGTCGTTGCTCGCATTATACTTTAATTTAATGTATTCGTCGTGTCCAGCCAAGGTAATTGTGTACGTGCCGTGTCACTGGCCCTAGCCGATGGGCCCCCCCCGCTACACATAAATTACAAAATGCATGGCACACACGGACACACCGCGGTTCCGTGTCGCCTGAATGCATTAAAATATTTAAGCTACAACTAGACTGTTCGGTAGTAATCTCGATTCTAATTGAGTCTAGGATTAATTGTTGCTGGGAGATTTGATTACAATGATATAACGACTGTTCAAATGATAAATGAAGTTGAGTGTTTCCAACTGACCAATATGTATTAAAAATATAATTTAGATCCTTTAAGCTACTTCATAATAACACCACTTATGCCCGCACTACACGGCTACGATCATTGTTGAGTACAATATTGATAAGGTAAATTGTAGAATCTTACTAATGTCAATCGTTTTAAGATCTGATTTTTGTATGGTACAACGCTTTAAGACCATCTTATTATTAAAACGGTCTTAAACTAGTTAAGATTCGTTGGAAAACCGGGCGTTAATTTCGTAAAAAAAAATAATAGCCGACTTCTTGTGCATTTATCGCCAAAAATAAACTGCAACTACAGATAAAACGTACCACCAGGTTTGAAAAACATAAAAACATATCGCCGATTTGTTTCTTCTGTGAATTCGGTAACGGCTCCCGTGGCTAAACGACCGTTCGCGCGTTTATTACTAATTACGGTGCCTGAATAAATAAAGACGTGGCGTTTGTGTTTATATTTCTCGTTCGGCCCGCGGTTTGTTTAGCGATAAGTGCACGGCGAATTGGGTCGCCATTCCAGTGCGTGCCCGAGAAACAAATAAATAAGCAAACGCCGGTTGTTGCACGGTTTGCGTTTTCGAGACGATTTGGGGGCTGCCAGCGACCACACAATTGAAAAATTCTTCACGGAATCAGTACAATTCACCGTCAAATCGTAATCACCTACTTGTGAAATGTGTATACACACACGAAATTTATTTCGATACTATAACTTAATTTTCATATGAAATATAATTCAAATTAAGTGATTATGAGAAATCTGGTATTAATTTTGATTATAAATAAACGTAAATTTTCAGCAAAATCAAGATTTTCATAAATAACAGGTGTTTCATTTCGAGGATAGAACTTTGAATTGAACTAAAATACAGAAAATTATTTTAATGGCCACGAATGTTAACTTTTTTTAAAGATAATTTTATGGCATTAATGTTTAAATATGATTTCGGATATGTGGCCGCCGCGGCTGGCGCGTACGTGGCGTAATCTGGAAGTCCAATTTACGATCACTATTCGCAGCATTTCTGGTCGTATTTCGGCAATAACGCGTCGAATGTTGGCTTTCAAGTGTTCAATAGTCTCTGCCTTATCAGTGTAGACTTCACATACCCCCCAAAGAAATTAGTCCAGCGGTGTTAAATCACACGAACGTTGTGGCCAGTTGACTGATACATTTCTCGATATGAATCAATATATTGTTTTTTGTGCTTCAATTGGATGGTATTGACATCAAGACAAGAGGAGGCCAAATGCCTGCGCGCGATATAATTAATGTACTGCAAGGAACATTTGATCCTGTGAGAATGAAAGTGGTGTAAGTCACTTTTGTGTTGAATAAACTCTTTCAGAATTTGTTTAAACAAAATGTAACTTCTGTATGCATTCAATTACGCGAGTGTGCTAGGGTTGTCCAACAGTACGACTATCAGGGGGATCTACTGACTGCTCCGTTATATATAAATATAACTAGGTGACATACCTGTGGTTCGATAGGGAATCAATTAAATTAATTAAATCATAGAAAATTAGAGAAATTGCAAAAAAATAGTATAGTGCTACGTTTAATTCGCTTGCAATCGTGAATCAACATAGCGTGGAGTAGGCATCCATTCCAACCAAACTATGCCCGTTTACTATTTCAAACAAACTCTGCACTAAATTGCTTCAGTGCAGTTATCGCCAAAATAACTATAATTCAGTTCGTTTATTTCAGCTGTACTAATTATCTATTGTAGCTACCTTGAGGCTTCTGAAAATATGTGAACGCATAATGCGTGGGATCGGCTGGATTGTGTCGCTCGCTTTGATATTCGCCTATCATTATTATTAGAACGTAAAAATTAGGTCGGATGGTGTTGACACTCGTTCGGAAATAAGTCAATTTGCTGAAATATGCCAGGGATTTGTGACCTCGGCGATGTGAATAATAGAAGCCGTATGCTAATGTTTAATAATTTTGAGTCTTTGTGACTATGTTATATTTTTCGTATATATTTCAAAATTAACGATACGAGGGTTATAAATAAAGTTGTGGCAACATAAATAGAAATCAATGTATATTGATCTTACAAGTAATATTGTATTATATTCCTGCCAAAATTATTTCCAACATTAATATTTTCAGTTTATTTTTTACTGAATTGTATTTATGTATTATTTATGTATATACGAGGCATATCCAGAAAGTAAGAGTACTGAATTTTTGTAGGTGTTAAATTTTTTTATTTAAACAAAAAAATTACGTGAAACTTTAGTACATAATAAAAGCTATTTTTCGACATAGTCGACATTCCTCTCTATGCAGGTGGTGTAGCGAGGTATCAATTTTTTGATGCCTTCCTCGAAGTAGTTTCCCGCCAACTCCTTCGTCCACTTCTCCAACTCCTCCTTTACCTCCTCGTCGGTTAAAAACCTTTTTCCACCCATGTGCAGCTTCAGGGAGGTAAAGAGATAGTAATCTGAAGGTGCTAGATCAGGGGAATGCGCGGGATGATTCAGGACATCCCATTTAAACGAGACGAGCAGTTGCTTCGTGGCGTTGGCCGTGTGTGGTCTGGCATTGTCTCCTTTTGTCAGCATGCCTCTCCTCTTGTTCTGAATCGCCCTCCGCAATTTTTTTAAGGTCTCACAGTATCTTGCAGAGTTGATGGTCTCCCCTTGAGGCAGATATTCGATTAAAATTATGCCTTGACAGTCCCAAAACACGGATGCCATGACTTTCTTGGCTGAAATTGTGATTTTGAACTTTTTGGCGGAGGGTGAAGAGGTGTGACGCCACTGTTGAGACTGTCTTTTGGTTTCGGGCGTGTGGTGTGCTACCCAAGTTTCATCTCCAGTTACGATGGAGCGGAGAAATTCATCTCCATGGAGTTTCCAGCGCCTCAAAAACTCTTGCCCGGCCTCCACTCGATTCAACTTGTGTCTGTCAGTTGTTTTGGGACCCACCTCGCGGACAGTTTCCGATATCCGAGGGTTTCTGTGATTGTTTCGTGTAGTAGAGATCTGGAGATTTGCGGAAACATCGTAGAAAGTTCATCCACAGTCAATCTGCGATCGTCACGGAGCGCATTTTCAATTTTTTCCACAATTTCGTCAGTCACAATTGAAGGTCTTCCGCTCCTCTGATCATGATGCACAGACGTACGACCATTCTTAAACTCGCGACCCCACTTGTACACATTCGTACGATTCATAGCTTTATCACCATATGCAGTTTTCACCTCATTATAAATCTCAAATGGAGGTTTTCCCTTCCAAACGAGATAACGGATGACGCCGCGTATTTCGCACTTGGCGGGAGATTGGATTGACATTATTCACGAAACTTGTTGTCGTGTCAACAGTTCTCAACGTACTGACCTCGAACCGGTCTCGGTGCAAAGGGGAGGAGTCAGGCTACACTGCCGTGTGGCCAACATGATGAAAATAAAATCCCTCCGACCGTGAGAGCCTCAGTTACTTTCTGGATATGCCTCGTATATGATTAATAAAAATTTAAAAAAAAAATTAAATAAAATTAAAAAAAAATAAATCAAAGCATATCTTTATATATGTATAAATCTAAAAAAAAAAAAACAAGCTATGCTCGTCCACTATTTCAAACGACTTGAACTATTCACTACACTATTATCCGTTATTTTCTATGATTAATTTAATGTCATTTATTAATTTAAGACTAATTAAAAAAATATATGTGAAAAATAATGTAAGGCAAAGTTCAAGTCGTTTGAAATAGTGGATGGGCATAGTTGGGTTGGTAGGGACCGCCCACCCACCCCACCATCGCTCGCATAGTTTTTTCAGTGGATATCAATGTTTTATATTGTTTAAACTATTCCAAGAAGAGTGTTATCCTATGGAAAAACTATGCAAGCAAAGGTGGGGTGGGCGGGCGTTCCCTACCAACCCAACTATGCCCGTCCACTATTTCAAACGACTTGAACTATGCACTACATTGGTTCATACATACTTTTACGAATTAGACGTAAATTAACAAATGGAATTAATTGAATAGAATATAAGTTAATGGATAACAAACGTATAGTGCAGAGTTCAAGTCGTTTGAAATAGTGGACGGGCATAGTTGGGTTGGTAGGGGCCGCCCGCCCACCCCACCTTTGCTGGCATAGTTTTTTCATAGGATAACACTCTTCTTGGAATAGTTTAAACAATAGAAGACATTGATATCCATTGAAAAAACTATGCGAGCGATGGTGGGGTGGGTGGGAGGCCCCTACCAACCCAACTATGCCCATCCACTATTTCAAACGACTTGAACTTTGCCTTACATTATTTTTCACATATATTTTTTTAATTAGTCTTAAATTAATAAATGACATTAATTTAATCATAGAAAATAACGAATAATAGTGTAGTGAATAGTTCAAGTCGTTTGAAATAGTGGACGAGCATAGTTATTTTTTGCATTTAAATTCAAAGTTCTATACCTCGAAATGCAACACCCTTTTTATAAGGATATGCTGCACACAAGTAATAATATTATTTTGATTAATATCGAGAAATGGACTTGTCAACTGATCAACTGATTTAACACCGATGGAAAAATTTCTTTGGGGGTATTTGAAGGCACTTGTCTGCGCTCATAAGCCAGAGACTATTGAGCACTTGGAAGCCAACATTCGACGCGTTATTTCCGAAAGACGACCAGAAATCCTGCGAAAAGTGATAGCAAATTGGACCTCCAAATTACGCCAAACACGCGCGAGCCGCGGCGGCCACACATCAGAAATCTTATTTAAACATGAATGGCATAATATAATCTTAAAAAAAAAGTCGCATTCGTGGCCATTCAAATTATTTGTGTGTTTTATTTAAATTCAAAGTTCTACGCCTCGAAATGAAACACCCTTTGTAAGGATATGCTTTGATATTAATGTTGGTTGTAAATTCGTAATTTGGTTATTGTTTGACCTCAACAACTTCTCTATTCCCCTAACGCGCATACACAACGACACACGGACGCGCTGGTTGACCTCCACCTAAGTTCCGGTTGTATTCACGTTGCCCGAGGGGGGGTTAAAAAGTGAACCCCCTCGAAAATATGCCACAATAAACCTGGGTCAAGGTTTTTTATTCCGGCATATCGCGAATAATAGTTTTATTTTGTTGAATAGTTTTTAGCATAGCGTTTTTGTGGGTTACTTTAAATGGGGGCTTGGAAAACATTTGTAAAGATTTATTTGTCTGTACAAATGTTCCCCGCGACGTCGCCTCTTCTTTATTAAAAAGACGAAGCGGAATAACAAAAAAAAAAAGAACTACAGGCAGGCGTCAGCTGCCTTTTAATAACAGGCCAAATATTTACACTGGACGTTTTTAATTTCGGGCAGCCTGCAGCCCCTGCGGCGGTTGGAATTAAAGGATCAGACGCTGGCTGGCATATTCCTGCACTTTCGCTTTTTTTTCAGCTCGGGATTTTTCTATGTGTTTCTCTGTGTATGCATGTATATGTCTGTATGTGCGTAATCGCGCCCGCCTTTCATGCCTAAAACCCACCGCCGTCCGTTCGAATAGAGATAATTTGAAAAGGGGGAAAGTGGGCGGCAGTGGATTGTGCTGATTAATTTTTTTTGCGCTACAGCTCTAACTTTGTTTGAATTGTATACAATCAGAGCCGTATCTGAGGGGGATTTGGGGGAGGGGGTGGGGGGTTAATAAATAAAAATAAAGTAAAGTTTGTTTCTTTCTATTTCGTAATGAATACAAATTAATTGTCTCCGATTCTTTAAACAAACCGAGACGTGGAAACTAACGAAGAGAGATAAAAGTAGAATACAGGCAATGCAAATGAAATATCTCACAGGTGTAAAACAAGTTACGAGAAGAGACAGAATAAGAAATGATGACATCAGAGAAGAACTGGGAATTGAAGCTACAGAAAAGTATATAGAAAAGAAACAACTAAACTGGTGGGGACATTTAATTAGGATGGACAAAAAGAATCAAACAAAACAGGTATAGGAAGCAAGAACTGGAAATAAAAGAAGAAGATGTAGGCCAAGAAAACAGTGGGACAACAGAATCGAGCAAATAATAATCCGGAAAGTAAAGACAGTTATACAAGCAAGAGAACTGGCGAAGAACAGAAAAGAGTGGAAAGAATTTACAAATCTATAAACAACAATTCTACCTCGGCCCTTACAACCAGCGGTGCACGACCGCGATACTGCACGCCACGTGGCGAGTAGTCATGCTAAACCATGCTAAACGAAAGCGCCTTATGTAGTAGTAGTTTGATTCATGTCCTTGATTAAAAAATATACAAATAAATTTAGCATTGTATTGAAAACGAGTTGCTTACAGCTCCTTAAATTTCTTCATCTGTTTTTATTTTAGTGAAAAAATTCGAAATAAAATTAAATAAGTGTGTGATTAATAACGGGCGCTGGTCGTTAATCCCACAGTGCAAACGATTCTAACTATTTACGCAGCCACTTATCGGGCTCGGCTTTCCGTGGTCAACAGGAACGCGAACGAGACTTTTTTTTATCCGCTCCACGCCGTTTGACACGCCGTGACTAGTGACCTGTGCGTGTTTGCTGCGACAATATTGGTTAGGTCAAAGATTATTAGAGTCCCTACAATTAACACGTAATCGAATACAAAAATTTACGTGGAGATGGAACACCTAAAACCTATCCAAATATGCTTGCATGCATTCTCATATTTATAAATACAGATTTCCATTGGTGCTGAATTTTAAGTTGGCAACACTGGCTACTTTTCGCACTAGTGCGGGAAATAGTATTTCACGCACCCAAATTAATGCGGGAAATGACTTGTCTCAGGACATGAGTACAAAAATTACTATTTTGTACTCTTGTCCTAAGACATGTCATTCTCGCATTGATTTGGGTGCGGAAAATAGTATTTCCTGCACCCAAATCAATGCGGGAAATGACTTGTCTTAGGACATGAGTACAAAAATTACTATTTTGTACTCATGTCCTAAGACAAGTCATTCTAGCATTGATTTGGGTGCGGGAAATGCTACTTCCCGCACTAGTGCGTATTTATAAATATGAGAATGCATGCAAGCGCAGCGTACACCTCTTATACTTCAAATACCATTAAAAATTGCAACATTATTATACGCTTTAGTGCATCCTATATAATACTCGATAGAGAATAGACCGATAAAAAAAACATTTTCCTTATTACACATAACGATAAACCGTGGATGCGATCCCGAATAATCCGAGACTTTATCGCCCTCCTGCTCGCATGACATATTTACAAAAAAAAAAAACTGGATATAAGTTCCATTCAACCAAACGCGCGCCGCCGCCGCCGTCCGATGCCTATGCATACATAAGCGGCCCGATAAAAAATATAATAAAACGTAAATAAATATGAAATTTCAGATAAACGACGATAACGCGGCCCGCCCGACGCGTTCAAAATTAAATAATAATCACGCTATTAACAATAAAAAGAAAATTATAATGGGACTTGTTCGGCCTTCGGAATAACACCAATCGTTTACTGCTTGGCACTGTTCGGGGTTAGTTATCAGTAAAATTTCTTTGTTTGATAAAGACAGTAGTTACAAATATTTTTTTTAGTAACCCATCTAAGTGGCCTAGTGGTTAGAAGCGCAGTCTCCTACGTAGAGAGCATTTGAACGAATGTTCATAGTTTTCAGAGACTTTCTGTGATGTTAGGGGTGTTTAAGCATCCTCTGAGCATCGTCTTTGCCAGCAGAAAAGCCTCACAGCTAATAGCCCACTACAAACATTTAGCTACAATCAAGAATATAAATGGGTCATTTACAATAAGCGCGGTAGCGTAGCGGTAAAGCCCTGGTTTCCTAGGAGAACGGTCGCTTTAAAGCGGCCGCTTTTGACGTCATTGACAAATCACAAAGGTCGTTTTAAGTATATGTAATAGAAGAACTCACAATTTTGCATCGTAATTCATTGGGGTTTTGCAGTACGTTGAGGTATTACACTTTATAGGAAACTATATTCGTTTATATACACGTAGAATTATTTTTGTGACGTAAAAATGACGTCAAAAGTGGCCGTTTTTAAGCGGCCGCTTTCCTAGGAAACCAGGGCTTTAGCGAAATTGCACACATGTATAAAAATGCGGGCGTTTCCAGCAGCACAGTAAAACTATGACAAAACATGGGTAATTATCTCTACCATAATTATCGCATAACATTACTGAACAATTCTGAACGTCTGAATTTATACAGCCACTACTACATATACTATATTACCACTACCGCGCTTATTGTGAATGGCCTATAAGGATGGGAGGATTAACAGCAAACTCCAAAGTTTTAATAAAAGAAATGATGAAGCCATCAATATTAAAAGACGCTTTTTTCAAGCCTTACGCCGGTACCTCAAAAATCTGACATTACTTTACATATATTACCATATGGGTGTACATTGCTAATTGGTGTGGTGCCGCCAGATGGCGTTTAACTTTCCTCCTAGAGGGTTAGTTGTATAATTTTTGACGTTATTTTATATTATGTCCACATTTTCTACTGTTCTTGGGACTAGACTTTGTATACCAACACAAAAAAAATACACAGTTTATCAAATGAGAATGATGGACATATCAACGCCTCTGTATCTTATCATAACTTTTAATGCATTATATTAATTGCAAATAAGTATATTTCTCTGTTCACCTTTCTCGCCTAGATCGGCATATTGAAATTCCAATGTGTTCGGGGGGGTTAGTTATCAGTAAAATTGCTTCGTTTGATAAAGATAAATAATGTTTTTAGTGACCCATCTCGGTGGCCTAGTGGTTAGAAGCTTTTAATGCATTATAGTAATTGAAAACAAGTAATAATTTCTCTGTTCACTTTCCTCGGCTAGATCGGCACATTGAAATTCCAAATCAGGCAATTTTATTTGTCTAGCCAAACGGCCAATTATCGAATCGCCCAAACCAGTAGGGTGAATTAAAAATAGCCTCGAGACGAGAACAACAGACACGCAGATAAGGAAACGCCTAATCGCGCATAATGGTGACAGGCTCAAAACAACAAAATTAAAGGGCCGCCCCGAAACAAAACACACTATCGATGGCAACTTATCAAACTTGCCCGGTTGTGCGGCAATAGAGAGGCAGGCATATCTATTTCAGGTATGCCGCTTTGGCGAAATGAAAGCGGTTTGTAATGGGGCGCGTTTGCAAAAAATCGCGCGTGACATTTCGAGATTGTAATTCGTTTTGCGCGAGCGAGCCGGTGAGCGATGTGCGTCGTGGGCGGGTGGGAAAGGTGTGCGAACCACCGTACAAATTTCTCTCGCGCGAGCCCATAAGGTTAGAGAAAGATTAGGGAGAGCAATGGCTGAGCAAATAGAATTATGCAATTTTGAGGTTTTTTGATGCTTTTTACTCTGATTATTCTACCATCCTTGCCTGAGCCATCTCTTTTTTCGCAATTTTTTCTCTAATTACTTTAGTGCAGGTTTCTTTGTGTCTTTTTACATATTATCTGCTTTTTTAACAAAAGGACAAAATTGATTTAAAGAATATATAAGTAAAATAGTACAACTTACCCTCGAAGAGGGAAGTTAAACGCCATCTGGCGGCACCACATCAATTAGCAATGCACACCCGTATGGTAATAACCATCAACATGCTCATGTCTTCAGGATCACCGAGTAGTGCCCTCTAGAGAATAATATTCTAACAGAGTGCTTGAGATATCAGCAAAAAGTGTATTGCTACAAATTTATGGGGAATCTGTAACCCCCATAGCGCGTCCCCAGGTTGCGGATAGGGGAATGCCCGGTAGATATTCCGGGTAGGAAGTAGGTATGCCTCCCGCGGACCAACAGATCTGGTAATGGGCAGCAGTATTACCAATACCGTGCAGAAGACGACTGAAAAATAATTTCTTTAAAGGCTCTTGTTTCGGCGCAGCTGAAAGCCAGCATAATCGGCGATAGTACTTCGGTGTGGAAAGCAAGGAGAAACTACCGCACAATAACTCTCAAGACAAACAATCATGACGAGAAACCAAATAGAGCTGGCCCCTAGTCCGTGGCAGACCTTAAATGGCCAAGGGGTGCGAAGAATACTCACGATGAATAAGGATAGGACCCACCCGAAAGTGGAAACTAATGCAGAAATTCCTATAATAATCGGTACATGGAATGCACGAAGTATGTACATGTCCGGAAAAATTCATAATATAAACAAAGAGATGAGAAGACTAGGTATCAACGTTCTGGGAATTAGTAAGATGAGGTGGCCTGGTGCGGAAAAACCTGTATAGACGACTCTACGGTATATTTCTCTGGCAACGATCTGGCAGATCACTCAAATACTAGACAAAAACGCAAACAAATCAGTCTTGAACTATGTACCGCACTCGGACAGAGCAATGCTACTCCAACTAAAAGCAAACTTCAAAAACATTAATATCAAACAAGTCTATGCACCAACAGCTGACAAACCGGAGTCAGAAATATCCGATTTCTATACGCAATTAAAAGAACTAAAAGCATATACGAAGAAAAACGAAATTACCATAATAATGGGAGATTTTAATGCGAAAGTGGGCAAAGGAAGAGTTCCTGATGTTGTTCGTAACCATAGTCTGGGCTTTTGAAATGACAGAGGCGACTTGCTGGTGCAATTCTGCCAAGAAGAGAACCTTATGATTAGTAACACTTGGTTCCAATTACCTAATAGACGACTCTACACTTGGACATCTCCACAACATCAGCCACACCACATAGTACGAAATCAAATAGACTTTATACTAGTCGACAAGATATATCGTAATGGTGTACATAGAGTGAGAACGTGTCGGGGGGCGGACATTAGATCAGATCATAACCCCGTAATAGCTCAAGTAAGATTCCGCCTTAAAAAGATAAAGCGTAAAATCATTAGAAGACCAAACATGGAGGCACTCAAAGATCCAAACCTGCAAGAGAAATTAACGACGAAGCTTAACACTGAACTAAAAAAGACCCGTTCGTCAGAAGACCAAACGTTTGAGGCAGTATGGGATCAACTTACGGAAATATTTAAAAATATTCAAGAAACATTGAAAGCACCAAAGGCTAATAAACGAAAGCAGTGGATGACAGAAGAAATCATGAATTTAATGGATGAACGAAGAAAATACAAAAAAGTGGATCAGCAGAAATATAATGAACTGAACTCAAACATAAGAAGAAACATCAGAAAAGCTAAAGAAAAATGGATGGAAGAAAGATGCCAAGAACTTGAAGAGCTACAAGACAAACACGATCTGTTCAACCTCCACAAAACGGTGAAAGAAATAGCTGGAAATACAAGAAGCCATCTACCATCCAGAATAGTAAATGAGAACAATCAACTTTTGACAAATAAAGAAGAACTGAAACAAGAGTGAACAAAGTATATCAAAAATTTGTTCGATAGCGAAACTAATTTACCACATGCAAATCAAGGAGACACTGGTCTGAACATCATGAAATCCAGCTATAAAATCCATCAAATCAGGTAAAGCTGCAGGACCGGACGACCTGTACATAGACATCCTAAAGCTTATACAAGAGGAAAATACCGACATTCTTGTAAACTTCATCAACAAAGTATATGAATCCGCAAACATACCGCAAGACTGGCTAAAATCAGTATTCATTGCCCTACCAAAGAAATCAAACGCAAATAAGTGCGATCAATTCCGACTGATAAGCTTGATGAGTCAAGTATTAGAAGTATTCCTAAAAATCCTACATAATAGAATACGTAAAAAATGCGAAGAAGACCTAAGCAAGGAACAGTTCGGTTTTAGAGATGGACTGGGAACAAGAGAAGGGTTGTTTGGGCTGTCAGTTCTCATGCAAAAATGTAGAGACCAAAGGAAGGACGTGTACATCTGTTTTATTGATTATGTAAAGGCATTTGACAGTTTAAAACACGACGTCCTAATTAACATTCTGATGACCAAAGGCCTCGATCAAAAAGATATCTTCTTCATAAAAAATTGGTACGAACACCAGACTGCTACAGTAAGACTCGAGGACGATACGACCAGCGTTATTCCAATTAAACATGGAGTACGTCAGGGATGTGTACTGTACATTGCTGTTCAATATCTACTCGGAGTAAATATTCCTGAAAGCCTTAGAAAGCTCTACAGATGGAATCAAGATCAATGGTGAATTATTGAACAACATCAGGTACGCGGATGATACGGCTATAATTGCAGACAGCCTACAACGTTTACGGCCAAAACGAAAACAATTAGTTATCAGTAGAACACCAGATATCCAAGCTAATTTGCAATTATATAATAAGCAAATAAAGCAGGTTGCTAAATTTAAATACTTGGGCAGCTGGATCACCGAAGACCTGGATCCATATCTGGAAGTTAGAACACGCATCGAAATAGCCAGGACAACGTTCCTTAAGATGAGAAAAGTATGTTGCGAGAGAAGCCTAAAACTGAAACTAAGATACCGGTTCGTTAAGTGCTACATTCACTCGGTACTTTTGTATGGTATTGAGGCTTGGACGTTGAAGTTCAATACTATGAACAGAATAGAAACGTTTGAGATGTAGATCTTTCGAAGAATGCAGAGAATATTTTGGGTGGAGCATATCACGAATAAGCAGGTTCTTAGACGCATGGACAGAGACAGAGAACTATTGGCTACTGTGAAGAAACGTAAGACAGCGTACCTAGGACATATCTTCAGAAGTACAAAATATAGCCTTCTAAAATTAATAATGGAGGGCAAGATAGAGGGTCGCCGTGGTCCATGACGAAGGAAATGCTACTGGTTAAAGAACATAAGGGACTGAACTGGTCTGGAGTCCCACTCATTGTTCAGAGCGTCACAAGACCGTGCGGAATTTGCCAAGATTGTTACCAACCTTCAGTAATGGAGTAGGCACCTAAAGAAGAAGAAGTGTGAACCCACCTTTAAGCAATCTACATATCTAGATTTCGATTTTATTAGATCTCATCAGTATAGGTCAGCTAGTGAGGATGAATTCACACAATATCTCAAGTAGTTATATACAAATATAATACAACTAACCCCCTAGGAGGAAAGTTAGACGCCATCTGGCGACACCACATCAATTAGCAATGCTCACCCATATGGTAATTCACAATTATATATGTTTTATAAGATTGGCTTTGTGTTGATATCTCAAGCACTTCTATTGTGTGAATTCATCCTCACCAGCTGAGCTACACTGATGAGATCTAATAAGATCGAAATCTAGATATGTAGATTGCTAACACTTATATATGTCGGCGCTTGTTTACAATAATCGTTTTCAAGCCATAATGCGGGCACAAGGGTGCATTGCGCAGCGTCTGATTGGTAGTGAAACCAATCAGGAAGGCCGATTTTAAGGAATGTGTGTACTTGAGATCTTACCCTCGATGGGGATCTGGGCAGAATCAGTTGACATAGCGCGTCGGTATGGAAATACCGAGCGTTGGCGTTGGCCGGGACTGCTTTCTCAAGATAATTATTAGTTATTGTATAATCAGTGCTTTAAGTTAGTTACTCAGTTGTTAATAAAATGTGTTAGTTGAGACTTATTATTTATTGTGTATCTAATAATATCCTCCAAAGAGCACGCCCTGGATTTACCGGACCAAGTACCTGACCATACTAATTGTTATTAGTAATAAAACATCAAGATATTTGATACATCTAATTAATACAACGCCCTGTATATACTATACGCTCGCTCCGACATATATGTTTTATAAAATGTTTTCTCGCTGATAATATTGCAATCATATTCTATGACGCTGCAAATCAGTGTCGAATTAAGACTCGTATGTGAATTATCACTCTATATTATTTGCTGATGTATAGAAGGGTCGAATTGGCAAAACCAAACAATCCCCCCACCACCAGTGTGCGATTATCCAATTTAATCCGCAATTAGCGGCGGGCTGTGCACACATTTCGCGCGAGCGCGGGCGAGCCTTGAATTTTAAATTGCTCCAGATGAATTCGAATGTGGGTCGCGATTTTGGCGATGAAGACCGGGCGGCCTTGGTGGCGCGAAAAATTAAATTTCACTCCAATTGCACACAGTTTAAACTGTCGCAGCGAAAAACAAACACGGCGACAAAATATTTCAACTTATGTTCAATAGAGTTAGACGACTTATGCCGGATTTACACGTGTAAAATAGCTAAAGTAAGTTACTAAATCAAACAACTAAATTTATTTTCTTGCATCATTTAAACACTTCTGTTTAGTACTTGTGCACGTAAAGAATTTTGGAATCTATTTAGTAAAGCACACATACATTTGTACTTTATAGATTTCAGCAAAGCGTTCGATCGAGTAAAACACGAAGAATTGCTTAAAATACCACCGGAGTCGACGACAAAAACATTCGCATATTAGCAAATCTCTACTGGCAACAGACGGCAGCAGTACGAGTGGGAAACCAAAACACGGGAGGTATCCAAATCCGTAGAGGTGTGAGGCAGGGTTGTGTGCTTTCGCCAATCTTGTTTAACATATACTCGGAAGAAATATTTAAGGAGGCGCTGGATGATGTGGAGAAAGGAATATCGCTCAACGGCGAGATAATTAACATATGATATGCGGACGATTCTGTCATATTGGCGAGTACAGCGCAAGGACTTCAGCTGATGATGCATAAGATTAAATTAGTCAGTGAGAAGTACGGAATCGATCTCAATCTCAAGAAGACTAAATATTTCAAATATTGGATTGTTAAGGCGTCTACTTTGTGATGAGTCATCGGAGGAGCACGAAAATGGCTAGAGCTTAGCCGAAACTAGTTGCAAAGTGTAACTGAAGTGTGATAAAAAACAAAGTAAAAAATCGTTTTATTTATCCTTCGACTAAATATTTGCTTGTCAGTAAAGTAAAGATAATCCATCACAGCAGACGATACTTCTTAACAACAAGATCATTGACCAAGTGGACAAATACACATATCTAGGCACCTGCGTGAATAAACTCTGGGATCACTCCGTAGAAATCAAATGCAGGATAGAAAGAGTAAGAGTTCAAATGAAAAAAGTTTTCAACAGCCCTGACTTGAGCCTGCAACTTAAGATCAGAATGTTGCGCTGCTATGTTTTCTCAACACTAATGTACGGCGTCGAATCCTGGACTTTATCAAAACAATACAGAGAAAAAACTGGAGGCCTTCGAATTATGGGCATATCGTCGTATCCTAAATATCTCATGAAAAAAGGAGGTAACGAGAAGGTTCTGCAGAAAATGGGCAAGAAACGGGTAGTATTTACCGCTGTGAATGTTAGGAAATTGGAATACCTCGGTCACGTAATGAGACATAGTGATAGGTACAGAATACTCCAACTGATTCTGGAAGGAATTGCTAAGAGGTGGGTTCACACTTATATATGTTAAAGAGATCAGTTTAAAACTAATGATTATTTCGAATGGTTCGTAGTAAAAATAGAGAAGAAGTGTGAACGTCAAAACAAGCCTCTGCTGTAATAACAAATTAATTTCGAATAGAGTCAAAAATAGCTCCGCTCCAGTAATCAAACCATAACCTAACTAATCAAAACAAACATCTCAAATGTTAATGGCTGCACACTTTTGAATCCCCATAAACCTAAAAATAACATCGCAGTGACTAATTCGCGAGAGGATTACAATCACAGTGATTCGGACACATACATACAGACACACACACACAACTCCCCCCAGAGCGCGACGTGTTTATTTTTATTGGCGTTTAAACCTCCCGAGTTGTTTTGTATACGAAACGAGTCCCCCGGACTCGGCGTCGCCGTGCCGTTGAATTTCATCAGAACACACCGTACGCGCGGCCGAGGGCCAATTTGCATTTCAATTCACTACTTAAAAAAAAACTGCTCCACTTTTTCGTGAAATTATAATTGCTAAAAAAGGCCTGCGAGTGGAGCCGCGCCGCGCCGCGCGACCGTTACAAAAAACGACCAGTACGAACCTTTCGGCTGTCTTGGGTCGTATCATAGTGGGTCTCGTGGAATCCTTATTAGGGAGGCGCAAATAGTCTTGGTCTCCGAGCAGGAACAGGTCCTTGGATATGATCATGGCTGCTAGAGCATGGCACCACCACAAATACACCAGTGCACCACTTTTATGTGTGAGAGAGAGGACGGGCAAAAAATAAGTAAATAAAAATAAACGAGAGTGAAAATAAAGTTTGAAAACACGACGCGCGCTTGCAGGAAGGAAACTCGAACAGAGCGTACTGCGACGAGGCGCTAACTGAACTGAGCACTTGTTACGAACGAGCGCGCACCTGTCTGGCAGGCGCACGTGAGCGGCTGGGACGCGCAGGCGCTACGCGGCAGGATTGGAGCGCGCACAAACACACATCCGTGGGGGTTGCTGCTGCTGCTGCAGCGGCAGCGGTGCAGCAAGACGGAGAGGAGCCGAGGTGGAATTTGACAGCCCGATGTGATTAACAATGTCACCCAATTATGTTATACAAGATATTAAATAACTTGTCTCAAAAAGCGATTTTAAATTATTCCACTTTATAAAACGCCCAAACCAGATACATGTTTTCAAGATCAATGTTAGCATAAGAGAACACTGAAAGATTCATAGCAACTGTCAACTTGAACCATCCACACTCACTACTATAATTTATAAAGCAACTTTACTTAAAACAGTACAACTAAGAAATATAAAGTAAAAATAATATAGAGACTTAAGGCTTCAAAATAGATAGTAACAGGACAATATCGGAGACATTTTTATCTAAAGTATATAAGGGATATAAAAGCAAAGAGAAAAGCGTTATAAGGGTAGTTTTTTATGTTATCTACCCAACCATGAATATATTGAGGGTGAGGCCTGGAATCCTAATAAGACCTCTGCACCAACCAAGAAGGCGAAGATGCAATTTTCTACGCGAAAGGTGATATCCACAGTTTTCGGGGATGCAAGACGATTCGCTTAATTGAGTATATGCTAAAATGACTACAATGACAGGGAATGTCTACAAAGACATGAATATACTGAGGGGTGAGGCGTGGAATCCTAGTAAGAGCTCTGCACCAACCAAGAAGGCGAAGAGGCAATTTTCTGCGTGAAAGGTGATGGCCACAGTTTTCAGGGATGCTAGTCGATTCTCGTAATTGAGTATATGCCAAAATGACTACAATGACAGAGAATGTCTACAAAGACATGAATATACTGGGGGTAAGGCCTGGAATCCTAATAAGAGCTCTGCACCAACCAAGAAGGCGAAGAAGCAATTTTTTGCGAGAAAGGTGATGGCCACAGTTTTCAGGGATGCTAGTCCATTCCCTTAATTAAGTATATGCCAAAATTACTGCAATGACAGGGAATATCTATAAAGACATGAATATACTGAGGGGTGAGGCGTGGAATCCTCGTAAGAGCTCTGCACCAACCAAGAAGGCGAAGACGCAATTTTCTACGTGAAATGTGATAGCCACAATATTCAGGGATGCTAGTCGAACCTCTTAATTGAGTATATGCCAAAATGACTGCAATGACAAGGAATATCTACAAAGACCTGAATATACTGGGGGTGAGGCCTGAAATCCTAATAAGAGCTCTACACCAACCAAGAAGTCAAAGACGCAATTTTCTGCGTGAAAAGTGATGGCCGCAGTTTTCAGGGATGCTAGTCGATTCTCTTAATTGAGCATATGCCAAAATGACTACAATGACAGAGAATGTCTACAAAGACACGAATATACTGGGGGTGAGTCCTGGAATCCTAATAATAGCTCTGCACCAACCAAGAAGGCGAAGACGCAATTTTCTGCGTGAAAGGTGATGGCTACAGTTTTCAGGAATGCTAGTCAATTCTCCTAATTGTGTATATTTCAAAATGACTGCAATGACAAGGAATATCTACAAAGACATGAATATACTGGGGGTGAGGCCTGAAATCCTAATAAGAGCTCTACACCAACCAAAAAGTCAAAGACGCAATTTTCTGCTTGAAAAGTTATGGCCACAGTTTTCAGGGATGCTAGACAATTCTCTTAATTGAGCATATGCCAAAAGGACTGCAATGACAGGGAATATCTACAAAGACATGAATATACTGGGGGTGAGGCCTGGAATCCTAATAAGAGCTCTGCACCAACCAAGAAGGCGAAGGCGCAATTTTCTGCGTGAAAGGTGATGGCCACAGTTTTCAGAGATGCTAGTCGATTCTCTTAATTGAGTATATGCCAAAATGACTACAATGACAGAGAATGTCTACAAAGACATGAATATAGTGGGGGTGAGGCCTGGAATCCTAATAAAAGCTCTGCACCAACCAAGAAGGCGAAGACGCAATTTTCTACGTGAAAGGTGATGGCCACAGTTTTCAGGGATGCTAGACGATTCTCTTAATTGAGTATATGCCAAAATGACTACAATGACAGGGAATGTCTACAAAGACATGAATATACTGGGATTGAGGCCTGGAATCCTAATAAGAACTCTGTACCAATCAAGAAGGCGAAGACACAAATTTCTACGTGAAAGGTGATGGCCACAGTTTTCAGGGATGCTAGACGATTCTCTTAATTGAGTATATGCCAAAATGACTACAATGACAGAGAATGTCTACAAACACATTAATATACTGGGGGTGAGGCCTGGAATCCTAATAAGAGCTCTGCACCAATCAAGAAGGCGAAGACGCAAATTTCTACGAGAAAGGTGATGGCCACAGTTTTCAGGGATGCTAGCCGATTCTCTTAATTGAGTATATGCCAAAATGACTACAATGACAGGGAATGTCTACAAAGACATTTATTAAGAACTTAAAAGCTGCTAGACAAGGAAAAAGAGCTCAGACAAACCTCCTTCTGCACAACTGCAGGATGCATAAAGCATGAGTTATTCAAGAAGTAGTCAATGAATCCGGCTTTAACCCTAGAAAGGTAAACTGCGTAAAAAATTATGCATACAGGTATCTCGAAGCGTGTAATGGCGCACCTGATTTTTACAGGGGTTGTAGCTTAGCTTACACCTATTTTTCATCAACTTGTTGTCAATCAGATAATGTCATGTTTGATTTGTTGTGAGTTGAGTTGAGCGCAACCAACAAGGAAGTACTGCAAGTTTTTAGAAGTAAATTTTACGCATGTCTACCTTTCCTAGAATATTGCTGAAGTCTACCTTTCTAGGGTTAAGGAATTACAACATCCACCGTACAGTCCCGACCTCGCTCCCAGGGACTATTATTATCGCTTTCCAAAACTCAAAAAAAAAACACTTGAGATAGCATCGTTTTTTATCGAATGACACCTTAAAAACACTGTGGAATCATATTTTGCCAAAATTAACCGAACATAGATACTAGATGTCCGTGCTCTACCATCGGCCAACAAAAAATGACATAAGGACTGTGTACTGTATATGTATTTATCTGTACTGGCTGATCTATTCGTAGTCCTCAAAGTACAAGTGACCATAATCTCTTCCACGGACTGTTTACAAGAGGACACAGCATCGCGTGGTGAAACGAAATCATTTGTCGTCATCGAACTGTGATATAATATCCCTGCCAATATTTGGCGGTAGATCATAGCGATCGGGCCAGATCGGATTTGTATATTTGGCAGCGGGACACGATTGGGTGGGGAATCTGCTATAGTGACAGACTAAATGAGAATGCTAATAAGAGTTCTTCAAGAAGGCGAAGACGCAATTATCTACTTGAAAGGTGGCCACAGTTTTCAGGGATGCTAGACGATTCTCTTAATTGAGTATATGCCAAAATGACTACAATGACAGAGAATGTCTACAAAGTCATGAATATACTGGGGGTGAGGCCTGGAATCCTAATAAGAGCTCTGCACCAACCAAGAAGGCGAAGAGGCAATTTTCTGCGTGAAAGGTGATGGTCACAGTTTTCAGAGATGCTAGCCGATTCTCTTAATTGAGTATATACCAAAATGACTACAATGACAGAGAATGTCTACAAAGACATGAATATACTGGGGGTGAGGCCTGGAATCCTAATAAGAGCTCTGCACTAACCAAGAAGGCGAAAACGCAATTTTCTACGTGAAAGGTGATGGCCACAGTTTTCAGGGATGCTAGACGACTCTCTTAATTGAATATGCCAAAAAAACTGCAATGACAGGGAATATCTACAAAGACATGAATATACGGGGGGTGAGTCCTGGAATCCTAATAAGAGCTCTGCACCAACCAAGAAGGCAAAGACGCAATTTTCACACGACACGATTGGATGGAGAATCTGCTATAGTGACAGACTAAATGAGAAACTAAATATCCAACTTATAAAAAAAATAGGACATTACTGAAGAGGGGTAGATAAAGATAAACAAATCTATTCAAACGGCCATGGGGTGTAAGTAGTTATGGTTCAAGCCCAAATGTCAACCTCTCTTGTTCACGGTACATCCTGCTAGACAACTAACGAGGCTCTAGCGCCTGTGTCTTCCGGGATAAGCAGATCGCCCTAGCATTACCAACAGTCTATTTAGAGGGTGGACGAGTAAGCTGGGGTAGGGCTCTCAAAGCGGAAGAACTACAAGTAGTCAACGGCATTACATATCAGAATCATAGACGAAATTAACTACAATAACAGAACAAGAATCAGGATCCATAATGACAACTAAGGGAATCCCAACACCGGGAGAAATAAGACAAGCAGACAGGCCCCTTCTTTTTTAATCTCATAATGGACAAAATTATTGTGGAGGCGAAATCACTAAAGATCGGATACAGAATGGGAAACATACATATCAGCATGATCTAGTACGCGGCCCTAATTGCTGAAATAGACGATGTCCAAATCGTAACATACAAATTACAACTTACGACAAAGAATTATAATATACGCGACCTCTTACAGAACAAGAAATAAAATCAAAATGGCTTTATTTACCTTAGAAAATTCAGCCGTTGACGTCTTTGCGCGGTGCTCCTCCATTCCATCTCCAGCCCATGTAAAGCACTGAATTTAGTTTACTAACAAAAAACACATTGAATGATTTGAATTAACTAACACTCGCGAGTTACTTTACACCCCTAACGTGGCTTAAGAACGCGGGCTACTTAAAACAGCACTGCACTACACACCTGTAACAATGAAAATACAGTATATTAGTAGGTGATCAAATAATTAGATTTGTTCATTACTTACATTGCCCCTTTAGCGAGTCCAGCGTGACTGTTGTGGGATTGTACTGCATTCGCTGCAGGGTGCAAACCAAACACTATTTTTAAACACGAGTTAGTTCACGACATGAATTGATTTTCGACACGTGTTGTTTCAACACACGATTTGATTCACGACACGAGTTGATTCACGACACGAATTGATTTGCGACATGAGTTGATTCACGACACGAGTTGATTTGCGACACGAGTTGATTCGCGACACGAGTTAATTCACGACACGAGTTGTTTTTCGACACGTGTTGTTTCAACACACGATCTGATTCACAACACGAGTTGATTTGCGACACGAGTTGATTCACGACACGAGTTAATTCACGACACGAGTTGATTTTCGACACGTGTTGTTTCAACACACGAGTTGATTCACGACACGAGTTGATTCACGACACGAATTGATTTGCGACATGAGTTGATTCACGACACGAGTTAATTCACGACACGAGTTGATTTGCGACACGAGTTGATTTGCGACACGAGTTGATTCGCGACACGAGTTGTTTCACGACACGAGTTAATTCACGACACGAGTTGATTTGCGACACGAGTTGATTCGCGGCACGAGTTAATTCACGACACCAGTCGATTCGCGACACGATTTGATTCACGACACGGGCTGAATTACGGCACGAGTTGTTTCGTGATACGAGCTGTTTCAAGACGAGTTTATTCGCAACACAAGTTGGCCACGACACGAGTTTATTCGCGAACACAAGTTGGTCACGACACGAGTCTGATTCACGGCACGAGCTGATTCGCGACACCAGCTGTTTCACGACACGAGTTGATTCAAGACACGAGTTGATTCGCGACATGACTTAATATACGGCATGATTTAATTTACGATACAAGTTGATACGCAACTATAGTTCTCTTAAAACGAGTTAAGCCGACACGAGTCGATTTGTGACACGACGGTGTCTAATAACGAACGGAGTTTAAAATTTTGATTTGATTGATTGAGCAGTTTTTAATGTACATTAAGAGAAATATTTGCTGCTTTGGATTGAACTATTTGAAAGTCTATTCCTATTGATCAAATTGATCAAAGAAACTGAATTAGTTTTGGTCTCACATTTACATTCAGAATTTTTGTGCACCCCAAAAATAAGCAGAATATAATAGTTACATGTGTAGTCATGCCGACTCTTGGGTAGCGGGTGCCCTGAAACAACTGTCAGTTGCATCTTCGCTAGTTCGCTATAGTTCAATAATAATAACAATTTAAGGAGTTATAATTGTCAAATTTTACAAAAAAAAAACAAAGGAGATAAGTGGAGGTCCGTGGCGCAGTGGTCTGAAGCCATAGCGTGCGGAACGTTGGTGGTTCGAATCCATCGCTAGTCGGGAAACTTTTCTACAAAGAGTTGACCCGGCTAGCATATCATGGATGTTGTATGAGGCACAATAGGCCCGTGAAGGGCCGCAGTGCACACAGCCTAGGGGCGGGGCTGTACTCACCGTAGAAACAAAAAAAAAGGCCATTGAGAGGACTCTCCGATACGTTGTTTAATTTACTAACTGTGTTGAGCCGGCCCTAAGTGCAATAATATTTTAGTAGTAGTTACTGTATTTGTTAAACTTCTGTAACTGGCTATTGACCGTCGAGCCCGTCTGCCGCGAACTAATTAATTACTGTACTGAATTAAGTTTGCTAATAAATGACGAAAGCGCGTTTTGTGGTTAAACATTCAAGTAGCAGAAATGGAAGTAATAAAGTGGTTTGATTTAAGAATTAAACCGATGATTACAACAAATTTCATTTAAAAATATTTATGAAAACCACAAAGTAATTTATTTTAGTAGCAATTTATCAGCTGTACAGTGATTTGAAAATGTTGAAAATGAAAGTGAAAGCCTAATTATTCGTAAAATATTTTTGTTAACTAAAATTTTAATTAAAAAAAATAGTGTTAAAATAATTGATATGCTGACTTTCCTAATGTAAATGTGATTAAGCCTGCTCACCACGACAAGGTACTAATTCATCGAGCAGGTTTTTGACATGTGTTAGGTCCAATTCACACATAAGCGGCGTCGGGCGGAGGCGCGGTGTTGGCGAGGTGCAGGCGATTGTGATGTGAAGTGTGGACATTGCATCATATGTTTATTTAGAGAAGGCGTGAAAGCGTCGTGCCTCGTGCCTCTCGCCGTGCCGGCACCGCTAGCCTCTTCGCCTGAGACACGGTGGTTGCGAGGCCACGCCACTTCTATGTAAACATATGATGCAATGTCCACCCCTTCACTGCTTATGGTCAACACAATCGCCTGTGCAACGTCGCGCCTCCGCCCGACGTCGCTTATGTGTAAATTGGGCCTTAGGCGACGGTCTGAACCCACTGCGTTCACGCCGTCACCGTCACCGTCACCGCGGCTCCGCCCGACGCCACTTATATGTGAATTGAGCCTTAAGTTAGTAGATTGTAGAATTATAAAAACAAATCCTTGCAATAAATTCAAACTAATTAAACACCAAATAAATTACGAATTAAAAAATTTAAAATGGTACTACCCTCGACGGGAATTCAATCCCAGTACTCTTAAACTAAAAGCCAGCTCGGTCGGCTTCAAAATCAAAGGATATAAATTAGTTATACTTATGTATATAACATTTTTTATATAAGATAACCTTCAGACTTTAAATTTCTGGACAAATATAGTTCTAAACCAATTTATTTATAGTCCCTTATCGCCTAGACTCTTACTATTGACAATCAATAACTATTTAGGTGGCCGCCGTTTAATCGTCCAATAATCCAAACAACAGCTATCCACCGTGCAAACAACACCAAAAAAAAAACAATTAAACACAACGAACTCTGTTTGAAAGTGACCGTGCATGGCGCATAGTTTATATTAAAAATACATTTCAGAAATTCCAGACATTAGGTCATATCAGTGTCACTTTTTGTATCACTCACACGGCCATACAAACACCCGCACACGAATTTATTTAGAGCAACACATACAGACATACAATGGTTGTCTGTTGCCTACTGAGTCAAATCAATTGTCCATCTATTAGCTACTTATTTGTATGTACTGACATCGATTTGTTTGTTTAACCGGCAGATATAATGAATAAAGCCCGTATGACATTATCTAGTTTCCTATATCGTTTTATATATAAGAATTGATATATTAAACTGTATAATTATTTCAAATTGTTAAATTAACATTTTGTATTACGGTATTGTTATTGTTAAGTGAATTTATTATTATTCCGCCGCTATATCTTTTTCTACATGTGTGTATGACACTATGTAGTTTGTGTCTACATCGAAAACAATATAAGAAACTGGATAATGTCATACGGGCTTAAGAGTGAAATCTAAATAGATATATATATATATATATATATATATATATATATATATATATATATATAATTGTCCAACAATTCGCCAATTATTTTTTTGGTATATTTCTGATTTGTCACCTTGTGACAAAGCGGCAGCAAGATGGATTTTATGAATTTCACGTTGTGAGCGGCGGGGTAATTTTAAACTAATGTGCGGCATCAGTTTGGGCAGCAGGAGTAATCCTTTCAGCTGTTTAGCTTGGCTGCGACATTTACAAGGCGCCGCGCGCGACTTTTGCGTCCTTGATACGGTTAAAATAAATATTTGGAATAAAAATAAACTTACCATTAACAAATGCCCTGCGAGCCCACCGACGACGTGCACCGCACGCACCCAACGCAGGAAAAATTGCCCCAGCCTCTGTAAACAAGAAAGAAAATCGCCAGATGTAACAGAATTGATGATTGATATATTGATTGAAATTTAATAATATAAAACAATACAAATTTGATAATCGTAACCAGAGCTATATTTGAGGGGGGAATAAGGTATCTATATGCTACAAACAACGCATTCATACGCAAAAAAAAGAAATAACAGAAGAAACGAACATAAAAATATATAAGGATATAAGAGTGCCTTTCGTTTATCACTCTGGGCTGGTACAGACTTATTGTTTCTTGTTCTATTTGCCGCTTGCGATGAGCATAATTCTACCTCGGCCCTTACAGCCGGCGCTGCACGACCGCGATACTGCACACCACGGGGCGACTAGCAATGCCAAACCATGCTAAACGAAAGCGCCTAATAACATAAGGACATAAGGATTATCATATTATTATATATATATATATATATATATATATATATATATATATATATATATATATATATATATATTATTATATATATTATTATCATATATCATTATAACATAAGGTTATCATATTAAATAAAACACAAAAGAGCAAAATACATGCAGTAGAAATGAAGAATATGAGGAGAGTTAGAGGAGTCACAAAATATGGAATCAGGACTTAAGAAGAGAACTAAATGGCACAGTAAACAGAGGCGTGTAAATGATATGGTGGCAAATACAACCGGCAGGGTTAAAAGGGTTAAACGAATACGATCAGGTATACGTTCAAAACGTCTAGTGTTAGTCCTGGATGATGTTAGTGGTAATGGCGATGTTAGCATGTAAAAGTTCATATTATTAAAACATAAGGAACTCATCACTTGAAACATTTTCGTGCTATCCTAATCTCAACAATGGGAGGCAATCGAATTTCCAATTATCACTCAACATAAAGACTCAAGTGGCTTCCTATTATAAAACAAAAATCGCGCAAAAATGTATAACGTAATTAAAAATGTCGCAACATCCATCCTTCGCGATTAAAAAAAAAAACACAATGGAGCCTTTATTGCCCCCCTCAGTCTCTTTACGAACAATTCCGTTCTAATAAGCCATCCGCGCAGGGCATTATTCTATTTTTTATCTCCCGCTATTCATACAGAAGATTTAAATAAATCTGCTGGGTGGGGGCGATAAACAAGTATTACGCTTAAAAAATATAATATCAGCCGGTTCAGTGACCGGGGGGAAGCGTTCAATTTAGTTTTAGACGCGCGACGGCCGCTGCCTCCCCGCCGCCGCCGCCGGTGCCGACGGGGGAGCCGCGGATCGCGGCTGATAAAAGTGTTATTTTCGCGAACGCTCTATTTTTACCGGCGACGCGGGACGGGCGGCGGCGGCGGGAATCGATTCTATTTTTTGTGGTAGCCTCCGCTCGTTACGCAATCACGGGCGAGATAGATGCTGAGAGCGTTACCCTTGAGTCGCCCCCTTATCAACAAACAATAAATTTGTTTGGTAGAGATAAGGGCGCTTGTAACATCTTTCAATTACGCAGGATTCATGTTTCTAATGATTTATTTTATTTTTGTGAAATTTAACGCTTGGAATCGATTATTTCGATGAAACAAGTTTATGACAAATGCCTATAAGAAGAAACTAAGAGGCAGAGAAGAATCCATAGGAATTCTTAGAGAACCGAATAAGATCCATACTAGAAGTAAAGAACGTACCCCATAAATCCGAAACAGCATGCCTACCAACCAGGACGTTCAACGGAATCAGCCTTACATCTGTTGACTTCTAAGATAGAGGAAAGACTGGAGCATAATAGTTCGTTGCTTGCCACCTTCATTGATATTGAAGGTGCTTTTGGCAAAACAACATTTAAGAGTATTGATAATGCTCTAACATCTCACGGGATTCACCCCACCATGAGGGGCTGGATAAAAAATATGCTTGGTCTAAGAACAATCCAAGTAACACTAGATGACGTAACATCAACAAAAGTTGCAGGAAGAGGTTGCCCTCAAGGTGGAGTCCTCTCACCCCTTTTATAGGACCTTGTATTTGATAGCCTCCTCCTGGAATTAAACAGCTCAGGATACTATGCCGTGGGCAATGCCGACGACATAGTGATCATGATAAATAGCAGTTTTGAAGGTGTACTCTGCAATCCTAAAGATTGTTGAGAACTGGTGCGATAGCCATTCACTAACAGTTAACCCAAAAAAGACAGAGCTGATATTGTTTACGAGGAAGAGGAAACTCGAGCTCATGAACATGCCAACTCTGTTTAAGGTCCCTCTGACACTCACAGATAAAGTAAAATATCTGGGATTAATCATGTATACAAAACTGAACTGGAATGAGCATATAATATCAAAGTTGGAGAAAGCTTGCATCTCATTTTGGCAATGCCGCAGGGTAAATATTGGTAAAACATGGGGCCTGTCTCCCAAAATCACCAAATAGATATATACCGCGATCATAAGACCAACTATCACATATTGTGCAATAGTCTGGTGGTCGTAAACCAAACCAGTCACAACAATCTCAAAGCTATCACACATCCAGCGGATGGCGCCATCACCGGCGCTATGAGAACAACACCCACAGCAGCCATTGAAGGACTCTTATACCTACAACCACTCGATCTTCATATATGGGATACTGCAGTAAAAACAGCATTAAGGCTATCTTCACTCAACCTGTTGCATGATAAAGGTAGAATCATTGGAAACAGGAGCATACTGAGTGAATCTATCAAACTAGATCCCCTCATAGAAGGTAAGTGCGACAGAATTCTACCCAAATACAGTTTTCTTAAACATTTTCAGACCATCATCACAATGGATGGTATCCCACAAGGCGCCAACATAACTATGTATACTGATGGATCCAAAACTAAGACGAGAGCTGGCTATAGAATATTCTCACCAGAACTCGATCTCAAGATAAATGCCACTTGGAAGACTCACGTCAGTCTTCCAAGCTGAATTAACAGGAATACTAAAGTGTGCTCAAATTTTAGCTGAACGGAATATTAAGGATAAACATATTCAAATACTCACTGATAGCAAAGCAGCTCTAAATGCATTAACTGCCAACACATTTGTGTCGAAAGAGCTATATTCATGTCTACAGAGCCTGGAGGAGCTAGCTAAACATAACAAACTAGAACTCTGCTGGATCAAAGGACATAGTGGCATCAAGGGGAACGAAATAGCAGATGAACTTGCCAGGAAGGGATCCTTACATCCTCTAACAACCCAAGAGGATGAAATACTTTCTGCAGATAATAATAGAGCATAGAACACATGCTCTTCACAAAGTAAGATGCCGAGAAACGTCGGGCTACAAGCAATCAAAGATAGCAATTAAACAACCTTGTAAAATTGCAGCCACGGCCCGCCTTAACTTATCTAGAACTAATCTGAAATCATTGACAAACATCCTAACTGGCCACTGCCGGCTAAACAAACACCTACGCACGATGGGTCTGGTGGACAGCCCATTATGTAGAGGATGCAATGAAGAAGTTAGAAACAGCAGCGCATGTAATATGCCTCTGCCCAGCTCTAGTAAACACTAGGCATCTAATACTAGGGTAGTGCTGGCCTAGTATGGTCAGCATTAGCAACTCCTCACCCGTCAGAGTTTTGCAGCTCGCACGCAAAATTGATTGGTGGGAAGAGTGAGCAGCCTTTTAAAGGGAGGTTTCACAATGGGCCCATTTTGAGGCATAAGTGTCTGTAGCTATGCTACCCTCTAGTTCAGAAATATGCCCCATCTTTGAACTGCTGTATCTCGGTAAGTATTGGAGGGACCGCCCGCCCACCCCACCTTTTTCGCATAGTTTTTCCATAGGATAACACTCTTCTTGGAATAGTTTAAACAATATAAAACATTGATATCCATTGAAAAAACTATGCGAGCGAAGGTGGGGTGGGCGGGCGGCCCCTACCAACCAAACTATACCCGTCCACTATTTCAAACGACTTGAACTATGCATTACATTATTTTTCACATCTATTTTTTTAATTAGTCTTAAATTAATAAATAACATTAATTGAATCATAGACAATAACAGATAATAGTGTAGTGGATAGTTCAAGTCATTTGAAATAGTGGACGGGTATAGTTGGGTTGGTAGGGACCGCCCGCCCACCCCACCTTTGTTCGCATAGTTTTTCCATAGGATAACACTCTTCTTGGAATAGTTTAAACAATATAAAACATTGATATCCATTGAAAAATCTATGCAAGCGAAGGTGGGGTGGGCGAGCGGCCCCTACCAACCAAACTATACCCGTCCACTATTTCAAACGACTTGAACTATGCATTACATTATTTTTCACATATATTTTTTTAATTAGTCTTAAATTAATAAATAATATTAATTGAATCATAGACAATAACGGATAATAGTGTAGTGGACAGTTCAAGTCATTTGAAATAATGGACGGGTATAGTTGGGTTGATAGGGACCGCCCGCCCACCCCACCTTTGTTCGCATAGTTTTTCCATAGGATAACACTCTTCTTGGAATAGTTTAAACAATATAAAACATTGATATCCATTGAAAAAACTATGCGAGCGAAGGTGGGGTGGGCGGGCGGCCCCTACCAACCAAACTATTCCCGTCCACTATTTCAAACGACTTGAACTATGCATTACATTATTTTTCACATCTATTTTTTTAATTAGTCTTAAATTAATAAATAACATTAATTGAATCATAGACAATAACAGATAATAGTGTAGTGGATAGTTCAAGTCATTTGAAATAGTGGACGGGTATAGTTGGGTTGGTAGGGAACGCCCGCCCACGCCATGTCGAAAAATAAAAGTTAAGAAGCAGAAACATGTACTGTTCTCGTATTTTTCACAAGTTCAGAAATTTGTCCCATCATTGAACTGCTGTATCTCGGTAAGTATTGGATAAAAATAACATTGACTAACGAAAATTGAAGAAAATTTAATGCTTTACAACTTTGTATATCGAGTTTTTCCTCGAAAACACCATGGTTTAGAGGATATAACCAAAATAGTGAAAACAACCGAAAATTCGGTTGAATATCGGAAGATAGGGGGTAGGAGGGTATACATAGTATGTAAAATATATATATATATATATATATATATATATATATATATATATATATATATATATATATATATATATATATATATATATATATATATATATATATATATATATATATATATATATATATATAATGTATAAATGTGAAATTTTTAGAGAATTTGCAATTACATATTTATAGCCTACTATTTGGCAATAATAACAGTCTTTATATATGTATATATATATATATATATATATATATATATATGTTGAAAAATAAAAGTTAAGAAGCAGAAATATGCACTGTTCTCGTATTTTTCACAAGTTCAGAAATTTGCCCCATCTTTGAACTGCTGTATCTCCGAAAGTATTGGTAAAAAAAAAATGACATTGACCAATGGGAAATTTAATGCTACAACTTTGTATATAGACATTTTTCTCGGAAACCCCATGATTTAGAAGATATAACCAAATAATAATAAATAACGGAAATATCAGTTGTGAAGTAGGACCCTATTCTGAAATTCCTTGCTGATGGTGAACATAGTTGAGATGTCAGGCATCGTTGGAAAAAAAATCAAAACATGTTTTTCTTATTTAGAAAGATAGTAGCTACGAAGTAGCATAGGATAATTTAAATATATTTATTTTGTAGAAATGACAGCTGTTTGGAAAAAAAAACGAAATATTAGATATATGCATCTTCTGAATGCTCCTATTGTCCTTATATATCCTTAGTTTGCTTAATTATAATATAATCTATTCTATATTGCTATAACTTCGGAAATACTTTAAATTTTGAAATGATTAAAGACTGAAAATTGAAGGAAATTTAATGCTCTACAACTTTGTATAAAGACATATTCCTCGAAAACCATATAGTTTAGTAGATATAACCAAGATAGTGAAAGCAACCGAAAATTTCAAGGTTTCTTGAAGAAATAATTTGAAGATTTTTTTTTATAGAAAACTTGACATTTTGACATATACCCAATTTTGTTAACATTTACTCCCTTTTCCTGACATTTTCCCCATTTTCCAACATTTTACAGCATTTTCACACATTTTACAGCATTTTCACACATTTTACCTTACATTTTGCAACATTCCCCCACATTTTTTAACATTTTTCCACATTCTTCCAACTTTTCTAACATTTTACCACATGTTCACGTTTTTCCTCACATTTTCGCGTATTTTCCAAAGATGACCAGGGGACCTAATTAAGACTTTTACGAAGCATAGAAATATTTCACACATTTTACAGCATTTTCACATATTTTACCTTACATTTTGCAACATTCTCCCACATTTTTTAACATTTTTCCACATTCTCCCAACTTTTCTAACATTTTACCTTACATTTTGCAACATTCTCCCACATTTTTTAACATTTTTCCACATTCTCCCAACTTTTCTAACATTTTACCTTACATTTTGCAACATTCTCCCACATTTTTTAACATTTTTCCACATTCTCCCAACTTTTCTAACATTTTACCATATGTTGACGTTTTTCCTCACATATTCGCGTATTTTCCAAAGATGACCAGGGGATCTAATCAAGGCTTTTACGAAACATAGAAATATTTCAGTCACGATTGCAATAATTATAAGTATGATCAAGTAAAACCAGTACAGCTAGCGACATCTGAATGTTATTTACAAACACATGTTTTTATAAGTTGGTGACGTAAGGTAATGCAATGTTAGTTGCCTAAATTCACTATAGTTGTTAATGCATTTGTAGATGGCGCAGATACATATACTATTAAGCTAAATATATAGTGGTGGGTATAAAACATCAAGAAAACCATTTTTAAATTACTCTGGTTTCCCTTCAGAGCGAATAAATCTTTCGCCTTTTACTAAAGATTTCCGTGGAGGGGAGCAACTCAAATGAGTCTAAAATGAATTTTTTTAAAGACCTGGTGAAAGCTGGGTCGCATAATTAAATCTAAACATAAAACTTTTTGTAGTAGTTACAGTAGTGGGGTGGGTCTTTCGTTAGTTCTATTTATTCAAGAATTGAGGTATAAATGTTGTCGATAGAAGGAATTAGAAAGAGTTCAAATGTACAATATTCTAAAATATTGCCACTATTACTTATCGTGTAAGGTCTAGTAATGATGTAATGAAGAGAATACTGATGTTTATCGGGGTAATTGATTACTTGATAAATATAAGAGGATTGAAGCAAATACTCTTACAGTACTAGGATTGATAAGGTACCTTACACGGTCAATAATATTGTCAGTCCTAGTACTGTCAGTATTTGCTTCAATCCTTTTATATTTATCAAGTAAACAATTATCTGGATAAACATCAGTAGTCTCTTCATTGCATCATTGCTTTACCTCACACAATATTTAATACTCTCAATATTTGAGAATAATGAACATATAAACATGTTATGGCACAGTAATACTGTCATTATTCTAAAATATTGACAGTATTATTGATTGTGTAAGGTGCCTTATTGACCGTGTAAGATGCCTTATTGTTTATAATTTTTGATACATATTCCATTGTTGAAAATACAAAGTAATAAATAATTGTTTTTAAAAACTCTAATCCACGAGTGGATTTAATTTGTTGGCCTTAAAAAAATTCATGAACGCGGTACCCAATCTAAAAAATCTTGTGCTACATCGTAGATAATATTGTTAAGAATATTTCTTCCAAATTTTAACAAAATCGGTTAAGTAGATCTTGAGATATCGTGTACACCAGTTTGAGAAGTTTAGGGTGAATGTGGGTGAATGTGGGTGTAAGGCAAGGGTGCCCGCTAAGCCCCCTCCTGTTCAATCTATACACAAGCGAGTTGAAGGCGGTGCTGAGGAGAGGACAGGCTAGAGGAGTCGTGGTGGGGAGAACCAAGGTGTGGATGCTGGCATATGCTGATGACATAGTATTAGTAGCCAAGAGAGTGGAAGAGATGCAAGAGATGTTGGAAAGAATGGGAAGGTACATGGATAGGAGAGGGCTAGTAGTGAATGTGGAGAAGACTAAATGGATGATGTTTAGGAATAGGGGTAGAGTGGAAGAGCTGAAATGGAAGGGAAGGATGATTGAGAGAGTGAATGTCTTTAAATATTTGGGTTTCTGGTTTGACAGTGGAGGAGGATTTAGGGTGCATGTGGAAAGTATGCAAGCGAAAGCGAGAATGGCTCGGGGAATAGCGAGAAGGAAATGGGAGAGGTTGTGGGGCGGTAACCCCGTAATGGCGTGCAAGATCTGGGATGCGTGTGTAAAACCTATTCTGTTGTATGGAGTGGAAGTGTGGGGATTGCGTGAGTGGGATGTGATAGAGAGAGAGCAAGGTGTGCTCCTGAAGAGTCTGCTGGGTCTCGAAAGGTCGACACCGAGAGCAGTGCTGTTGCAGGAGACGAATCGTATGAGTATGTGGTGGGAGTCGTGTGTAAGGGTTGTGTAGTTTGAAGAAAGATTGCAGGAATTGGGTGAGGAAAGACTGGTGCGGGAGGTATGGATGAGGTGTAAGAGTAGGACGGAGAGTGGTTGGAGAAAGGATAGAGGAAGGATGTATGAAAGAGTGGGTATGTCTGAGGTGTGGGTAGAGGAGAAGCTGAGAGAAATGGGAAGCCTAGGAACTGAGGTAAGAGAGAGATTGAGAGATATTGAGTGGCAAGAACGGCAGACTAGAATGAATGAGAGCTCTTACAACCCTGGCTACGTAGAGTGGCAAGTGAGTGGGGGACTCCCGAGTTACTTAGCCAGGGGTGAGTGGAGCAGGGAGGACAAGGTATGCATGGCAAGAGCGAGGTGTGGGTCAGACGAGAGAGGGAGGAAAGTGTGGATGGGTTTAGGGTACACCGCGTGTGCTCTGTGTAGTAAGGGAAGCGACACGTGGTGGCACCTTAGCGAAGAATGTGAGGGTGTGAAAGCAGAGTGGGTGGGAGACTGCAGAAAGCTGAATGAATGGTTATGCGAGGATGGGGAAGGCGTGAAAATCTGCAGGAGGCTGACGTGGGAGAGGAAAGTGGCAAGGGCAAAGGGAGCGGCGATAGATGGGGGTAATTAGTAATTTTTGGCGGAGTAGTACTTTTATTTATATTGTATTTGTATTTTTATTTTTGTATATTTTTGTTGAGGTTTGTGATGTGGAGGGACAGTGAGGGAAATGCCAATAAGGGTCTTTTTTTACACCAGTTTGAAAAACATAGTTACGAGTAGTGATGGGGAGAATCGAGAACTTTTGAGAGTCGAGAACATTCAGGAATCGAGAACTTGGAATCGAGTACTAATAAACAAGACCGAGAACAGTTTTCTAGTGTATCGAGTACCGAGACCTATCATGATTATACCAAGGCATTAAATTCAAAATATGTGTTGCCTAGTCAGATTTAACAGAGATATGTTTATTCCTGTACAAGTACGACATATTTTAAACGTTTAAAATTCTTGGTTAATTCGACTAGTCGATTTTCTGTTCTCGGTTCTCGAGAACTTTTACGAATCGTGAACATCGACCCTTTTTAAGAATCGAGAACAGCTGTTCTCGGTTCTCGAAATCCCCCCATCACTAGTTACGAGATAAACGCAAAATAAAAGGTACTGCCGCGGCATCGTTATCAGATTTTCTGAAAATCCCAAGGTGGTGTAACCCCTCAAATAAGACGTATTGTACCGATTGGGGGCTAAGAAATGAAATGAATGTGGAATTCTGAGCGTTCAGCAGAGCGCTGCCGTGAAAAACAATAGATGACGCACAAAATAACCCTACTATATTGACACATACAATTTTAACCATATTGTTGTTATTATTTATAGAAACCTCGTACAGCCTAGCAACTTATACCATTACAAAGCTTGTAAAAAGTTATATAGTTTTAACATACCCCCCAAACAAGCTGTATTACTATAAGAATGTAATTCGTACACAAACAATCGCGTTGTTTAGCGCGTACAATTCAGTCAAGTGACGCCACCGTGATATCTCGCAGAAAAATTAAGCTACAGAACAGTGAGTTATATCATTGGAAAGCGCGTGCAATAACGAACAGTTTGGTGGTAATTTTATAATAGAAATCAAAGTTTTTACCTTATTTTCAGCCATTGGAAATCAGGAGTTGAAACTATGCGCGGTTTTTATGTCAAACACAAACTTCAATTGTTAGTTGCGCGCGCATCCGTCAACAGATTGCCGTGTGCCAGTGGCGTATCATAGGGGGGTTCAATAAACGCGTATTTATTATAAAAAGTAGTTTATGTCCAATAAAAAAATGTTGGATTGTATGTAATTAATTGTAATCAGATAATAAAAAGTAATTACAGTGGTGTAATTTATTTTTGTTACTACAAATGATGGGCTGTATATTGCAGATTAATTCTATTGGCGATTCAAGCCGGCCGATACTGATTAAAGTCATAATAACTATATACGTTTATAAAAAAAATGTCTAGCTATTACCATTTTAAGGGCTTTTCCTCTTTATTACATTTATATTTTTCTAGTTTTTCACACTACTATTGACGATTCAAGCCGGCTGATACTCCATCTGGTGGCAGAAAATGAACTACATTTAGTAGGGAATTTGTTTTTTCATCTTATATATGACTATAGAGCCAGGGTTATACTGTTTATACCTTAAAAGTAATACTGTCTTATATCAAATGTCACACATTTATCAAAAGTGACGTTAAAATAGGTTATTATCCAGTCAATCTGAAGAAATTTGTGACATTTAAAGTAAGGCAGTATTACACTAGCCTTCACAGAGAAACAGTTGTTTATTTGGTTGCCTTGGGTAACAGACCAGTCTGATCTTTTACCATACCAGTCTGAACTTACAGAATAGATTCCCTGGCTAGTTTGTCCATCAGTCCTGAGACTTTGTTACCAATAATGTTATGAGTAATAGACAAGTCTGATCTTTTACCAGACCAGTCTGAACTTACAGACTCCCAGTGCAGACATGCAATAGCAATCATAGTGGACTGGAGCCCCAAATTCACAAAGGATTTAGTAAGCCAGCACAGGAAAACCGTCAGAATTATAGGTCTGCTAACAGGTCACAGAAATGAGTCTACAGATGGGACAGGAATGTCCCTTTGTAGGTCCTTCCAGGAAGAGACAACATACCATAAATTATGCACAATCTATGTCTAATTCCGGAACGGAAAATCACGACCATCCCTATACATGAAGCAACAGACATCCAAGACTTGCAGCAAGCTAGCCAGGACAGAGCTCATCAAAGCCTAAACCACAAAACCTCTACAGATGGTGGAGGGCCTAAAAGACCATCCCTCTTAAAAGTAGTGTGGAGTACTGGTGGCTCCAGACCAACCATACTATGAACTGTTCAATTAATTTAATTGATTTCCCATTGGACAACAGGCAGATAGTTACCAATTACCAAAATGAGAACAAGAGTGGTGAAGGATGCTTGTTCAAGATAAAGCAATGTCAAGTGACTTGAAATTCTTACTACTGTTTTCTGCAATTTTCTAGGATTTAAGCAATTCAATAATGAAGTAGTTAAATGTATTGATGTTATTTAAGCCAGTATTCAATTTTCTTGCAACACTAACCCTTCCAAAACCAAGTTTGTAATCATAGTATTTTGTTAAATCTATCTATGTTAGAAAACCTCTAAATAAAATGAAAACAAGCATGGGGAAGGCGCAAGATAAAGCAGATGTCAAGTGACTTAGAGTTCAAAGTACTGCTTTTGGCAATTTTCTAGGATTTAATTGATTAAATAATGATGTAATTAAAATGTATTAATGTTAATTAACCCAGCATTCAAGAGTCTTGCAACACCAACCCTTCAAAAACCAAGTTTGTCACCATAGTACTTTGTTAAATCTATCTGTTAGAAACCTCAAAATAAAATGAAAACAAGCATGGGGAAGGCGCAAGATAAAGCAATGTCAAGTGACTTGAAATTCATACTACTGTTTTCTGCAATTTTCTAGGATTTAATCAATTTAATAATAAAGTAGTTAAATGTATTGATGTTATTTAACCCAGCATTCAATTTTCTTGCAACACCAACCCTTCCAAAACAAAGTTTGTAATCATAGTATTTTGTTAAATCTAACTATGTTAGAAAACCTCAAAATAAAATGAAAACAAGCATGGGGAAGGCAAGATAAAGCAGATGTCAAGAGACTTAGAGTTCAAAGTATTGCTTTTGGCAATTTTCTAGGATTTAATTGATTAGATAATGATGTAGTTAAAATGTATTAATGTTATTTAAACCATCATTCAAAGTTTCTTGCAACACCAACCCTTCCAAAACCAAGTTTGTACCCATAATATTTTGTTGTTGAATTATGGTGTTAAATAGGATAATATAGAAATGGAAAAGATGTATGTTAAAACCCCCAAAATAAATCATAGATTTTAAAAATTTAATTCAATAAAAATTGAAAATCCTCAATCCACCTAAGACCAGGGCTCGGTTGCAGTGGTGCCCCAGTTGGGCTGAGCGGGTGCGGCGGTGTTGGCCGGCCACTCCTCCTGCACAGCAGCAGCCCAGTCGTCAGAAGAAGCCGCAGCGGGAACAGCAGCCACCGGCGCGGCTGTGAGCGGAGTTGGCTCACTAGCCCAGTCCTCTTGAGGTCCAGTGGTCGCCCAATCGGTCTCCACAGAGGGCTCAATTGGAACAATAGGCTCAGCCTTGGGAGTAGGCAGCTCCTTGGCAGCCTGCTCTTCCTTCTCAGCCTCTTCAGGCTCACGGTAGAAGTACAGATCGACAACGGTGTCCCATTTCTGTTCACGTGGGATCTCACCACGAAGACGCAATACCTACAAAGTTAAATAGAGTTGATTAGAATATTGTTTGATGTATTACCACAAATTTTCTTTGACTTATTGTGTAGTCAGGTGGAAAAATTATATGAATCATGGTTTGATTCATTTAAATGGAACGGTTTGTTTCATCATGTTAACTCTAAATCATTAATAACAAACTGGTAGTAATTATAATCTAATACTTACTTCACGAGTCAAGAACCACCACATAAGACCAATGCTGTGTGAGGCCTTGTTGTTGCATGGGATGGCAATGTCAACGAAACGAAGAGGCGAGTCAGTGTTGCAAAGCGCGATTACGGGGATGTTGACGTACGACGCTTCAGTGATGGGCTGGTGGTCACTGACGGGGTCGGTGACGATCAGCAGACGTGGCTCACGGAAAGCAGCCTGGATCTGATTGGTGAACGCACCTAAAAACAACAGGATACTGTTAGAATGCAATTTTACTCATAACATATCAAAAGTTGATCATAAATTTAATTCAGACGGTAAATTATAATCACTTGGAATCATAGGTTCCTTAAATAAGTGTCATCACAAAAATAAATAAATTCAAACACATGAAAATCTCTCATAAGTCGATAAACAAATGCAGCAAAATCCTCTATGAAGTTATTAGGACAAAATTCTGCCAAATTTCAATTAGAAATTATAATAAGACAATGAAACAATACATTCATTAAGGTTGAGTCATATAAAGGCGAGTTAACTTTGCATAAACTGTGCCATTTCATAGCCTTATATATATCTGTTTATATATGAACTGTGAGATGGCAAGTGTTGTAACTTCCAAAATTAATTTTCAGGTATTGATGATGTTTATGTATATTCTAACGCTCCTTTAAACCTTATTTTGCTTTTAGAATAAACCAAATTATTATTTAGAAAAATTAGATTACATTATACACAATACTAAAACTTGCAAATTTTAAAATGCATTTATTTTTTAATCCTTTTTTTGCTTTTAGAATAAACCAAATTATTATTTAGAAAAATTAGATTACATTATACACAATGGTAAAACTTGCAACTTTTAAAATGCATTTATTTCATGCAAAATTATTTATGATACATACCAGGAGTGAAACGTCCAGCAATGGGTGTAGCGCCAGTGTGGGAAGCGAACTTGAGCACAGCACGCTGTCCATATGGACGCGACGAGATGACGAACACCTCAGATGGGTGCTCAATGGCAGCAACAGCGCGTGCAGCCAGAAGAAGCTTCTCCCAGGTGCGACGGAGGTTGATGATGTGTACACTATCGGGACGACGCTTGTACACGTATTGTTCCATCTGGAAGTTTACGTTTTGCGTGCCCAAGTGGGTGCACGCAGCCAACATTTTGGTGACATCGTCCTCTTTGAGGGCGAGGACATCTGAATTTCCCGACATCTTCACGTTATTTTGAGCTACGATAAACCTGCAATATACAAGAGATTATTAGTGAATTATTGTTCTGATTCTATCACATTCAAATTTTATTTAATTGTATAGTCAGGTGGAAAAATTATATGAATCACTGTTTAATTCATTCAAATGGAACGGTTTGTTTCATCATGTCAAGTTACATATATTAATTAGCAGCTTATATATTAAAAATTCACAGTTACTGGTATACAAACTGTCGCACAAGTACATTATAGAGAAATCAAGTACACCCAGATGTCATCATGCTATGAACGTTTATATATCTAACAAAATATGTATAGAGGGATATAGGTGGCAGATGTAAACTTCACAAAATTCTTACACAGAACTTGTGGCTTTCCTTAAGTTCCAGTATAAAGGTCGTTTTAGGCAAGACAATTTCTTAACACAAAAGTTTTTCAAGAAATGAATTCATATATCCTCCTCCTCCCATACAATTTGTTTATATAGTTTGTGTTTCTCAAGTAGACAATACAAAGGTGGTCTGAAATATTAACCTTCCAGCACTTGTCCCCAGTCTCATAGACACAGAGCATATATATGCTCCAGGTCTAGGAGACTGGGCGCAAGTGCCAGAAGGTTAAAATAAAGGGGCACAGGATGAAAATATAAGACTATGAATGAATAAATGGAAGATAATATAGACTTCATCCTTTTAATTATTACTAAAGACAACTTACACAGTTAATATTTAAGAATAATGACAGTACAATGTACTTAACAAGTTTAAAATTTTCATTATTCTAAAATATTGATAGAATTACTGAACTTGTAAGGTATAGTAATCATGTAATGAAGAGAATGCTGATTATATCTGAATAATTGATTACTTGATAAATATTGAAGGAGGATTGAAGCAAATACTGATAGTAATAGGAATGACAGTATTATTGACTGTGTAAGGTGCCTTACACAGTCAATAATACTGTCAATATTAAAGAATAACGACAGAACGATGTACATAAACATGTTTATAATTTTCATTATTCTAAAATATTAACAGAATTACTGAACGTGTAAGGTATAATAATCATGGAATGAAGAGAATACTGATATTTATTCAAATAATTGATTACTTGATGAATATTGAAGGAGGATTGAAGCAAATACTGATAGTAATAGGAATGACAGTATTATTGACTGTGTAAGGTGCCTTACACAGTCAATAATACTGTCAATATTAAAGAATAACGACAGAACGATGTACATAAACATGTTTAAAATTTTAATTATTCTAAAATATTGACAGAATTACTGAACATGTAAGGTATAATAATCATGGAATGAAGACAATACTGATATTTATCCAAATAATTGATTACTTGATAAATATTGAAGGAGGATTGAAGCAAATACTGATAGTACTAGGAATGATAGTATTATTGACTGTGTAAGGTGCTTTATTGGACTGATATTATAAAATAGACAACATAGTTTTAGTTCATACTTTTTCTCACTAGTGTTCACTCATCAAACTTCTACAGTGACTCTCCACAAACACCAAAAGCAGCCAACATCATTGAGCTATATGAATTAATTCTCACTTTAACCTTCCAACACTAACACCCAGTCTCATAGGCCTGGAGCATATATATATATATATATATATATATATATATATATATATATATGCCTGGGCACAAGTGCCGGAAGGTGAAATAGTTATGATCAATTATAGAATAAACATTTTAAAATTGTAATATTTTTCCTCAATCCTGAGGTGGTAGCAGCAAAACTACAGTGTTCTTTATTCAATAATTCTTATGTTTTTCAAAACAAATAATCTCAATCAAGTACAATCATAAATATAAAATATATATTAGAAATTTTTGAAAAAATTCTTCCTGCCACAGCAAAACAATCTATAAAATAAATATCTATAAAATAATTGAATCGAAATTTGGGATTTAACCCCCGAAAATGGGCAATTTATAGTACTTTAAAAGTAAAACATAGAAACCCTCAAGACATTTTAGGTTATGTTATAATAAACACCGATAAATTGAAAAAATAAGCGATTTACTGGCAAAAATATCACAAGGAAGATATTCCCAAAGTAAAATAATACGAAAAACCATGTTCATATCTTGTAAAATGTAAAAGATGGCAGAGAAATTAAAAGATAACTTACGTGCGTCAATGCCACAGGGAATCTTCGAGAAGAAAGAAAATTTTGGCCGTTGTGTTGGCACAGGTAACTAACGGTCACGTGATCGCCGCCACCGGCGGGAACTTCAAACGAACCAAAATACAGAGTTGTTTATGTCAGTGAAGTGATCTGTTTGTTGCACTGTTGTACAACAGTTGCACAACAACTATGCAACAGTTGCATACAGTTAGATAACAGTTGCATAGTTGTTGTCTTAATTTGCAACAGTATAGCAGTGCTGTGTTCGGAATGTAATAAAAAAAAATATTGTCGAAATTTATAAATGTATAATCATTTTTTAGTTCATGTTTCTGTCTTTCATTGCTTCTTGATGAAGCAACGAAAGACAGTGTGTTTTTGCGTCAGCCAATTTTGATCCGAAGCTGTTTTCATTTGAAGCCTGTCGTCTTATTGGCTGACGCATGAACGCTGACAGAGAAACGGGTAGCAGACTCAAGGTCATATTTGTTTATATACAGTTTCAAGTATTATTTATCTAGGCCTCTGGTCTGAGAATTATATTTATATAGGCCTCTGATATGAGGATTATATTTTCTTTGCCTCCGATCCTAGGGTGACTGTTCAATCATTGCCAACTGACAGTCAATGACAGCTTCACTCTCATGAGAGTGCAGTAATTTAATTAGTCATTAATGGCAATGATTCATTAAAATGGCAATTAGTCATTGATTGCAATGGTTCAATAAAAACAGCTCCACCTGTCTTATAAGAGAAAAGATAGGATTAAATCTCATTGTAGCCAACATAGATAATATACCTAGATAGATTACTGCATTATTAACATCATTTGTAAACATTCACTTCGTTGTAAACATTAGGGTGCGATTTACTTTTGTTTAGTTACTTAGCAACGTATGGTTTATTTGTTATTTCCAAACAAAACACCGACCAACGCCACAATTATAGAGCCTGAATGTGCATATAACACAGTTAATAGTAATTTGAGGTTAAAAATGGACGTGGATATACAAGCAGTGGAATCGAAACTGAGCGACGTTACAGTAACAGCCATTCCACTAAACAACAAAGGCCAGCCAGTAACACCCACACCCAAAGACAACAAAGATCCAAACCAATCAAAATATGCCCAACTACTAGGTGTCATCGAGGAGCTTGGTAGGGAGGTGAGGCCCACATATGCTGGCAGCAGGAGCTCCTCGGAACGCCTCAAAAGAGGCATAGTTCATGCCAAATTTCTGGTTCGTGAGTGCCTTATGGAGACAGAGCGGAGTGCACGGCAGTGATTACCACTGGTAACCACACACATTTTGTACTTAATTTCCCTTATTATTTTCATTTTTGAGACCATAATCAAAATAATTCATACCGTCCAGGTAGTATGCAGTACAAAAGTTTTACCAAAACATACCAAAACAAGTACCAATTAATGTTATAATAGATTAGTTATTTACTAAACAAGTTGCCTTTATATATTCGTATAATTAATTATAAAAAACAATGAATGTAATTGATTAATTGTAGTGTGACTGAATTATATATACTTATGACTGTGCAGGAAATTTATTGTTGCATTATAGAATAAATTTTATTGGTTGCGAATGAATGTGAATTTTACATGATATTAAAAATCAAACACAAACACCCATATTCAATAACATTCCATAATCTATACAATCTATAAATAAAACAGTAGGGTGTAGTTTTTATTGAAAACTAGTTAGGAAAGACATTTGTTGCCCTTTGTACTGGAACCTTGAAATAAACTTGTCTTTCCAATCAATAAATAATAAGACATTGATAACATCACATAAACTTTATAGGTCCCATAAGCTATTGAATGAATAAATTGACAGTCATTGTGACAGAATATGCCAAAAACTAATGTCAAACAACTTAAATAGTGCTTGCAATTGGAGCTTTATTGACACCTTTTGTTTAATTATTCAGTGTTTGCAATAGAGAGAATCTAAAGTAACTACATTCCCTAGATAATTGATTACTTGATAAATATAAAAGGACGATTGAAGCAAATACTGACAGTACTAGGACTGATAGTATTAATGACCATGTAAGGTGCCTTATAACGGCACCTTACATGGTCATTGTCAATATTTTAGTATAATGACAGTATTACTGTACGATAATATCTTTAAAATTTTCTATATACTAAAATATTGACAGTATTACTGATCGTGTAAGGTATTGTAATGATGGAATGAAGAGAATACTGATGTTTATTCAGATAATTGATTACTTGATAAATATTGAAGAAGGATTCAAGCAAATAATGACTAGGATTGACAGTATTATTGACCATCTAAGGTGCCTTATAGATTTATGGAATGTCAGTGAATATGGGGGTGACAGTTCCAGAATTCAGAAATCAATTCATCTTTCCAATCTATAAATTGTTATGGTCAGTTGTTTAAACCAAGTTCAATAACTTTATTTATAAATTGGATAAATTATGGAACATCATTTAATGCAGCATATTAGTTACTTGTTGTATAAAATACTATAATTGATTATTAATATTGGCAGGGCTGTCTTGTGAATTGTAAGGGCGTAAATGGGTATTTAGAAGTATGTACACTATAAATATACATCGAAAAAGTTTGTTGGAAATTTGTGTGTGTATTGTTTGATTAGATTTATAAAAAAAGGTGATACCTTTACAAACATATGTATCTATCAACTATTTTGTGCCTTTGGGTGTTTTGAATCAATTGGGTAGCCTATTTATAACTATCAAGTCACCTATCTCAGGTTTTAAATGTAATATATTTTATAGTGATTGTAATTTCAGAACTTAATAGTATTGTGTATGAAATTATAGTTTGTAATTTTGATAAAAAAAATAAAGTTTCATTGTATAAAAATACCTAAACCATAATTTATATTTATTTAATAAGATTTATTTAATTATCAGGCCCTTCATTACTGATGCAATTCATCAAACATCATTAGTAGTAGTTTATTTGATGAATCAAGTACAATGTAATTCACACTTTACTTATGATCATGACAGTATAATCAGGCCCTTCATTACTGATGCAATTCATCAAACATCATTAGTAGTAGTTTATTTGATGAATCAAGTACAATGTAATTCACACTTTACTTATGATCATGACAGTATAATCAGGCCCTTCATTACAGATGCAATTCATCAAACATCATTAGTAGTAGTTTATTTGATGAATCGAGTATAATGTAATTCACACTTTACTTATGATCATGACAGTATAATCAGGCCCTTCATTACTGATGCAATTCATCAAACATCATTAGTAGTAGTAGATGAAGCTAGTATAATGTAATTCAAATTACTTATGATCATGACAGTATGACTGATTATGTTAACGATAGTTTAATTTAGTCAGGAATATTAAATAGTTCTGGTAACAATCATTAGAAGTTCTATTGATCTCATTTCATTTAATCACGATTAATTTAAATTAAGTGTTGATACACATAACAAATGATCATAAAAAGAACAAGTGCCAATCACTGTATTACCACCCAGTTCCATGTTGGTGACTTTATCTTTATTCAGATGACACCAGTCAGCCCCATAAGCAATTTGTTCATGTTCATAAAAGCTCTCAACAATTTCCAATTTGTCCTCGTTTTTGGAGTTCACCACATGAACACCACCCTGCATGCAAGCAGCTAATAGATAATCATGATGGAATGGATCCCATTTGAGTCTCCACAGTGTGCCAGGCATTTGTAACTCAGCTTTGGGTCGTTTCATGCGTCTTGTGTCCCATAGCCTTAACTTACTGTCATAACTAAAATTTAGATACAATTAAACTGACTTAAAAAGCGAGCCTATAGTCAGATGAACTAACTGTAAGGATATAGTAAGAATTATATTTCGTTATACCTCCCTGTTGCAATAATATGCTCTCTTGATGCGTTTGAATGTATGCATGTTACTCCAGCTTCATGACTTCTGTTCTTAATCACACTACTAGCTCCGATTCTGCGATCCAGTTTATGGAAAACACCATCATCGCCTCCTACAATGCTAGGAAATATTGATTCACTTTTGTATAAATTAAACAGATGTTTTGAAGTGTTAGATTTAATTTGTTTGCCAATAAGGCACCTTACACAATCAATATTACTGTCAATATTTTAGAATAATGACAGTATTACTGTAAGATAACATATTTAAAATGTTCATTATTCTAAAATATTGACAGAATTACTTATTGTGTAAGGTATAATAATGATGGAATCAAGAGAATATTGATCTTTACCTGGGTAATTGATTACTTGATAAATATAAAAGGAGGATTGAAGAAATATTGATAGTACTAGGATTGGCAGTATTATTGACCATGTAACATGTACATGATCAATATTACTGCCAATATTTTAGAATAGTGACAGTATTACCAGGGTATTACTGTCATTATTCTAAAATATTGGCAGTAATATTGATCATGTACATGTTACATGTCCAATAATACTGCCAATCCTAGTACTATCAATATTTCTTCAATCCTCCTTTTATATTTATCAAGTAATCAATTACCCAGGTAAAGATCAATATTCTCTTGATTCCATCATTATTATATCTTACACGATAAGTAATTCTGTCAATATTTTAGAATAATGTATCATAATATGTTTAAAATATTCATTATTCTAAAATATTGCCAGAATTACTGATCGTGTAAGGTATACTAATGATGGAATCAAGAGAATACTGATGTTTATCCAGATAATTGATAACTTGAAATATATAAAAAGTAGGATTGAATCTAATACTGACAGTACTAGGATTAACAGTATTATTAACTGTGTAAGGTGGCTTTAAGATTGTAACTTTTAAAATCCAAAATAGTTGCAGCAAATCAGAAATATCTGATGAGAACAACTTTCTATTATTACAGCTTTAAAATAATAACATTCAGGATATTAATTGGGAATATTTGGATACTTTATATATTACCTGTAAAAACAATATGCGCATTCCAATAATCAAATGCTGCAATCCATGCCTCATACTCATGCAATTGGTAGGTATTAATCAAAATCAACTTCTCTTTAGCATATTTCAGTACATGCACTTTTCCCTTTGAGTCACTACACACCAACTCAACTGGTCCACCATCGGTTCGTCCCGTTGACCAATCTACTGATAAAATTAATGTTTCTGTGGTGTCCTCATCATCCAGTGTATAGGTTGAGATCAGTTTCAGCTTCAATTCTGAGGTGAGTTGGAAGATATCTATTGTCTTTATTGCATTCACAATGGCTAGAATTGGGCGACCATCAATTTGAACATGACACCATTTTTGGTCCAAGACTGCAGCCGTGTTTATGGTTTGATGGCGTTCTAACTGTGTGCCTTCAAGGGAGAAGAGCAGAATGCGACCAAAACGTATATTTGGTTGAGCTGGAATATCAAAAAGATATAATCTTTAATTTAATTTTATAATATTATATTATTATATTATATTATTTTGCTGTAAGGATACTAAAAGATGTATAATTCTGTTTATTTTTAAGTTTATTACATACTGCGTAGAGGATTGTTAATGCCAATAAAGGTTTATTATATATATATAATCTTTAATCTGAATACATTTCTTACGAAATACAGTTAACTACTACTACTAATTAATTAAGTCACTGTCTAACAGGAATTTCACCTATTTATCGAATAAAACCAAATTATATGCTTTTTAGTACTTACATAAATTTTCCTTATCCGATTTCACCAGGTGGTAGTTGGCACACACAAATAAATTCTGATAGGGCTCATGTGGGCACCACTCAACTGAATCTGAGCAGTACTCAGTGTCATACCTTTGCAACACCATCAGGTCTTTTGTAGGGTATAATTCTTGGAAATTGTCCATGACAATAAACACGCATTAAAAATAATTTATTAAAATAATAAATTTGTAGGTTATGTTTTATTAATGTCAATAAACATGATCTTTTATAGACACATGCACGTATGTTTGGTTGCATACCTTGATTGTACATTTCACATTAAATTTTATTCTTCTCTAGACAATTTTAAATACTAAAAGGCACCTTACACGATCAATAACACTGTCAATATTTTAGAATAATGACTATTATTGTATGCTAACATATTTAAAATGTTCAATATTCTAAAATATAGACAATATTACTTATCATGTAAGGTATATTAATGATGGGATGAGAAACTGATGTTTCTTGGGATAATTAAGGCAATTTGTGTGGTCAATAGTACTGTCAATATTTGCTTAAAGCCTTTTTTTTTATATTTATCAAGCAATCAATTATCCTGATAAAGATCAGTATTCTCTTCATTACATCATTAATATACCTTACACAATGAGTAATACTGAAAATATTTTAGAATAATAACATTTTAAAAATATCGTACAGTAATACTGTCATTATTCTAAAATATTGACAGTAATATTGATCATGTAAGGTGCCTTATATATATAATAATATAAAAGAAGAATTGAAGCAAATACTGACAGTATTCTTCCATTCCATCATTACTATACCTTACACAATCAGTAATACTGTCAATATTGTAGGATAATGAAAATTTTATTGTACAGTAATACTGTCAGTATTTTAAAATATTGACAGCTACTTTTACTACTACAGCACTGCTTGTATTTTAATTTATTTTTATATACACTGTGTTTTTACTACACCAAACAGTAATCCACAAAGTACTATAAGGAAATGACAACAATAACAAATATGACAGATGACATCTGTAAAAATATTTTGACAGTTGTCTAACGGCAGTTTGTTTTTGACAGATGTCAAATTGGTTTTGAAGCTACTAAATGTGCCGTAGTGGCGCTGGTATTCTTTTGTACATCTAATTGTTGTAAAATGTATACATCTCCCACAAAACAGATTTTATCTGAACTACGATTTTGTAGAATATATGTTTTTTCCACTCACCGATTCAAATATTAATTTCAAAAATGTTCTGTGGTGGGAGTACGTGTCACACCACCGCGTTGCCAACGTCACGGCGGTACAAATTCCTACGCGTCGCCAGTGTTGAATTTCAATGGTGGATGATGGGAGTGTGCAAATTACTCTGAGCGGGCGCTGACGAAAGAAACAAACAAACAAAAAAAAAACACCCAAACAAACGAATCCTATAAAGTTGGGCCTGGTGCAGCGAGCCGCCCCCGCCGTCTGTGTTCACCAAGTAGGGCCCCCTCGATCCGGTGCTTCTCATGGTGGTGCCGCGCCCGCATCCTCTGTGAACACAATCTTATTATCACCACCGGGAGGACTCTGCCTATTGGTCGGTGATTAAAACAGCGGCTGGATTCTGTTGACGTCTTTTGTTGTGCCCGTGTGTGTTGAGTGTGTTGAGTGTGTGTGTGTGGTGGACGGTTCTTGCGCGCCATGGAGGCGATAGCAAAGCACGAGTTCAACGCCACCGCCGACGATGAGCTCAGCTTCAAGAAGTCGCAGGTGCTAAAGGTAAATCTAGACACATTTCAAGGGGTTTCGGCGGAATGTAAACAATCCGGTACTTCCGGGCGGGTTTCCCGACTTATTTATAAGTCGCTCGCTTTCCATTTCCAAAATAGCACACGCCGATTTTTTTTTGTCTGTTTGGAATGTTTCGATGGAAGAATTATGCAAGGCAGGGTTTTATGTGTTTATTAATACACCTCAAATTATATCATTTCTATATTTGACCCATAACTCTTATTTCATAGCTAATTGTGTGTACAGGACTATTATAATAGATCTAAGAGTAAAATGATTTCTTCTTCAAATTCTACTTCATGTATTAGTTATTTAACTGTACAGATTCTAAATACTCAAAGATTTTAGTATAGAATGTTGCAAATATATTGGTTCTACATGTTTGATGCTCTGGCATGTGGAAGCCTGATAAAGGCACCTTACACGATCAATATTACTGTCAATATTTTAGAATAATGACAGTATTACTGTATAAGGCATCTTACACAGTCAATAATACAGTCAGTTCTAGTACTGTGAGTATTTACTTCAATCCTGCTTTTATATTTATCAAGTAATCAATTATACGGATAAACATCAGTATTCTCTTCATTCCATCATTACTATACCTTACACGATAAGTAATACTAGCAATATTTTAGAATAATGAACATTTTAAACATGGCATCTAAAAGGCACTTTTCACGATCAATATTACTGTCAATATTTTAGAATAATGACAGTATTACTATATGATAAAATATTTAATATGTTCATTATTCTAAAATATTGCCAGTATTACTCATCGTGTAAGATATAGTAATGATGTAATGAAGAGAATACTGATCTTTATCTGGCTAACTAATTACTTGATAAATATAAAAGGAGGATTGAAGCAAATATTGACAGTATTATTGACCATGTAAGGTGCCTTATAAAGGAACCTTACATGTATAAGGCACCTTACAAAGTCAATTATACTGTCACTTCTAATACTGTCAGTATTTACTTCAATCCTCCTTTTATATTTATCAAGTAATCAATTAATCAGATAAACATCAGTATTCTCTTCATTCCATTATTACTATACCTTACATGATAAGTAATACTGGCAATATTTTAGAATAATGAACATTTTAAATATGTTATCGTACAGTAATACTGTCATTATTCTAAAATATTGACAGTATTATTGATCGAGTAAGGTATCTTTATGATGACCTGTTTAAAATGTTCATTATTTTAAAATATTGACATAATTCTGTCAATATTTTACAATGATCATGTAAGGTACAGTAATGAGAATACTGATGTTTATCCAGATAATTGGTTACTTCATAAATATTGAAGGAGGATTCAAGTAAATATTCTCGATATTGTCAATTCTAGCACTGTCAGTAGTGCTAGGATTGACAATATTATATAAGGTGTTTTTATAGATTGTATACAAAAATTGAAATGTTTCTACAATTTTCCCGTATAAAATTCACTCTTATTATAGAAATATAAATTTAAAAAAGCAAGTTGCTATGTTGCTCTGAATGATAATAATCTCATTCAGAGCTGCATAGCAACTTGCTTTTTTAAATTTATATTTCTATAATAATAATAATATAAATAACTCAGATATCTCAACCTAAAACCATAATCCAGGTTGAGATATCTATTAATTTGTTTGCCTAGCCAGAAATAAACGATAATTATAATCATTCAGAACTGTATAGTAACTTGCTTTTTAATATCTAATTCTATAATAATATAAGTAACTCAGATATCTCAACCTGGATAACTCAGATATCTCAACCTGGATAACTCAGATATCTCAACCTGGATAACTCAGATATCTCAACCTGGATAACTCAGATATCTCAACCTGGATAACTCGGATATCTCAACCTGGATTATGGTTCCAGGTTGAGATATCTGAGTTATTTATATTATATTTATATATTATTATAGAATTAGATATAAGCAAGTTGCTTTTTAATATCTAATTCTATAATAATATATAAATATAATATAAATATCTCAGATATCTCAACCTGGAACCATAATCCAGGTTGAGATATCTGAGTTATCCAGGTTGATATATCTGAGTTATCCAGATTGAGATATCTGAGTTATCCAGATTGAGATATCTGAGTTATCCAGGTTGAGATATCTAAGTTATCCAGATTGAGATATCTGAGTTGGTTGAGATATCTGAGTTATCCAGGTTGAGATATCATGAGTTATTTATATTATTATAGAATTAGATATTAAAAAGCAAAGTTACTGTACAGTTTCTGAATGATAATAATTATCGTTTATTTCTGGCTAGGCAAACGAATTGGATAACACTGGTCGTTATGGCAATTGCACTGATGGCAGTACAGAGTTTCAAGGTCGGTTCAATTTTGAACCGTAAACAAGCGCTTGTTTTTTTTTATATGCGAGTGATAATGTAAGTTTTAGTCTGGGTCACGTTTCTAATTGGTGGAGATCCTATGATGACGCGCGTAATTAAATCTGTATGGCGCTATTGTTTAGTCACACTCGAATTGTCGTGTTGATGAGCCTCAGCAGCGCATAATCGGAAATTACATTTTACGTCTGTGGTGTGATAATTAACGTCACGAGCAGTGGTGGAATAGCTCTACTCAGTCACTATAGTGTTTTTAATTCATGTCAATTTACTTCTTCGAAATTCAAACATAATGAATGAAATATTTTTACATTTTCTGATAGGTGGATGCAATACTCAATCATAGTTGTATTAATTATTGTTAATTTAGCTCTCATTTGTTAAATGTATTTGAGAATATAATTGAGAATTATATTTATTAAGTTTTATAATAAAAAGAGAAAAAAGTTATGTGATTGGTCATAATACAAACTGAACTTGTAATAGACTCCTGTTAATTTGTTAAATGTAATTGAGAATTTAATTGAGAATGTAATTGAGAATATAGTTGAGAATTATATTTATTAAGTTTTATAATAAAAAGAGAAACAAAAGTTATGTAATTGGTCATAATACAAGCTGAACTTGTAAAAGACTCCTTTTAATTTGTAAAATGTAATTGAGAATAGACTATACTATAACTCATGAAAGCTTCAATTCTCCTAATTTCTACAATGCCTCAACATGTTAATCTTCATTTTCTTTGAGCTCAAAGAAAATGAAGATTAACATGTCAAGGCATTGAAGAAATGAGGACAATTCAATCTTTCCTGAGTAATAGTATAGAATAGTTTCAGTGTCTTCATGATATATAGTAATTCAAAAATTATTTATTATAAATAAGAGATAGATAAGATAGATAGATAATGGGCTGGTCTTATATTTGAGCTCAAAGAAAATGAAGATTAACATGTTGAGGCATTCTAGAAATGAGGAGAATTCAAGATTTCATCAGTTATAGTTATAGTTTCAGTATTTTCATGAATTATAGTGATTCTAAAATGATTTATTGTAAATAAGAGATAGATAATCTGGACTGGTCTTATCTTTGAGCTCAAAAAAAATGAAGATTAACATGTCGAGGCATTCTAGAAATGAGGAGAATTCAAGATTTCATGAGTTATCATTATAGCTCCAGTATTTTCATGAATTATAGTAATTATAAAATGATTTATTGTAAATAAGAGATAGATAATCTGAACTGATCTTATCTTTGAGCTCAAAGAAAATGAAGATTAACATGTCGAGGCATTCTAGAAATGAGGAGAATTCAAGATTTCATCAGTTATAGTTATAGTTTCAGTATTTTCATGAATTATAGTAATTCTAAAATGATTTATTGTAAATAAGAGATAGATAATCTGAACTGATCTTATCTTTGAGCTCAAAGAAAATGATGATTAACATGTCAAGGCATTCTAGAAATGAGGAGAATTCAAGATTTCATCAGTTATAGTTATAGTTTCAGTATTTTCATGAATTATAGTGATTCTAAAATGATTTATTGTAAATAAGAGATAGATAATCTGGACTGGTCTTATCTTTGAGCTCAAAGAAAATTAAGATTAACATGTCAAGTCATTCTAGAAATGAGGAGAATTCAAGATTTCATGAGTTATAGTTATAGTTTCAGTATTTTCATGAATTATAGTAATTCTAAAATGATTTATTGTAAATAAGAGATAGATAATCTGGGCTGGTCTTATCTTTGAGCTCAAAGAAAATTAAGATTAACATGTCAAGTCATTCTAGAAATAAGGAGAATTCAAGATTTCATGAGTTATAGTTATAGTTTCAGTATTTTCATGAATTATAATAATTCTAAAATGATTTATTGTAAATAAGAGATAGATAATCTGGGCTGTCTTATCTTTGAGCTCAAAGAAAATGAAGATTAACATGTCGAGTCATTCTAGAAATGAGGAGAATTCAAGATTTCATCAGTTATAGTTATAGTTTCAGTATTTTCATGAATTATAGTGATTCTAAAATGATTTATTGTAAATAAGAGATAGATAATCTGGGCTGGTCTTATCTTTGAGCTCAAAGAAAATGATGATTAACATGTCAAGTCATTCTAGAAATGAGCAGAATTCAAGATTTCATCAGTTATAGTTATTGTTTCAATATTTTCATGAATTATAGTAATTCTAAAATGATTTATTGTAAATAAGAGATAGATAATCTGAACTGGTCTTATCTTTGAACTCAAAGAAAATGAAGATTAACATGTCAAGTCATTCTAGAAATAAGGAGAATTCAAGATTTCATGAGTTATAGTTATAGTTTCAGTATTTTCATGAATTATAGTAATTCTAAAATGATTTATTGTAAGTAAGAGATAGATAATCTGGGCTGGTCTTATCTTTGAGCTCAAAGAAAATTAAGATTAACATGTCAAGTCATTCTAGAAATGAGGAGAATTCAAGATTTCATCAGTTATAGTTATTGTTTCAATATTTTCATGAATTATAGTAATTCTAAAATGATTTATTGTAAATAAGAGATAGATAATCTGGGCTGGTCTTATCTTTGAGCTCAAAGAAAATGAAGATTAACATGTCAAGTCATTCTAGAATTGAGGAGAATTCAAGATTTCATCAGTTATAGTTATAGTTTCAGTATTTTCATGAATTATAGTAATTCTAAAATGATTTATTGTAAATAAGAGATAGATAATCTGGACTGGTCTTATCTTTGAGCTCAAAGAAAATGAAGATTAACATGTCGAGGCATTCTAGAAATGAGGAGAATTCAAGATTTCATCAGTTATAGTTATAGTTTCAGTATTTTCATGAATTATAGTAATTCTAAAATGATTTATTGTAAATAAGAGATAGATAATCTGAACTGATCTTATCTTTGAGCTCAAAGAAAATGATGATTAACATGTCAAGGCATTCTAGAAATGAGGAGAATTCAAGATTTCATCAGTTATAGTTATAGTTTCAGTATTTTCATGAATTATAGTGATTCTAAAATGATTTATTGTAAATAAGAGATAGATAATCTGGACTGGTCTTATCTTTGAGCTCAAAGAAAATTAAGATTAACATGTCAAGTCATTCTAGAAATGAGGAGAATTCAAGATTTCATGAGTTATAGTTATAGTTTCAGTATTTTCATGAATTATAGTAATTCTAAAATGATTTATTGTAAATAAGAGATAGATAATCTGGGCTGGTCTTATCTTTGAGCTCAAAGAAAATTAAGATTAACATGTCAAGTCATTCTAGAAATAAGGAGAATTCAAGATTTCATGAGTTATAGTTATAGTTTCAGTATTTTCATGAATTATAATAATTCTAAAATGATTTATTGTAAATAAGAGATAGATAATCTGGGCTGTCTTATCTTTGAGCTCAAAGAAAATGAAGATTAACATGTCGAGTCATTCTAGAAATGAGGAGAATTCAAGATTTCATCAGTTATAGTTATAGTTTCAGTATTTTCATGAATTATAGTGATTCTAAAATGATTTATTGTAAATAAGAGATAGATAATCTGGGCTGGTCTTATCTTTGAGCTCAAAGAAAATGATGATTAACATGTCAAGTCATTCTAGAAATGAGCAGAATTCAAGATTTCATCAGTTATAGTTATTGTTTCAATATTTTCATGAATTATAGTAATTCTAAAATGATTTATTGTAAATAAGAGATAGATAATCTGAACTGGTCTTATCTTTGAACTCAAAGAAAATGAAGATTAACATGTCAAGTCATTCTAGAAATAAGGAGAATTCAAGATTTCATGAGTTATAGTTATAGTTTCAGTATTTTCATGAATTATAGTAATTCTAAAATGATTTATTGTAAGTAAGAGATAGATAATCTGGGCTGGTCTTATCTTTGAGCTCAAAGAAAATTAAGATTAACATGTCAAGTCATTCTAGAAATGAGGAGAATTCAAGATTTCATCAGTTATAGTTATTGTTTCAATATTTTCATGAATTATAGTAATTCTAAAATGATTTATTGTAAATAAGAGATAGATAATCTGGGCTGGTCTTATCTTTGAGCTCAAAGAAAATGAAGATTAACATGTCAAGTCATTCTAGAATTGAGGAGAATTCAAGATTTCATCAGTTATAGTTATAGTTTCAGTATTTTCATGAATTATAGTAATTCTAAAATGATTTATTGTAAATAAGAGATAGATAATCTGGACTGGTCTTATCTTTGAGCTCAAAGAAAATTAAGATTAACATGTCAAGTCATTCTAGAAATGAGGAGAATTCAAGATTTCATCAGTTATAGTTATTGTTTCAGTATTTTCATGAATTATAGTAATCCAAAAATGATTTATTGTAAATAAGAGATAGATAATCTGGACTGGTCTTATCTTTGAGCTCAAAGAAAATGAAGATTAATACATCAAGGCATTTTAGAAATGAGGAGATTTCAAGATTTCATCAGTTATAGTTATAGTTTCAGTATTTTCATGAATTATAGTAATTCTAAAATGATTTATTGTAAGTAAGAGATAAATAATCTGGGCTGGTCTTATCTTTGAGCTCGAAGAAAATGAAGATTAACATGTCAAGTCATTCTAGAAATGAGGAGAATTCAAGATTTCATCAGTTATAGTTATAGTTTCAGTATTTTCATGAATTATAGTAATTCTAAAATAGTTTATTGTAAATAAGAGATAGATAATCTGAGCTGGTCTTATCTTTGAGCTCAAAGAAAATGAAAATTAACATGTCAAGTCATTCTAGAAATGAGGAGAATTCAAGATTTCATCAGTTATAGTTATAGTTTCAGTATTTTCATGAATTATAGTAATTCTAAAATGATTTATTGTAAATAAGAGATAGATAATCTCGGCTGGTCTTATCTTTGAGCTCAAAGAAAATTAAGATTAACATGTCAAGTCATTCTAGAAATGAGGAGAATTCAAGATTTCATCAGTTATAGTTATAGTTTCAGTATTTTCATGAATTATAGTAATTCTAAAATGATTTATTGTAAATAAGAGATAGATAATCTCGGCTGGTCTTATCTTTGAGCTCAAAGAAAATGAAGATTAACATGTCAAGTCATTCTAGAAATGAAGAGAATTCAAGATTTCATCAGTTATAGTTATAGTTTCAGTATTTTCATGAATTATAGTAATTCTAAAATGATTTATTGTAAATAAGAGATAGATAATCTGGACTGGTCTTATGTTTGAGCTCACAGAAAATGAAGATTAACATGTCAAGTCATTCTAGAAATGAGGAGAATTCAAGATTACATCAGTTATAGTTATAGTTTCAGTATTTTCATGAATTATAGTAATTCAAAAATGATTTATTGTAAATAAGAAATAGATAATCTGGGCTGGTCTTATCTTTGAGCTCAAAGAAAATGAAGATTAACATGTCAAGTCATTCTAGAAATGAGAAGAATTCAAGATTTCATCAGTTATAGTTATAGTTTCAGTATTTTCATGAACTATAGTAATTCTAAAATGATTTATTATAAATAAGAGATAGATAATCTGGGCTGGTCTTATCTTTGAGCTCAAAGAAAATGAAGATTAACATGTCAAGTCATTCTAGAAATGAAGAGAATTCAAGATTTCATCAGTTATAGTTATAGTTTCAGTATTTTCATGAATTATAGTAATTCTAAAATGATTTATTGTAAATAAGAGATAGATAATCTGGACTGGTCTTATCTTTGAGCTCAAAGAAAATGAAGATTAACATGTCAAGTCATTCTAGAAATGAAGAGAATTCAAGATTTCATCAGTTATAGTTATAGTTTCAGTATTTTCATGAATTATAGTAATTCTAAAATGATTTATTGTAAATAAGAGATAGATAATCTGGACTGGTCTTATCTTTGAGCTCAAAGAAAATGAAGATTAACATGTCAAGTCATTCTAGAAATGAGAAGAATTCAAGATTTCATCAGTTATAGTTATAGTTTCAGTATTTTCATGAACTATAGTAATTCTAAAATGATTTATTATAAATAAGAGATAGATAATCTGGGCTGGTCTTATCTTTGAGCTCAAAGAAAATGAAGATTAACATGTCAAGTCATTCTAGAAATGAAGAGAATTCAAGATTTCATCAGTTATAGTTATAGTTTCAGTATTTTCATGAATTATAGTAATTCAAAAATGATTTATTGTAAATAAGAAATAGATAATCTGGGCTGGTCTTATCTTTGAGCTCAAAGAAAATGAAGATTAACATGTCAAGTCATTCTAGAAATGAAGAGAATTCAAGATTTCATCAGTTATAGTTATAGTTTCAGTATTTTCATGAATTATAGTAATTCTAAAATGATTTATTGTAAATAAGAGATAGATAATCTGGACTGGTCTTATGTTTGAGCTCACAGAAAATGAAGATTAACATGTCAAGTCATTCTAGAAATGAGGAGAATTCAAGATTACATCAGTTATAGTTATAGTTTCAGTATTTTCATGAATTATAGTAATTCAAAAATGATTTATTGTAAATAAGAAATAGATAATCTGGGCTGGTCTTATCTTTGAGCTCAAAGAAAATGAAGATTAACATGTCAAGTCATTCTAGAAATGAGAAGAATTCAAGATTTCATCAGTTATAGTTATAGTTTCAGTATTTTCATGAACTATAGTAATTCTAAAATGATTTATTATAAATAAGAGATAGATAATCTGGGCTGGTCTTATCTTTGAGCTCAAAGAAAATGAAGATTAACATGTCAAGTCATTCTAGAAATGAAGAGAATTCAAGATTTCATCAGTTATAGTTATAGTTTCAGTATTTTCATGAATTATAGTAATTCTAAAATGATTTATTGTAAATAAGAGATAGATAATCTGGACTGGTCTTATCTTTGAGCTCAAAGAAAATGAAGATTAACATGTCAAGTCATTCTAGAAATGAAGAGAATTCAAGATTTCATCAGTTATAGTTATAGTTTCAGTATTTTCATGAATTATAGTAATTCTAAAATGATTTATTGTAAATAAGAGATAGATAATCTGGACTGGTCTTATCTTTGAGCTCAAAGAAAATGAAGATTAACATGTCAAGTCATTCTAGAAATGAGAAGAATTCAAGATTTCATCAGTTATAGTTATAGTTTCAGTATTTTCATGAACTATAGTAATTCTAAAATGATTTATTATAAATAAGAGATAGATAATCTGGGCTGGTCTTATCTTTGAGCTCAAAGAAAATGAAGATTAACATGTCAAGTCATTCTAGAAATGAAGAGAATTCAAGATTTCATCAGTTATAGTTATAGTTTCAGTATTTTCATGAATTATAGTGATTCTAAAATGATTTATTGTAAATAAGAGATAGATAATCTGGGCTGGTCTTATCTTTGAGCTCAAAGAAAATTAAGATTAACATGTCAAGTCATTCTAGAAATGAGGAGAATTCAAGATTTCATCAGTTATAGTTATAGTTTCAGTATTTTCATGAACTATAGTAATTCTAAAATGATTTATTATAAATAAGAGATAGATAATCTGGGCTGGTCTTATCTTTGAGCTCAAAGAAAATGAAGATTAACATGTCAAGTCATTCTAGAAATGAAGAGAATTCAAGATTTCATCAGTTATAGTTATAGTTTCAGTATTTTCATGAATTATAATAATTCTAAAATGATTTATTGTAAACAAGAGATAGATAATCTGGGCTGTCTTATCTTTGAGCTCAAAGAAAATGAAGATTAACATGTCGAGTCATTCTAGAAATGAGGAGAATTCAAGATTTCATCAGTTATAGTTATAGTTTCAGTATTTTCATGAATTATAGTGATTCTAAAATTATTTATTGTAAATAAGAGATAGATAATCTGGGCTGGTCTTATCTTTGAGCTCAAAGAAAATGATGATTAACATGTCAAGTCATTCTAGAAATGAGGAGAATTCAAGATTTCATCAGTTATAGTTATAGTTTCAGTATTTTCATGAATTATAGTAATTCTAAAATGATTTATTGTAAATAAGAGATAGATAATCTGGACTGGTCTTATGTTTGAGCTCAAAGAAAATGAAGATTAACATGTCAAGGCATTCTAGAAATGAGGAGAATTCAAGCTTTTATGAGTAATAGTATAGTTTCAGTGTTTTCATGAATTATAGTAATTCTAAAATGATTTATTGTGAATAAGAGATAGATAATCTGGGCTGGTCTTATCTTTGAGCTCAAAGAAAATGAAGATTAACATGTCAAGTCATTCTAGAAATGAGGAGAATTCAAGATTTCATCAGTTATAGTTATTGTTTCAGTATTTTCATGAATTATAGTAATCCAAAAATGATTTATTGTAAATAAGAGATAGATAATCTGGACTGGTCTTATCTTTGAGCTCAAAGAAAATGAAGATTAATACATCAAGGCATTTTAGAAATGAGGAGATTTCAAGATTTCATCAGTTATAGTTATAGTTTCAGTATTTTCATGAATTATAGTAATTCTAAAATGATTTATTGTAAGTAAGAGATAAATAATCTGGGCTGGTCTTATCTTTGAGCTCGAAGAAAATGAAGATTAACATGTCAAGTCATTCTAGAAATGAGGAGAATTCAAGATTTCATCAGTTATAGTTATAGTTTCAGTATTTTCATGAATTATAGTAATTCTAAAATAGTTTATTGTAAATAAGAGATAGATAATCTGAGCTGGTCTTATCTTTGAGCTCAAAGAAAATGAAAATTAACATGTCAAGTCATTCTAGAAATGAGGAGAATTCAAGATTTCATCAGTTATAGTTATAGTTTCAGTATTTTCATGAATTATAGTAATTCTAAAATGATTTATTGTAAATAAGAGATAGATAATCTCGGCTGGTCTTATCTTTGAGCTCAAAGAAAATTAAGATTAACATGTCAAGTCATTCTAGAAATGAGGAGAATTCAAGATTTCATCAGTTATAGTTATAGTTTCAGTATTTTCATGAATTATAGTAATTCTAAAATGATTTATTGTAAATAAGAGATAGATAATCTCGGCTGGTCTTATCTTTGAGCTCAAAGAAAATGAAGATTAACATGTCAAGTCATTCTAGAAATGAAGAGAATTCAAGATTTCATCAGTTATAGTTATAGTTTCAGTAGTTTCATGAATTATAGTAATTCTAAAATGATTTATTGTAAATAAGAGATAGATAATCTGGACTGGTCTTATGTTTGAGCTCACAGAAAATGAAGATTAACATGTCAAGTCATTCTAGAAATGAGGAGAATTCAAGATTACATCAGTTATAGTTATAGTTTCAGTATTTTCATGAATTATAGTAATTCAAAAATGATTTATTGTAAATAAGAAATAGATAATCTGGGCTGGTCTTATCTTTGAGCTCAAAGAAAATGAAGATTAACATGTCAAGTCATTCTAGAAATGAGAAGAATTCAAGATTTCATCAGTTATAGTTATAGTTTCAGTATTTTCATGAACTATAGTAATTCTAAAATGATTTATTATAAATAAGAGATAGATAATCTGGGCTGGTCTTATCTTTGAGCTCAAAGAAAATGAAGATTAACATGTCAAGTCATTCTAGAAATGAAGAGAATTCAAGATTTCATCAGTTATAGTTATAGTTTCAGTATTTTCATGAATTATAGTAATTCTAAAATGATTTATTGTAAATAAGAGATAGATAATCTGGACTGGTCTTATCTTTGAGCTCAAAGAAAATGAAGATTAACATGTCAAGTCATTCTAGAAATGAAGAGAATTCAAGATTTCATCAGTTATAGTTATAGTTTCAGTAGTTTCATGAATTATAGTAATTCTAAAATGATTTATTGTAAATAAGAGATAGATAATCTGGACTGGTCTTATGTTTGAGCTCACAGAAAATGAAGATTAACATGTCAAGTCATTCTAGAAATGAAGAGAATTCAAGATTTCATCAGTTATAGTTATAGTTTCAGTATTTTCATGAATTATAGTGATTCTAAAATGATTTATTGTAAATAAGAGATAGATAATCTGGGCTGGTCTTATCTTTGAGCTCAAAGAAAATTAAGATTAACATGTCAAGTCATTCTAGAAATGAGGAGAATTCAAGATTTCATCAGTTATAGTTATAGTTTCAGTATTTTCATGAACTATAGTAATTCTAAAATGATTTATTATAAATAAGAGATAGATAATCTGGGCTGGTCTTATCTTTGAGCTCAAAGAAAATGAAGATTAACATGTCAAGTCATTCTAGAAATGAAGAGAATTCAAGATTTCATCAGTTATAGTTATAGTTTCAGTATTTTCATGAATTATAGTAATTCTAAAATGATTTATTGTAAATAAGAGATAGATAATCTGGACTGGTCTTATCTTTGAGCTCAAAGAAAATGAAGATTAACATGTCAAGTCATTCTAGAAATGAAGAGAATTCAAGATTTCATCAGTTATAGTTATAGTTTCAGTATTTTCATGAATTATAGTAATTCTAAAATGATTTATTGTAAATAAGAGATAGATAATCTGGACTGGTCTTATCTTTGAGCTCAAAGAAAATGAAGATTAACATGTCAAGTCATTCTAGAAATGAGAAGAATTCAAGATTTCATCAGTTATAGTTATAGTTTCAGTATTTTCATGAACTATAGTAATTCTAAAATGATTTATTATAAATAAGAGATAGATAATCTGGGCTGGTCTTATCTTTGAGCTCAAAGAAAATGAAGATTAACATGTCAAGTCATTCTAGAAATGAAGAGAATTCAAGATTTCATCAGTTATAGTTATAGTTTCAGTATTTTCATGAATTATAGTGATTCTAAAATGATTTATTGTAAATAAGAGATAGATAATCTGGGCTGGTCTTATCTTTGAGCTCAAAGAAAATTAAGATTAACATGTCAAGTCATTCTAGAAATGAGGAGAATTCAAGATTTCATCAGTTATAGTTATAGTTTCAGTATTTTCATGAACTATAGTAATTCTAAAATGATTTATTATAAATAAGAGATAGATAATCTGGGCTGGTCTTATCTTTGAGCTCAAAGAAAATGAAGATTAACATGTCAAGTCATTCTAGAAATGAGAAGAATTCAAGATTTCATCAGTTATAGTTATAGTTTCAGTATTTTCATGAACTATAGTAATTCTAAAATGATTTATTATAAATAAGAGATAGATAATCTGGGCTGGTCTTATCTTTGAGCTCAAAGAAAATGAAGATTAACATGTCAAGTCATTCTAGAAATGAAGAGAATTCAAGATTTCATCAGTTATAGTTATAGTTTCAGTATTTTCATGAATTATAGTAATTCTAAAATGATTTATTGTAAATAAGAGATTGATAATCTGGACTGGTCTTATTTTTGAGCTCAAAGAAAATGAAGATTAACATGTCAAGTCATTCTAGAAATGAGGAGAATTCAAGATTACATCAGTTATAGTTATAGTTTCAGTATTTTCATGAATTATAGTAATTCTAAAATGATTTATTGTAAGTAAGATATAGATAATCTGGACTGGTCTTATGTTTGAGCTCAAAGAAAATGAAGATTAACATGTCAAGTCATTCTAGAAATGAAGAGAATTCAAGATTTCATCAGTTATAGTTATAGTTTCAGTATTTTCATGAATTATAGTAATTCTAAAATGATTTATTGTAAATAAGAGATAGATAATCTGGACTGGTCTTATCTTTGAGCTCAAAGAAAATTAAGATTAACATGTCAAGTCATTCTAGAAATGAGGAGAATTCAAGATTTCATCAGTTATAGTTATAGTTTCAGTGTTTTTATGAATTATATTAACTCAAAAATTATTTATTGTAAATAAGAGATAGATAATCTGGGCTAGTCTTATCTTTGAGCTCAAAGAAAATGAAGATTAACATGTCAAGTCATTCTAGAAATGAGGAGAATTCAAGATTTCATCAGTTATAGTTATAGTTTCAGTATTTTCATGAATTATAGTAATTCTAAAATGATTTATTGTAAATAAGAGATAGATAATCTGAGCTGGTCTTATCTTTGAGCTCAAAGAAAATGAAGATTAACATGTCAAGTCATTCTAGAAATGAGGAGAATTCAAGATTTCATCAGTTATAGTTATAGTTTCAGTATTTTCATGAATTATAGTAATTCAAAAATGATTCATTGTAAATATAAAACCGTTTTTCATTAATGCATTCGCCGTTTCGTTTACAATTAAAGCAATTAACATAATTGTGTATATGTGTTAGACCAATTAAATTCCGGCTGTTTATTTACACAACTACTGTTATGATGATGCAATGCATACATTTGTGTAATCTGCCATTGTTTTATTTATACCAGTGCTTCAATTAGCGCCGGTGTTTTAATTAGCCACGGTTGATGGGGTTGAAACAGGAAGGCTAATCATAACATCAATTAGATGATTTAAAGCATGTTTACAATATTAATTAAATGTAAACTTCTCTAAAATCATTGAATTACTATTTATTTAATCGAAAGCCTATATACCGTATTGTGGTTTAAGGCTGAATTACTGCCTGGGGCCTGGTTTCCTCAGAAAGCGGTCGCTTAAATACGGCCGCTTAATAACGGCCGCTTAAATACGGCCGCTTAATAACGGTCGCTTTAAAACGACCGCTTCAATTATAATAATAATAATAATCTTTATTAAACGGGTCAACTTTTGAAAATACAATAAAATACAACATATACATAGATTACATGACTAAAATAAGCTTAACTGTAACCAAAATAAATCTTGCCTCACAAACCATTTAGGTTTAATGAGATAATACCCTTTTTGAAACGTATTAAATCATCCGAGAATATTGAGATGTGATTTGAATCACATAAAGATTGTGAAAATTGTGAAAATGTAATCCCAAAAGTGTAAAAATATTAATGAATTTGCTAAAAAAAATGTCTTGAATCACTTGAAGGTTTGTAATTACTCATTATTCATAATTTTAGATAATAAGTCTATTTTTGTAATTGTATTGAAACATTTTGTCTTACTTTTTTCAAAACATTTTTCATGTAATTCATTAATATTTTATTAGCTTAGGCCTAGTAATGTATAATTGTCTAATATTGTATGTTTTCTTTACAGATATTAAATATGGAAGATGACATGAATTGGTACAGAGCAGAACTTGATGGCAAAGAAGGCCTGATTCCTAGTAATTATATAGAAATGAAAGAGCATAAGTGAGTATTATTATTTTTATTTATTAATTAAATTATCTTTTATTATTAAATTAGCCCAACTTATAGTGTCATTTGGTCATATTAATAAAGGCACCTTACATGGTCAATATTACTGTCAATATTTGCTTCAATTCTCCTTTTATATTCATCATGTAATCAATTATCCAGATAAAGATCAGTATTCTCCTCATTACATCATTATTATACCTTACATGATGAGTAAACTGGCAATATTTTAGAATAATGTACATTTTTAACATATTATCATACAGTAATAGTGTCATTATTCTAAAATATTGACAGTAATATTGATTGTGTAAGGTGCCTTTTCGAGCTGTTTTCGTTTATCACTTATTTGCTGCTCCGGGCAGTAACCTTTTGACATAAGGTGCTTTCATTTAATATTACTAGGGACGAGGTAGAATTGTGCGCATCGGGAGCGTCAAATAGAACAGGAGACAATATCCTGTTCTATTTGTCGCTCCCGATCCGCACAATTCTACCCCGTCCCTTACAACCTATACAGCACGCCACGGGGCGACTAGTAATGTTAAATGAAAGCACCTTATGTCAAAAGGTTACCTCTGCTCTAGAGCCTTCGTTTATCGTTCGAAAGCTGTTCTGGGCTGGCATTTTATATCTAGACTCGTTCTATGGATGGAAGAGGGACGTCATTCATTCTTAATCTTCATTTTAATTGGCATGGTCGCACAAGATACCCTAAGCCGGTTTCGTGTATCATTTACGAGCAGTTCTGGGCTGTTCAGAACTGCTCGTGAATGATACACGAAACCGGCTTAGGATATCTTGTGCGACCATGTCCATTAAAATGAAGATTAAGAATTAATGACGTCCTTCTTCCATAGATAGAACGAGTCTAGATTTAAAATGCCAGCCCAGAACAGCTTCCGAACGATAAACGAAGGGTCTAGAGCACAGGTAACCTTTTGACATAAGGTGCTTTCATTTAACATTACTAGTCACCCCGTAGCGTGCTGTATAGGTTGTAAGGGACGGGGTAGAATTAGGGCTTAGGGTATCTAGTGCGACCATCTCCATTAAAATGAAGATTAAGAATTGATGACGTCCTTCTTCCATACATAGAACGAGTTAAGATTTAAAATGCTATTTGACGTACTTTTTTGTGCATTCTCATCGTCACGGGGGCGACTAAACGAAAGCATCTTACTATGAACTAAACTTCACTTAAAACTGTTTGTTAGAAACTATCTCTAAAACTGTATATAATTCTGTAAATAATGAGGGCCTATATATTAACTTTATGTTCTGTTCACAGTTGGTATTATGGTAGAATAACGCGAGCAGACGCGGAAAAATTATTAATAAACAAACATGAAGGGGCCTTCCTGATACGAATTAGCGAATCTTCACCTGGGGATTTCTCCTTATCTGTAAAGTAAGTATTTGTTCATGCCTGAGTCTGTGTCTGTGTGTACGTGTGTGGTATACATTTATCTATATCCTGTCGGGTTTGCAACGGGTAATCACCGGCCGCATTTCCTTTCAAAATCAGACATTCCAAATCCAAATGTTTAAATATAATCAGTCAACCGGAAAAAAAATCCCCGTTCAACTTTTTCGTAATCATCTACAAATACGTGGAAGTCTGATAATGGACTATAAAATTTATCAAAAATTCACTCAACAGGCGCCACAGAAATTAAAATCGCATCACATTACAACTGAAGCAAATAGTGACATGCGGTTTTCGGGTTATTAACCCTTTCAGCTCTGGATTTTAAAATTAGAAGATATTATTAATTATTATTACGTTTATTAATTATTATTACGCTTATTAATTATTATTACGCTTATTAATTATTATTACGCTTATTAATTATTATTACGCTTATTAAGACACATACAAAATTCAAAATATTCTAAAACTACCAATGGATTTTCTTTAAAATACCTTGTTGGAATGAAACCTAGTGATTAAAAACAAATATATTGATAGGCAGTAAGTAGAAGCCTGTAGATTTAATGATGGCATATGCATATAAAGCCTTGATTTCCTAGGAAGTGGTTCCGATAAAAGCGGCCGATTTTGACGTCACAGAAAAAGTTTTAGATGTGTTTCAATCAATATAGTAACAGGGGTATATCTCAATACCACGGGGAAAGAATCAGGATTTATAATGATTCATGGCGAGTTATTCAATTACATTTATTTAAAACGATTCAGTACTATGCAAATGACGTCAAAATCGGCCGCTTTGGTGTTTGCACTGATAATTTGGTTAAATATTTCGTAGTAGGTACTGTAGAAATTGTTGTTTCACTAAATTTTCCATTTTCTCACGCTAGCCGGAGTCGTTTAAAATAATTACAGTCGTTATAAAATGCCGGCAATGTGGCACACAATGAATTTGATACACTGATTATTTAATTTATAAACTTTCACCAATGAGCGCGCCAATTTTATTGGCGTGACTCATTCGCACTTCCAATAAATCTGATTCAGTTGTTATTCGCGGTGACTAAAGCGGCTGCTCGTAGTTATCTAGTGATAGTAAAAAATTTCATAAAATGTGATATAGTTATCGGGTGATTCAATTTTGTATATTGATGGCATAGCACATACATGTGCAATCGCTACGTTGATAGAAAACTGATATTGAATATCTGTCATGTCTATTGGATATTGTTTTTCACTCTGATAGAGATGTTTCTTCTTAGGTCCTTTGGACCCGTGTAAGCAGGCCCTATGTTCCACTTATTATAATAAATGGCAATGAGAATATCTTTATTAATGTTTTTGTCTTTGAACTTCTGTCTCAATGTGTCATATAGCTGTAATAAAGATTGATTCTCTCTAGTAAAAAAAAATTGTATGTTTTTTGTTGTAGATGTTCAGATGGGGTGCAGCACTTCAAAGTGCTCCGCGACGCACAGGGTAAATTCTTCCTCTGGGTGGTCAAGTTCAACTCGCTGAACGAGCTCGTGGACTACCACCGCACCGCCTCCGTCTCCCGCTCCCAGGAGGTGAAGCTGCGCGACATGGTCGCCGAAGAGGTAAAATTTAATGCGCTCGCCGCTGTAGAGAGGTAAACAACTCGTTTTAAGGCACACTCTTGTGTCTTGACAATCTTTAAGGCTGCTGATCGTCGTAAACAATATATGATTAAACAACGTAATAACACAAATAACATTTAAAATAATAATAATGTCATAGATTTAGGCTCGGTTGTATAAACCGAGTTAACTTTAGCATGTGATTATATTATTAGATGTTCCAGTTTCCATTTTATAGCCTTATGTATCTCTGTGTATATATGGCAACGTCGAATTATGTCTCAAAGTTGCCAAAGTGAGATTCAAATGTCTATTTGTATATGACAACGTCGTATTATGTGTCAAAGTTGCCAACGTGAGATTCAAATCTCTATTTGTATATGACAACATCGCATTATGTGTCAAAGTTTGCCAAAGTGAGATTCAAATCTCTATTTGTATATGACAACGTCGCATTATGTGTCAAAGTTGCCAAAGTGAGATTCAAATCTCTATGTGTATATGACAACATCGCATTATGTGTCAAAGTTGCCAAAGTGAGATTCAAATCTCTATTTGTATATGACAACGTCGCATTATGTGTCAAAGTTGCCAAAGTGAGATTCAAATCTCTATGTGTATATGACAACATCGCATTATGTGTTAAAGTTGCCAAAGTGAGATTCAAATCTCTATTTGTATATGACAACATCGCATTATGTGTCAAAGTTGCCAAAGTGAGATTCAAATCTCTATTTGTATATGACAACATCGCATTATGTGTCAAAGTTGCCAAAGTGAGATTCAAATCTCTATTTCTATATGGCAACGTAGCATTTTCTGTCTTCTTCATTCTCAAAAGTGACGACTGAATCCCGGATTGGAAATTAACTCCTCGAGAGTTACCTGTTTTATACAACTCTATATCGATTTAGGCTAGGTTTTATAAGGCAGATATACAATGTCCAATCCGTGATTGAATCTTACTTTTGCCAACGTTAAGACACAAACTGCGACGTTGCCATATACAAATAGAGCTTTAAATCTCACTTTGGCAACTTTGACACATAATGCGACGTTGCCATACTACTAGTGACTAATAGTCACACATGCTGAGGTCATACTAATAGTACAGCGTGACGTAAGCATGTGTTCTACTAGTCACTAGTAGTAGCCAAACGGACAGGGCCAAGGTGTGATTGGGTAAAGGTGACATTGCCAAGGTTCAGAGGACTAGACAAAATTGCAATTGTATACACTTTTTGTGTATAAACCAAAGATTTTTGAAGTTATGACATACCTATATACCCTGTAATAGCACCAAATACTGATATAATAAAATATAAACTAATTAGTATTCATAAAAAAAAATATCGGTTAAACAGCTGATAAATCTGCTAATCTACGAATAAACAGCTGATAAATCTGCTAATCTATGAATAAACAGCTGATAAATCTGCTAATCTACGAATAAACAGCTGTTAAATCTGCTAATCTACGAATAAACAGCTGATAAATCTGCTAATCTACGAATAAACAGCTGATAAATTTGCTAATATACAAATAAACCTTCAGAAATGATTTGATGAAACATTTAGAGACGAAAATTTCTAGGTGTTCTTATCAACAGCGTCCAAAGTCACCAGGTGTGTAACACGATTTTGAAATTAATTAAGACTAAAGACACCCGCCGCTTGATGTATTTGGGCCTTTATGTGTCGCTTGCACAACCGTTAATTGACTAATTCTGTTGTTGTTTCGGTACCATTTGCTAACAACATAACACTATGCTAATAAATACATCACGAACCAAAAACCTATGTTCTTGGCGTGTTTTACTGCCTCAGTCAACCGATTATAGGTTGCAAGTGAGAACAAATTGCTACTTGGCCTTGGTCCTGCCCGTTTGGTTACTACTAGTGGATTAGTAGTGAAAAAAGCTGACGTCATGTGTATGAGCGCGACGTCATGCTATACTATTAGTATGAGCCTGACGTCATGCTATATTATTAGTATGAGCGTGACGTCATGCTATACTAGTAGTATGAGCGTGACGTCATGCTATACTATTAGTATGAGCCTGACGTCATGCTATATTATTAGTATGAGCGTGACGCCATGCTATACTATTAGTATGAGCGTGACGTCATGCTATACTATTAGTATGAGCTTGATGTCATGCTATATTATTAGTATGAGCGTGATGTCATGCTATACTATTAGTATGAGCGTGACGTCATGCTATACTAGTAGTATGATCGTGACGTCATGCTATACTATTAGTATGAGCGTGACGTCATGCTATACTATTAGTATGAGCCTGACGTCATGCTATATTATTAGTATGAGCGTGACGTCATGCTATACTAGTAGTATGAGCGTGACGTCATGCTATACTATTAGTATGAGCCTGACGTCATGCTATATTATTAGTATGAGCGTGACATCATGTAATACTATTAGTATGAGCGTGACGTCAAGCTATACTAGTAGTATGATCGTGACGTCATGCTATACTATTAGTATGAGCGTGACGTCATGCTATACTATTAGCATGAGCTTGACGTCATCATGTGTTACTACTCTCACTAGTAGTAGCCCAACGGACAGGGGTGTGATTTTTGACCGATCACTATTATCATGCGCTATAAGTGTACACGTTTCATAGCGCTGAATCGATAGAATGAACTCAATAATGAATGTCAAAATCTAACTACTGTCAAGCTTTCAGTTCTGTCAAATATGAGCATTATCTTTCACGAAGCGAAGGGTCAAAAATCGACACATTTTCAATAATAGTGAACGTGTCTCGGTCGCTATATTCATAGCGATCGCTCAAAAATCTAGCCCCAGGGCCCTTGTAAGGGGGGTAAATGCTGACGTAGTAACAGAAGTCAGCCTTCATCAGTCAATCAATCAGATGCCTGGTTAAAAACGAGAACAAATAGTAACCTGGCGTCTTAATTGCAGAATAAATGCTGACGTAGTAACAGAAGTCAACCTTCCATCAGTTAATCAATCAGATGCCAGGTTGAAAACGAGAACAAATAGTAACCTGGCGTCTTAATTGCAGAATAAATGCTGACGTAGTAACAGAAGTCAACCTTCCATCAGCCGAATCAATTAGACGCCAGGTTGGAAGCGAGAACAAATAGTAACCTGGCGTCTTAATTGTGGAATAAATGCTGACGTAGTAACAGAAGTCAGCCTTCATCAGTCAATCAATCAGATGCCAGGTTGAAAACGAGAACAAATAGTAACCTGGCGTCTTAATTGCAGAATAAATGCTGACGTAGTAACAGAAGTCAACCTTCCATCAGTCAATTAATCAGACGCCAGGTTGGAAGCTAGAACAAATAGTAACCTGGCGTCTTAATTGTGGAATAAATGCTGACGTAGTAACAGAAGTCAGCCTTCCATCAGTCGAATCAATTAGACGCCAGGTTGGAAGCGAGAACAAATAGTAACCTGGCGTCTTAATTGCAGAATAAATGCTGACGTAGTAACAGAAGTCAGCTTTCATCAGTTAATTAATCAGACGCCAGGTTGGAAGCGAGAACAAATAGTAACCTGGCGTCTTAATTGCGGAATAAATGCTGACGTAGTAACAGAAGTCAGCCTTCCATCAGTCAATCAATTAGACGCCAGGTTGAAAGCGAGAACAAATAGTAACCTGGCGTCTTAATTGTGGAATAAATGCTGACGTAGTAACAGAAGTCAGTATTCCATCAGTCAATTAATCAGACGCCAGGTTGGAAGCGAGAACAAATAGTAACATGGCGTCTTAATTGCAGAATAAATGCTGACGTAGTAACAGAAGTCAACCTTCCATCAGTTAATTAATCAGACGCCAGGTTGGAAGCGATAACAAATAGTAACCTGGCGTCTTAATTGTGGAATAAATACTGACGTAGGAACAGAAGTCAGCCTGCCATCAGTCGAATCAATTAGACGCCAGGTTGGAAGCGAGAACAAATAGTAACCTGGTGTCTTAATTGCGGAATAAATGCTGACGTAGTAACAGAAGTCAGCCTTCCATCAGTCGAATTAATTAGACGCCAGGTTGAAAGCGAGAACAAATAGTAACCTGGCGTCTTAATTGTGGAATAAATGCTGACGTAGTAACATAACTCAGCCTTCATCAGTCAATTAATCAGACGCCAGGTTGGAAGCTAGAACAAATAGTAATCTGGCGTCTTAATTGCAGAATAAATGCTGACGTAGTAACAGAAGTCAACCTTCCATCAGTTAATTAATCAGACGCCAGGTTGGAAGCGAGAACAAATAGTAACCTGGCGTCTTAATTGCGGAATAAATGCTGACGTAGTAACAGAAGTCAGCCTTCCATCAGTCAATCAATTAGACGCCAGATTGGAAGCGAGAACAAATAGTAACCAGGTGTCTTAATTGCAGAATAAATGCTGACGTAGTAACAGAAGTCAGCCTTCCATCAGTCAATCAATCAGACGCCAGGTTGAAAGCGAGAACAAATAGTAACCTGGCGTCTTAATTGTGGAATAAATCCTGACGTAGTAACAGAAGTCAACCTTCCATCAGTTAATTAATCAGACGCCAGGTTGGAAGCGAGAACAAATAGTAACCTGGCGTCTTCATTGCGGAATAAATGCTGATGTAGTAACAGAAGTCAGCCTTCATCAGTCAATTAATCAGACGCCAGGTTGGAAGCTAGAACAAATAGTAACCTGGCGTCTTAATTGTGGAATAAATGCTGACATAGTAACAGAAGGCAGAAATATGAGTTTGAGATCACAACTTCTCCGGTTGTGGTAACAACTTCTCCGGTTGCGGTAACAACTGATCCAACTACGGTAGCAACTCTTCCAAATACGGTAGCAACTCTTTCAAATACGGTAGCAACTATTTCAAAGGTGGCAGTAACTCATTCAAATCCGGTAGCAACTACAGTAGCAACTTCTCCAAGTGCAATTGCAACCTATAACTACGATTCGAGTTTTTTTGTTAACGAATTTAGGATATGTTGCACAAATTATTCGTCATCCGTTTAACGCATGCGTGGTTGTTGTTAATCATAGCTTAAAATAACCCGAAAACATGCAATCACGTCATTTAAGCCCTGGTTTCCTAGATAGCGGTGTCGATAATAGCGACCGCTTTTGACGTCATTTACACATACAATTAATTGGTTTAATATTTTATTGAATAACTCAGCATAATTATCTGTATTTCCCAACTTTCAAATTATATTGAGATATACTGTTCTCTATGTTACTATATTTCTTTAAATGCATGTACAGAATATCTGTGACGTCATAATGACGTCAAAAACGGCCTCTAAAAGCCCTGGGGGTCTATTCTGTAAGTTCAGACGGTCTGATAAAAGATCAGACATCCCACAATTCCCAATTTTCCAATTATATTGAGATATACTGCTCTCTATGTTACTATATTTCTTTAAATGCATGTATAAAATATCTGTGACGTCATAATGACGTCAAAACGGCCTCTAAACGCCCTGGGGGTCTATTCTGTAAGTTCAGACGGTCTGATAAAAGATCAGACTTCCCACAATTCCCGACTTTCCAATTATATTGAGATATACTGTTCTCTATGTTACTATATTTCTTTAAATGCATGTACAAAATATCTGTGACGTCATAATGACGTCAAAAACGGCCTCTAATAGCTCTAGGGGGCTATTCTGTAAGTTCAGACGGTCTGATAAAAGATCAGACTTCCCACAATTTCCGACTTTCCAATTATATTGAGATATACTGCTCTATATTTATTTAAATACATGTACAAAATATTTGTGACGTCATAAACGGCCTCTAAAAGCTCTAGGGGTCTATTCTGTAAGTTCAGACGGTCTGATAAAACATCAGACTTCCCACAAAACCCAACTTTCCAATTATATTGAGATATACTGCTCTTTATGTTACTATATTTCTTTAAATGCATGTACAAAATATCTATGACGTCATAATGACGTCAAAAATGGCCTCTAAAAGCTCTGGGCGTCTATTCTGTAAGTTCAGACGGTCTGATAATAGATCAGACTTCCCACAATTCCCAACTTTCCAATTATATTGAGATATACTGCTCTCTGTGTTACTATATTTCATTAAATGCATGTACAAAATATTTGTGACGTCATAATGACGTCAAAAACGATCTCTAAAAGCTCTAGGGGTCTATTTTGTAAGTACAGACGGTCTGATAAAAGATCAGACTTCCCACAATTCTCGACTTTACAATTATATTGAGACATACTGCTCTGTATGTTAATATATGTCTTTAAATGCATGTACAATGACGTCATAATGACGTCAAAACGGCCTCTAAAAGCTCTAGGAGTGTATATTCTGACGTCAAAAACAGTCGCTTTTATGAAACCTCTTTCCTAGGAAACTAGGACTACAGGAAACCAAGGCAATCCAGCTTGATACTAAATACTGAAAAAAAAACTATACACAATCTTCCAATGAGGACAAACTATCATTCCAACCATCATATCAATGGGCAGCGCTGAACATTAATGTGTGCATTAAACCGGTTGTTTATCTCGCTATTGATAATTCTCTAACTAACGCTTTATTTATGTGGCGCTTGCGCACTGGCGGGCTGATTTGGTTTCAATCCGTTTGTTTCCTTTCTGTTTTGTAGTGTCTAGTGCAAGCCCTGTACGACTTCACGCCGCAGGAGCAGGGCGAGCTGGAGTTCAAGCGCGGTGACGTGATAACGGTGACGGACCGCAGCGACCAGCACTGGTGGCACGGCGAAATCGGCAACCGCAGAGGCCTGTTCCCCGCCACCTACGTCACCGCCTACCGCACATAATGATTTTACAATTTTTACAGACTGTTTCTTTTTTAATTGAACGAGCGCCACCTATATATGTTTATCTGTTTAGTTTGCCGTAAGTATAACGTGAAGAATTTATCCATATCTCCACCCCCTGAAACCACCCCTACAACATAAATGCTTTTGATCGATTTTAATTTGTGATAAACTAGAGAGTTTTTATTTATTAAGCAGTTTCAAAATTTTAATATATTTATATTATATTGCGTTTTTTTTTTGTATAGAGAGCAACAGCCCAACGTTATTAACGAGGTTACACCAACGTATATGCGTTCCTATTAACGTCCTACCTCAAAAATTTGGACAATTTAAGATTTTGACTTAAAAAAAATCATAAAACGTAAAATTATGAAATTTTATTTTATTTTTTTATTAATCATAGCTTAAAATTACCCGGAAAAAACTGCAATCACGTCATTTTAAGTCCTGGCTTTCTAGGAAGCGGTGTTGATAAAAAAAAGCGGCCGATTTTGAACAATTTAAGTTTTTTTGGACTTAGAAAAAACGTAAAATTATGGAGTTTAATTTTGTTTTTTATTAATCATAGCTTAAAATAACCTGCAAACATGGAATCACGTCATTAGAGTCCTGGTTTTCTAGGAAGCGGTGTTGATAAAAAAAGCGGCCGATTTTGGACAATTTAAGTTTTTTTGGACTTAGAAAAACGTAAAATTATGAAATTTTATTTTGTTTTTTATTAATCATAGCTTAAAATAACCATAAAACATGCAATTACGTCATTAGAGTCCTGGTTTTCTAGGAAGCGGTGTTGATAAAAATAGCGGCCGATTTTGGACAATTTAAGTTTTTTTGGACTTAAAAAAAACGTAAAATTTTGAAATTTTATTTTGCTAGCTAAAAAATACTAAGGGGGTTCGACAATTGATATTTAACTGTAGAATAAGGCTATTCGTGGAATAAGTTTTGTGTTAAAATCTCAAACTTATTCCACAAATACCTTTATTCTCAGAATAAATGTCAATTGTAGAACCCGACCTAAACCTCATTTTAAAACACTGATAACCCTAAAGTCCTTTGTTTTACGAACTGAAACCTTGAGGTAATTCACGAGTACTAGTATTTTTTTTTTAACATTAGTAAATCGAAGTTAATAATTCTACAAAATAAAAATCATTAATTGTCCTTATTTTTCGGAGTGATTTTGAAAGTACGTTTGATATCAGGATCGTAAACTGGGAACGCATACACGTTCAAAAATGACTGGTGCCAAGAATCGCATCCTAGTCACTTCCTGTATATACGGCTAGTTTGATTCATTTGTAGATGGAGATAAAACAAACAAATCCGAACGCGAACGTAAATACACGAAGTGCCTATTTTAACCATGTGTAAAGCTCGGTTTATAGTGGAATGAAATAATAAATTCATGCTTTATTTATTATTTTGTCCATATAAACCCACCTTTACTATTAAAAAAAAATGGCTAGCGAATAATTACAATTGTTAAATATGCAATTTTCTAATGATGATAAGTTAGAGTTACGTGTTAGTTTTCTCGTGATTATACAGTAATGTTATTTTAGTAATCCCCACCATGCAATTTTTTGTTCTAATAATTTGCCGCGTGAACGTTGCTCATTTGTAACTATATACGATTTAGATTGAATATTTTTATATAAGGGACTTACATTTAGTGACAAAACTAAATGGCATTGCAACGAAAAATTCAAAAAAAAAAAGAAGTTTAGAGACAAATTAATCATAACACGCGCCTTTGAATAACTTAGCACTTTTCCTAAAATTATTATTGGTGTTGTTTGATTGGTTAACAATTGTTGATGATTAATTGAGACTGACTTTTGCAATATGTTGAAAACTAAATAATGAAGTATGAGAATTTGCTTGTCCAACCTTTTACATCCGAGTTGTCCCACTTTTTGTTTCCACAGCAACATACTGCTAGCAATATTGATGGAAAAGTCTTGAACAAAAGTTGCTCTTAAAATGTTTTCTAAAGATTGGACTGAATTGGTGAATGGATAGTCTAAAATGGTAGTTTAGATCAAATTTATTATACTTTTCCCACAAAACAGATTTGATCTACCATTTTAGAGTTATATGGTTCACATTGACACTGTCCGTTTGGCTACTACTAGTGACTAGTAGTGACACATGCTGAGGTCACGCTCATACTAATATTAAAGCGTGACGTCAGCATTTATAGTAGTGATAAATGTTGACGTCAGCATTTATAGTAGTGATAAATGTTGATGTCATGCTATAATATTAGTATGAGCGTGACGTCAGCATGTGTCACTACTAGTCACTAGTTTATTTACTATTTATAGTAGTGATAAATGCTGACGTCACGCTATAATATTAGTAAGAGCGTGACGTCAGCATGTGTCACTAGTAGTAACCAAAGAGACAAAGAGACATTATACTATTTTTGGTTTAGAAAGCATTTTTTAATATTTTTAAATTCAGCCTTTCTTCAAGCCCATTGCTTTTGCTGTTGTAGTTAAATTAATTATTGTTATTTTATGTGAGTCGATTTATTTTTTATTGTTCTATTAAGTCCTGCCTACTCTATAAAATCTAGCAATAGGCACCAATGGGAAAGCAGTGCATGCAATACAAACACCATGGTAAAAAAACAAACAAAACCCTATGTAAATATATATATTTTTTAAATAGAAATGTGCCAGGAATATTTAGTTCTGTATGTGTTTTTTATATATATATCTATATAAATAGTCAGGTTAAACGATCAGTTTTTCACACAACAGTTTCGGCATTATCTTGCTTACCTTTTAAGATAATTTTTATGTAAATACTAACTTAGAAGAGCATTATTATATTATCTTCATTAAGTGCTATCTTATTTAGAGAATATATGTTAATAAATACGTGTCATTTTTATTTTCCTATAGTTTTAGAGTAGAATAAGATGGTTGAATAGATTAATTGTACTAAATTAGATTGCCTGGGGGCCGCACAACAAACTACAACTTGTAGGTAATTTCCAAGTATGGTAAGGTGAAATGAAAACAGAAAAGGATTGTTGTCCAACAATGTTGCCGGAATCTCGTCAACTCCTGGTGCTATATTACTCCTGAGATTGAGGACAAATTTTTTGATTTCAGATTGGAACATGAGACGTTCCTTAATAACAAAATCTGTAATCAAAAAAGTTGTCCTCAATCTTAAGAATAATATGGCAAAAAAAAAAGACCTTTATTGGCATTTCCCTCACTGCCCCTCCACATCACAAACCTCAACAAAAATATACAAAAATAAAAATACAAATACACTATAAATAAAAGTACTACTCCGCCAAAAATGCCTAATTACCCCCATCTATCGCCGCCCCCTTTGCCCTTGCCACTTTCCTCTCCCACGTCAGCCTCCTGCAGATTTTCACGCCTTCCCCATCCTCGCATAACCATTCATTCAGCTTTCTGCCGTCTCCCACCCACTCTGCTTTCACACCCTCACATTCTTCGCTAAGGTGCCACCACGTGTCGCTTCCCTTACTACACAGCGCACACGCGGTGTACCCTAAACCCATCCACACTTTCCTCCCTCTCTCGTCTGACCCACACCTCGCTCTTGCCATGCATACCTTGTCCTCCCTGCTCCACTCACCCCTGGCTAAGTAACTCGGGAGTCTCCCACTCACTTGCCACTCTACGTAGCCAGGGTTGTAAGAGCTCTCATTCATTCTAGTCTGCCGTTCTTGCCACTCAATATCTCTCAATCTCTCTCTTACCTCGGTTCCTAGGCTTCCCATTTCTCTCAGCTTCTCCTCTACCCACACCTCAGACATACCCACTCCTTCATACATTCTTCCTCTATCCTTTCTCCAACCACTCTCCGTCCTACTCTTACACCTCATCCATACCTTCCGCACCAGTCTTTCCTCACCCAATTCCTGCAATCTTTCTTCAAACTTCACAACCCTTACACACGACTCCCACCACATACTCATACGATTCGTCTCCTGCAACAGCACTGCTCTAGGTGTCGACCTTTCGAGACCCAGCAGACTCTTCAGGAGCACACCTTGCTCTCTCTCTATCACATCCCACTCACGCAATCCCCACACTTCCACTCCATACAACAGAATAGGTTTTACACACACACCCCAGATCTTGCACGCCATTACGAGGTTACCGCCCCACAACCTCTCCCATTTCCTTCTCGCTATTCCCCAAGCCATTCTCGCTTTCGCTTGCATACTTTCCACATGCACCCTAAATCCTCCTCCACTGTCAAACCAGAAACCCAAATATTTAAAGACATTCACTCTCTCAATCATCCTTCCCTTCCATTTCAGCTCTTCCACTCTACCCCTTCTACCCCTATTTCTAAACATCATCCATTTAGTCTTCTCCACATTCACTACTAGCCCTCACCTATCCATGTACCTTCCCATTCTTTCCAACATCTCTTGCATCTCTTCCACTCTCTTGGCTACTAATACTATGTCATCAGCATATGCCAGCATCCACACCTTTGTTCTCCCCACCACGACCCCTCCAGCCTGTCCTCTCCTCAGCACCGCCTCCAACTCGCTTGTGTATAGATTGGACAGGAGGGGGCTTAGTGGGCACCCTTGCCTTACACCCACATTCACCCTAAACTTCTCAGACACTTCTCCATTCACTCTCGATTTTGCCCACGTCTCTTTATATATACTTCTCACCCACTCCACTCCTTCCACTTCCATACCCAATCTATCCATACATTCCACCAGTTTCCCCCTAGGAACTGAGTCATACGCCGCTTTCAAATCCACAAACACCGCATACACTCTCCCTTTGCACTCCAACGCTTCCTTCACCATTCTCGCAAGCGTGAAAATTGCTCCCTCGTCCCTCTTCCCTTTCTGAAACCCACCTGGCATTCCGGCAGCAGCCCTTTTCTATCCACTTCCCTCGCTAGTCTATTTTTCACAATTGTCATCATCGCTTTGTATCCCGCACTCATAACGGTAATACCCCTATAATTATTTACGACCAATGCTGCTCCCCCTTTGTGCACCGGGACCACCACCCCCACACGCCACTCTTCCGGCAGTTCTTCCTCACCACTCCAGACTCTATTCAAAACCTCCAGTAACTTATCTTTTCCTTCCTCTGTTAATCTTTTGAAGGCCTCTGCCTTCAGCCCATCTTCCCCCGCCGCCTTTCCCAGTTTCAGCTGCCCTATGGCCACGTCGACCTCTCCCCTTCCTACCACTGGTCTCGGACTCCCTAAATCCACCTCTGACCCCGCCATCTCTCTACAGCTCTTCTCCCACTCTGCCAGCTCTATGCTAACGTTGCCCTTTTTTACACTTCCCCTCAGAATTTCCCACAACCCCTTCTCTGTCATACACTCCCTTAACCTCGTTTCTACCTTCTGCAACTCATCTATCTTCTTCCTCTCGCAGGTTCTCTCGAACTCCCTCTTCGCCTGATTGGCCCTTTCCACTTCACCTCTCCCATTTCTCCACTTCGCCATTGCTCTTCTCCAGCTCGACTTCTTCACTCTACATTCCTCGTCAAACCAACTCTCCCTCTGCCCCCCACTCTTCTTCTTCTCCAATGCAGCCATCATTACTCTCTCCAACTGGAGCATCGAATGCACATCCTCCCACTTGGCGCGTTTTAGCTTTTTCTCATATGCATCCAAATCCGGCTCGCTCCATCCAAACCTCTGCTGCCCCTTCCTCTGTTCTCCCTTCCCAACGTTCCTCACCCTAACGACCACCTCCACTGGTACATGATCCGACCCTCCTACGTTTTCCACCTTGAAGCACACCAACTCTTCCCTTTCGATCCCTTTGACCACCACGTAGTCCAAAACCGAGCCTCCTCCTTGTCCGCAGAACGTTTTTTTCCCTTCCCAGTCCCCTTCACAGCAACCGTTGAGCACATCCCATCCTGACTTTCTCACCCATTGCATCCATTCTCTACCCTCCTGGTTAGTCACTTTATCCTGGGAGCACCTTTTTCTCCAGTCACCGTCTTCTCCGATCCCTCCTTCCAGCTCCCCCACCCTCACATTCCAGTCGCCCCCGATGATCCACATATCTGCTGCCGTATCCAGTTCGTCTAGTACCTCCATTAATTCCACCCGGTTTTTGTTACAGTACACTGCTCCCACCCACACCGCACTTCTATGCATTTCCACCTTCCCTATTACGAGTCCTGAAGCTTCTCTTAGCGTCTCTCTATTCCATTTTCCCACTATCTTCCTCACCCCCAATAGGATTCCTCCTTTGGCTCTACCCATCTTAGCTTCCTTCTTCGCTCCCTGAGTCATCCAGTCCCATCCTGTCGGCATACAGCACTCTACCTGCCCCCACTCCTCTTCTGTCAGCCACGTCTCTACTAGCCCCACTATGTCATGTGAGCCCAACCAATCCTCTAGTTCTTACCCACACTCCTCCCAGCACTTTTTTCTTTAGACCCGCAGTGTTCCAGAAACCCACCCTGCAGTTTCCCTCGTCACCTCTTCCATCCACCCCATACTCCTGGCTCGTCGTCCTCACCCCCTTCAGCACTTTTTTGCCAGACCATCGCCCTGCCAGATCCACCACTCGCCTGCCACATTCATTTTTCGGTAGCCCACTCTCACTTCTACACCTTTCGCTCTTTCCTCCTTGGCCCTCTCCCTTATTTTCTTCTGAACGTCCCTCTCCGCTACGGTTAAATCATCGTCTATATATATGTTTGTCCCCTTCAATTTGTGTTTAGACCTCATTATCTGCATTTTCTCGTCCCAACTGGCCTACTCTAGCAGCATTCGGTCCCCCTTTTTCCCCAGCTCCACCTCTCTCCGCACCTGCACACTAACATCCAGCTTCTGTATAACTCCCACCACCCCTTCCTTTCCTATCCCCGACACCACTACATTATTATTTTTTTTTCAATTCGCCTACACTTCACCCTATAATATAGCACCAGGAGCTGATTGAGATTGAGGACACCTTTTTTGATTTCAAATTGGAACATGAGCCGTTCCTTAATAACAAAATCTGAAATCAAAAAAGTTGTCCTCAATTTCAATAACAATATAGCACTAGGAGCTGATTGAGATTGAGGACAACTTTTTTGATTTCAGATTGGAACATGAGACGTTCTTTTATAACAAAATCTGAAATCAAAAAAGTTGTCCTCAATCTCAAGAATAATATAGCACCAGGAGCTGATTGAGATTGAGGACAACTTTTTTGATTTCAGATTGTAACATGAGACGTTCCCTAATAACATAATCTGAAACCAAAAAAGCTGTCCTCAATCTCAAGAATAATATAGCACTAGGAGCTGATTGAGATTGAGGACAACTTTTTTGATTTCAGATTGGAACATGAGACGTTCCTTAATAACAAAATCTGAAATCCAAAAAGTTGTCCTCAATCTCAGGAATAATATAGCACCAGGAGCTGATTGAGATTGAGGACAACTTCTTTGATTTCAGATTGTAACATGAGACGTTCCCTAATAACAAAATCTGAAACCAAAAAAGCTGTCCTCAATCTCAAGAATAATATAGCACCAGGAGCTGATTGAGATTGAGGACAACTTTTTTGATTTCAGATTGGAGCATGAGACGTTCCTTAATAACAAAATCTAAAACCAAAAAAGTTGTCTTCAATCTGAAGAATGATATAGCACCAGGAGCTGATTGAGATTGAGGACAACTTTTTTGATTTCAGATTGGAACATGAGACGTTCCTTAATAACAAAAACTGAAATCAAAAAAGTTGTCCTCAATCTCAATAATAATATAGCACCAGGAGCTGATTGGGATTGAGGACAACTTATTTGATTTCAGATTGGTACATGAGACGGTCCTTAATGACAAAATATAAAATCAAAAAAGTTGTCCTCAATCTCAAGAATAATATAGCACCAGGAGCTGATTGAGATTGAGGACAACTTTTTTGATTTCAGATTGGAGCATGAGACGTTCCTTAATAACAAAATCTGAAATCAAAAAAGTTGTCCTCAATCTTAAGAATAATATAGCACCAGGAGCTGATGAGATTCCAGCACAATTAATTAAACTGTTGGGCAAGAAGGGATAGTTCTTCAAGAAATCCTCAATATAATATATGAAACTAGTCGGTATCCCACCTAATGGCGTTTAACCATTTTTATACCCTTACCGAAAAAGAACAATGCAAGGAAATAGAAACCCAGATCAGAGGCTGGTCGCATAGCACGTTATATCGATCAACCATAAACTTAGTACTTAGTCTTACAATGTAAAACTGTCTTATCGTTTCAAGATTCGATTTTAGTTTAGTGCAACGCTTTAAGTTCGTCTTATTATTATTAAGACGGTCTTAAACTAGTTAAGATTCGTTGTAGAAACCGGGCGTGAGTTTCAAAAGACAAACAACTCTAAGCATGAATATTTCAGACTTATTCACAAAAGTCTAAAGTAAAGTAAATTTATATTTGAGTGAACGAAAAAGTATCAAATAAAACAAAATAATATTGAACTTGAAAAGCCTCACAATTGCTTGTAAATTAAACCTATTTGAATATCTTTGACTTATTCATAAAAATAACTAAAACAACACTCGTTAATTAATTGAAAAGTAGTTACCATTAAAAATGTCGCCGATTACCTTCAAACAACTCTTCTCCATCGTATTCACCAAACATGTCTTCATCATAATGTTGAAACTGCTCCATTTGTGTTGGCAAGTATTGTTCCAAATCATCACTTAAATTACCCTGGTACGAGCCATCCTCTTCCTCCGTAAAAACCTCGTTGATATCCCCAGAAATATTAAATTTAAACTTGACATCACAATGCGATGTTGTGGGAGCTTTCTCGCTATCTTTCGTCACTTTTTGCACGTAGCTGGCAATATCTTGCGTCACCACTTTCTGCGCGGGCTTTTGTTTGTGACCACCCAGAGTTTGAATTAAATTAACAAAGTCGCCTGCTTCATAGTTTTTTGGGGTGTCCTTGTACGCGCAGTCTTGGTCACTCACAGGGAAATTGATCACGTTTTTGGGGGTGTGCAACTGGAAGTTGGGTGTTTGTCGTGGCGTCAATTTGCCCGCTTCGCGTTGACGCTGAGGATTTCTAGAAAGAAGATATGAATGAAGAGCTTTGTTTCTATTTATGGTAGCAATGGAAGAGCGTAGCCTGCATCTTCTTTTTCCCCATTGCTTTCTCTGCTACGTCTGTTATTAGTGTTCTTAATGTTGTCCATTATTAAGAACAATAATAACAGACAGAAAAATCATTAATTTGCCATAACTTTCGAATCAAGCCTTAGCCAAATTGTCCTGGGTATGACAATAAACTGCATCCATCGACCGAGTCTACCGGTATAAGTAGACTCCTCTTGCTAGTCAACAGCTTAAGGCTAGAAGAGTTGGCAAGACTAATAGCTTCTCACAATGCTTGGGAATAGACATTTCCCCTAAATGCAGTGAATTATCAATTGATCACCCGTTATTCTTATTAGCAACAATGTTTAGCATCTAAGTTAGACAGTTATCTCGCATTATTTGCATAGATAACAGTTGTAGTCTACGTTGTGAGAGCTTGATCACCCACTCCAAACAGTTCACATTGTCTTCGTTTTAGGGTAAACAAGTTATTTATTGTTTAAACAAATACCAAACACTGTAACCCAACATTTCAAACTACGCGAAACAGAGAAGAGGGTGGATGATCGCAGACTACACTTGTTTCTATCAATTAAAACAACGATACTCATCTCTTAAGAGGAGTAATACTATTTCAATTGTAGAACATAACTATGTTAATCTTAAAATACTCATAAATGGAAGAGATTCATGTAACTCAAGAGAAGAAATACCCTGTCAAATAATGACCAAGCTGTTGTAACATTTTTCACTTACCTATTACTACCTCCAGCCTTTGATTTCTGTGACAATCCAACATTAGCAGTGATGTTGAAGCTACAACCCTGTCCATCCAAACTGTGCTTGCTTCTAGACGGCGGTGTGATGCTCCCCGCCCTCCGTATCAACGGCGAACGCCACTTTAAAGACTTCTTCGCCTTCACATCCTGCTGGCGTTCTTCATCCGGCTTACGTTTAGATGTGACCACCTCAACAACTTTGTAGCTTGTTGAAGGTTCTTGCGTGACGTTTGGAGTAGCCAATCGTTTTTTGGGTTTGATGGCAAATGACTTGATATCGATCGGATTGGAAATGGATTTCTCGAAGTTGTCCATATTCCAGCCTGTTTTGTACTGGCGTTTTTTCGTAGTACCCGTTTCAGGATTCTTTCCATCACTTAAAGCCTCATTTGATGTGTGAAATAAATTTTTCTCAGAAGATTTAGACCTTCCTATATCTTCATTACCCCAAAACCTATTATTTGAAACCAAAAAAATTGGATGTGATTGGTTGAAATAATTTTGATCTTGATTTCTGTTACTACTAAAAATATTTAGATCATACCCTGTGTTTTCGGTTTGATTGTAGTCATTACACCAAGGTCTATTATTTGAAGTAGATATCAAAAAATTGGCAATGGGTTCGCTGAAATATTTTTGTCCTTGATTGGAAGGGTTCATGTATTGATTAGCCATAGAATTGCATGATAAATTTCTGTCTAACGTATCTCTGCCAAAATTATCATCCAATAAACCTCTAGATAACATGTTTGTTCTTCTTTCTTGCATATTTCTGTCCAATGAAATACCTCTGCCTAAATGTTCATCCAATACACCTCTAGATAACATGTTTGTTCTTCTTTCTTGCATATTTCTATCCAACGAAATACCTCTGCCTAAATGTTCATCCAATACACCTCTAGATAAAATATTTGTTCTTCTTGATTGCATATTTATGTCCAACGAAGTACCATGTGCAGAATTTTTTGAGTCATCTTCTATAGAATAACCTCCTCTTGATAATAGAGGCGTTTTTGTTGATGGCACATTTCTATCTCCGCCGAAATTGATTGAATCTTCTATTAAACCACCTCCTACTGATGCTCTTTTTGTTCTATCAAACGAAGAACCTCGGCCGAAACTATCTTCTAATGGACCGCTTCCTCTTAATGATGAATGAAGTGTTCTTGATGGCAAACTTCTATCCAATGAACTACACCCACCAAAAAGTATTGAATTATCTTCTAATAAACCTCTTGAAGATGATTGAGTTGTTTTTATTGCATTTCTATCGAACGAAGTACCACTAGCGAAATTTATTGAGTTATCTTCTAATAAACCACTTCCTCTTAATGCTGGATGAGGTGTTCTTGATGACACATTTCTATCTAACGAAGTACCTCTGCTGAAATGTATTGAGCTATCTTCTAATAAACCACTTCCTCTTAATGATGGATGAGGTGTTCTTGATGACACATTTCTATCCAATGAAGTACCTCTGCTGAAATGTATTGAGCTATCTTCTAATAAACCACTTCCTCTTAATGATGGATGTGGTGTTCTTAATGACACATTTCTATCCAACGAAGTACCTCTATCAAAATGTATGGAATTATCTTCTAATAAACCTCTTGATGACATCATATCTGATTGTGTTTGTAAATATTTCGAATTATCTTCTAATAAACTTCTTGATGATGGTAGAGTTTTTATTGAAGACTCATTTCTATACGAAGTATCTTTGCCGAAATTAATTGAACTGTTTTCTATTAAACCACTTCTTCTGAATGATGACTGTGGTATTCTTAATGATGACTGTGGTGTTCTTAATGATGAATGTGGTGTTCTTGATGAATCATTTCTGTCTAACGAATTACTTCTATCAAAATTATCTTCTAATAAACCTCTTGATAGCACTGTTTCTATTAAAGACCCATTTCTGTCCAACGAGGTACCTCTTCCAAACATGATTGCATTATCTTCTAATAACCCTCTTGATGCTGACATAGCTGTTCTCCTTGAAGACGCATTTCTGTCCAAAGAAGAACCTTTATCAAAATATATTGCATTATCTTCTAATAAACCTCTTGAAGACATATCTCCTCTACGTAAATGTTTGGTATCTTGTAGACTAATACGTCCACAGGGTGTATACCTCTGAGGTGTGGGTTCAAAACCACCGAAATGACGATTATCGTAAACCTGAGGTATGCTCATATTTCTAACAAATTGCCTTTCTCCACCAGACTCAAAAACTTCACCATCCATGAAATGATCATCGTGTCTATTTTCATCAAAACCAATGTGTCTTTCATAATCACAAAATTGTCTGTTAATCTTTTCTGATCCAACTGGATTTGTACTACCAATACATTCAGCAGATGCTTGCGGCCAACAGTTTCTATTATGTCCAAAATCATGATGGATGTGGGAATCAGCTAATATTTTTGATTGCTCATCTCGTACTTTAGATCTGTAATTTTCAATTACATTTTGATTGTAGGCACCATTGAATGATTGATGGCTATCAGCAAATGGTTGTGGTCTTGCAGAATTCTGGTTATTTGCAAGCATATCTTGAGCACCCTCTAGCTCAAAATTTTGATTTATATTGGTAGACCGATCATGGTTATTAATGGTCTTTTGTAGAGTTTGAGCAGAATTTAGAGCACTCTCTAGTTCAACATTTTGATTTATATGGGATGTACGATCATTACTATTAAAATTCTTTTGTAGAGGTCGAGTAGAATTTAGAACACCCTCTTGCTCAAAATTTTGTTTTATATCGGAAGAACGATCATGATTAGTTAAGGCTTTTTGTAGAGATCTAGCAGAATTTAAACGATCATTACTAGAGGTTTTTTGTAGAAGCCCAGCAGAATTTGAATAGACATTGAATATTTGATTGCCTTTCTGGCTATTACCAAATCCATCCTGACTAAAATAAACATGATTCTCTGTATTCATTGCATTGGCTTTATCCTGTCCTTGATCAAGCACGTTCTTGAATGCTTGTTCTTTGTAGCTTGTTCTCTCAACATTTTCATTTTGGGCGATCAAAGGACTTTTAGAAGAAAGTCTGTTTTCGCAAAATGTTGCATGAGAATAATTTTTTTGGTTAGTCTTTCTAGATGACCGTCTTTGGTCTTGTTCTCGGATATTAATATTTTTCTCACGACCAACTTCATTTACTAATATTTGCTTGGTCTTGTTTCTACTTATATGTTTAAATATAAACTGATTAATGGCCCGAGCCCTTTTTTCTTCTTCTGTCAATTGCTCTTCATCCTGAAGACTATTTTCTTCATGATGTTCAATCTTCTTTGATTCAACTTCTTCGACAATATGACCATAATCCATCGCTTCAATTTTGCGATTATGGATCTCAGCTTGCTCATCTTTATTGTATAAATATTTTTGATTAATGGCTCGAGCCCTTTTTTCTTCTTCTGGTAATTGCCCTTCATCATGAAGGCTGTTTGTTTCATGTTCAACCTTCTTTGATTCAATTTCTTCGATAGTATGACAATCCATCGCCTCAAATTTGCGTTTATGAATCTCAGCTTGCTCACCTTTATTATATAAATATTTTTGCTTAAAACTTTGGGAATTGGCATTTGATTTTCTTTGATCCAAACACCTGTCTTCATGTTTTAAAAACTTTTGATTTGGTACATTTATATCTGAACATGCCTCTTCATCTATTTTTGAATCAGACATTGATAATCGTTGATCCAAACACCTCTCATTATATTTTGAAGACTTATTATTTGCTAGATTTTGATCTGGACATATTTCTTTATCTATGTTTGAATGAGACTTTGATAATCTCTGATCTAAACACCTCTCATCATATTTTTTAGACTTATGATTCGGTAAATGTTGATCTAAATATATCTCTTCATCTATTTCTGCATGGAATTTTGATAATCTTTGATCCAAACACCCATCTTGATATTCTGAAGTGTTATGGTTCAGTAAATTTTTATCCAAACACCTCTCATTATAGTTTGAAGACTTATCATTTGCCAAATTTTGATCTGGACATATTTCTTCATCTATGTTTGAATGGGACTTTGATAATCTTTGATCTAAACACCTCTCATCATACTTTGAAGACTTATGATTCGATAAATGTTTATCTAAATATATCTCTTCATCTATTTCTGAATGGGACTTTGATAATCTTTGATCCAAACAGTCATCTTTATATTCTAAAGACTTATTATTTGATACATTTTGATCTGGACATATTTCTTCATCTATATTTGAATGAGATTTTGATAATTTTTGATTCAAACACCTCTCATTATATTTTGAAGACTTATGATGATTCGATAAATGTTGATCTAAATATATCTCTTCATCTATTTCTGCATGAGATTTTGATAATCTTTGATCCAAACACCTCTCATCATATTTTGAAGCCTTATTATTCGGTAAATATTGATCTAAATATAACTGTTCATCTTTTTCTGCATGGGACTGTGATAATCTTTGATCCAAACAGTCATTTTTATATTCTAAAGACTTATAATTTGGTAAATTTTGATCTGGACATATCTCTTCGTCTATATTTGAATGGGACTTTGATAATCTTTGATCCAAACAGCCATCTTTATATTCTAAAGACTTATTATTTGACAAATTTTGATCTGAACATATCTTTTCACCTATATCTGAATACAACGTTGATAATCTTTGATCGAAACATCTCTCTTCATGTTTTAAAGATGTATGACTATGTAAATTTTCTCTTTCTTCATTTATTTTTGGAAATCTTTCATTCAAACACATCTCCAAATTTCGCAAATGTACTTGTCCAACTGATTCTAGGTCACTTTCAACAAAAGGATCACGAGAATGATGTAAAATTATATTTTCGTCTATTTTATCTGTAGATTCATCCTCAGATAAGCCTTGTATGTTTCCTTTAGCATAAAGAAACTTTTTCTGGCTTCTATTGATGATTGTGCCTGTGTTGTTTTGTTTCTTTGCACTAACAGTTGAAGGCCATGGCAAAGGAGTAGAGTTTGATGCATTTGGAGGGTGCTTATAATTTGTACTCGAAATCACAGAGTCATCCCATATTTGACTTAATGTCCAATCCCGTTTTTGTTTGAGACTAGAAGCTTTTTGATTCGGTGTATTTGAGTCAGAAATTTGTTCCAGTTTATAATCACATTGTGAGGAATTTTCGGGCACGTTTTGATTGTTCAATGCATTTTTATTGGTCATTGTATTTTGATTGGATATTATATTTTGTTTGTCCATCGCATTTTTATTGGTCATTACATTTTGATTGGCTCTTCCATCGTGATTGTTCATCATATTTTTATTGGTGATTGCATTTTGATTCTCCATTGTATACTGATTGGTCATTGCATTTTGATTGGATATTATATTTTGTTTGTCCAACGCATTTTTATTGGTCAATACATTTTGATTGGCTCTTCCATCGTGATTGGTCATCATATTTTTATTGGTGATTGCATTGTGATTCTCCATTGTATACTGATTGGTCATTGCATTTTGATTGGATATTATATTTTGTTTGTCCATCGGATTTTTATTGGTCAATACATTTTGATTGGCTCTTCTATCGTAATTGTTCATCATATTTTTATTGGTGATTGTATTTTGATTCTCCATTGTATACTGATTGGTCATTGCATTTTGACTAGTCATTGCATATTGATTGGATAATATATTTTGTTTAACCATTGCATTTTGATTGGCCATTACATTTTGATTGGCTCTTCCATCTTGATTGTTCATCATATTTTTACTGGTGAATGCATTTTGATTCTCCATTGCATGTTCATTGCTCATTGCATTTTTATTAGTCATTGCGTATTGATTGGTTATTTCATTTTGATTGATCATTGTATTTTTATTGGTCATTACATTTTGATTAGCTCTTCCATCTTGATTGGTCATCATATTTGTATTGGCTATTCCATCTTGATTGGTCATCATATTTTTATTGGTCATTATATATTGATTGGTTATTTCATTTTGATTAATCATTTCATTTTGATTAGTCATTGCATTTTGATTAGTCATTGAATTTTGATTAGTCATTGCATTTTGATTAGTCATCGCATATTGATTACTAATCGTATTTTGTTTCATCAATGAATTTTGATTGTTGATTACATTTTGATTGCACATCGCTTTTCGATTTGCCAATGCATTTGTATTGGTCATTACATTTATTTGATCTAAGTTATTTTTCATTGTAGTTGGTTTGCAATCCAAATATCTAGCTTGAGTGTTTTGAGTCCGTTTAGTAAATTTAAATTTCTTAGGTTGATTCCCAACAGTTTCTTGATTATCGTAATGAACATCAAAATCATCAATAGTTCGATTATTAATATTAATACTTTTTTGGACTAACTTATGTTCAGCTATGCCAACTTTGATAAGATCATTGCTAAGCACGTTAATGCAATCATTCGTATTTTCTTTTATACCTAAAACACTTGCTGTTTGGTTGCTACCATCCAATTTCGCAGTAGCACTATTATAAAAGTCATCGTCGGAACTTTGCAAGAGCATATCTTCTAAATGGGACAAGTCATCCCCAACTTCCCCAAACAGCTCGTTATCAGTATCGAGCAACAAATTGATATCGGATGGTGTTACTACAGATTTTAATTGATCTTGTTTGGCCAGATTGTAGTATTGGTTTATGAAATTCTGCACGCATGCGTCCGAATTTCCTTTCATTTCGGCTTCCTGCTTTTTGGGTGCAGCTTTATGAATCTGCAAATTCAAAAAATACCGTTATTCATTAAATGCTTTGTAGTAGAAAGGTTGATGAGACCTGAACGAAGATGATGCTAAAGATACACAATGTTTCCTAACTTTTTTTAAGGCAATGCAGTAATAAAAAGCAGCAGACCAATATTTTGTGTCAAACATGCATCCTCAGGGCTTCGCCCAGAGCTAAGTCCTGAGGATGCATGCAGAGCTATGCCAGGGCTTAGCTCTGGGCCACATTAGTGCCTTTCATTTATCACTCTGGGCTGGTACGTACTTATTGTTTCTTGTTCTATTTCCCGCAGATGCAGATGCGCATAATTCTACCTCGGCTCTTACAACCGGAGGCGCACGACCGCCAGACCTGAGCGATACTGCACGCCACGGGGGCGACTAGCAATGATAAACCATGCTAAACGAAAACGCCTATAGGTGGTCATCAATAATGATGACATGATCACTACTAAGCGTTTTATTGCTGTATTACCCTAGACAAAATAGTAAACATTGTTTATCCTATTTTTCCGCATATATATATATATATATATATATATATATATATATATATATATATATATATATAATTATAGCTCAAAAATTCACTCTCCAGTGGGAGTCGAAACCACGTCTGTGGTTATCGCGGCCGTCGCGCTACAAACTGCACCACGGAGGATTGTAGTCGAATGTCCAATTACATGCTATCGACTACAACTCTCCGTGGTGCAGTTGGTAGTGCGTCGACCGCGATAGCTGGAGACGTAGGTTCGATCATCACATAACTAACCGTTGCTTTGGATTTTCTTGAAATTCCTTTCGATTTAGTTTTATTAGAAAACAACTCCAGTTTTTCGTAACAATCGAATCCAACTTAAAAAAAACATACCCATTAATGTTGCTGATTATTTATTTGCTGCTAATTTTGGCTTACCCCAGGTGTCGCTGATGAAATGAGCATTGACAGTTGTTTCTGTGTCTAGTTCGATGTCTAGTACTGTGGATATTTGAAGATTTTCGACCATATACGCGTGGCTATTAGGAAGACAGGGAGAAATACTTATGATTTTTAATGTAACTATGTTGCAGATATGTAATCATCACGAATTACTTAAAAGAAAAAAAAAGCTTGTTCTTTATTTCTGGCCCTTCCGCTAGTAAAGAAGCTCAGAGGACTGTAATTACCTGGTATTTACATTATTGTGAAAGATGATTCTCGTAATGGGATTTGAACTCTCGCTCCTCATGCTCAGAACGAGAGGCACATATGTTATATTAATGTTGTTCATGATAACCAAGCTTATATGTTCGAACATCTTGGAATTTTTAAGTAATTTAGTTTAGCGGCCTAGTTGTTAGAGGCGTGAACTATAAGGCCCAATTCACACATAAGCTGCGTCGGGCGGAGGCAAGCACAGACGATTTTGATGTTCATATGCACTGAAGGGGTGAACATTGCACCATATGTTTACATAGTTGCGGCTTGCAAGATTGTGCCCCTCGCCTTGCAGCCACTGTGCCTCAGGCGAAGAGGCTAAGACGCGGTGCCGCCACTGCGAGGGCAAATGCCCGCGCCTCGTCACTTAGGTGAAGAGGCGCGGGCATTACACCATATGTTTATATAGAGGGGGCGTGAAAGCGTCGTGTTTCTCGCCGCGGCTTCGCCTCTTCGCCTCCTCCTATGTGTGAATTGGGCCTTAGGGCACTAAACTGGATGAATTACATACAATTTTCAAGAGTTTCGATCATATAAGCTTGGTTATCAAAAACAACATTATTATAAAATATAGTCGCTAGTTTAGATTTTTAATGTAACTATGTTGTAGATGTGTAATCATCAACAAATTACTAATTGTAACTGTAGTTATTTCCAAACGTACGTTTTAAGGATTTAATATAATCCGTATCCTTCGTTTAGTAATAACTACAATTACAGGATAGTTTTTGTATTTTTTTAGTAAGAAAACCAAACAATTCTATATTTCTTACGTGAATTTTTCGTAGTGCAATATGTTGTTTTGGTCGTCCCCAATGAGCAGGCCCATTAGGCTCTCCGGGTCCAATGAAAGCTGTGTCTCCAAATCTTCTCGATTCAATAGTTTTACGTAATATTTAATTTTTGATACATCTGGAGACCAATTAACTGCTTCTAGGGCTAGCGAATACTGGGGAAGGTGCTGCACTTGCGACTGGATGTTATTGCCCATCGGGCTTTTACGATGAACAATCTATAAAATGATTCAGAAGGCTCTAGTGTGCATATCAAGTTATTTCTTCTATAACAGGGGTGGCGAACTTTTTTGTGCATAAAAGGCACCTTAGGCCCAATTTACACATAAACGGCGTCAGGCGGAGGCGAAGTGCACATGCGACGTCGCACAGGCGATTGTGATGTCCATATGCAGTGAAGGGGTGGACATTACACCTTATGTTTACATAGAGGCGGCGTGGAAGAATTATGCCTCTCGCCTCGCAGGCACCGTATCTCTGGCGAAGAGGCGAAGGCGAGAGGTACGACGCTTTCACGCCCCCTCTATATAAACATGTGGTGCAATGCCCACTTAGGTGACGAGGCGCGGGAATTTGCCTCGTGCCTCTCGCCGCGCCGGCATCGCGTCTTCCCCTCTTCGTCTCAAGGCACGATAGGCGAAGAGGCGAAACTCTTCCACGCTGGCTCTATGTAAACATATGTCCACCCCTTCACTGCATATGGACATCACAATCGCCTGTGCGACCTCTAGCCTACACCGCGCCTCCGCCCGACGCCGCGTATGTGTGAATTGGGCCTTACATGGTCAGTAATACTGTCAATCCTAGTACTGTCAGTATTTACTTGAATCCTCCTTCAATATTTATCAATTATTCGGATAAATATCAGTATTCTATTCATTCCATCATTAATATATTTTACACGATAAGTAATACTGTCAATATTTTAGAATAATGAAAATTTTAAACATATTACTGTACGATATAGTAATACTGTCATTATTCTAAAATATTGACAGTGGAAGGTGCCTTTAAGACTTTTTATTTTGTAAAATGTTGCGGCCAACTTGTTGGTCAATCTTGTTCTATATGTATAATATGGATTAATGAATTAAAATTAAGGGTAATTCTTAATCTACTAAGATCACAATATGAATGAATTAACTATAATTCATTCATAATCGGTGTTAAAGTTGGTTTTGTGTGTAGAACTTACCAATTCTAAATGTCTTGGATTAGTTTCCATTATTTCCCTGAAAGTCGTTTTTCCTGCGCCTACCAAATTAGCTGACATAGCCGGCCCTATTCCAGCAAGCTGTCTACTGACATAGGCAGAATTTTCCCAGATACGCGCATGGAAGCATTTCGCCAAAATCAGGGCGCTTAGTAGGGCGGAGTAGCAATTTGTTTTTGTTTCCAAGTAATCGGCTAAACCTGAAAATAAAATCAAAACTGTAAGGTATAAACAGGCTCATATCAAACTATGCACGTTACTATTTCAAGCGACTTGAACAACTCACTACACTGATATCCGTAATTTTCTGATTCAATTTTTCTTTTGAAGATAATATTTAAACAATTTTACATCTTATTATGTACAATATATATTTATATACACTTCTGAGATATTAAGCCAAGGGAGAGTGAAGCAGGGAGGACAAAGTGTGCATGGGCAAGAGCGATGTGTGCACAGCCTGGCCTGAGTTAGGCCCAATTCACACATAGGAGGCAAAGAGGAGTAGGCGCGGTGCCCGCGCGGCGAGAGGCTCGGCACGTTCACGCCCCCTCTATATAAACATATGTTACAATGCCTACTTAGGTGACGGGGCGCGGGCATTTGCCTCGTACCTCTCGCCGTACTGGCACCGCGTCTTAGCCCCTCGCCTGAGAAAGGGTGGCTGCGAGACGTGAGGCACAACTCTTCCACGCCGCCTCTATGTAAACATATGGCGCAATGTCCACCACTTCACTGCATATGGACATCACAATCGCCTGTGCGACAGGCGATTGTGATGTCCATATGCAGTGAAGGTGTGGACATTGCACCTCATGTTTACATAGAAGCGGTGTGGAAGATTTTCACCTCTTCGCCTACCGTGTCTTAGGCCGACGCCGCTTATGTGTGAATTGGGCCTTAGACAAAACAATTTCTTGGCTCAAAAGCTGTTCAATAAATGAATTCATATATCCTCCTTCCATTAAATTGTTCTTCACCAATAGAACGCGTGATATATTTTCCATTCGATCTACTATCCAATTCAATATTTCAAATACTTTGCTGTATAAGACACCTTACACGGTCAATAATACTGTCAATCCTAGTACGGTCAATATTTGCTTCAATACTCCTTTTATATTTATCAAGTAATCAATTATCCGGATAAAGATCAGTATTCTCTTCATTGCATCATTAATATACATTACATGATAAGTAATATTGGCAATATTTTAGAATAATAAACATTTTAAACATATTATTGTACTACTACTGTCATTATTCTAAAATATTGACAGTAATATTGATCGTGTAAGGTGCCTTTATGATACGAGGCAATTTAGATTGTGTCGCATCTTGACTAACTTTTGAGTCAAGAAATAGTCTTGTCTAAGACGACCTTTATGTGTGAATTGGGCCTAAAAAACCTAATCGTCTTTATGGGCTATCCTCTCTAATCTAGAATCCTTATCAGATAACTACTTATATATTTATAGTAGAACTTTCGTGAATATGCTATGTTTAACTTACATTTCGTCAATCTTTCCCCGCTACGCATGATTTTTTGCGCTTCATTTAACAGGGAAGGTTCCAAAATAGGCAGACAGCCCAAAACAGCTTGAATAATGCTGAAAATAGAAAAACATACAGTATGAGCTTATTAATAAAAGCTGTTTTCTCACCAATTGATTTTCATATCCAACGTTTTAATTTTGCCACAGAGCGGAAACCGGATGGTCTCGCGGTTTTTGCACTTGTTCAACAAGTTGAGACTCTTTTTGTCGTTCACTCGTAAGTACATTTCGGAAAACTCGTGGCATTTTGATATCATTGATAGAACCTGCTGCAAGATTTCAGTACCAGCAACCTGTAAAGGATATAAAAGTCTTAAATGTGTTTAAAAAAATCGTAATATTTTATCATCATAAAAGTTCTCGAGAACTTCAAACGAGAACCGAGAACAGAAAATCGGGAATTCGAATTAACCGAGAACAGAAAATTGGGAATTCGGATTAACCGAAAACAGAAAATCGGGAATTCGAATTAACCGAGAACAGAAAATTGGAAATTCGGATTAACCGAAAACAGAAAATCGGGAATTGGAATTAACCTTCTTCTTCTTCTTTAGGTGCCTTCTCCATTACTGACGGTTGGCAATAATCATGGCAAATTCTGCACGGTTTTGGGACGCTCTGATCAATGAGTGGGAGTTCAGACCAGTCCAGTCCCTTATGTTCTTTAACCAGAAGCATTTCTCTCGTCCTGGACCACGGCGACCCTCTATCTTGCCCTCCATTTTTAATTTTAGAAGGCTGTATTTTGTACTTCTGAAGATATGTCCTAGGTACGCTCTTACGTTTCTTCAGTAACCAATAGCTCGCTGTTTCTGTCCATGCGTCTAAGAACCTCATTATTCGTGATATGCTCCACCCAATATATTCTCTGCATTCTTCGAAAGATCCTCATCTCAAACGCTTCTATTCTGTTCATAGTATTGATCTTCATCGTCCAAGCCTCAACACCATACAACAGTACCGAGTGAATGTAGCACTTAACGAACCAAAACGTCTATCAACACCCTACCCCAATTGCTTGGGAATTACTTCTTTAAAATGCGAGATTTCATTTTAAAGAAGTAATTTCCAAGCAATTATGGTAGGGTTGGGTTTTGGTATTCCGGATTTGGTTTGGAATTCCCGATGTTCTGTTCTCGGTTAATTCAAATTCCCGATTTTCTGTTCTCGGTTAATTCAAATTCTCGATTTTCTGTTCTCGGTTAATTCAAATTCTCGATTTTCTGTTCTCGGTTCTCGTTTAAGTTCTAGAGAACTTTTAAGAATCGAGAACATCGACTCTTGTTAAGAATCGAGACCAGCTTCTAGAAATCCCCCCATCACTAATGGCCTGTATAAATGCGAAATGAATAGTTTACAGGATAGTATGAAGATTGAGAGGATTACTGGGTAATGATGGAAGATCTATAAATGGCTAAAGGAGATGCTATTGATTTGGTTTAAACTTCTATCTTTATAGGGCTATCAGCCGTGAGGCTTTTCCGCCGGTCAAGGGAGAAGCTCGGAGGAGTTTAATCACCCGCTATTTATCTTAACTTTACAGAAAACCTCTGAAAGTCTGTGAAAGGTGATTCGCGAAAATTCGTTCCCCGCTGGGGATCGAACTCAGGCTCGCCAATGCTCAGTACGAGACGGACGACGCCTCTAACCACTCGGCCACTGAGCTGGGTGATTTGGTTTTATTAGTTTAAAAAAACGATCAAAAACATACCTCTGTGAATAATTTCATCGAATCAAAATGAATGCAATACTTGGCCATAAGAGACCCAGTGTCTGTAGGTGACATAATCACGTTTTCATCAATAGTGATCATGCCGACTCTTGCCAGCTTGTTGATTTCAATTTGGCAGATATCTGGTGGAATAAATAAAATGCAGAATATTTAATTAGTAGTTGAGCTAAGTTTAATACATTTCTTATATATATATATATATATATATATATATATATATATATATATAATATATATACATATATATATATATATATATATATATATAGCAATCTACATATCTAGATTTCGATCTCTCATCAGTGAAGCTCAGCTAGTGAGGGTGATCCTGATGGCATTAGCATGTTGACAGTTATTACCATATGGGTGTGCATTGCTAATTGATGTGGTGCCGCCAGATGGCGTTTAACTTTCCTCCTAGGAGGTTAGTTATATAACCGCTCGAGATATTGTGTGAATTCATCCTCACTAACTGAGCTACACTGATGAGATCTAATATGATCGAAATCTAGATATGTAGATTCACACTTTCTTACCGAGTAATTTTCGATCGATTTGATCCGGTGTTAGTCCCGCCGAAAAGCCATAATGTTTGGGGTTCTTGCGAGCTCTGATGTGCAAGAAGGTGGATGTTAACCATTGCATGGCGACGCCGATGTCGGTGATGGTTCGTAGCACCACCTCTGCGTTTAGGTGCTCAGTGAGGTTCTTGTGGAGGCTGGATTCGACCGGTTGACTGCCACCGACCATATTTTCAAATTTATGCTATAAATATTTATAATTAATATAAGTTCAAAAATTCATACTCCGGTGGGACTCGAACCCACGCGTACTAATAATATTTATATTACATATATAAGTGTGAATCCACCCCTTAGCAATCTACATATCTAGATTTCGATCTTATTAGATCTCATCTAGTGAGGATGAATTCACACAATATCTCGAATGGTTATATAAAAAATGATACAACTAACCTCCTAGGAGGAAAGTTAAACGCCATCTGGCGCCACCACATCAATTAGAAATGCACACCCGTATGGTAATAACTGTCAACATGCTAATGCCATCACGATGACCCTCACTAGCTGAACTTCACTGATGAGAGATCGAAATCTAGATATGTAGATTGCTAAGAGGTGGATTCACACTTATATATGTTTTATAAGATTGGCCTTGTGCTGCTATCTCAAGCACTCTGTTGAAATATTATTCCATAGAGGGCACTACCTGGTGATCCTGATGGCATGAGCATGTTGACGGTTATTACTATATGGGTGTGCATTGCTAATTGATGTGGTGCCGCCAGATGGCGCTTAACTTTCCTCCTAGGGGGTTTGTTGTATCATTTTAATATTTATATTATATATATATATATATATATATATATATATATATATATATCCGCTGACCTTTTCTACCACGGTATGTTGTAAAGTTATATATTTATATTGTAATAACTTTTATATCTCTTAAAGGCACCTTACACGGTCAATAATACTGTCAATCCTAGTACTGTCAGTAATTGCTTCAATCCTCCTTTTATATTTATCAAGTATCAATCAATTATCCGGATATACATCTGTATTCTCTACATTTCATCATTACTATACCATATATTATAAGTAATACTGTCAGTATTTTAAAATAATGAACATTTTAAACATATTATTGTACAGTAGTAATACTGTCATTATTCTAAAATATTGACAGTAATATTGATCGTGTAAGGTGCCTTTTTGAGTGCGAAATGTTCGGCTGTTGAATGTGTATTAATTTTCGGATGACACCAACTACAGTACACGCATGCTTCAACGATTTCGAAAAGGCTTTTGATGACATAAAACAACAACAAATTCTAGAAATGCTTAAAAGCACTAGAGACACAAAGACATTGTGACTTAAAGTACAATTTGCAATATGTATATTTTTTTATACGTATGTACATCAATGTCATTACTAATAATTATTATTATTCAAATGAATTTCACTGGATGATCTCACATAAACATTGTGCAAACCAAAAATATTTGCATCGCATTGCACTTTCCTACAACACTTTGCATAGCTATGTTTCGTGGGTGGACTCCCCCCTAATTAATTACAGCACTTTTGTTACCATTTAAAGTGCAGCTCGGATTACGCAAACTTTTGCTAGTAAATACCAGCGATGCCATCAATTAGCATGATTATAATTATATCGGTTACAATAAAACTGATTGTCGCTGTGGCGTCGTAAATGATTCACGAACGATTAATAATGTTGCGAGATTGGTGATTTGAAATTGTAATGATATGGACACATTAACGAGTGTATGTGTGCATTCCTGCATCTCGTACGTTTTTAATTATGTTGTAAGTTGTGTCAGGATGCTAATGTGAGGGCGGATGACAATGGTTGGTAATTATTGAGAAATAGTAGTTGTAAATTCAGAATCATGAATTAAATCCAAATAGCTACTGTTTTGCTAAAAAAATAAACTTAAGCCCGTTTTAGACAAGACAATTTCTTGATTCAAAAGTTGTTTACGAAATAAATTAATATATTGATTAAGATATTATCTTGTTTTGTCTTATTTTAGAAATTTCGTTTTATACAGATTCATCAAATAAATCTGTATAGGCCCTCAAGGAGCATTTGTCTGCAGTTATTAACACGTTAACTGCCATGTGTATTAAATAATATACACATAGGTTGTGTCTAGTACGCCGCGTGTATGATTTTGAATACACATACAATAATAACGTTTTGTTTTGTTTTCCGTTTTGCATATTCACAGCCCTGTTTTTCTTTATTTTGCTAATAACATATCTTACTCTACATGTATATATTAGCCGCACGGAGAAAAATTACAAAACGATACCAAATTATAGTATTGTAGGTCTGGTGACATTTTTTTTTAAATAACGTGGCCCAAGGTCCCTTTTCCCAAAAATTACCGAGACAGTTAATATCGACGTGTTAATATCCTACATTACATGAAAATAATGATGGTTAGAAAAATAGTTATTGAGTTATTGTAAAATACAAAATGTTATTTTATTACCAAGACAGTTAACGTGTTAATATCTACCATTACATGAAAATAATGATGGTTAGAAAAATAGTTATTGAGTTATTGTAAAATACAAAATGTTATTTTATTACCAAGGCAGTTATCGTGCTAATATCTACCAACCATTACATGTAAATAATGATGGTTAGAAAAATAGTTATTGAGTTATTGTAAAATACAAAATGTTATTTTATTACCAAGGCAATTAACGTGTTAATATCTACCATTACATGGAAATAATGATGGTTAGAAAAATAGTTATTCAGTTATTGTAAAATACAAAATGTTATTTTATTACCAAGACAGTTAACGTGTTAATATCTACCATTACATGAAAATAATGATGGTTAGAAAAATAGTTATTGAGTTATTGTAAAATACAAAATGTTATTTTATTACCAAGGCAGTTATCGTGCTAATATCTACCAACCATTACATGTAAATAATGATGGTTAGAAAAATAGTTATTGAGTTATTGTAAAATACAAAATGTTATTTTATTACCAAGGCAATTAACGTGTTAATATCTACCATTACATGGAAATAATGATGGTTAGAAAAATAGTTATTGAGTTATTGTAAAATACAAAATGTTATTTTATTACCAAGACAGTTAACGTGTTAATATCTACCATTACGTGGAAATAATGATGGTTAGAAAAATAGTTATTGAGTTATTGTAAAATACAAAATGTTATTTTATTACCAAGACAGGTAACGTGTTAATATCTACCATTACATGTAAATAATGATGGTTAGAAAAATAGTTATTGAGTTATTGTAAAATACAAAATGTTATTTTATTACCAAGGAAATTAACGTGTTAATATCTACCATTACATGGAAATAATGATGGTTAGAAAAATAGTTATTCAGTTATTGTAAAATACAAAATGTTATTTTATTACCAAGACAGTTAACTTGTTAATATCTACCATTACATGGAAATAATGATGGTTAGAAAAATAGTTATTGAGTTATTGTAAAATACAAAATGTTATTTTATTACCAAGGCAATTAACGTGTTAATATCTACCATTACATGGAAATAATGATGGTTAGAAAAATAGTTATTGAGTTATTGTAAAATACAAAATGTTATTTTATTACCAAGGCAGTTATCGTGCTAATATCTACCAACCATTACATGTAAATAATGATGGTTAGAAAAATAGTTATTGAGTTATTGTAAAATACAAAATGTTATTTTATTACCAAGGCAATTAACGTGTTAATATCTACCATTACATGGAAATAATGATGGTTAGAAAAATAGTTATTGAGTTATTGTAAAATACAAAATGTTATTTTATTACCAAGACAGTTAACGTGTTAATATCTACCATTACATGAAAATAATGATGGTTAGAAAAATAGTTATTGAGTTATTGTAAAATACAAAATGTTATTTTATTACCAAGGCAGTTATCGTGCTAATATCTACCAACCATTACATGTAAATAATGATGGTTAGAAAAATAGTTATTGAGTTATTGTAAAATACAAAATGTTATTTTATTACCAAGGCAATTAACGTGTTAATATCTACCATTACATGGAAATAATGATGGTTAGAAAAATAGTTATTGAGTTATTGTAAAATACAAAATGTTATTTTATTACCAAGACAGTTAACGTGTTAATATCTACCATTACGTGGAAATAATGATGGTTAGAAAAATAGTTATTGAGTTATTGTAAAATACAAAATGTTATTTTATTACCAAGGCAATTAACGTGTTAATATCTACCATTACATGGAAATAATGATGGTTAGAAAAATAGTTATTGAGTTATTGTAAAATACAAAATGTTATTTTATTACCAAGGCAGTTATCGTGCTAATATCTACCAACCATTACATGTAAATAATGATGGTTAGAAAAATAGTTATTGAGTTATTGTAAAATACAAAATGTTATTTTATTACCAAGGCAATTAACGTGTTAATATCTACCATTACATGGAAATAATGATGGTTAGAAAAATAGTTATTGAGTTATTGTAAAATACAAAATGTTATTTTATTACCAAGACAGTTAACGTGTTAATATCTACCATTACGTGGAAATAATGATGGTTAGAAAAATAGTTATTGAGTTATTGTAAAATACAAAATGTTATTTTATTACCAAGACAGGTAACGTGTTAATATCTACCATTACATGTAAATAATGATGGTTAGAAAAATAGTTATTGAGTTATTGTAAAATACAAAATGTTATTTTATTACCAAGGAAATTAACGTGTTAATATCTACCATTACATGGAAATAATGATGGTTAGAAAAATAGTTATTCAGTTATTGTAAAATACAAAATGTTATTTTATTACCAAGACAGTTAACGTGTTAATATCTACCATTACATGGAAATAATGATGGTTAGAAAAATAGTTATTGAGTTATTGTAAAATACAAAATGTTATTTTATTACCAAGGCAATTAACGTGTTAATATCTACCATTACATGGAAATAATGATGGTTAGAAAAATAGTTATTGAGTTATTGTAAAATACAAAATGTTATTTTATTACCAAGGCAGTTATCGTGCTAATATCTACCAACCATTACATGTAAATAATGATGGTTAGAAAAATAGTTATTGAGTTATTGTAAAATACAAAATGTTATTTTATTACCAAGGCAATTAACGTGTTAATATCTACCATTACATGGAAATAATGATGGTTAGAAAAATAGTTATTGAGTTATTGTAAAATACAAAATGTTATTTTATTACCAAGACAGTTAACGTGTTAATATCTACCATTACGTGGAAATAATGATGGTTAGAAAAATAGTTATTGAGTTATTGTAAAATACAAAATGTTATTTTATTACCAAGACAGGTAACGTGTTAATATCTACCATTACATGTAAATAATGATGGTTAGAAAAATAGTTATTGAGTTATTGTAAAATACAAAATGTTATTTTATTACCAAGGAAATTAACGTGTTAATATCTACCATTACATGGAAATAATGATGGTTAGAAAAATAGTTATTCAGTTATTGTAAAATACAAAATGTTATTTTATTACCAAGACAGTTAACGTGTTAATATCTACCATTACATGGAAATAATGATGGTTAGAAAAATAGTTATTGAGTTATTGTAAAATACAAAATGTTATTTTATTACCAAGGCAATTAACGTGTTAATATCTACCATTACATGGAAATAATGATGGTTAGAAAAATAGTTATTGAGTTATTGTAAAATACAAAATGTTATTTTATTACCAAGGCAGTTATCGTGCTAATATCTACCAACCATTACATGTAAATAATGATGGTTAGAAAAATAGTTATTGAGTTATTGTAAAATACAAAATGTTATTTTATTACCAAGGCAATTAACGTGTTAATATCTACCATTACATGGAAATAATGATGGTTAGAAAAATAGTTATTGAGTTATTGTAAAATACAAAATGTTATTTTATTACCAAGACAGTTAACGTGTTAATATCTACCATTACATGAAAATAATGATGGTTAGAAAAATAGTTATTGAGTTATTGTAAAATACAAAATGTTATTTTATTACCAAGGCAGTTATCGTGCTAATATCTACCAACCATTACATGTAAATAATGATGGTTAGAAAAATAGTTATTGAGTTATTGTAAAATACAAAATGTTATTTTATTACCAAGGCAATTAACGTGTTAATATCTACCATTACATGGAAATAATGATGGTTAGAAAAATAGTTATTGAGTTATTGTAAAATACAAAATGTTATTTTATTACCAAGACAGTTAACGTGTTAATATCTACCATTACGTGGAAATAATGATGGTTAGAAAAATAGTTATTGAGTTATTGTAAAATACAAAATGTTATTTTATTACCAAGGCAATTAACGTGTTAATATCTACCATTACATGGAAATAATGATGGTTAGAAAAATAGTTATTGAGTTATTGTAAAATACAAAATGTTATTTTATTACCAAGGCAGTTATCGTGCTAATATCTACCAACCATTACATGTAAATAATGATGGTTAGAAAAATAGTTATTGAGTTATTGTAAAATACAAAATGTTATTTTATTACCAAGGCAATTAACGTGTTAATATCTACCATTACATGGAAATAATGATGGTTAGAAAAATAGTTATTGAGTTATTGTAAAATACAAAATGTTATTTTATTACCAAGGCAGTTATCGTGCTAATATCTACCAACCATTACATGTAAATAATGATGGTTAGAAAAATAGTTATTGAGTTATTGTAAAATACAAAATGTTATTTTATTACCAAGGCAATTAACGTGTTAATATCTACCATTACATGGAAATAATGATGGTTAGAAAAATAGTTATTGAGTTATTGTAAAATACAAAATGTTATTTTATTACCAAGACAGTTAACGTGTTAATATCTACCATTACGTGGAAATAATGATGGTTAGAAAAATAGTTATTGAGTTATTGTAAAATACAAAATGTTATTTTATTACCAAGACAGGTAACGTGTTAATATCTACCATTACATGTAAATAATGATGGTTAGAAAAATAGTTATTGAGTTATTGTAAAATACAAAATGTTATTTTATTACCAAGGCAGTTATCGTGCTAATATCTACCAACCATTACATGTAAATAATGATGGTTAGAAAAATAGTTATTGAGTTATTGTAAAATACAAAATGTTATTTTATTACCAAGACAGGTAACGTGTTAATATCTACCATTACATGTAAATAATGATGGTTAGAAAAATAGTTATTGAGTTATTGTAAAATACAAAATGTTATTTTATTACCAAGGCAATTAACGTGTTAATATCTACCATTACATGGAAATAATGATGGTTAGAAAAATAGTTATTGAGTTATTGTAAAATACAAAATGTTATTTTATTACCAAGGCAGTTATCGTGCTAATATCTACCAACCATTACATGTAAATAATGATGGTTAGAAAAATAGTTATTGAGTTATTGTAAAATACAAAATGTTATTTTATTACCAAGGCAATTAACGTGTTAATATCTACCATTACATGGAAATAATGATGGTTAGAAAAATAGTTATTGAGTTATTGTAAAATACAAAATGTTATTTTATTACCAAGACAGTTAACGTGTTAATATCTACCATTACGTGGAAATAATGATGGTTAGAAAAATAGTTATTGAGTTATTGTAAAATACAAAATGTTATTTTATTACCAAGGCAGTTATCGTGCTAATATCTACCAACCATTACATGTAAATAATGATGGTTAGAAAAATAGTTATTCAGTTATTGTAAAATACAAAATGTTATTTTATTACCAAGATAATTAACGTGTTAATATCTACCATTACATGAAAATAATGATGGTTAGCAAAATAGTTATTGAGTTATTGTAAAATATAAAATGTTATTTTATTACCAAGGCAATTAACGTGTAAATATCTACCATTACATGGAAATAATGATGGATAGAAAAATAGTTATTGAGTTATTGTAAAATACAAATTGTTATGATTTATTTGATAGTGTTGCGCCTAACCATATCGCCCAATCAATCACATTTTAATGTTAATTAAGTTATCGTCCCGAGTCCTTTCACTAGGTCACGAGACGTATAAATTAATAAATTATTAATTTACTAATAACATTTGCATCTACCGTTTGGGGGAGGAATCAATTTGCATCCGGCGCATCTCTTCTTGCGGAGGAGGAACTCTAGTATAAAGTGTGAGTAGCAGGAAGCACCAGCATCACAAACTCAGTGTGCAAACATTTGTATAGTAGTGTAGTGACAGTAATAATAACAAACAAATACTCAAGGTAAGTACAATGTTTTCATATTAAACAATATAAATAAATAAATCAAATTATTGAGTAATAACCACTAATATATAGTGTTAGTAAAAATCGTGAAAAAAACTATGCTAAGAAACTGTGAGGTGGATGGATATTGCAAAAGGAACTGAACTATGCTTGTAAACAGTTTCAAGCGACTTGAATTCTGCTCTATAATGTAATCTACGAATTAAGCCTTAATAATTAATTGATGAAGTGTTGTCTTATTGTTTATCATAAAGATTATGTTTAAATTATTTTTAAACAATTGGAGAATTTAAGTGTGAACCCACCTCTTAGCAATCTACATATCTAGATTTCAATCTTATTAGATCTCATCAGTGTAGCTCAGCTAGTGAGGATGAATTCACACAATATCTCGAGTGGTTATATACAAAAAATATATAACTAATCCCCTAGGAGGAAAATTAAGGGTGTACATTGCTAATTGATGTGGTGCCGCCAGTGGCGTTTAATATTCCTCCTAGGCGGTTAGTTGTATCATAATTGGAGAATAGTTATAGAGTTTTATCCCTGGTGTTATTTGGTTTTTGATCCATTCATGGGTCTTTTCGACATTTAATCTAATATTTTTTTCAAAAGTATTATAGAAAACTACTAAACAAATAATATAATACTTTTATTTCAGATGAAATTCGCAGTGTGCCTACTAGTTCTCTTCGCGCTTGCCCATGCCAAGCCCCAATACCAAGAGATCACCGGCCCATCAGAACCCGTAATACAGGCTTTCTAGTCTAAATTTTTGACAAACGTGCAGGCGTAGTCATCGGCTTAATATGATCGGTAGTCATTGTAATCAAGCGTATGCACTGACGCATGCAGGGTTGTTGAAAATATCTAAATCTTTAAACAATATCAACTACTGTTATTGAGGGTAGTTTTTCGCTGAAAAAAACTAGTTAGGGGAGGAAAACTGTTGGGAATGCGGCGGTAGAAGCTCTGAACCAGAGCGAAATATCGATATACAGAGAAGAGGGAGTTTCTTTAGCCCTTGCCCCACATTCTAAACAGTTTTTCCCCTAAATATCACTTTCCACTTTATACTGGTACTGAACATTAGGAAGAGACAGGTTTTTTTTCAATTCAATTAAATTATACATAATCCCCATAATATAAAACGAAGACAATATTTTGAAGCAGAGGTGTCATTTGTGTATTTTGTGCTGTCAGTTCAAACGTGAGGGTCGCCGGTTTGAATTCCCATTAAGACCAGTTTTTTTAAAATATTTTTTACTTTCCGAATACATCACTGATGTAATGTTTTTGAGAATACAACCGAACCTAACTGTTTTAGAGTATAATATAAAACGAAGACAATGTTTTGAAGCAGAGGTGTCATTTGTGTATTTTGTGCTGTCAGTGTTGTCAGTTCAAACGTGAGGGTCGCGGGTTTGAATTCCCATTGATACAAGTTTTTTTTTTAATATTTTTTACTTTCCGAATACCTCACTGATGTAATGTTTTTGAGAATACAACCGAACCTAACTGTTTTGGAGTAATACCAATGTTCTAAGTAAGGGTTTGCTTTTTTACAATTAAATAGTTAAGATTGAAAATAGTAAGATGAAATCCACTGAAAATTCATTGTTGGGGACAACGCAATTAGAAAACATCACCCGACATATGACGGAAATTTCACCTAGTACATATAGAATATATAAGTAGATATAATTTTATATTGAAACCCTCAGACGTTGCGATGATACATCGAAACGTCTAAGGGTATAATAGTATATATAATACAACGTGTTTAAAAAGGTAAAATCTAAAATATTAGAAAATATAATATACGATTTAAAATTGTATACATACACATAAACATATATTTCAAACCCGATTGTGTGCGAAATTTTACGAATCTCACTTTACGAATCTCACTTTATGAGTGGAAAATCTCTCAGTCTGATAAAGATAGAATATTTTTAACTGTTTTTTTTTAAATTTTCAGTATGAGTTCCACTATGAAGTCAACAACCCGCCCACGAATACCGTTTTCGGGCAGAACGAAAACGGCGATACAAGCGGGGCTAAAGTGGGCTCCTACCACGTCCTTCTGCCCGATGGCAGGACGATGACAGTGGACTACCGCGCTGATGCGCAAGGATTCGTGCCCAGGATCACCTTCGGAGGCGGACGTTTCCAAGGATAGAAAGACGTACTAACTTACAATATTATTTGTACCACGACCTATGCTTACTAACCAACCTAGCCAGCCGAAAAATAAATAAATAAAGAACTGAATAAAAAAACGTTCAAGTATGTTATAAACTAATTTATGATGATTATTATTCAGAGTCCTTTTTTTCAGCTACATTTTTAATAGTATTATTATTTCTGACTTAAAAACAAACAGTTAGTGATTATAAATCAAGTCGCTGTTTGAAAATTCGTCAAAAATTCATTTTATGGACTAGTTTTGTCTAATTCTATGATGTCATTAATAAACATGTTTTTGATAAGTATGCCAATTTCTATACATATTCAAGCTGTAGTACTCCAGTTGTGTTGAGTTTAATACAAACAGTTAGTGAATAAAAGTTAAGTCGCTGTTTGAAAATTCGTCAAAAATTCATTTTATGGACTAGTGTTGCCTAATTTTATGATGTCATTAATAAAGATGTTTTTGATAAGTATGCCAATTTCTATAAATATTCAAGCTGTAGTACTTGAGTTGTGTTGAGTTTAATACAAACAGTTAGTGAATAAAAGTCAAGTCGCTGTTTGAAAATTCGTCAAAAATTCATTTTATGGACTAGTGTTGTCTAATTTTATGATGCCATTAATAAACATGTTTTTGATAAATATGTCAATTTCTATAAATATTCAAGCTGTAGTACTCGAGTTGTGTTGAGTTTAATACAAACAGTTAGTGAATAAAAGTCAAGTCGCTGTTTGAAAATTTGTCAAAAATTCATTTTATGGACTAGTTTTGTCTAATTCTATGATGTCATTAATAAACATGTTTTTGATAAGTATGCCAATTTCTATACATATTCAAGCTGTAGTACTCCAGTTGTGTTGAGTTTAATACAAACAGTTAGTGAATAAAAGTTAAGTCGCTGTTTGAAAATTCGTCAAAAATTCATTTTATGGACTAGTGTTGCCTAATTTTATGATGTCATTAATAAACATGTTTTTGATAAGTGTACCAATTTCTATAAATATTCAAGCTGTAGTACTCGAGTTGTGTTGAGTTTAATACAAACAGTTAGTGAATAAAAGTCAAGTCGCTGTTTGAAAATTCGTCAAAAATTCATTTTATGGACTAGTGTTGTCTAATTTTATGATGCCATTAATTAACATGTTTTTGATAAGTATGCCAATTTCTATAAATATTCTAGTTGTAGTACTCGAGTTGTGTTGAGTTTAATACAAACAGTTAGTGAATAAAAGTCAATTCGCGGTTTGAAAATTCGTCAAAAATTCATTTTATGGACTAGTGTTGCCTAGTGTTATGATGTCATTAATAAACATGTTTTTGATAAGTATGCCAATTTCTATACATATTCAAGCTGTAGTACTCCAGTTGTGTTTAGTTTAATACAAACAGTTAGTGAATAAAAGTCAAGTCGCTGTTTGAAAATTCGTCAAAAATTCATTTTATGGACTAGTGTTGTCTAATTTTATGATGCCATTAATAAACATGTTTTTGATAAATATGTCAATTTCTATAAATATTCAAGCTGTAGTACTCGAGTTGTGTTGAGTTTAATACAAACAGTCAGTGAATAAAAGTTAAGTCGCTGTTTGAAAATTAGTCAAAAATTCATTTTATGGACTAGTGTTGCCTAATTTTATGATGTCATTAATAAAGATGTTTTTGATAAGTATGCCAATTTCTATAAATATTCAAGCTGTAGTACTTGAGTTGTGTTGAGTTTAATACAAACAGTTAGTGAATAAAAGTCAAGTCGCTGTTTGAAAATTCTTCAAAAATTCATTTTATAGACTAGTGTTGCCTAATTTTATGATGTCATTAATAAACATGTTTTTGATAAATATGCCAATTTCTATACATTTTCAAGCTGTAGTACTCGAGTTGTGTTGAGTTTAATACAAACAGTTAGTGAATAAAAGTCAAGTCGCAGTTTGAAAATTCTTCAAAAATTCATTTTATGGACTAATGTTGCCTAATTTTATGATGTCATTAATAAACATGTTTTTGATAAGTATGCCAATTTCTATAAATATTCAAGCTGTAGTACTCGAGTTGTGTTGAATTTAATACAAACAGTTAGTGAATAAAAGTCAAGTCGCTGTTTGAAAATTCGTCAAAAATTCATTTTATGGACTAGTGTTGCCTAATGTTATGATGTCATTAATAAACATGTTTTTGATAAGTATGCCAATTTCTATAAATATTCAAGCTGTAGTACTCGAGTTATATAGAGTTTAATACAAACAGTTACTGAATAAAAGTCAAGTCGCGGTTTGAAAATTCGTCAAAAATTCATTTTATGGACTAGTGTTGTCTAATTTTATAATGTCATTAATAAACATGTTTTTGATAAATATGACAATTTCTATAAATATTCAAGCTGTAGTACTCGAGTTGTGTTGAATTTAATACAAACAGTTAGTGAATAAAAGTCAAGTCGCAGTTTGAAAATTCTTCAAAAATTCATTTTATGGACTAATGTTGCCTAATTTTATGATGTCATTAATAAACATGTTTTTGATAAGTATGCCAATTTCTATAAATATTCAAGCTGTAGTACTCGAGTTGTGTTGAATTTAATACAAACAGTTAGTGAATAAAAGTCAAGTCGCTGTTTGAAAATTCGTCAAAAATTCATTTTATGGACTAGTGTTGTCTAATTTTATGATGCCATTAATTAACATGTTTTTGATAAGTATGCCAATTTCTATAAATATTCTAGTTGTAGTACTCGAGTTGTGTTGAGTTTAATACAAACAGTTAGTGAATAAAAGTCAATTCGCGGTTTGAAAATTCGTCAAAAATTCATTTTATGGACTAGTGTTGCCTAGTGTTATGATGTCATTAATAAACATGTTTTTGATAAGTATGCCAATTTCTATAAATATTCTAGTTGTAGTACTCGAGTTGTGTTGAGTTTAATACAAACAGTTAGTGAATAAAAGTCAATTCGCGGTTTGAAAATTCGTCAAAAATTCATTTTATGGACTAGTGTTGCCTAGTGTTATGATGTCATTAATAAACATGTTTTTGATAAGTATGCCAATTTCTATACATATTCAAGCTGTAGTACTCCAGTTGTGTTTAGTTTAATACAAACAGTTAGTGAATAAAAGTCAAGTCGCTGTTTGAAAATTCGTCAAAAATTCATTTTATGGACTAGTGTTGTCTAATTTTATGATGCCATTAATAAACATGTTTTTGATAAATATGTCAATTTCTATAAATATTCAAGCTGTAGTACTCGAGTTGTGTTGAGTTTAATACAAACAGTCAGTGAATAAAAGTTAAGTCGCTGTTTGAAAATTAGTCAAAAATTCATTTTATGGACTAGTGTTGCCTAATTTTATGATGTCATTAATAAAGATGTTTTTGATAAGTATGCCAATTTCTATAAATATTCAAGCTGTAGTACTTGAGTTGTGTTGAGTTTAATACAAACAGTTAGTGAATAAAAGTCAAGTCGCTGTTTGAAAATTCTTCAAAAATTCATTTTATAGACTAGTGTTGCCTAATTTTATGATGTCATTAATAAACATGTTTTTGATAAGTATGCCAATTTCTATAAATATTCAAGCTGTAGTACTCGAGTTGTGTTGAATTTAATACAAACAGTTAGTGAATAAAAGTCAAGTCGCTGTTTGAAAATTCGTCAAAAATTCATTTTATGGACTAGTGTTGCCTAATGTTATGATGTCATTAATAAACATGTTTTTGATAAGTATGCCAATTTCTATAAATATTCAAGCTGTAGTACTCGAGTTATATAGAGTTTAATACAAACAGTTACTGAATAAAAGTCAAGTCGCGGTTTGAAAATTCGTCAAAAATTCATTTTATGGACTAGTGTTGTCTAATTTTATAATGTCATTAATAAACATGTTTTTGATAAATATGACAATTTCTATAAATATTCAAGCTGTAGTACTCGAGTTGTGTTGAATTTAATACAAACAGTTAGTGAATAAAAGTCAAGTCGCAGTTTGAAAATTCTTCAAAAATTCATTTTATGGACTAATGTTGCCTAATTTTATGATGTCATTAATAAACATGTTTTTGATAAGTATGCCAATTTCTATAAATATTCAAGCTGTAGTACTCGAGTTGTGTTGAATTTAATACAAACAGTTAGTGAATAAAAGTCAAGTCGCTGTTTGAAAATTCGTCAAAAATTCATTTTATGGACTAGTGTTGCCTAATGTTATGATGTCATTAATAAACATGTTTTTGATAAGTATGCCAATTTCTATAAATATTCAAGCTGTAGTACTCGAGTTATATAGAGTTTAATACAAACAGTTACTGAATAAAAGTCAAGTCGCGGTTTGAAAATTCGTCAAAAATTCATTTTATGGACTAGTGTTGCCTAATTTTATGATATCATTAATAAAGATATTTTTGATAAGTATGTCAACTTCTGTAAATATTCAAGCTATAGTACTCGAGTTGTGTTGAGTTGAATACACACAGTTAGTGAATAAAAGTCAAGTCGCACTTTGAAAATTCGTCAAAAATTCATTTTATGGACTAGTGTTGTCTAATTTTATAATGTCATTAATAAACATGTTTTTGATAAATATGACAATTTCTATAAATATTCAAGCTGTAGTACTCGAGTTGTGTTGAGTTTAATACAAACAGTTAGTGAATAAAAGTCAAGTCGCTGTTTGAAAATTCGTCAAAAATTCATTTTATGGACTAGTGTTGTCTAATTTTATGATGTTTGTACCTTGTCGGCTTCATTAGTCAATATAACTGCAGTCCCGGAAGTATCAAACTGTGGCCTGCCAGCTCTGCCGATCATCTGCAGCAAGAAGCTCTCGTTGTAGTCCTGGTACTCACCCTTCGTGTAGTATTTTGTAGATTTGACAATGACTAAATGAGCGGGAAGATTAATTCCCATTGCTAGGGTGCTTGTTGTTACCAAAACTGGTAGGTTTCCTACAACCGTTAATAGAATAAATAATAGAGCTCAGACATTAATTTTTTTTATTTGCAATTTACCGTTTCTGAACAGATCCTCCATTATCCTGCGAGTTTCTGGCAACATGCCAGCATGATGGCACCCTACGCCGTGCACCAAAATCTCGTTCACACTAGGCACTGATATCTGTGCGGAAGCTCTAAATAGGATGCCCTTTTGTTCAGGATTTAGGCGAATCGTTAGAGATTTGGAGAGATGTTTGGCGGTCATTTCAACACTTTTTCTAGTGCTACAAAATATCTAGAACACAAAGTTTCACTTAATACTAAAATGGGTAAAAGGTAGTGATGGTGCGACGAACGAAATAATCATCAAACCAAGTGATATTTATAAGTAAAGAATGGAAGGTGAAAAATTTTAAAAAGCAAAATAAATACAAATATTTAGGTACTTGGTAACAAACAGCAATGATTAGAGAATTCAAAAGCATCAACACAAACGTATAGAAATATATACAAAGCACAACGTATAGAATTCTAATTCACATATGGTGCTACATGTCATGTCAGGATTATATTTTCTTTGTGTCATCCTTTACGTGTCTATAGCTGCTTTCGTTTGTCGCTCTAAGCTACTCCGGGCTAGGTGTTCGATATTCCGTGTCAGCCGCTCCTGGATCGCACGATTTTACCTCGTCCCTTACCGCGGTTGCACAAGCCTAAAACTAGGCACTCCAGAGCCCGCTGGGAACGCTAAAAATAGAGTTCCTCGGAAACATAACGTTCCGAGCCACTTAACGATAAACGAAAGCAGCTCAAATCGGGCTGGAATCATCGGGCCGACAATTTTTGTAGATAGTTACTTTTATAGAGTCGTTTAAATTGTTAGGTGCAAATGTTCTTTATTATTAGACCAGTAATTTCACTCGTTAAAAAAAGAGCTTGCTTTTATAAACTTTTAATAAACATACCAAGGTTGGTTTTCCATTCGAGTACTGCAATAACACCGTGTCCAATTTGTAGTTCAACAATATATCAAATTGAAACGGTGATTTCTTTGCGTTGTTGCTGTATCCCAGAACCACTTTGTTTAGTTGCACTGGGCGTGTTTCATCCCCGAAGCTACGGAATTCCTCATTATTGGTGATTGAAAATTTAAATCTTATTGATACTCACGTGTAGTATTTAGCAGTTTGTCCCTGGACACCTAACCATTCAGCGATGTCTTCAACATTTGGAATTGTGGCTGAAACCGCAATGAAGCGGACTTTGAAGGGAAACTCGATGTGTCTTGGGCCAGGCTCTTGAATAGTCTTCATTCTACTCACCTACAAAAAATATCATTATTATATAATTCATTTTCTACTCAAATTAAGTTTATAACAATATCCAATTAGTAATTATATAAGTTTTCCTATCTGTATAAATATGAGACTAGTTTGCGTTACACTCACGATGGCTTCCAATGTAGGTCCTCGCGCCTCATCATTGAGCAAATGCACCTCGTCGATCATGAACAGTGCCACTGAATCAACGAAATTCTTGTTGTGCCTCCAACGTCTCGTCAGCGAGTCCCACTTTTCGGGCGTTGTGATGATCAAGTTGTGGTTTAGGAGATTCTGAAACGTAATGTCACTGTCGCCGGTCACTGAAATGCAGTTGATTCCCACACTGCTGAATTTCTTGTGCCAGTCCACGGTACGCTCTTCGCAGAGAGCTTTAATTGGAGCCACTAAAACAATTAATATTGCTCAATGTTATTATTGTTGAGCTATTAAATATATAGTTAATAATATATGCCAAGGGTGGCGAACCTATGGCACGCATGCCAGTGGTGGCACATATGAAACATTTGATTGCACGCAGAAAGTTTCTGGTACAGCATTTAATTTAATAAAATTCTGCTAACGTTTGTGTTTATCTTATTTGTAGAGAGAAATCAATCTTTATAACACTATCGGCCCTTGTCTTATTTGAATTAATTGTGGTTTTTATAGACTTCTCTATTACCAGTAGATATTGCATATATCAGGGTTGCCGGACCTTTTTCTGTTTGCGTGCGAAAAAAATACAATCCAAGGATTGTATGCGTGCGAAAAAATTACAATTCAAGGACTGTAAAAGAATACTGAAAAAGGTCCTACAACCCTGATATATGCAATATCTATATTGTTAATGGAGAGGTCTATTATTGGTTTTTTTTATTGCGATTCTATTATTTCAACTTACCATAAATGATTTTAAAATTGTAGTGAATGCCAGATACCTCTGCATTGTGTAGAATTCTCACAATAGCTAGTTCAAAAGCAACTGTCTTTCCTGAACCTGTCGGTGCGGAGATAACAAGAGGCTGATCTGCAATATGCATACAAATTATTTTTCATTGATTTCAGGCAGTGAACATTTTAAAAAGTAATGTAGCAGTTATGCAACATTTAAGGATTTAAGCCTTGGTTTCCTATATTTAAATAAATCTGGTGATCCAGAGAGGGGTGTACTTCAAAGTATTGAGAAAATGTCATGAATTACACTGGAATTTGGTGACTTAAAACGTATCTTGTAATGTGTAAATGACGTCAAATACTTCCGTTCTTATCGACACCGCTTAAGTCCTCGTTTCCTAGCAAGCGGTGTCGATAAATATGGCCACAAGATACAAGATACAAGATACAAGATACAAGATACAAGATACAAGATACAAGATACAAGATACAAGATACAAGATACAAGATACAAGATACAAGATACAAGATACAAGATACAAGATACAAGATACAAGATACAAGATACAAGATACAAGATACAAGATACAAGATACAAGATACAAGATACAAGATACAAGATACAAGATACAAGATACAAGATACAAGATACAAGATACAAGATACGTTTCAAGTACATGTAAATGAATAACTCACCAGATTCTAGTGTAATTCATGACATTTTCTCAATACTTTGAAGTATACCGCTCTCTGGAATACCAGATTTATTTAAATATACGTAAAAGAAATGTGTGACGTCAAAATGATGTGAAATACGGCCGCTATTTTCGACACCGCTTCCTAGGAAATCAAGGCTTTACTAGAAAACCTAGGACTTAAGGGTTAATAAACATTGTAAACCTACCTGTATAGAAAACGTCTTTAAATATGCTTGATTGAATCCTGTTAAAATATATGTAATCCGAAAAAATATGCCGATATTTTTCTGGAACATTTGCCACTGGAACTAGGGTGCTAAGGATATCCCTCCCGATCGTCCTAAAAACAATATTTATAATTCTATCAGTTTACATAGCAGGTATATCAAACAAAACAACGGCAATTTACATGGTTGTCATTATAATATCATAATCTATGCATATACAACCGCCCAGGGTATTAAAATAAATTTTAAATTCACTCACCCTAATTGAACGGCCGCAGACGACCCCTCGCCGTAATCACCAGGCTCGTTAAACTCGTCGCCGACCATAATTACCTAAAATACAACCGCTGTTTCTCCATTAGCTGACTTTTGTTGGAACATGGTGGCGCCATTGATTAACAAAAGGGCAGACACCATTTCGATTGTTAATTGTAGCATGGCCATGGACGATATAAATATATTTCAAAGCTATTTGAAAGTAAGTTTCTAAGTGAATCGAAGTATTTTCATAGTAATCAAAGTCCTTTCAAGTGATTCAAAGCATTTTGAGAGTAATTCAAGTCCTTGAAAGTATTTCAAAGCTATTTGAAAGTAATTCAAGTGATTTAATTTCATAAAATTCTGCTAACGTTTGTTTTTATCTTATTTGTAGAGAGAAATCAATCTTATATAAGTGTGAATCCACCTCTTAGCAACCTACATATCTAGGTTTCGATCTTATTAGATCTGATTGAAGGCTTTATCAGAGTCATTCACGTCCTTCGAAGCATTTTCAGAGTAATTCAAGTCCTTGAAAGTATTTCAAAGCTATTTGAGAGTAATTCAAGTGATTGAAAACTTTTTCAGAGTGATCCACGTCCTTCAAAGCATTTTCAAAGTTTATTTATTTATTGAGGTTTTCTATTATTTTTATTAGGGAAACTAATATATTCGTATTACAATTTCCCCAATCATCATAGTTATAGAATATACTATTATATGGAAATCGAGTATATATGATTGATCAAAATTAATATCTGCATGGAAATAGCCTCGGCATTCGCATACCTTAAATATATTTTCAAATATTCAAAATATACCCGCGCTCACCAAAGCGCATGCGCGCGGCCATTGCGCGTCCACTGCCCGCCAAAACGCCTCAATCAGATGTTCATTGTTTTTGTGACCGTTTAGAAAGCGTGTTCGGCCTGTCCCCGATAAACCCAATTTCGCCCCGATAGCCGTTGTTATCAATAACCGAACCGAAAAAGCCATGATGAAAACGGAACAGAGCAAGAGGGTTATCATAAAAATTGCATCGCAGGAGCAACAAGTGAGTTAATGTTTTTTGAGGTTAAGTGTCGGGTTTTTAACAAATTTTTGTTAGGAGAACCTGAGGAACACCAGGAAGGGCCTGAAGGTGTTGCAGCAGACCGCCACCGACAAGGAGAACCTCGTCGGGAGGCCGCGCGTCGATAAAGACGCGAAGCATGCGTGAGTAACCAATTGTTTTTTTGTTAGTAGTTAGTAGTAGTTGTATTTGCTATCAACCTTCCGGGGTCCTGCTGCCGCGTGTTAGAATATCTGTATGAGTGTACTTCAGAAAATCCTCATAAAGTGTCATTAATTTTATCCCAATGATGTGTAAAGGTGGAAATAACACCAAATGTGATATGTAGAACAGCCGGGTTTCACAATGGTATACAAAAATGGTATTATAATGAACCTAAAGATGGTGGTACCTCAGGATTAAGGAAATCCCATTTTGGTATACTCCAACATACACTGTATATGTATTTAGGTTTATCATAGTTATATTAATTCAAGCTAATAATTAGAATGATTTTAAAAACAAATGTTGACCGTGAATCACTAGATACAGACACTTAGGCCTCAAAATACTAGGCCAGCACTCCCCTAGACTATCTGTTTGTCAAGTAACCACTGCACTACATCATCTGCATGTTTCTATTTTGTTTGTTTGTTATTTATTTTGTTTTTATTGTGCAGTGAGTATGAGAAAGTTGAGGCGAAGCGCAAGAAGATGTCAAGCAAGTGTGTGCAGACTGGTGAGACCACTATAACTGAAGCAGACTTAACTGCTGATGAGCCCAGCGAGGACTACTGGAGGTTGCTGGCTGAGAAACGGGGCTCAGCACTTAATGACAGTTTTAAGGAGAATGAGAAGTTGAAGGACCAAGTTGATGCTCTTAAAGAGGAGAATAAGGTTTGCAAGGAGATGCTTAATGAGTCTAGGAACCTTGTCGACGTTTTACAGGTAACTATTTGTTGTTTTTCACCTGGGGTGTGAATTTTGAGCAATTGCTATGAATATAATGATCAAGAGACATTCACTATAAGGCACCGTACATAATTAAGATAATAAAGATATTCTGTTGGGCTTTTCAAAATTGATTTCTGCATACATTTTACAGTAGGAATTATGTAGAATGCTTACAATTTTCCATATGTAACAAAATTTAATTTAAGAAATTTCAATCCAAAAATATCTATTGAGTTTGTTGCTGTATATCTTTGAAGATAATTAAGATATTCTGTTGGGCTTTTCAAAATTGATTTCTGCATACATTTTACAGTAGGAATTATGTAGATTGCTTACAATTTTCCATATGTAACAAGATTTAATTTAAGAAATTTCAATCTAAAAATATCTATCAAGTTTGTTGCTGTATATCTTTAAAGATAATAATGATATTTTGTTGGGCTTTTCAAAATTGATTTCTCCATACATTTTAGAGTAGGAATTATGTAGATTCCTAATATTTTCCACGTGTCCAAGTCATTGAAATGGTGAATATTATTGGAGTACAAAATATTATTTGACAACTAGACATATCTTGAATCTTCCCCCATCTAGCTAGTTTTTATAGCTTATCTTCCATATTATTGGTGTAAGACAGTTTGATCCTTGGATAGATAAAATTTTGTAAGCAGAACCCGAGTGATTAATTTGTGTTTTAGGAAATGATCAACGAAACTGACACGAGTGCTGAGCTGGGCGAGGAAGCCACTGAAGAAGTGTAAACATCAGTATCCTTCCAATTAAATTATTTTTGACTGAGTCATCCCGATTTCTGGGGGGCATTTAGCTTTTTTCACGCGGACGTGTGTCCATTAACCATTATTGTTCGAAGCATCATCGTTTGATTTATTATTGAAACCATTTAGACTAATAATAGAGTGCACTCAAAGTTTCTTTTGTTGTTGCAAAGACAAAGTGTAGAGTGCACTCAATCACAGTATGTTATTTGTGTTGGTAGGAATTAGTGTTTATATAAATAAAGTTTTTATACTTGATTTTTTTCATACATCAAGAGAGATGTATTTTGTGAAACTATTACCATTGTATTAATTACTGACAAAATTGTTGGATATTAAGCCACCCACACATAGTAATACTTTACCACCAAAATTAATCCATGAAATTTGTTTTGGACATTCATATCTTCCCCTCCATACTAATAATAAAAGTATGGTCACATCCTTAAAACTTGCATATAGAAATATAAAACTTGCTTACATCCTTAAAACTCGCATATAGAAATATCAAACTTATCCATAAAACTAACCCATTTAAAGTTATTTGGGATATCTTCAAAAACTGATTTTATTTTGTTTCTACAAAAATATGTTTGATTGAAGGTATTTCAAATCATTTTCAATGTAATTCAAACCATTTTCAATCTAATTGAACCCCTTCAAAGTAATTTAATGAATTTTCAAAATATTTCAAAGCATTTTCAGGGTAATTTAAATCCTTCAAAGTGACTCTTCGCATTTTCAGAGTACTCCAAGTCCTTGAAAGTAATTCAAATCATTTTCAATGTAATTTAAGCCCTTCCAAGTAATTTAAATCCTTCAAAGTGGCTCAAGGCATTTTCAGAGTAATCCTAGTCCTTCCAAGTAATTCATAGCATTTTCAGAGTAATTCAAGTCCTTGAAAGTAATTCAAATCATTCTCAATGTTATTGAAACGATTTTCAATGTAATTTAAGCCCTTCCAAGTCATTGAATGAATTTTCAAAGTATTTCAAAGCATTTTCAGGGTAATTTAAATCCTTCAAAGTGACTCAAGGCATTTTCAGAGTAATCCAAGTCCTTGAAAGTAATTCAAATGCTATTTGAGAATAATTCAAGTGATCCAAAGCTTTTTAGTCTTACAAAGTAATTTAAAGCATTTTCAAGAGTATTCAATTCTCTTGTACAAGTGAATTGAATTTTTTATTATAGGTATTCAAGGCTTTCCAAGTGATTCAAAGCAGTATCTGACTAATTCAAGTCCTTGAAAGTCATTTAAAACTAATTTAGAGTAATTCAAAGCTTTTTCAGAGTAAAACAAGTCTTTCAAAGAATTTTCAAAGTCATTAGAAGCACTTGCAGAGTAATCCAAGTGAATCATTTAATTTTCATAGTAATTCAAGTTACTCCAAGTGGTTCAAAGCTGTTGCAGAATAATTTAAGACTTTCAAAGTAATTTAAAGCATTTTCAGAGTAATTTAAAGAATTTTCGTAGTAATTCAAGTCATTGAAAGTAACTCAAAGCCAGTTGTGAATAATTCAAGTGATTCTAAGCTTTTTTTGGAGTGATTCAAGTTCTTCAAAACATTTTCAAGGTAATTTAAATTTTTAATTGCGAAATTACTCTGAAAATGCTTTTAATTACCTCGAAAATGCTTAGCAAAACTTGAATTAGTCTGAAAAACCTTTGATTTACTCTCAAATCACTTTGAATTAGTTTCAAGGGCTTGAATTACTCTGAAAATGCTTTAAATTACTTTGGAGGACTTGAATCAGTCTGAATAAGCCTTGAAACACTTGAATTACTCTCAAATAGCTTTGAATTACTTTGAAATTGCTTTGAATCATTTAGAACGACTGGAATTACTATGAAAATGCTTCGATCTACTTGGTAAGACTAAGAATTACTCTGGAAATGCTTTGCAGGACTAGGATTACACTGCAAATGCTTTAAATTACTTTGGAGGACTTGAATCACTCTGAAAAGAATTGCACTACTCTCAAATAGCTTTGTATTACTTTGAAACTGCTTTGAATCATTTTGAATGACTGGAATTACTATGAAAATGCTTTGATCTACTTGGTAAGACTAGAATTATTCTAAAAATACTTTGCAGGACTATAATTGCTCTAAAAATGCTTTGCAGAACTAGAATTACTCTGAAAATGCTTTGCAGGACTAGAATTACTCTGAAAATGCTTTGCAGGACTAGAATTGCTCTGAAAATACTTTGCAGGACTAGAATAACTGAAAAAGCTTGATTCAAAGCTTGAAAGTAATTCAAATATCTTTGAGAGTAATTGTTAAGTCAGTCAAAGCTTTTTCACAGTAATTCAAGCCCTTTGAAGCATTTTCAAAGTAATTTAAAGAATTTTCTGAGTAATTCAAGTCCTTCTAAGTGATTTAAAACATTTTCAGAGTAATTCAAGTTACTAAATGATTCAAAGGAGTTTCAAAGTAATTCAAAGCTATTTGTGAGTGATTTATAAAGTAATTCATAGCTATTTGAGAGGAATTCAAATGATTCAAAGCTATTTCAGAGTGATTCAAGTTCTTTAAAGCTTTTTTAGAGTAATTCAAGTTCTTAAAAGTAATTCATAGCTATTTGAGAGGAATTCAAGTGATTCAAAGCTTTTTCAGAGTGATTCAAATTTTTGAAAGCGTTTTCAGAGTAATTCAAGTTCTTGATAGTAATTCCTAGATATTTGAGAGGAATTCAAGTGATTCACAAGCTTTTTCACAGTATTTCAAGTCCTTTAAAGTAATTTAAGGCATTTTCAGTAGTAATTCAAGTCTCTTCAAGTGAATCGAATCATTTTCATAGTAATGCAAGTTCTTCCAAGTGATTCAAAGCATTTTCAGAGTAATTCAAAGTTATTTAAGTGTAATTTGTATCATTCAAAGCATTGTTGTCAGGGTAATTCAGGTCCTGTGAAGCGTTTTCATAGTAATTTAAAAGCATTTTTATAGCAATTCAAGTGCTTCAATGTAAATCAAAGCATTTTCATAGTAATTCAAGTGCTTCGATGTAACTCAAATCATTTTTATAATAATTCCAATCTTTCGAAGAGATTCAAAGTATTATCCGAGTTATATATACAAGTCTTTGAAAGTAATTTGAAGCTAGTTGAAAGTAATTTAAGTGTAACATATTTATTTATAATTTTTATATTTAACTTACCCTGATTATTTAGTAGAACACGGTAAAGGTGTGTTAGTTTCGTCAAATAAGAATTTTAAAATCAAAAAAAGACGCCACTTTTTTCACCTCAAAAAGTACTCTGTAATTGTATTTTATTCAGAATGTACGATAGATGGACCTACATGTATTATTATTAAATTAAATTTATCATCACGTGTAATTTAAATCAAACAATATACAATATTTTATTTATACAAGATGAAATGCCCGTCCTTCGATTGTGAATCAATTAAATTATTTAAAACATACAAATTTCGGAAAACTGTACATGTAAATTTCAAGTTTGAATTGGTTTTAGTTGCCGCGCTTTGTCACGTGTGCCATGCGCGCCAATCCAGTGGCACCACTTGTTGCGTCGTCTGCCGCTAGTAGCGCTGACCGTTGTTTTCATGTCTGCAAAGAGTGCATCACCGGCGTGTATTTTCTATGGCGAAGAAAGGTGTTTTAAGATGAGCTACCTTCAATGTGATTCTTGTGGTTTAACAACAACGTAGACACGATACTTATTAATGGTAAGCAGTATATGTGTGTATATAACATCGCCGCGTTTTAATCATGACGGTGTATAATGCAATTGTTTAATAACCCTGCTGATTATATAAACATTGTTTACATCATCCCCAACCACATGAAATACGTGCAAACCCAATTCGACTCTAGTTTCACGGATGTTACAATGATTGTCGCCTAGTGTTTAACAGTGTAATATATTTACAACCGGTATGCCTAACAATAACATCTAGTAGTCATTTATATGTGTTATTCGGGGGTAATTAATTAAACAAATTGTGATTGTCATATATATTTATTATACAATAGCAGTGTGTTTTGTGAAAAACAGTGAGATGTGAGGCTGTTTCGTTTGATACAACGATCAGATTCTGATTTATTTTGATTCTCTTGTTAAATACATCGTGTAGGCAGGGATGTTTAAGTAAATATTACAGCAATATATGCTGGGCAGGCAGATTTGGGAGTGTATAACCTGAAACAACCTGGACAGACGGGTTGGGGAGTATACAACCTGGACAGACGGGTTGGGGAGTATATAATCTGAAACAACCCGGACAGACGGGTTGGGGAGTATTAACCTGAAACAACCTGGACAGACAGGTTGGGGAGTATATAACCTGAAACAACCTGGACAGACGGATTGGGGAATATATAACCTGAAACAAGCTGGACAGACAGGTTGGGGAGTACATAACCTGAAACATCCTGGACAGACAGGTTGGGGAGTATTTAACCTGAATTAACCTAGCCAGTGAGGGTTTTCACGGATAATAGCCTTCTACAGAGTCGATCCTAGTGGGCGTGCAATGTGTGCGCTGTGCTAATGATACATTTTTAAGTACAGCATGTAGGCGGCCAAATTGCGTTTGAATGAACTTCCTAGGACTGGCCCTGCTGGAGTAGATGTCATTCTCATCTAAACAGACTCAAGCAGGGTTGTCTATGGACTCTAGTGGTGCGGAATTAGGTTCAACTGTAGTTGCTATTACTATAAGTCTCGAAGGAGACGAATAGACCTGTAATGGCGTGAAAGAGGTTGAGGTTAGAATGCACATAATAAAAACAGTGTTCGTGTTAACACTTGTATAAAATCAGAAAGTCCAGCTGTTTTATTTGTTGCCATTTCTTTTGAACTGCAACAGCAAGTCTCTTGGTGGTCAAAGTAAATACAATGTCAAGGTCATTTAGGTTATCTAATAATTTTCTTAGCTCTGTTTTTTTTTCTATATGTTTCTTACTCAATGGTAAAGCGGAAACAGGTGTCAATGCAGCTACTGTTTCATCATTTCCGTATTCAAACACAATAATTATATATTATTAAGCTGATATTAATTATTTGTTGTATTTTATTACTTATATCGCTCACATTTTTTACAATTTTGTTGAGATTTTTAGTTTTTTGTTGATATTGACAGTTGCTCAATGACTAACGCAGTCCCTTCTTCTTCTGCAGGGTGACGCCATGAAGTTGCTGTTGTTCCCGGTGTGCGAAGGTGGTTGAAGTGACGCTCCTTCTGTGTTACAATTAGTGCCCATGATATGTAACAGAAACACCCTCCATGTTATGTAAGTAGCTTTACACATTATGTTTGGTGCATTCCCATTGCGTTTGTCCTACAACCGGTCTCGTATGGTCGGTGGTGGTTGCACAGTTGACTAGCGGTGACCTAAATAATTATGCTCGCCATTTTTTTTGAGTTTTTGTGCGGTTTGGTGTGTTAGGTGGGCCCTAACAAAATGAACCCACGGCCCTAAGCCCTTATTTCTGCAATCCGATTTCCCATCAGAAATAAGGGCTTAGAGCCCAGAGACGGGAATGTAAGAATCGGCTTCCAAAAATCGCGTCCATGTTACTAAATAAAATCCAAAATAATTTACGCTTTCATAGTACGCACGGGGCTTGCTAAAATTCATGTATATCATCTAATTTTCCACGGTAAAAACATTTTCCGCAGCCTCATATCGTTCGGTTTACTTGATAAAAATTCCAAAATTCGGGCGAATATTTTCGGACATTTTCACCCGACATCTTGTGCGTGCGCAGCCATCAGCGCTGTTGTTTTGCAGAACGACGCGGAGGGTGCAAAACCGTTACGGCATTTTTTATTCGACAGTTGACCAGTGGTGACCTAAATAATTTAGATCGGCATTTTTTTTGAGTTTGGTGCGGTTTAGAGTGCCTCAGTATCTATTGAAGCGCTTTAAGATGATGTAAGTTGCATTTATTAATTAATTTGTACCGTGGTTAGTGGTAATTAAAAAAAAATTCGGTTAAAATTAATGCTCAGTGGTGATTTTTTGTTGAAAAAAAAGCCCATACGGTGTTGGGATGTTTATATAGCTACGAATTTAATGATTTTTATGGGGAAAACAATGAAAATCAAGTGATTTTATTGTTGTTTCTCCTGTATAAATTGAGAAATTCGTAATAGGGGTGTTCATAAAGCTACGCATTCAATCATTTTATGGAGAAACAATACAAACCACTTGATTTTATTGACCATTTTCGGTGTTTCTCGTATAAATTGTATGAAATTGATAGCTAGCCGTAACTTCTTTTTACAAAAAAAATCACCGTACACCTGTATCTTGCTAAAATTCATGTGTGCTACCCTATTTTTCACCCTAAAACCGTTTTCCGCGTCGTTGTAACTGATTGATTTGCATAATTATTCATTGCTAAAAAATAAGTAGGTCATCACCAACGGTTTTTTTTGTTTACAACAAACTTCGTTGCGATTGACATAACGGTTTTATTAGCGTCGTAAACTTCCGGCGTTTGGGCGGTGTTGCCATTTATCAGTGTCGCCACCAGCGGTTTTTTCTAGCCTCGTAAACTTCCGGTGTATAAGGCGGTGTTGCCATTTAACTAACGCCCAATAGTCACGCCACCAACGGTTTTATTTGTTGACAACTTCATGAAACCGCCAAAACGGCAGTTGCAATTTAACCAACGACCAGTGGTGACCTAAATAATTTTGCTCGGTGCTTTCTTCCAAGTTTTTGTGCGGTTTGGGGTGCTTCAGTATGTAACAGTTCTGAAATGATGTAAGTCGCAATTATTCATTAATTTGTGCCGTGCTATTGTTTTCGGTTAAAATTAATTGTTTAATACAAAATTGTTCTTTAGGGCCGGTTCTACAATAGACATTTAACTGGAGATTAAGTCTATTCGTGGAATAAGTTTGAGATATTGGCTTTAAAATCTCAAACCTATTCCAGGAATAGCCTTATTCTCCGGTTAAATGTCAATTGTAGAACTGGACCTCAGTGGTTAATATTTTTCCTTATGGTGACATAAAATAATAAATAAGGAGTCAATTTCAAAGGATTATTTCTCATAATAATAGTTTACTCCAACTACAATCAATCCCAGAACGCAAAAGGGGGAAGAATCCCCCCTAGTGTTCACCCATTTCCCCCCCTCAAAATAATGCCTGCTGGTCTTTGCCAAATATCCATCCTCATTCCCGTTACTATGACAAAATAAGTATAAAGAAGTAAATTGTAAGTGAAAATTCTTTTGTTGTAAGCATAAATATTCCTTATTTTCACCAATTCGTTCTGTCTAATTTATTATTTTGTCAGTATAAACCCATCTTTATTGAAAAAAAAAGATGGATTTATACCGACAAAATAATAAATTAGACAGAACGAATCAGTGAAAATAAGGAATATTTATGCTTACAAAATAAGAATTTTCACTTACAATTTAGTTCTTTATACTTATTTTGTCATAGACACAGTGTTTATAAAACTACGAATAAAATAATAATATTTTTTATGAAGAAAACACTCAAACTTATAAGTGTATATAAGTGTGAATCCACTTTACTATTTCCATTTCCTTCCCCGTTAATTGGAGAAGGACATTTTCTAATATAATTTTCTTAAACGACAATGGGGCATTACTAGTCAGCACCAATCAATATAAAATCACTTAAGTTTGATACAACTTACCCCTTAGGAAGAAAATTAAATGCCTCCTAGGGGGTAAGTTGTATCATTTTTGTATATAACCACTCAAGATATTATGTGAATTCATCTTGGCTTTTTTTAAATAATTTAAGGGTGAGTCAAACTTTGTAGTGGCTAAATATGACTATTTTTGAATAAATCTTAGGTAATTTTATAACATTCTGTAAACTACAAACAGAGTTATAGTACTTTTCATGCCCTGACTAGTGTCTGATTTATAATTTTTGAGTTGTAACAACCCAAAAAATATATAATTAGTTGAGATATATATTTCAAACTTTGTAGTGGCTTTATATTTAGTCTTGTATTTGGTTCGCTTTTACTTTTAACAGTTTATTTCTAAACCTCGAAGGCATAGAACACCAGCTCAGCTAGTGATGGTGAATTCACACAATATCTCGAGTGGTTATATACAAATTTATATTTGTTTACCCACAATAAATTTAATAAATTTTAATTTATTGTAGTTAAATGTGTTGAATTGAAGTGGACTTGATGTTGCTGTGTAAACTTTGTTACATTTTTTGTTTAAATTTTTGAAATTTTATTTTATTTCCTTGATAAGCACTGTAATTATATAACAGCTGTTTCAGATGATCAAGGTGTATTTATCATAACAATTTGTATATATTGTGCAATCTATAAAATGAGCTTACATATTATTGCATGTGTTTCTTTTATTTTGGACATGTTTCTTTTATTTTGGACATGTTTATTTTATCTTGGACATGTTTCTTTTATTTTGGACATGTTTCTTTTATTTTGGACATGTTTATTTTATCTTGGACATGTTTATTTTATCTTGGACATGTTTCTTTTATCTTGGACATGTTTCTTTTATTTTGGACATGTTTTTTTTATTTTTGACATGTTTCTTATGTTAGCATTTTGTTGTAGCCTAATGGATATTGTGCTGCTACATACAGTGACATGTCAAGCCTTAATTGCCCACTACTAACTGCACAGACATGGACCTAATTAACACAAAGTGTCCTGTTTGATGATTCTGAGATGTTACTCATTGATCACCTGCTGTCTATTATTGGTCTGGATTACATTTATGGATTAGGTCACTTGTTATGACATGTAAGTTGCATTTATTAATTATTTTTTTAATGTGGTACAAATTAAACTATATTTTTGTTTATGAAAACTATATTTTTATAATAATAATAAGTTTATTCCCCCCTTATTTGTTCCTTTAATGTGGTACAAATTAAACTATATTTTTGTTTATGAACTATATTTTTATAATAATAATAAGTTTATTCCCCCCTTGTTTGTTCCTATATACATCAATATAGTTATGTATAAATATTTTTAATTTAATTTAGACTGACTCTGTTTATTTGTTTGTAATTAAAAAAATTAGTTTTGTACAAACAAATAAACAGAGTCATTCTAAATTAAATTAAAAATATTTATACATAACAATATTGATGTAAATGTACTTTGACTTATTTTTCATTAAGGGCCAGTTCTACAATTGACATTTAACTGGAGAATAAGGCTATTGGCTTTAAAATCTCAAACTTATTCCATGAATAGCCTTATTCGCCAGTTAAATGTCAATTGTAGATCCGGTCCTAAGTCTCATGGTATTTTATTTTTAACAATTTAGGGGTGAGTTTATATAATGAAATATTTGGTGATAATGGTAACATGTGTGTGTGTAGCTTGTATAAACAGTTTTATTATAATTTGTAGCCTAAACAATTATATAAATGTGCCCCAAATTGTCTTTTGAATATTACAATGAATCGTAATGACTTTCAACTGTTAATTTCAACAAAGTAATTATACTCACTACAACAAAACTAGTTCTTAACTAATTATTTTAAGTAATTAACAAATGAACAGTGTAATTAACAAATGAACAGTGTAATTAACAAATAAACAGACTAATTATAAATTAAATTAAAAATATTTGTACATAACTATATTGATGTATATGGGAACTTTGACTTATTAGCCATCAACCCTCATAGTATTCTTTTGATTAACAATTCAGGGGTGAGTTTATATAATGAAATGTTAGGTGATAATGGTAACATGTGTGTGTAGTTTGTATAAACAGTTTTATTGTAATTTGTAGCCTAAACAATTATATTAATGTGCCCCAAATTGTCTTGAATATTACAATGAATCATAATGACTTTTTAACTGTTAATTTCAATAAAGTAATTATACTCACCACAGCACAACTAGTACTTAACTCATTATTTTAAGTAATTCACTAATGAATAGGGTAATTTACAAATGAACAGAGTAATTAACAAATGAACAGAGTAATTCTAAATTAAATTAAAAATATTTATACATAACTATATTGATGTATATTGGAACTTCGACTTATTAGCCATTAACCCTCATGGTATTCTTTTGATTATCAATTCAGGGGTGGGTTTATATAATGAACTGTTTGGTGATAATGGTAACATATGTGTGTAGTTTGTATCAACAGTTTTCTTGTAATTTGTAGCCTAAACAATTATGTTAACAGTTAAAAAGTCATTACGATTAATTCAAGACAATTTGGGGCATTTTAATTTAATTGTTTAGGTTACAAATTACAATAAAACTGTTTATACAAGCTACATACACATGTTACCATTATCACCAAACATTTCATTATATAAACTCACCCCTAAATTGTTAATCACGTGTTACTATTGTCACCAAATATTTCATTATATAAAATCATCCCTATATTATTAAAAAAAATATCATAAAGGCACCTTACACGATCAATAATACTGTCAATATTTTAGAATAATAACAGTATTACTGTATGATAACATGTTTAAACTTTTCATTATTCTATAAAATTAGCACTATTACTAATCAGGTAAGGTATAATAATGATAGAATGAAGAGAATACAGATGTTTATCCAGATAATTGATTACTTATAAAGGCACCTTACATGGTCAATAATACTATCATTCCTAGTACTGTCAGTATTTACTAGAATCCTCCTTTTATATTTATCAAGTAATCAATTATCTGGATAAACATTAGTATTCTCTTCATTCCATCATTACTATACCTTATACGATAAGTAATACTGTCAATAATTTACAATAAAGAACATGTTTACATACAGTAATACTGATCGTGTAAGGTGCCTTTTAAGGCACCTTACACGATCAATATTACTGTCAATATTTTAGAAAAATGACAGTATTACTGTATGATAATATGTTTAAAATGTTCATTATTCTAAAATCTTGCTAGTATTACTCATCATGTAAGGTATAGTAATGATATGTTTATCCGGATAATTGATTACTTGATAAATATAAAAGGAGGATTGAAGCAAATATTGACAGTACTAGGATTGACAGTATTATTGACCATGTAAGGTGCCTTTTTTAAACAATTTATTTTGAACATGATTTTTATATTATTATTATGTTGCAGGTTAACCAGGATGGCTTGTTTGGTTGTGATGACATGTTAATCTCTGATCGACTACTGTATACTATTGGTCTGGATTGAATCTGAGGATTTGATCGAGAGTTAATAGTGAGTAACATTTATATCCTATCTAATTTTTGCCACCAATCTTACCCATGTCCATTATATTTTTAAACTAATGAAATTACAACTATAAACTTAAGTAAGTTTTATTGAAACACATCTACATTTTATATTAAATAATGTTTTTAAGTTGTTAATACACCAAAAAATAGTCTATTTCAATGATATTGCTTATAAAACTTAAAGAAAAGTCGAAAACAATGCAGATTTTTTGTAATAGCAATGCATTCCTTATGCTTTCATTGAAACAATTCAGAATTTTTATGATAGCAATGCCTTCCTTTTGCTTTTATTGAAACACATCAACATTTTACAGTAATAAATAGTTTTCATATAAATTCGGTATGCTTTATTTGTACATACCAATAAAATGGTTATTTCAACTACATTGGTCATGAAAAGAAAAAACATTTTGCAGAATTGTTTCACATAGCAATACTTTACTCATATTGTTTTGCTATCACAATACTTTTATTGCTATCACAATACTTTTATTAATATTGCAATACTTTTATTAATATTGCAATACTTTTATTGCTATCACAATATTTTTATTGCTATCACAATACTAATATTGAAACACATCTACATTACACAAGAAATAGTGTTGAACACTACTGTATTCAGATAGTAAAAACAAATAAACATCATAAAACTAATTGTCAGTAAAATAAATTTTCCAAAAAATAGTTTTTAACAGGTTTTTTCTTTACTATGTGTAAAATGTAAATCTGATAATCAAAAATTCAACAAGTTTGTGGTTGGTTAGCTGCAACACTGTTGTAGCACCATCATTTTAAACCAATTTAATTTAAAATATTCCCTCAATGTACCTTCATAAAAGAAAGGCAATTTCCATTACAACTCCCAAGACTATAGTTTAATCTAATACAACCCTACAATTCACATTAAATCTGATTATATTATGTATGCCCAACACTTGTATGAAACGATTATTAATTGCATATTTTTCTAAATATATTCACAAGCCACTAAAGTAATAATTTATATAATTAATAGTAGTAAATTGTAATCCTTGTAATATATAAATTACTACTTTACAAGTGTCTTAAGTATATTTAAAAAAAAATCAATACAAAATTATTTCATAGTTATGGCATATTAAATATAAGTTAGCATTATATTTTATATGCCATAACCCAAGTATGAAATAATTTTGTATTGATTTTTTTTTTGTAAATATACTTAGACTTCTAAAGTAGTAATTTATATTATTAGTTGTATAGTATAATACTAATTTTCTTTGCATTAGTAGTGTAAAGGCTACATAATGAGTTTTCTGATCCATCTGAGTAATAAATAACTGAATTGCAGAGTTTTGTTGCTGTAAATATGTTTAAGAAACTATTGCAAGCTGTAGATTTTAATATAATTTATATGTAGAATTTCACTTTACTGTTATTTAATAATATTTAATAATAATTAATAATAATATTTAATAATTGATATTTTAAGTATTTTGAAATTAACTAGTATTTTCAGTGTATTTAGCACTTGCAAATTTAGCTATCAATATTCTTTACATCAATATTGTCTAAACTATAACATCTACAATTGTTGCATGTGTTATTTGTATTTTGGGCATGGTTTTTATTTTAGAATTTTGTTGTAGTTAATGGATATTGAACTGTTTGGTTGTGGTGACTTCCAAGTTGTTAATTACTCCAGCATCTTATATTGAAATTGATCAACAGGAGCTAGTGAAGAGTTGATGGTGAGTATCACTTAAATGTGGCCCTAATATTGACATCAATATTATCCCAGGTTGTGTATTTTGCAAATTCAAACAAATTAATTCAGAAACTTGATGGAGAGGGTTTGAAAAATATTATCAGGTAGCATTTCTCAAGCGTGTTATCAAATTTGATCTTCCATTAATAAAATAGTTTATATATAAGCAAACACCTTTATTGATACAGGGTGAATGTGAAATCGCACATTTTCTTTCTAGTATGTTGTGGGAAAAATCCATTGATAAATGGATGCCTGCAGAAAGGAACTAATCCACCTAATGTAAAAGTCTACAAAACAGATTTATAGAAATTAAAAATAATCTATTCATCTCACGTTAATTTTGTACTTTTGAGCTTTATGTCCGTATTCACCAACATCCCATACACCTTTTAGGCCCCATAAGCTATTGAATGGATACATTGACAACGTCATTGTGACAGAATATGCCAAAACAAAACATCTTGAATAGAGCTTGCAATTAAGCCCCAATGATGACACTTTTTGTTGTATTATAGTGTTATATTATTCAGTGTTTGCAATAGAGAGAATCTAAAGTAACTACATTCCCTAGATAATGTATTTATGGTTGCTATAATAACGTATACTTATGGGTGCAATAACTATTTATAGATTTATGGAACGTCGGTGAATACGGGCGATAGAGCTATATTTCTTTATTTCATTAGGTTAAATTGTTTACCTTGAGTATAAACCTTTATACTCAAGGTAAACAATTACCTAAGAGAAACAAACATATTTTGTGGATTGGTCCTTTTCTGCAGTCCAAATAGGGGAACAATAATTTGTCCTATATATTTAGTAAATGATCAATAACAGAATTGCAAACTTGACAACATTAGTGGCATAGCCACAACAAAGTAATTGTTTTCACTACAACACAACTAAAGAACTAGTTAATCTAAACAAAATCTAGTTAATCCATAAAGGCACCTTACACGATCAATAATACTGTCAATATTTTAGAATAATGACAGTATTACTGCACGATAACATGTTTAAAATGTTCATTATTCTAAAATATTGCCAGTATTACTTATCGTGTAAGGTATAGTAATGATGAAATGAAGAGAATACTGATGTATATCCGGATAATTGATTACTTGATAAATATAAAAGGAGGATTGAAGCAAATACTGACAGTACTAGGATTGCAAGTATTATTGACCATGTAAGGTGCCTTATACAGTAATTTATGTAGTCTTGTAAAGTATTTTTTAAATTTTATTATAATTTCTAGACTGAACAATTAAATTCAAGTGCCCTGAAGTCTCTTAAATTTTCCATCATGTTGTAATTACATTTAAAACATAAATCATTCAACAGTTCAACAAACTAAACTAAATTGAGTGATTTACTTAGTGTTGTAAAGCATTTTTTAAAGTTTGTAGATTGTAATTTCTAGCTTGAACAATAAAATTCAAGTGCCCTGAAGTCTTTTGAATATTAGATTGAATTGTAATAACTTTTTGAACATAAATCATAGCAAAAGTAATTGTACTCTCCACAACACAACTAGTTCTAAACATCAGTACTGTAGAAAGTAACAGTGAAACAGTTTCAGATACATGAATAAATTTGCTTCAGTAGTTGATGCTGTATAAATAATAAATATACTGTTGAAAGTAAAAGCGAAACACTTTTAGACACATCAATAAATCTGTTTCAGTAATTTATGCTTTAGATTTACCCTTGCCAACTCACTTCTGCCATCACTTTCCAACAAACCAGCCATCCCTGGCTAATGATAAGGCTTGTAATTGTTCTATTAACAAGCCTTACCATCATCCAACAAAATGTCATTTGAATAAGTAATACTGAGTAAAACATATAACATTGATGTAATTAATACTATGTTATTGCATATTTTATTATGGTGATCTATAAAACTACTTTTATATTAGCCTTGAAATATTTTAGAGTAATTTCCATTGCGTTAAAAGATATCATTTGTATTCATTATAAACAATTTGTAGTAGTTTTTTATTACTGTTGCATTTGTATTCTATATTAGAATTGGTGAATGGAAAAACCATTAGTAATTTCAGCTGCGTTAATAGATAGCATTTGTATTCATTATAAACAATTTGTAGTAGTTTTTTTTATTACTGTTACATTTGTATTCTATATTAGAATGGGCGAGTGGAAAAACTATGTAACTCCAAAGTGGTAATTTTGAAATCTGTTTTGTGGGAAAAGTATATATGTCACAACGATTAAATGTACAAGAACGTTGTAGAGGACGACGTCAAATGATTTTAGTAAGTTTAAGAGTTATATGGTTTTTCCACTCACCGATTAATTTAGAGCACGTTTCTTATTGTAGTATTTTGTTGTAGTCTAATGGAGATTGTCGTGCCCGGTGATGGTTAAGATGTAATGACACCTCGTCTGTTGGCAGAGATCAGTAAAAATTAGCAAGAGCTAGGTAGAGGGTGAGTGATTTAACGTTATACGGTCATTCTACCTTCTGGTTTCCTTTTTTATTACTGTCACACAATACTGCGATGTTTCACGACATTCATTCATATCTCGGTGTCAGATTTTACCAGGTATTACTAGTCACGAAAATGGCGGAATCATTGAATCGCTCATTACGCCTTTTTGTAGACACCATGGCTCTGTCCGTTTGGCTACTACTAGTGACTAGTGGTCACACATGTTGACGTCATGCTCATACTATTAGTACAGCTTGACGTCAGTATGTGTCACTACTAGTCACTAGTAATAGCCAAACGGACCTATTCGGAATATACGCGACAATGGGTGTGATTCCTGACACCATTCCGAACGTTTTCGTTCAAATGTCGAATACTCCTGAAAATTATCGGTTATTATTGTTACCAATATGTGTTCCTTTTCGCAATATACGCGAACATTTCAATTATTTTCACCAGGTGACCAACGTGTATATATGTCCCCGGGGATATTATCGGTTCTTTATATTCCCTTTTGCGCCTTTTCGGTTTATTCCTACCCATGTTAACAACCCGTCCTTTTTTGAATGTACGCGACTATAGCCGCTTTGGTTTAGCATGGTTTATCATTGCTAGTCGCCCCGGTGGCGTGCAGTATCGCTCAAGTCTTGCGGTCGTCCGCATCGGAAGCGGCAAATAGAACAGAAACAATACGAGCCCAGAGTGATAAACGAAAGACACTCATGACAATTACTTCGGCCTGGAATTAACCAGGCCACCAATGCGACTATATGTTTCACGGGAAACTGCCGGTTCTTTATATCTCACCCTTGCGGTTTATTGCTACCAATTCATTGGTCATTTTCTGAATGTACGCGATAATGACAATTATTTAGACCACACCAAGTCACCAATGTGAATATATGTCCGCGGGGACATTATCGGTTCTTTATGATCCTCTTTGCGCCCTTTCGGTTTATTGCTACCCATGCAGACAACCCATCCGTTTCTATATGTACGCGATCATAACAATTACTTAGGCCTGGACCAAACCAGGCCACCATTTCGACTATATGTTTCTCGGGAAACTACCGGTTCTTTATATCGCTTTTTGCATCCTTATTGCAATTTATTGCAATCAATTTGGATATCGGTGCTTTACCGAATGTACGCGACCATGATAATTACTTTGATCTGGTACTAAACCAGACCTCCATCGCGTCTATATATTTCCCGGGAAATTGTCGGCTCTTTATATCTCTCTTTTTGTACCCTTTCGGTGTATTGGTACATCGGGTATTTAAACAACGTACGGTAATACATATGTGTGTTATTATCAGCTGGTATTATACCAGTTGCGGAAACCGCCGGTTGATTATTGCTCGTTGCGCCCTATGTGACGCCTATGCACTATTGATGCAATGCGTGCATATGTGAATAGTGAAACCATTTCCTAATTATAATGGCTTCTAATGACTTTTATGTATTGGGAAGTTATGCTTTTGTTGGGGTTCTTCCACGTGGATTGAGTTGGTTCGAGTTGAGTTGAGTCGGGTTATATTGGATTGGGTCGTACTTCTGTAATAGATTTTGTTTAAACAAGAAATTTGGTTTTTACTATGAGTTTATTTTTATTCAACTAATAGGTGATAATATCATATTGATAACTTTTTATAAATTACGTCTGATGGAGTTAAAGACGTGGGGGTACATATATTCAGTTGAAATAAACACTGACTAATGTTTGCATTAGTTGAGTTGGCTTGATTTCCACCTGGTTGTGTTGTATTGTCTGGAATAACAGGGGACTTGGCGATGTCTCCACCGCCGCCAACGGGGCTGCCGATGTGGTCTCTTGCGAGATGATTTGCGGGGCCTCGGGCAGCTCTCGCAATAATCGCGGCTACCACCCTGGCTAGGCTGGTAGCCGAAGTAGATGCAGGTAGATTAAGCATCCTGGGGTGCTTATGTGATGGGTAGGGGAGCGGCAGAGGTGAATTACGGCTACCAAACTGGCCGAGGGCAATGTGTGTTGGTAGTCGATGTAGAAGAGGGTAGATTGAGCACCCTGGGGGTGACGTTGGTTGAATACAGCACTGGTTATGTGCTGAGTAAGGGAGCGGCGAGGTGAATTGGGGCTACCAACGTGGCCCACGGGCAATGTGTGTTGGTAGCCGATGCAGAAGCGGGTAGATTGAGCACCCTGGGGGTGAGGTTGGTTGAATAGAGCACTGTTTGTGTGCTGAGTAGGGGATAGGCAAAGGTGAATTACGGCTACCAAACTGGCCGAAGGCAATGTGTGTTGGTAGTCGATGTACAAGAGGGTAGATTGAGCACCCTGGGGGTGAGGTTGGTTGAATACAACACTGTTTGTGTGTTGAGGAAGGGATGGGCAGAGGTGAATTGGAGCTATCACTCTGGCCCTAGGGCAATGTGTCTTGGTAGCCGATGTAGAATCGGATAGATTGAGCACCGTGGAGTAAGGGTGGTTGAATAGAGCACTGTGTGTGTGCTCAGTAGGGTAGCGGCAGATGTGAAATCTGGCTATTAACCTGCCTCGAGGGTGTGTTGGTAGCCGAGGTAGATTCGGATAAATTGAAGATCGTGGGGCGGGGGTAGTTGGATACGCTGCAGCACTGTGTGTCCTTTGGCTTTAGATTTTCCGATGAGTTTCTTCTTAGCATGACATGATGTCGGCAATTTTAATGGTGTGGTTACGTTTAGTACTTTTACTCTATCAAATATTGTAATCGTGGGGATTTAGGTCCCCTTATCAGTTTAAGATCATCTCTGAAGAAATGTCCGTCGTTCTTTGTCAAAATTTGTTGAACATGACAGGCGGCACAAGTGAATTCCGGCTGCCAATCTAGCCGGGAGTACATTGTGTGTTGGTAGTCGATGTGTGCTGAGTAGTCGGCTGTAAATTTTCCGATGATTTTAGTTTTCTTCTTCTTAGCCTGACATGATGTCAGTGTTTTTAATGAAGTAATTACGTGTAGTAATTTTACTTTTTTAAGTTTTGTGATCGTGGGAAGTTAAGTTTCGCTATTATTTGAAGACAATCTATGGACAATTTCAGTCGTCTGTTGACGAAATAGGTTGAAGTAAAAGGGGTGACAGAAGTGAATTTCAGCCACCATCCTGGCCCTAGGGCATTGTATAATTGTAACCGTATGTAGATTCGGGGGATTGAGCATCATGGGGTGCAGATAGTTGGAAGAGTGGAGCACTGTATTCGAGCTGAGTCGACTATGAGTTTAGATTTCTTTCTTTTTAGTGTGACGTCTTGTTATCGTGTTTAGTTGTGTGTTTATGTTCATACGAAATTGGGATTAAATATTGTAATTGCAATGTAAAAAATCTATTTTCGTGCAAATCCTTATTATATCTCCCTTGATTATTTTTAATTGTTGTCCGCTCTCTGTGATACATTTATACTCCACTATTTTAACCCGCCGAACCTATATTGCCTATAATGGTTTCATGCCGAATATATATTTATCGCTCGCCACGTGGCTGGTCAGTTACTATTGCTAGAAGAAACGTCTTCAAGTGATAAGTCTAACTACGAATCGGTCAATAAATATGTCGTGTACATGTTATACATTTACGTATCTCTCGCCGAATCTATATTATTCTCACGCCGACCTATATTGGTCTCTCGCGGAATCTCTATTTATCTCTCGTTATACCGTTGTGAAATACTATTGCTTAGAACGGTTCTAAGTGAAAAGTTTTGACAACGGATCGGTCAATAATTATCTCGTGTACTTATCTCACATTTGTATTTACGCATCGCGCACCGAACCTATATAGTTCTCACGCCGAAATATTGATCTTAGGCCGAATCTATAATGGTCTCTCGTCGAATCTATATGAATCTTTCGTCACGCCGGTAGTCAGTTACTATTGTTTGGATCGTCCCCCCAAATGAAAAGTCTGACTATTGAATCGGTTACTAATTGTATCGTGTGGTTGTCTCATATTTACATTTACGTATTTCGCGACAAATCTATATTAGAGCCACGCGGAATTTATATTGGTCCTACTCCAAACCTATATTGGTCTCACGCGGTATCTATATGTATCTCGTTACGCCGGTAGTCAATTACTATTGCTCGGAACGGTTCCAAGTGAAAAGTTTTGACTATCGAATCGGTCACTAATTATCTCGTGTATTTACTGCATATTCAACTCCGTATTGTTCTCACGCTGAACATATTTTGACATCACGTCATACCTATATTAATCTTACGCCAAACCTACATTGGTCTTATGCCGAACCTGTATTGGTCTCACGCCGAATCTATATTATCTCGCCACACCGCGTAGTGAATTACAATTACTTCAAACGCTTCGAAGTGAAAAGTCTGACTATCCGATCGGACGCCATTTATGTCGTGTACTTACCTCACATTTGCATTTCATGCCAAACCTATATTTATTTCAATCCGCATCTATATTATCTTTCGCCACTCCGTTGCTGATTACACTCAGCTCTTTACTAACTCGCGTTTGTATCAGGGTGCGATTCCCGACACTACTCGTTCGGAACGTATTCGTTTAACTGTCAAAGTCGTTCCGCAAAATACGGATAATTCACGATGCGAGATTGTAAAATGATGGAATTTCTGTTTATTAGTGTTAAAAATCACTAATAAACCGACATTGCACCATTGAACGTTCACAAATAGTGAATTGTTCATATTTTGGAGAGTGAGTTTCGAATATCTCGCTATTTTTCGCGTTTACCTTTTTCGGAATACTTTCAATACCCGCCCCCTGGCCCTTCTTTGAAACCCATCTCGGCCTTGCTGATGCTTTATGCTCTGACAAGACCGTCAGCCCGTTTCCCCTTTTTCCTTACCTTCGTCTGATTCAATTGCGCATTGTTTGACAGTAATAGTTCTTTCCTAACATCGTTCTGACCGTCTCGTGTATGTGTGAGTTTTTAATATTATTAGTTAGCTTTTTATTATCAAGTATGACAATCGGGAATCCCGGGGTTGAGAATTCAGGATGGCAGCTATTTTTACAATTAATTACTAACAATTTCCTGGTTTTAGCTTTTAGCTCTTTAGCATTACCTTTCGGATAAAAAAAAATAAAACGACTGGTGATACAATTTTATTATATTTACTGCTTCAGTGTAATCATTTGAAATTATTACAAGTGATAGAAGTAGTAGGGGCGAAGAAGACAGAGTAGTTTATACGGAATCGCAAGATTCCGAAAACCAGAAGTTTCAATGCAACACAAATCAAAACCAGGCCGGGTATTTTGTTTGCCGTTTACTTTCGGAATGTTAGGGTGCACTAATCTTTTTATTTTCAGCACTAACCTTTTTTATTTTAGCGATAATACTATCACTAAAATAAAAAAGGGTAGGTTATCATATGAGCATGTAAGCATGAAAGTAGCGTAAGTCACATCTGAATTGTTTTGAAAATAAGAAGATTTTTAGTTTGGTATTCATGTAAATCGTCGTGCGCAGTTACAGACTTGAAGTCAAATAATTCATAAATAAAAATGTAACTGCGTGCGTTGATTTACATAAATACCAAACGTAAATTCTTCTTTTCAAACAATTCAAATGTGACTTACGCTACTTTCATTCTCACGGGCTCATATAAAACAGTGTGGTGTATAGTTCAAGTCGATTGAAACAGCGAGTGGGCATAGCTTAGTTGGTCTGAACTCACTCGCCCACCCTACTTTTGTTGGTATAGTTTTGTTATTACATACAAAAAACTATGCAAACATTAATGGGGTGAGGGGGTGTTTCAAAACCAACAAAACTTCCTATTCACAATTTGAATTTATTTGAATGTTGTACTACACTATTTTTTTTAAAGCTTCACTTTAAATCGAAAATTTCGAAACCAAATGAGCTTTACTCTAATAGTTCATTTAAAGTCAATTCAGTTTTAATTATTTTTATTTAAAAATATATTTTTACTTATATATCATACGAAGTACGTATAAAATATTTTTCAAATAATTTTAATTATTACTTAAATGAGCATATTTAAAATAATTTCAAGTCAGACCAAATGAGCTTAATTTTTTTTAAAATCAAATCAATATTAAGTATTTAAAAAATAATAATTAAATGAAATGAATTTTTTAGTTTCAAATCAAATCAATATTTAGACAAAAACCAATTGAGCTTTTTTAACATAAATTTCAAATTTCAAATCAAATTAATTTCAATTTAGAAAAACAATAATCGAATAAAATGAACTTACTGTTTACTAGTTTCTAATCAAATACACATATTAGATTCAATATAAGAGACAACTTTTTTAAATCAAATCAATTTGAATTAAATTAATATAAAAAAAACAATTAAATCAACATGCTGTTTCTCAGTTTCAAATAATATCAATATTAAGTTCAATTTAAGAAAAACAATTATCAATTTTAATAAAATTCGATTATTTTTCAATTTCAAAGTAAAATCACATTTTTCAGGGCGGCACATTACACTTTACAACACCTACACAAACACACACACACACACACATATATGTTTTTCTTTTATTTTGCAATCTCCCCAAAACAAGTGCGCGTGATTTAAACCGAATTATGCCCTCCAAGTAATCAAGTAATCAGTATAAAACATTTCAGGTTCGGGTTTTGTTTGCTAATTTAGTTCGCGAGTATACATTGTTTAGGGTTCTTCTGTTAAATTCGGTATGGAGCTGCATTTTGGAAATGGAATGGAGGACAAATGGACTGAAGTACAAATGGACAGGAGGACACATGGACTGGAGGACAACGCGAAAGTCATCAATCGGGGTTGTATATCCTAACGTGAATACACCCCGCAACAACAAGTAATTTTTTGCGGTCCGGGTTTCGGTGCGCTTTCTTACCTGTTTCCTAAAATGAATGGTTATATTTTTAGCCATTTTGTTTGGACAGGGTTTTAAGAACAATCGCGTGCGCACCTTAGAAAGAAAATTGTTCCCCTCTTTCTAAAGGATTCGTCGCTTTGGACACACGAACACGGGTGTATTAACCCTCAAGTTGTGCATTAATAGCTCATTTTCCAAAGAGATTTTGAGATATTGGTGTGTTTCTTGGGATGATTGGCATGGCAGCTTTATGTTTGCATAAACTTGGTTTATGGTTTATGGCCAGTTGACTTATAGTGGCTGGTCAATTTATTGAAGTAGGTTGATATAAGGTACTTGATTTGACTGTACCCGGTCTTTTTTCCTTTAACTTATTTGCGAATTTAATTTAAATTTAACTTGGTTTCGGTTGTAAATTAACTCGGTTTCGGTTGTAAGTTAACTCGGTTTCGGATATAATTTAATTAGGGTGTTAGGTATTGTGGCCAGTTGATTATTAAAATCCCTGGCCAATTTATTAAACCACTTTTTGATATCGCCCGGTTTATTATATGGATTATTGTCCAAAAATCTGGATTTAGTTTGCTACTTTATAGCTCTAGTCACTTAATTTTTACGCCAAGATATTTAATATAGTATTAAATAATCATTGTAAACTTTTAAAATGTAAATTTCATTTCATTCACTACTTGGTTAAGTGACTTGCTAGCTTGTTCAAAATAACTTCAATATTATATGCGCAAACAAAATTGACTGTCCTAATAATATTGACATAAACATATTGGATGTACATTCCAATACTTGGCTAATAATGTTTAGCTGAAATCTATAACATAAACTACACTCACACACACCACACCACACCACACCACACCACACCACACAAAATTGGATATATAATGCGCAATTAAATGGACAGTCAATAATATTAACATAAACTTATTGGATGTACATTCCAATACTTGGCTAATGATCTTTAGCCTATGATTGTATATTTATATATGTTTTACACTACACACTACACACACTACATTACACTACACAAACATGCGCCATTAAAGTCAATTAAATTGACATAACCATGTATATGTACATGCTAAAATTCGATAATGTTGTTTCGTTTAATACAACCTCGTACGAATAACTTCAATATTGCAATGCGTAACACAATATTAGTCAATTATACTAATATAAACATGTATAAATACATGTAACAATCAGTCGATATATTTTAGTCTTCAATTATTTAGTTGAAATAAATAGTTGAAGACTGCATATTTATAAATTGAAATATTTTCAATTTCACATAATGCTGCCTGCCAATATGTTTATTTAACTGTATGTATTTTTACTAGTTACTTCTCGCCTAACGTGCGAGTGGTGCTAGTAGGTTCTATTTTATTTTTTGTGTCTGTTTTCCCTTAACTAACCCAACCCCCAAACAATAAACCGCGTCAATAGCCATAGATTTTTCTAAATGTTCGTGTAGATAAATCTAGCTATTATCTAAAACTGCCCGATTTAATTAAAATGCAATTAAATCGGCGGGAGTGGGAGTGATGAATGAAGGATAGTCATACTTCTATCCCACTCCCCCTGCCCGAAGAATTAGTACCTTGACGTGGTGGGCAGGCTTAATCACATTTACATTGAAGTTTACATCAATTTTTTTTATTTCATTCATGCTCTGACGTTGATCATTACATTTTTTTTTAAATTGCACGAATCGATTTGTAACATCAATGTTTACCCTCTGGCAAATGTATCATAGCACTAGCCGTTTTCACTAACTCTCCGTCAATCTCACAGAGAATGACAGAGGGAGCGTTAACATATCCGACAGGTACACCTGAGTCCACTTTTATAATGTTTCAGCTTTTTCTGAGAGAATCCGTGCAGTTTTAATAGTTGCACGCCAAAGGGTTGATAATGTATCATTATTGACTGTAGAGTACTTCAAATGTGCAAATTATTTGATAACGTATTCAGAATGTACACATGTTTACTTATTATGTAATGTACGCTTTTCTTGATTATATATTTTAGAACAATATTTCGTATGCCGCTATAATTTGAAGAAACTAAGCTGAGGAAAATTACTGCGATTTTCCGATGTTACTTTTTCGAAGTTTATTTTCCGATTAAAATTTTATTATTTGATTATTCTTCAATGTACATGTGAAACCAAAACTAATTCATTTCAAAATTCCGTATACATTACAATCAAATATGATTTAATACAGTTTAAACACAGTAGCTTACGTGCTGTTGTAAGTCATTAATTTCGGTATATTTTAATAAATTCAAACTACAAACAGGTTTATGAGTAGAGTATTTAATGCATGAATGTGTGCGAATGAGTAATTATTTTTGCAATTTATATTTTACAATTTGGCTGTATTTCTGCCCCTCTATATGAATATATGTTTCTCGAGAAATTGCCGATTCCTTATATCTCTCCTAGCGCCCTTCGGTTTATTTATACCAATTTGGTCCACCGATCCTTCTCGGTATGTACGCGACCGTGACAAATACATAGTCCTGGTACCAAACCAGGCCGCCACTATGACTATATATATATATTTCCCGGAAAATTGCCGGTTCTTTATTTCTCTCCTTGCGCCATTTCGGATTATTGCAAACAATCTGGACTACCGGTCCTTTTCGTAATGTACGCGACCATGACAATTATATAGACCTAGACCAAACCAGGTCATCATTTCGACTATATGTTTCTCGGGAAACTACCGGTTCTTTATATTGCTCCTTGTACTCTTGCGGGTTATTACTACCAATCCAAATTGGTAATTTTCTGAATGTACGCGACAATGACAATTACTTAGACCAAAGCAGGTCACTAATGTGAATGTGTCCACGGGGACGGTTCTTTATGTTCCTCTTTGCGCCCTTTTGGTTTATTGCTACCCATGCAGACAACCCATCCGTTTCTTTATGTACGCGATCATAACAATTATTTAGGCCTGGAACAAACCAGGCCACCATTTCGACTATATGTTTCTCGGGAAACTACCGGTTTTTTATATCGCTCCTTGCACCTCTGCGGTTTATTGCTATCAATTTGGGACAACCGGTTCTTTACTGAAAGTACGCGACCATGATAATTACTTTGTCTGGTACTAAACCAGACCACCATCGCGTCTATATATTTCCCGGGAAATTGTCGGCTCTTTATATCTCTCTTTTTGTACCCTTTCGGTGTATTGGTACATCCGGTATTTAAAAAACGTACGGTAATATATATGTTTGTTATTATCAGCTGGTATTATACCAGTTGCGGAAACCGCCGGTTGATAATTGCTCGTTGCGCCCTATGTAGCGCCTCACTATTGAAGCAATGCGTGCATAGGTGAATAGTGAAACAATTTCCTAATTATAATGGCGTCTAATGACTTTTATGTATTGGAAAGTTATGCTTTTGTTGGGGTTCTTCCACGTGGATTGACTTGGTTCGAGTTGGGTTGACTTACTTCCATGGAGTTGAGTCGAGTTATATTGGATTGGGTCGTACTTCTGTAATAGATTTTGTTTAAATAAGAAATTTGGTTTTTACTATGAGTTTATTTTTATTCAACTAATAGGTGATAATATCATATTGGTAACTTTTTATAAATTACGTCTGATGGAGTTAAAGACGTGGGGGTACATATATTCAGTTCAAATAAACACTGACTAATGTTTGCATTAGTTGAGTTGGCTTGATTTCCACCTGGTTGTGTTGTATTGTCTGGAATAACAGGGGACTTGGCGATGTCTCCACCGCCGCCAACGGGGCTGCCGATGTGGTCTCTTGCGAGATGATTTGCGGGGCCTCGGGCAGCTCTCGCAATAATCGCGGCTACCACCCTGGCTAGGCTGGTAGCCGAAGTAGATGCAGGTAGATTAAGCATCCTGGGGTGCTTATGTGATGGGTAGGGGAGCGGCAGAGGTGAATTACGGCTACCAAACTGGCCGAGGGCAATGTGTGTTGGTAGTCGATGTAGAAGAGGGTAGATTGAGCACCCTGGGGGTGACGTTGGTTGAATACAGCACTGGTTATGTGCTGAGTAAGGGAGCGGCGAGGTGAATTTGGGCTACCAACGTGGCCCACGGGCAATGTGTGTTGGTAGCCGATGCAGAAGCGGGTAGATTGAGCACCCTGGGGGTGAGGTTGGTTGAATAGAGCACTGTTTGTGTGCTGAGTAGGGGAGAGGCAAAGGTGAATTACGGCCACCAAACTGGCCGAAGGCAATGTGTGTTGGTAGTCGATGTAGAAGAGGGTAGATTGAGCACCCTGGGGGTGAGGTTGGTTGATTACAGCACTGTTTGTGTGCTGAGGAAGGGCTGGGCAGAGGTGAATTGGAGCTATCACTCTGGCCCGAGGGCAATGTGTGTTGGTAGCCGATGTAGAATCGGATAGATTGAGCACCCTGGAGTAAGGGTGGTTGAATAGAGCACTGTGTTTGTGCTCAGTAGGGGAGCGGCAGTGGTGAAATCTGGCTATTAACCTGCCTCGAGGGCAGGTGTGTTGGTAGTCGAGGTAGATTCGGATAAATTGAAGATCGTGGGGCGGGGGTAGTTGGATATGCTGCAGCACTGTGTGTCCTTTGGCTTTGAATTTTCCGATGAGTTTTGATTTCTTCTTAGCATGACATAATGTCGGCAATTATAATGGTGTGGTTACGTTTAGTACTTTTACTTTATGAAATATTGTAAACGTGGGGATTTAGGTCCCCTTATCATTTTAAGAACATCTCTGAAAAATGTCCGTCGTTCTTTGTCGAAATTGGTTGAACTTGACGGGCGGCACAAGTGAATTCCGGCTACCAATCTAGCCGGGAGTACATTGTGTGTTGGTAGCCGATGTGTGCTGAGTAGTCGGCTGTAAATTTTCCGATGAGTTTAGTTTTCTTCTTCTTAGCCTGACATGATGTCAGTGTTTTTAATGAAGTAATTACATTTAGTAATTGTACTTTTTTAAGTTTTGTGATCGTGGGAAGTTAAGTTTCGCTATTATTTGAAGACGATCTATGGACAATTTCAGTCGTCTGTTGACGAAATAGGTTGAAGTAAAAGGGGTGACAGAAGTGAATTTCGGCTACCATCATGGCCCGAGGGCATTGTATAATGGTAACCGATGTAGATCCGGGGGATTGAGCATCATGGGGTGCGGATAGTTGGAAGAGTGGAGCACTGTATTCGAGCTGAGTCGACTATGAGTTTAGATTTCTTTGTTTTTAGTGTGATGTCTTGTTATCGTGTTTAATTGTTTATTTATGTTCATACGAAATTGGGATAAAATATTGTAATTGCAATGTAAACAATCTATTTTCGTGCAAATCCTTATTATATTTCCCTTGATTATTTTTAATTGTTGTCCGCTCTCTGTGATACATTTATACTCTCCGATTTTAACGCGCCCAACCTATATTGCCTATAATGGTTTCATGCCGAATATATATTTATCGCTCGCCACGTGGCTGGTCAGTTACTATTGCTAGAAGAAACGTCTTCATGTGATAAGTCTAACTACGAATCGGTCAATAAATATGTCGTGTACATGTTTTACATTTACGTATCTCTCGCCGAATCTATATTATTCTCACGCCGACCTATATTGGTCTCTCGCGGAATCTCTATTTATCTCTCGTTATACCGTTGTGAAATACTATTGCTTAGAACGGTTCTAAGTGAAAAGTTTTGACAACGGATCGGTCAATAATTATCTCGTGTACTTATCTCACATTTGTATTTACGCATCGCGCACCGAACCTATATAGTTCTCACGCCGAAATATTGATCTTAGGCCGAATCTATAATGGTCTCTCGTCGAATCTATATGAATCTTTCGTCACGCCGGTAGTCAGTTACTATTGTTTGGATCGTCCCCCCAAATGAAAAGTCTGACTATTGAATCGGTTACTAATTGTATCGTGTGGTTGTCTCATATTTACATTTACGTAATTCGCGACAAATCTATATTAGAGCCACGCGGAATTTATATTGGTCCTACTCCAAACCTATATTGGTCTCACGCGGCATCTATATGTATCTCTCGTTACGCCGGTAGTCAATTACTATTGCTCGGAACGGTTCCAAGTGAAAAGTTTTGACTATCGAATCGGTCACTAATTACCTCGTGTATTTACTTCATATTCAACTCCGTATTGTTCTCACGCTGAACATATTTTGACGTCACGTCTACCTATATTAATCTTACGCCAAACCTACATTGGTCGTATGCCGAACCTGTATTGGTCTCACGCCGAATCTATATTATCTCGCCACACCGCGTAATGAATTACAATTACTTCGAACGCTTCGAAATGAAAAGTCTGACTATCCGATCGGACGCCATTTATCTCGTGTACTTACCTCGCATTTGCATTTCATGCCAAACCTATATTTATTTCAATCCGCATCTATATTATCTTTCGCCACTCCGTTGCTGATTACACTCAGCGCTTTACTAACTCGCGTTTGTATCAGGGTGCGATTCCTGACACTACTCGTTCGGAACGTATTCGTTTAACTGTCAAAGTCGCTCCGCAAAATACGGGTAATTCACGATGCGAGATTGTAATATGATGGGATTTCTGTTTAGTAGTGTTAAAAATCACTAATAAACGGACATTGCATCATTGAACGTTCACAAATTGTGAATTGTCCATATTTTGGAGAGCGAGTTTCGAATAGTTCGTTTCCCCCCTTTCCTTACCTTCGTCTGGTTCAATTGCGCATTTCCCCCCTTTCCTAACATTGGTATGACTGTCGCGTGTATGTGTGGGTTTTTAATATTATTATTTAGCTTTTTATTATCAAGTATGTACTTTCGACATGTTAGGGTGCACTAATCTTTTTGTTTACAGCACTAACCTTTTTTATTTTAGCGATAATACTATCACTAAAATAAAAAAGGGTAGGTTATATATATATATATATATATATATATATATATATATATATATATGAGCCTGTAAGCATGAAAGTAGCGTAAGTCACATCTGAATTGTTTTGAAAATAAGAAGATTTTTAGTTTGGTATTTATGTAAATCGACGTGCGCAATTATAGAATTAAAAATGTAACTGCGTACATTGATTTACATAAATACCAAACGTAAATTCTTCTTTTCAAACAATTCAAATGTGACTTACGCCACTTTCATTCTCACGGGCTCATATAAAACAATGTGGTGTATAGTTGAAGTCGATTGAAACAGCGAATGGGCATAGTTAGTTGGTCTGAACTCACTCGCCCACCCTACTTTTGTTGGTATAGTTTTGTTATTACATACAAAAAACTATGCAAACATTAATGGGGTGAGGGGGTGTTTTAAAACCAACATAACTTCCTATTCACAATTTGAATTGATTTGAATGTTGTACTACACTATTTTTTTTAAAGCTTCACTTTAAATCGAAAATTTCGAAATCAAATGAGCTTTACTCTAATTGTTCATTTAAAGTCAATTCAGTTTTAATTATTTTTATTTAAAAATATATTTTTACTTATATTCCATACGAAGTACGTATAAAATATTTTTCAAATAATTTTAATTATTACTTAAATGAGCATATTTAAAATAATTTCAAGTCAGACCAAATGAGCTTAAATTTTTTTTAAATCAAATCAATATTAAGTATTTAAAAAATAATAATTAAATGAAATGAATTTTTTAGTTTCAAATCAAATCAATATTTAGACAAAAACCAATTGAGCTTTTTTAACATAAATTTCAAATTTCAAATCAAATTAATTTCAATTTAGAAAAACAATAATCGAATAAAATGAACTTACTGTTTACTAGTTTCAAATCAAATACATATTAGATTCAATATAAGAGACAACTTTTTTAAATCAAATCAATTTGAATTAAATTAATAAACAAAAAAACAATTAAATCAACTTGCTGTTTCTCAGTTTCAAATAATATCAATATTAAGTTCAATTTAAGAAAAACAATTATCAATTTTAATAAAATTCGATTATTTTTCAATTTCAAAGTAAAATCACATTTTTCAGGGCGGCACATTACACTTTACAACACCTACACAAACACACACACACACACATATGTTTTTCTTGTATTTTGCAATCTCCCCAAAACAAGTGCGCGTGATTTAAACCGAATTATGCCCTCCAAGTAATCAAGTAATCAGTATAAAACATTTCAGGTTCGGGTTTTGTTTGCTAATTTAGTTCGCGAGTATACATTGTTTAGGGTTCTTCTGTTAAATTCGGTATGGAACTGCATTTTGGAAATGGAATGGAGGACAAATGGACTGAAGTACAAATGGACAGGAGGACACATGGACTGGAGGACAACGCGAAAGTCATCAATCGGGGTTGTATATCCTAACGTGAATACACCCCGCAACAACAAGTAATTTTTTGCGGTCCGGGTTTCGGTGCGCTTTCTTACCTGTTTCCTAAAATGAATGGTTATATTTTTAGCCATTTTGTTTGGACAGGGTTTAAGAACAAACGGGTGCGCTCCTTAGAAAGAAAATTGTTCCCCTCTTTCTAAAGGATTCGTCGCTTTGGACACACGAACACGGGTGTATTAACCCTCAAGTTGTGCATTAATAGCTCATTTTCCAAAGAGATTTTGAGATATTGGTGTGTTTCTTGGGATGATTGGCATGGCAGCTTTATGTTTGCATAAACTTGGTTTATGGTTTATGGCCAGTTGACTTATAGTGGCTGGTCAATTTATTGAAGTAGGTTGATATAAGGTACTTGATTTGACTGTACCCGGTCTTTTTCTTAAACTTAATTGCGGATTTAATTTAAATTTAACTCGGTTTCGGTTGTAAATTAACTCGGTTTCGGTTGTAAGTTAACTCGGTTTCGGGTCTAATTTAATTTTTAGGGTGTTAAGTATTGTGGCCAGTTGATTATTAAAATCCCTGGCCAATTTATTAAATCATTTTTTGATATCGCCCGGTTTATTATATGGATTATTATCCAAAAATCTTGATTTAGTTTGCTACTTTATAGCTCTAGTCACTTAATTTTTACGCCAAGATATTTAATATAGTATTAAATAATCATCGTAAACTTTTAAAATGTAAATTTCATTTCATTCACTACTTGGTTAAGTGACTTGCTAGCTTGTTCAAAATAACTTCAATATTATATGCGCAAACAAAATTGACTGTCCTAATAATATTGACATAAACATATTGGGTGTACATTCCAATAGTTGGCTAATAATGTTTAGCTGAAATCTTTAAAATAAACTACTCACACACACCACACCACACCACACAAAATTGGATATATAATGCGCAATTAAATGGACAGTCAATAATATTGACATAAACTTATTGGATGTACATTCCAATACTTGGCTAATGATCTTTAGCCTATGATTGTATATTTATATATGTTTTACACTACACACTACACACACTACATTACACTACACAAACGGTAATATTATAATGCGCCATTAAAGTCAATTAAATTGACATAACCATGTATATATACATGCTAAAATTCGATAATGTTGTTTCGTTTAATACAACCTCGTACGAATAACTTCAATATTGCATTGCGTAACACAATATTAGTCAATTATACTAATATAAACATGTATAAATTCATGTAACAATCAGTCGATATATTTTAGTCTTCAATTATTTAGTTGAAATAAATAGTTGAAGACTGCATATTTATAAATTGAAATATTTTCAATTTCACATAATGCTGCCTGCCAATATGTTTATTTAACTGTATGTATTTTTACTAGTTACTTCTCGCCTAACGTGCGAGTGGTGCTAGTAGGTTCTATTTTATTTTTTGTGTCTGTTTTCCCTTAACTAACCCAACCCCCAAACAATAAACCGCGTCAATAGCCATAGATTTTTCTAAATGTTCGTGTAGATAAATCTAGCTATTATCTAAAACTGCCCGATTTAATTAAAATGCAATTAAATCGGCGGGAGTGGGAGTGATGAATGAAGGATAGTCATACTTCTATCCCACTCCCCCTGCCCGAAGAATTAGTACCTTGACGTGGTGGGCAGGCTTAATCACATTTACATTGAAGTTTACATCAATTTTTTTTATTTCATTCATGCTCTGACGTTGATCATTACATTTTTTTTTAAATTGCACGAATCGATTTGTAACATCAATGTTTACCCTCTGGCAAATTTATCATAGCACTGGCCGTTTTCACTAACTCTCCGTCAATCTCACAGAGAATGACAGAGGGAGCGTTAACACATCCGACATGTACACTTTTATAATGTTTCAGCTTTTTCTGAGAGAATCCGTGCAATTTTAATAGTTGCACGGTAAAGGATTGATAATGTATCATTATTGACTGCAGAGTACTTCAATGTGCAAATTATTTGATAACGTATTCAGAATGTACACATGTTTACTTTTTATGTAATGTACGCTTTTGTTGATTATATATTTTAGAACAATATTTCGTATGCCGCTATAATTTGAAGTAACTAAGCTGAGGAAAATTACTGCGATTTTCCGATGTTACTTTTTCGAAGTTTATTTTCCGATTAAAATTTTATTATTTGATTATTCTTCAATGTACATGTGAAACCAAAACTAATTCATTTCAAAATTCCGTATACATTACTATCAAATATGATTTAATACAGTTTAAACACAGTAGCTTACTTGCTGTTGTAAGTAATTAATTTCGGTATATTTTAATAAATTCAAACTACAAACAGGTTTATGAGTAGAGTATTTAATGCATGAATGTGTGTGAATGTAATTATTTTTCCAATTTATATTTTACAATTTGGCTGTATTTCTGCCCCTCTATATGAATATATGTTTCTCGAGAAATTGCCGATTCCTTATATCTCTCCTAGCGCCCTTCGGTTTATTTATACCAATTTGGTCCACCGATCCTTCTCGGTATGTACGCGACCGTGACAAATACATAGTCCTGGTACCAAACCAGGCCGTCACTATGACTATATATATATTTCCCGGAAAATTGCCGGTTCTTTATTTCTCTCCTTGCGCCATTTCGGATTATTGCAAACAATCTGGACTACCGGTTCTTTTCGTAATGTACGCGACCATGACAATTATTTAGACCTACACCAAACTAGGTCACCATTTCGACTATATGTTTCTCGGGAAACTACCGGTTCTTTATATTGCTCCTTGTACTCTTGCGGGTTATTACTACCAATCCAAATTGGTAATTTTCTGAATGTACGCGACAATGACAATTACTTAGACCAAAGCAGGTCTAACTAATGTGAATGTGTCCACGGGGACATTGCCGGTTCTTTATGTTCCTCTTTGCGCCCTTTCGGTTTATTGCTACCCATGCAGACAACCCAACCGTTTTATTTATGTACGCGATCATAACAATTACTTAGGCCTGGACCAAACCAGGCCACCATTTCGACTATATGTTTCTCGGGAAACTACCGGTTTTTATATCGCTCCTTGCACCTTTGCGGTTAATTGCTATCAATTTGGGACAACCGGTTCTTTACTGAATGTACGCGACCATGATAATTACTTTTACCTGGTACTAAACCAGACCTCCATCGCGTCTATATATTTCCCGGGAAATTGTCGGCTCTTTATATCTCTCTTTTTGTACCCTTTCGGTGTATTGGTACATCGGGTATTTAAACAACGTACGGTAATACATATGTGTGTTATTATCAGCTGGTATTATACCAGTTGCGGAAACCGCCGGTTGATTATTGCTCGTTGCGCCCTATGTGACGCCTCGCTATTGAAGCAATGCGTGCATATGTGAATACTGAAACCATTTCCTAATTATAATGACTTCTAATGACTTTTATGTATTGGGAAGTTATGATTTTGTTGGGGTTCTTCCACGTGGATTGAGTTGGTTCGAGTTGGGTTGACTTACTTCCATGGAGTTGAGTCGGGTTATATTGGATTGGGTCGTACTTCTGTAATAGACTTTGTTTAAATAAGAAATTTGGTTTTTACTATGAGTTTATTTTTATTCAACTAATAGGTGATATCATATTGATAACTTTTTATAAATTACGTCTGATGGAGTTAAAGACGTGAGGGTACATATATTCAGTTCAAGTAAGCACTGACTAATGTTTGCATTAGTTGAGTTGGCTTGATTTCCACCTGGTTGTGTTGTATTGTCTGGAATAACAGGGGACTTGGCGATGTCTCCACCGCCGCCAACGGGGCTGCCGATGTGGTCTCTTGCGAGATGATTTGCGGGGCCTCGGGTAGCTCCCGCAATAATCGCGGCTACCACCCTGGCTAGGCTGGTAGCCGAAGTAGATGCAGGTAGATTGAGCATCCTGGGGTGCTTATGTGATGGGTAGGGGAGCGGCAGAGGTGAATTACGGCTACCAAACTGGCCGAGGGCAATGTGTGTTGGTAGTCGATGTAGAGGAGGGTAGATTGAGAACCCTGGGGCTGAGGTTGGTTGAATACAGCACTGGTTGTGTGCTGAGTAAGGGAGCGGCGAGGTGAATTGGGGGCTACCAACGAGGCCCACGGGCAATGTGTGTTGGTAGCCGATGCAGAAGCGGGTAGATTGAGCACCCTGGGGGTGAGGTTGGTTGAATAGAGCACTGTTTGTGTGCTGAGTAGTGGAGCGGCAAAGGTGAACTACGGCTACCAAACTGGCCGAAGGCAATGTGTGTTGGTAGTCGATGTAGAGGAGGGTAGATTGAGAACCCTGGGGGTGAGGTTGGTTGAATACAGCACTGGTTGTGTGCTGAGTAAGGGAGCGAGGAGGTGAATTGGGGCTACCAACGTGGCCCACGGGCAATGTGTGTTGGTAGCCGATGCAGAAGCGGGTAGATTGAGCACCCTGGGGGTGAGGGTGGTTGAATAGAGCACTGTTTGTGTGCTGAGTAGGGGAGAGGCAAAGGTGAAGTACGGCTATCAAACTGGCCGAAGGCAATGTGTGTTGGTAGTCGATGTACAAGAGGGTAGATTGAGCACCCTGGGGGTGAGGTTGGTTGATTACAGCACTGTTTGTGTGCTGAGGAAGGGCTGGGCAGAGGTGAATTGGAGCTATCACTCTGGCCCGAGGGCAATGTGTGTTGGTAGCCGATGTATAATCGGATAGATTGAGCACCCTGGAGTAAGGGTGGTTGAATAGAGCACTGTGTGTGTGCTCAGTAGGGGAGCGGCAGTGGTGAAATCTGGCTATTAACCTGCCTCGAGGGTGTGTTGGTAGCCGAGGTAGATTCGGATAAATTGAAGATCGTGGGGCGAGGGTAGTTGGATACGCTGCAGCACTGTGTGTCCTTTGGCTTTGGATTTTCCGATGAGTTTTGATTTCTTCTTAGCATGACATAATGTCGGCAATTTTAATGGTGTGGTTACGTTTAGTACTTTTACTTTATCAAATATTGTAAACGTGGGGATTTAGGTCCCCTTATCATTTTAACATCATCTCTGAAAAATGTCCGTCGTTATTTGTCGAAATTGGTTGAACTTGACGGGCGGCACTAGTGAATTCCGGCTGCCAATCTAGCCGGGAGTACATTGTGTGTTGGTAGCCGATGTGTGCTGAGTAGTTGGCTGTAAATTTTCCGATGAGTTTAGTTTTCTTCTTCTTAGCCTGACATGATGTCAGTGTTTTTAATGAAGTAATTACGTTTAGTAATTTTACTTTTTTAAGTTTTGTGATCGTGGGAAGTTAAGTTTCGCTATTATTTGAAGACGATCTATGGACAATTTCAGTCGTCTGTTGACGAAATAGGTTGAAGTAAAAGGGGTGACAGAAGTGAATTTCGGCTACCATCATGGCCCGAGGGCATTGTATAATGGTAACCGATGTAGATCCGGGGGATTGAGCATCATGGGGTGCGGATAGTTGGAAGAGTGGAGCACTGTATTCGAGCTGAGTCGACTATGAGTTTAGATTTCTTTGTTTTTAGTGTGATGTCTTGTTATCGTGTTTAATTGTTTATTTATGTTCATACGAAATTGGGATAAAATATTGTAATTGCAATGTAAACAATCTATTTTCGTGCAAATCCTTATTATATTTCCCTTGATTATTTTTAATTGTTGTCCGCTCTCTGTGATACATTTATACTCTACGATTTTAACGCGCCGAACCTATATTGCCTATAATGGTTTCACGCCGAATATATATTTATCGCTCGCCACGTTGCTGGTCAGTTACTATTGCTAGAAGAAACGTCTTCAAGTGATAAGCCTAACTACGAATCGGTCAATAAATATGTCGTGTACATGTTTTACATTTACGTATTTCTCGCCGAATCTATATTCTCACGCCGACCTATATTGGTCTCTCGCGGAATCTCTATCTCTCGTTATACCGTTGTGAATTACTATTGCTTAGAACGGTTCTAAGTGAAAAGTTTTGACAACGGATCGGTCAATAATTATCTCGTGTACTTATCTCACATTTATATTTACGCATCGCGCACCGAACCTACATAGTTCTCACGCCGAAATATTGATCTTAGGCCGAATCTATAATGGTCTCTCGTCGAATCTATATGAATCTTTCGTCACGCCGATAGTCAGTTACTATTGTTTGGATCGTCCCCCCCAAATGAAAAGTCTGACTATTGAATCGGTTACTAATTGTATCGTGTGGTTGTCTCATATTTACATTTACGTATTTCGCGACAAATCTATATTAGAGCCACGCGGAATTTATATTGGTCCTACTCCAAACCTATATTGGTCTCACGCGGTATCTATATGTATCTCTCGTTACGCCGTTAGTCAATTACTATTGCTCGGAACGGTTCCAAGTGAAAAGTTTTGACTATCGAATCGGTCACTAATTATCTCGTGTATTTATTTCATATTCAACTCCGTATTGTTCTCACGCTGAACATATTTTGACGTCACGTCACACCTATATTAATCTTACGCCAAACCTACATTGGTCTTATGCCGAACCTGTATTGGTCTCACGCCGAACCTGTATTGGTCTCACGCCGAATCTATATTATCTCGCCACACCGCGTAGTGAATTACAATTACTTCGAACGCTTCGAAGTGAAAAGTCTGACTATCCGATCGGACGCCATTTATCTCGTGTACTTACCTCGCATTTGCATTTCATGCCAAACCTATATTTATTTCAAACCGAATCTATATTATCTTTCGCCACTCCGTTGCTGATTACACTCAGCTCTTTACTAACTCGCGTTTGTATCAGGGTGCGATTCCTGACGCTACTAGTTCGGAACGTATTCGTTTAACTGTTAAAGTCGCTCAGCAAAATACGGGTAATTCACGATGCGAGATTGTAATATGATGGAATTTCTGTTTAGTAGTGTTAAAAATCACTAATAAACGGACATTGCATCATTGAACGTTCACAAATTGTGAATTGTCCATATTTTGGAGAGCGAGTTTTGAATAGCCCGTTTCCCTCTTTTCCTTACCTTCGTCTGGTTCAATTGCGCATTTCCCCCCTTTCCTAACATTGGTATGACTGTCGCGTGTATGTGTGGGTTTTTAATATTATTATTTAGCTTTTTATTATCAAGTATGTACTTTCGACATGTTAGGGTGCACTAATCTTTTTGTTTTCAGCACTAACCTTTTTTATTTTAACGATAATACTATCACTAAAAAAAAAGGGTAGGTTATATATATATGAGCCTGTAAGCATGAAAGTAGCGTAAGTCACATCTGAATTGTTTTGAAAATAAGGAGATTTTTAGTTTGGTATTTATGTAAATCGACGTGCGCAGTTATAGACTTAGAAATGTAACTACGTACATAGATTTACATAAATACCAAACGTAAATTCTTCTTTTCAAACAATTCAAATGTGACTTACGCCACTTCCATTCTCACGGGCTCATATAAAACAGTGTGGTGTATAGTTGAAGTCGATTGAAACAGCGAATGGGCATAGTTAGTTGGTCTAAACTCACTCGCCCACCCTACTTTTGTTGGTATAGTTTTGTTATTACATACAAAAAACTATGCAAACATTAATGGGGTGAGGGGGTGTTTTAAAACCAACATAACTTCCTATTCACAATTTGAATTGATTTGAATGTTGTACTACACTATTTTTTTTAAAGCTTCACTTTAAATCGAAAATTTCGAAACCAAATGAGCTTTACTCTAATTGTTCATTTAAAGTAATTCAGTTTTAATTATTTTTATTTAAAAATATATTTTTACTTATATATCATACGAAGTACGTATAAAATATTTTTCAAATAATTTTAATTATTACTAAAATGAGCATATTTAAAATAATTTCAAGTCAGACCAAATGAGCTTAATTTTTTTAAAAATCAAATCAATATTAAGTATTTAAAAAATAATAATTAAATGAAATGAATTTTTTAGTTTCAAATCAAATCAATATTTAGACAAAACCAATTGAGCTTTTTTAACATAAATTTCAAATTTCAAATCAAATTAATTTCAATTTAGAAAAACAATAATCGAATAAAATGAACTTACTGTTTACTAGTTTCAAATCAAATAGATATTAGATTCAATATAAGAGACAACTTTTTTAAATCAAATCAATTTGAATTAAATTAATAAAAAAAAACAATTAAATCAACATGCTGTCTCTCAGTTTCAAATAATATCAATATTAAGTTCAATTTAAGAAAAACAATTATCAATTTTAATAAAATTCGATTATTTTTCAATTTCAAAGTAAAATCACATTTTTCAGGGCGGCACATTACACTTTACAACACCTACACAAACACACACACACACACACATATGTTTTTCTTGTATTTTGCAATGTCCCCAAAACAAGTGCGCGTGATTTAAACCGAATTATGCCCTCCAAGTAATGAAGTAATCAGTATAAAACATTTCAGGTTCGGGTTTTGTTTGCTAATTTAGTTCGCGAGTATACATTGTTTAGGGTTCTTCTGTTAAATTCGGTATGGAACTGCATTTTGGAAATGGAATGGAGGACAAATGAACTGGAGTACAAATGGACAGGAGGACACATGGACTGGAGGACAACGCGAAAGTCATCAATCGGGGTTGTATATCCTAACGTGAATACACCCCGCAACAACAAGTAATTTTTTGCGGTCCGGGTTTCGGTGCGCTTTCTTACCTGTTTCCTAAAATGAATGGTTATATTTTTAGCTATTTTGTTTGGACAGGGTTTTAAGAACAATCGGGTGCGCACCTTAGAAAGAAAATTGTTCCCCTCTTTCTAAAGGATTCGTCGCTTTGGACACACGAACACGGGTGTATTAACCCTCAAGTTGTGCATTAATAGCTCATTTTCCAAAGAGATTTTGAGATATTGGTGTGTTTCTTGGGATGATTGGCATGGCAGCTTTATGTTTGCATAAACTTGGTTTATGGTTTATGGCCAGTTGACTTATAGTGACTGGTCAATTTATTGAAGTAGGTTGATATAAGCTACTTGGTTTGACTGTACCCGGTCCTTTTCTTTAACTTATTTGCGAATTTAATTTAAATTTAACTCGGTTTCGGTTGTAAATTAACTCGGTTTCGGTTGTAAATTCATTCGGTTTCGGTTGTAAGTTAACTCGGTTTCGGATATAATTTAATTAGGGTGTTAGGTATTGTGGCCAGTTGATTATTAAAATCCTTGGCCAATTTATTAAACCACTTTTTGATATCGCCCGGTTTATTATATGGATTATTGTCCAAAAATCTGGATTTAGTTTGCTACTTTATAGCTCTAGTCACTTAATTTTTACGCCAAGATATTTAATATAGTATTAAATAATCATTGTAAACTTTTAAAATGTAAATTTCATTTCATTCACTACTTGGTTAAGTGACTTGCTAGCTTGTTCAAAATAACTTCAATATTATATGCGCAAACAAAATTGACTGTCCTAATAATATTGACATAAACATATTGGATGTACATTCCAATACTTGGCTAATAATGTTTAGCTGAAATCTATAACATAAACTACACTCACACACACCACACCACACCACACCACACCACACAAAATTGGATATATAATGCGCAATTAAATGGACAGTCAATAATATTAACATAAACTTATTGGATGTACATTCCAATACTTGGCTAATGATCTTTAGCCTATGATTGTATATTTATATATGTTTTACACTACACACTACACACACTACATTACACTACACAAACATGCGCCATTAAAGTCAATTAAATTGACATAACCATGTATATGTACATGCTAAAATTCGATAATGTTGTTTCGTTTAATACAACCTCGTACGAATAACTTCAATATTGCAATGCGTAACACAATATTAGTCAATTATACTAATATAAACATGTATAAATACATGTAACAATCAGTCGATATATTTTAGTCTTCAATTATTTAGTTGAAATAAATAGTTGAAGACTGCATATTTATAAATTGAAATATTTTCAATTTCACATAATGCTGCCTGCCAATATTTTTATTTAACTGTATGTATTTTTACTAGTTACTGCTTGCCTAACGTGCAAGTGGTGCTAGTAGGTTCTATTTTATTTTTTGTGTCTGTTTTCCCTTAACTAACCCAACCCCCAAACAATAAACCGCGTCAATAGCCATAGATTTTTCTAAATGTTCGTGTAGATAAATCTAGCTATTATCTAAAACTGCCCGATTTAATTAAGATGCAATTAAATCGGCGGGAGTGGGAGTGATGAATGAAGGATAGTCATACTTCTATCCCACTCCCCCTGCCCGAAGAATTAGTACCTTGACGTGGTGGGCAGGCTTAATCACATTTACATTGAAGATTACATCAATTTTTTTTTATTTCATTCATGCTCTGACGTTGATCATTACATTTTTTTTTAAATTGCACGAATCGATTTGTAACATCAATGTTTACCCTCTGGCAAATTTATCATAGCACTGGCCGTTTTCACTAACTCTCCGTCAATCTCACAGAGAATGACAGAGGGAGCGTTAACACATCCGACATGTACACTTTTATAATGTTTCAGCTTTTTCTGAGAGAATCCGTGCAATTTTAATAGTTTCACGCCAAAGGGTTGATAATGTATCATTATTGACTGTGGAGTACTTCAAATGTGCAAATTATTTGATAACGTATTCAGAATGTACACATGTTTACTTTTTATGTAATGTACGCTTTTGTTGATTATATATTTTAGAACAATATTTCGTATGTCGCTATAATTTGAAGTAACTAAGCTGAGGAAAATTACTGCGATTTTCCGATGTTACTTTTTCGAAGTTTATTTTCCGATTAAAATTTTATTATTTGATTATTCTTCAATGTACATGTGAAACCAAAACTAATTCATTTCAAAATTCCGTATACATTACTATCAAATATGTTTTGATACAGTTTAAACACAGTAGCTTACTTGCTGTTGTAAGTAATTAATTTCGGTATATTTTAATAAATTCAAACTACAAACAGGTTTATGAGTAGAGTATTTAATGCATGAATGTGTGCGAATGAGTAATTATTTTTGCGATTTATATTTTACAATTTGGCTGTATTTCTGCCCCTCTATATGAATATATGTTTCTCGAGAAATTGCCGATTCCTTATATCTCTCCTAGCGCCCTTCGGTTTATTTATACCAATTTGGTCCACCGATCCTTCTCGGTATGTACGCGACCGTGACAAATACATAGTCCTGGTACCAAACCAGGCCGCCACTATGACTATATATATATTTCCCGGAAAATTGCCGGTTTTTTATTTCTCTCCTTGCGCCATTTCGGATTATTGCAAACAATCTGGACTACCGGTCCTTTTCGTAATGTACGCGACCATGACAATTATATAGACCTAGACCAAACCAGGTCACCATTTCGACTATATGTTTCTCGGGAAACTACCGGTTCTTTATATTGCTCCTTGTACTCTTGCGGGTTATTACTACCAATCCAAATTGGTAATTTTCTGAATGTACGCGACAATGACAATTACTTAGACCAAAGCAGGTCTAACTAATGTGAATGTGTCCACGGGGACATTGCCGGTTATTTATATTCCTCTTTGCGCCTTTCGGTTTATTGCTGCCCATGCAGACAACCCATTCGTTTCTTTATGTACGCGAACATAACAAATACTTAGGCCTGGACCAAACCAGGCCACGATTTTGACTATATGTTTCACGGGAAACTACCGGTTCTTTATATCGCTCTTTTGCGGTTTATTGCAATTAATTTGCACATAGGTCTTTTACCGAATGTACGCTACCATGATAATTACTTTGTTCTGGTACCAAACCAGGCCTCCATCGCGACTATATATTTCCCGGGAAATTGCCGGCTCTTTATATCTCTCTTTTTGTACCCTTTCGGTGTATTGGTACATCCGGTATTTTAAGAACGTACGGTAATATATGTGAATTATTATCAGATGGTACTATACCAGTTGACGAGTATTTATTCCCGCGGGAATCGCCGGTTGATTATTACTCGTTGCATCCTATGTGACGCGTCACTACTGAAGCAATTTGCGCATACCTGAATACTGAAACCATTTCCTAATTATAATGGCTTCCAATGACTTATGCATTGGGAAGTTATACTTTGTTGGGGTTCTTTCACGTAGATTGAGTTGATTCGAGTTGAGTTGACTTTCATGGAATTGAGTCGAATTGTATTGTATTCGGTTGTACTTCTGTAATGGAAATTGTTTAAATACGAAATTTTGTTTTTATTATGAGTTTAGTTGTCTTTGAACTTAAGGTGATAATGGTAACTTTTTATAAATTACGTCTGATGGAGTTATTAAAACCGTGGGGGTTACATATATTCAGTTCAAATTAACACTGACTAATGTCTGCATTTAGTTGAGTTGGGTTGATTTCCAACTGGTTGTGTTGTATTGTTTGGGGTCACAGGAAACTTGGCGATGTCCCCACCGTCCAACGGGACTGCCGGGGCTGCCGATATGGTCTCTTACGAGATGATCTGTGGGGCCTCGGGCGTCTCTCGCAATAATCGCGGCTACCACCCTGGCGAGGCTGGTAGTCGTAGTATATGCAGGTAGATTGAACATCCTGGGGTGTTGGATGTGATGAGTAGGAGAGAGGTTGATGTGAATTACGACTACCAAGCTGGCCGAAGGCAATGTGTGTTGGTAGTCGATGTAGAGGAGGGTAGATTGAGCACCCTGGGGGTGAGGTTGGTTGAATAGAGCACTGTTTGTGTGCTGAGTAGGGGAGAGGCAAAGGTGAATTACGGCTACCAAACTGGCCGAAGGCAATGTGTGTTGGTAGTCGATGTAGAAGAGGGTAGATTGAGCACCCTGGGGGTGAGGTTGGTTGATTACAGCACTGTTTGTGTGCTGAGGAAGGGCTGGGCAGAGGTGAATTGGAGCTATCACTCTGGCCCGAGGGCAATGTGTGTTGGTAGCCGATGTAGAATCGGATAGATTGAGCACCCTGGAGTAAGGGTGGTTGAATAGAGCACTGTGTTTGTGCTCAGTAGGGGAGCGGCAGTGGTGAAATCTGGCTATTAACCTGCCTCGAGGGCAGGTGTGTTGGTAGTCGAGGTAGATTCGGATAAATTGAAGATCGTGGGGCGGGGGTAGTTGGATATGCTGCAGCACTGTGTGTCCTTTGGCTTTGAATTTTCCGATGAGTTTTGATTTCTTCTTAGCATGACATAATGTCGGCAATTATAATGGTGTGGTTACGTTTAGTACTTTTACTTTATTAAATATTGTAAACGTGGGGATTTAGGTCCCCTTATCATTTTAAGATCATCTCTGAGAAATGTCCGTCGTTCTTTGTCGAAATGGGTTGAACTTGACAGGCGGCACAAGTGAATTCCGGCTGCCAATCTAGCCGGGAGTACATTGTGTGTTGGTAGCCGATGTGTGCTGAGTAGTCGGCTGTAAATTTTCCGATGAGTTTAGTTTTCTTCTCCTTAGCCTGACATGATGTCAGTGTTTTTAATGAAGTAATTACGTTTAGTAATTTTACTTTTTTAAGTTTTGTGATCGTGGGAAGTTAAGTTTCGCTATTATTTGAAGACGATCTATGGACAATTTCAGTCGTCTGTTGACGAAATAGGTTGAAGTAAAAGGGGTGACACAAGTGAATTTCAGCCACCATTCTGGCCCGAGGGCATTGTATAATGGTTACCGTATGTAGATGCTGGGGATTGAGCATCATGGGGTGCAGATAGTTGGAAGAGTGGAGCACTGGATTCGAGCTGAGTCGACTATGAGTAGATTTCTTTGTTTTTAGTGTGACGTCTTGTTATCGTGTTTAGTTGTGTGTTTATGTTCATACGATATTGGGATAAAATATTGTAATTGCAATATAAAAAATCTATTTTCGTGCAAATCCTTATTATATTTCCCTTGATTATTTTTAATTGTTGTCCGCTCTCTGTGATACATTTATACTCTACGATTTTTACGCGCTGAACCTATATTGCCTATTATGGTTTCATGCCGAATATATATTTATCTCTCGCCACGTGGCTGGTCAGTTACTATTGCTAGAAGAAACGTCTTCAAGTGATAAGTCTAACTACGAATCGGTCAATAAATATGTCGTGTACATGTTTTACATTTACGTATCTCTCGCCGAATCTATATTATTCTCACGCCGACCTATATTGGTCTCTCGTTATACCGTTGTGAATTACTATTGCTTAGAACGGTTCTAAGTGAAAAGTTTTGACAACGGATCGGTGAATAATTATATCTCGTGTACTTATCTCACATTTGTATTTACGCATCGCGCACCGAATCTACATAGTTCTCACGCCGAAATATTGATCTTAGGCCGAATCTATAATGGTCTCTCGTCGAATCTATATGAATCTTTCGTAACGCCGGTAGTCAGTTACTATTGTTTGGATCGTCCCCCCAAATGAAAAGTCTGACTATTGAATTGGTTACTAATTGTATCGTGTGGTTGTCTCATATTTACATTTACGTAATTCGCGACAAATCTATATTAGAGTCACGCGGAATTTATATTGGTCCTACTCCAAACCTATATTGGTCTCACGCGGCATCTATATGTATCTCTCGTTACGCCGGTAGTCAATTACTATTGCTCGGAACGGTTCCAAGTGAAAAGTTTTGACTATCGAATCGGTCACTAATTATCTCGTGTATTTACTTCATATTCAACACCGTATTGTTCTCACGCTGAACATATTTTGACGTCACGTCATACCTATATTAATCTTACGCCAAACCTACATTGGTCTTATGCCGAACCTGTATTGGTCTCACGCCGAATCTATATTATCTCGTCACACCGCGTAGTAAATTACAATTACTTCGAACGCTTCGAAGTGAAAAGTCTGACTATCCGATCGGACGCCATTTATCTCGTGTACTTACCTCGCATTTGCATTTCATGCCAAACCTATATTTATTTCAAACCGAATCTATATTATCTTTCGCCACTCTGTTGCTGATTACACTCAGCTCTTTACTAACTCGCGTTTGTATCAGGGTGCGATTCTTGACGCTACTAGTTCGGAACGTATTCGTTTAACTGTTAAAGTCGCTCAGCAAAATTCGGGTAATTCACGATGCGAGATTGTAAAATGAATTTCTGTTTAGTAGTGTTAAAAATCACTAATAAACGGACATTGCATCATTGAAAATTCACAAATTGTGAATTGTCCATATTTTGGAGAGCGAGTTTCGAATAGCCCGTTTCCCCCCTTTCCTTACCTTCGTCTGGTTCAATTGCGCATTTCCCCCCTTTCCTAACATTGTTGTGACTGTCGCGTGTATGTGCGGGTTTTTAATATTATTATTTAGCTTTTTATTATCAAGTATGTACTTTGGGCATGTTAGGGTGCACTAATCCTTTTATTTTCAGCACTAACCTTTTTTATTTTAGCGATAATACTATCACTAAAATAAAAAAGGGTAGGTTATCATATGAGCATGTAAGCATGAAAGTAGCGTAAGTCACATCTGAATTATTTTGAAAATAAGAAGATTTTTAGTTTGGTATTTACGTAAATCGACGTGCGCAGTTATAGACTTAAAAATGTAACTGCGTACATAGATTTACATAAATACCAAACGTAAATTCTTCTTTTGAAACAATTCAAATGTGAGTTACGCCACTTTCATTCTCACGGGCTCATAAAAAACGATGTGGTGTATAGTTCAAGTCGATTGAAACAGCGAGTGGGCATAGTTAGTTGGTCTGAACTCACTCGCCCACCCTACTTTTGTTGGTATAGTTTTGTTATTACATACAAAAAACTATGCAAACATTAATGGGGTGAGGGGGTGTTTCAAAACCAACATAACTTCCTATTCACAATTTGAATTGATTTGAATGTTGTACTACACTATTTTTTTTAAAGCTTCACTTTAAATCGAAAATTTCGAAATCAAATGAGCTTTACTCTAATTGTTCATTTAAAGTCAATTCAGTTTTAATTACTTTTATTTAAAAATATATTTTTACTTATATATCATACGAAGTACGTATAAAATATTTTTCAAATAATTTTAATTATTACTTAAATGAGCATATTTAAAATAATTTCAAGTCAGACCAAATGAGCTTAATTTTTTTTAAAATCAAATCAATATTAAGTATTTAAAAAATAATAATTAAATGAAATGAATTTTTTAGTTTCAAATCAAATCAATATTTAGACAATAACCAATTGAGCTTTTTTAACATAAATTTGAAATCAAATTAATTTCAATTTAGAAAAACAATAATCGAATAAAATGAACTTACTGTTTACTAGTTTCAAATCAAATGGATATTAGATTCAATATAAGAGACAACTTTTTTAAATCAAATCAATTTGAATTAAATTAATTAAAAAAAAAAATTAAATCAACATGCTGTTTCTCAGTTTCAAATAATATCAATATTAAGTTCAGTTTCAGAAAAACAAGTATCAATTTTAATAAAATTCGATTATTTTTCAATTTCAAAGTAAAATCACATTTTTCAGGGCGGCACATTACACTTTACAACACCTACACAAACACACACACACACACACACACATATGTTTTTCTTGTATTTTGCAATCTCCCCAAAACAAGTGCGCGTGATTTAAACCGAATTATGCCCTCCAAGTAATCAAGTAATCAGTATAAAACATTTCAGGTTCGGGTTTTGTTTGCTAATTTAGTTCGCGAGTATACATTGTTTAGGGTTCTTCTGTTAAATTCGGTATGGAGCTGCATTTTGGAAATGGAATGGCGGACAAATGGACTGGAGTACACATGGACAGGAGGACACATGGACTGGAGGACAACGCGAAAGTCATCAATCGGGGTTGTATATCCTAACGTGAATACACCCCGCAACAACAAGTAATTTTTTGCGGTCCGGGTTTCGGTGCGCTTTCTTACCTGTTTCCTAAAATGAATGGTTATATTTTTAGCCATTTTATTTGGACAGGGTTTTAAGAACAATCGGGTGCGCACCTTAGAAAGAAAATTGTTCCCCTCTTTCTAAAGGATTCATCGTCGCTTTGGACACACGAACACGGGTGTATTAACCCTCAAGTTGTGCATTAATAGCTCATTTTCCAAAGAGATTTTGAGATATTGGTGTGTTTCTTGGGATGATTGGCATGGCAGCTTTATGTTTGCATAAACTTGGTTTATGGTTTATGGCCAGTTGACTTATAGTGGCTGGTCAATTTATTGAAGTAGGTTGATATAAGGTACTTGATTTGACTGTACCCGGTCTTTTTCTTAAACTTAATTGCGGATTTAATTTAAATTTAACTCGGGTTCGGTTGTAAATTAACTCGGTTTCGGTTGTAAATTATTTCGGTTTGGGTTGTAAGGTAACTCGGTTTCGGATATAATTTAATTAGGGTGTTAGGTATTGTGGCCAGTTGATTATTAAAATCCCTGGCCAATTTATTAAATCACTTTTTGATATCGCCCGCTTTATTATATGGATTATTGTCCAAAAATCTGGATTTAGTTTGCTACTTTATAGCTCTAGTCACATAATTTTTACGCCAAGATATTTAATATAGTATTAAATAATCATCGTAAACTTTTAAAATGTAAATTTCATTTCATTCACTACTTGGTTAAGTGACTTGCTAGCTTGTTCAAAATAACTTCAATATTATATGCGCAAACAAAATTGACTGTCCTAATAATATTGACATAAACATATTGGATGTACATTCCAATAGTTGGCTAATAATGTTTAGCTGAAATCTATAAAATAAACTACACTCACACACACCACACCACACCACACCACACAAAATTGGATATATAATGCGCAATTAAATGGACAGTCAATAATATTGACATAAACTTATTGGATGTACATTCCAATACTTGGCTAATGATCTTTAGCCTATGATTGTATATTTATATATGTTTTACACTACACACTACACACACTACATTACACTACACAAACGGTAATATTATAATGCGCCATTAAAGTCAATTAAATTGACATAACCATGTATATATACATGCTAAAATTCGATAATGTTGTTTCGTTTAATACAACCTCGTACGAATAACTTCAATATTGCAATGCGTAAAACAATATTAGTCAATTATACTAATATAAACATGTATAAATACATGTAACAATCAGTCGATATATTTTAGTCTCCAATTATTTAGTTGAAATAAATAGTTGAAGACTGCATATTTATAAATTGAAATATTTTCAATTTCACATAATGCTGCCTGCCAATATTTTTATTTAACTGTATGTATTTTTACTAGTTACTGCTCGCCTAACGTGCGAGTGGTGCTAGGAGGTTCTATTTTATTTTTTGTGTCTGTTTTCCCTTAACTAACCCAACCCCCAAACAATAAACCGCGTCAATAGCCATAGATTTTTCTAAATGTTCGTGTAGATAAATCTAGCTATTATCTAAAACTGCCCGATTTAATTAAGATGCAATTAAATCGGCGGGAGTGGGAGTGATGAATGAAGGATAGTCATACTTCTATCCCACTCCCCCTGCCCGAAGAATTAGTACCTTGACGTGGTGGGCAGGCTTAATCACATTTACATTGAAGATTACATAATTTTTTTTTTATTTCATTCATGCTTTTTTAAATTGCACGAATCGATTTGTAACATCAATGTTTACCCTCTGGCAAATTTATCATAGCACTGGCCGTTTTCACTAACTCTCCGTCAATCTCACAGAGAATGACAGAGGGAGCGTTAACACATCCGACATGTACACTTTTATAATGTTTCAGCTTTTTCTGAGAGAATCCGTGCAATTTTAATAGTTTCACGCCAAAGGGTTGATAATGTATCATTATTATTGACTGTAGAGTACTTCAAATGTGCAAATTATTTGAAAACGTATTCAGAATGTACACATGTTTACTTTTTATGTAATGTACGCTTTTGTTGATTATATATTTTAGAACAATATTTCGTATGCCGCTATAATTTGAAGTAACTAAGCTGAGGAAAATTACTGCGATTTTCCGATGTTACTTTTTCGAAGTTGATTTTCCAATTAAAATTTTATTATTTGATTATTCTTCAATATACATGTGAAACCAAAACTAATTCATTTCAAAATTCCGTATACATTACTATCAAATATGATTTAATACAGTTTAAACACAGTAGCTTACTTGCTGTTGTAAGTAATTAATTTCGGTATATTTTAATAAATTCAAACTACAAACAGGTTTATGAGTAGAGTATTTAATGCATGAATGTGTGTGAATGAGTAATTATGTTTCCAATTTATATTTTACAATTTGGCTGTATTTCTGCCCCTCTATATGAATATATGTTTCTCGAGAAATTGCCGATTCCTTATATCTCTCCTAGCGCCCTTCGGTTTATTTATACCAATTTGGTCCACCGATCCTTCTCGGTATGTACGCGACCGTGACAAATACATAGTCCTGGTACCAAACCAGGCCGCCACTATGACTATATATATATATTTCCCGGAAAATTGCCGGTTCTTTATTTCTCTCCTTGCGCCATTTCGGATTATTGCAAACAATCTGGACTACCGGTCCTTTTCGTAATGTACGCGACCATGACAATTATATAGACCTAGACCAAACCAGGTCATCATTTCGACTATATGTTTCTCGGGAAACTACCGGTTCTTTATATTGCTCCTTGTACTCTTGCGGGTTATTACTACCAATCCAAATTGGTAATTTTCTGAATGTACGCGACAATGACAATTACTTAGACCAAAGCAGGTCACTAATGTGAATGTGTCCACGGGGACGGTTCTTTATGTTCCTCTTTGCGCCCTTTTGGTTTATTGCTACCCATGCAGACAACCCATCCGTTTCTTTATGTACGCGATCATAACAATTATTTAGGCCTGGAACAAACCAGGCCACCATTTCGAGTATATGTTTCTCGGGAAACTACCGGTTTTTTATATCGCTCCTTGCACCTCTGCGGTTTATTGCTATCAATTTGGGACAACCGGTTCTTTACTGAAAGTACGCGACCATGATAATTACTTTGTCTGGTACTAAACCAGACCACCATCGCGTCTATATATTTCCCGGGAAATTGTCGGCTCTTTATATCTCTCTTTTTGTACCCTTTCGGTGTATTGGTACATCCGGTATTTAAAAAACGTACGGTAATATATATGTTTGTTATTATCAGCTGGTATTATACCAGTTGCGGAAACCGCCGGTTGATAATTGCTCGTTGCGCCCTATGTAGCGCCTCACTATTGAAGCAATGCGTGCATAGGTGAATAGTGAAACAATTTCCTAATTATAATGGCTTCTAATGACTTTTATGTATTGGAAAGTTATGCTTTTGTTGGGGTTCTTCCACGTGGATTGACTTGGTTCGAGTTGGGTTGACTTACTTCCATGGAGTTGAGTCGAGTTATATTGGATTGGGTCGTACTTCTGTAATAGATTTTGTTTAAATAAGAAATTTGGTTTTTACTATGAGTTTATTTTTATTCAACTAATAGGTGATAATATCATATTGGTAACTTTTTATAAATTACGTCTGATGGAGTTAAAGACGTGGGGGTACATATATTCAGTTCAAATAAACACTGACTAATGTTTGCATTAGTTGAGTTGGCTTGATTTCCACCTGGTTGTGTTGTATTGTCTGGAATAACAGGGGACTTGGCTATGTCTCCACCGCCGCCAACGGGGCTGCCGATGTGGTCTCTTGCGAGATGATTTGCGGGGCCTCGGGCAGCTCTCGCAATAATCGCGGCTACCACCCTGGCTAGGCTGGTAGCCGAAGTAGATGCAGGTAGATTAAGCATCCTGGGGTGCTTATGTGATGGGTAGGGGAGCGGCAGAGGTGAATTACGGCTACCAAACTGGCCGAGGGCAATGTGTGTTGGTAGTCGATGTAGAAGAGGGTAGATTGAGCACCCTGGGGGTGACGTTGGTTGAATACAGCACTGGTTATGTGCTGAGTAAGGGAGCGGCGAGGTGAATTTGGGCTACCAACGTGGCCCACGGGCAATGTGTGTTGGTAGCCGATGCAGAAGCGGGTAGATTGAGCACCCTGGGGGTGAGGTTGGTTGAATAGAGCACTGTTTGTGTGCTGAGTAGGGGAGAGGCAAAGGTGAATTACGGCCACCAAACTGGCCGAAGGCAATGTGTGTTGGTAGTCGATGTAGAAGAGGGTAGATTGAGCACCCTGGGGGTGAGGTTGGTTGATTACAGCACTGTTTGTGTGCTGAGGAAGGGCTGGGCAGAGGTGAATTGGAGCTATCACTCTGGCCCGAGGGCAATGTGTGTTGGTAGCCGATGTATAATCGGATAGATTGAGCACCCTGGAGTAAGGGTGGTTGAATAGAGCACTGTGTGTGTGCTCAGTAGGGGAGCGGCAGTGGTGAAATCTGGCTATTAACCTGCCTCGAGGGTGTGTTGGTAGCCGAGGTAGATTCGGATAAATTGAAGATCGTGGGGCGGGGGTAGTTGGATACGCTGCAACACTGTGTGTCCTTTGGATTTCGATTTTCCGATGAGTGTTGACTTCTTCTTAGCATGACATGATGTCGGCAATTTTAATGGTGTGATTGCGTTTAGTACTTTTACTTTATCAAATATTGTAAACGTGGGGATTTAGGTCCCCTTATCATTTTAAGATCATCTCTGAAAAAATGTCCGTCGTTCTTTGTCGAAATTTGTTGAACTTGACGGGCGGCACAAGTGAATTCCGGCTGCCAATCTAGCCGGGAGTACATTGTGTGTTGGTAGCCGATGTGTGCTGAGTAGTCGGCTGTAAATTTTCCGATGAGTTTAGTTTTCTTCTTCTTAGCCTGACATGATGTCAGTGTTTTTAATGAAGTAATTACGTTTAGTAATTTTACTTTTTTAAGTTTTGTGATCGTGAGAAGTTAAGTCTCGCTATTATTTGAAGACAATCTATGGACAATTTCAGTCGTCTGTTGACGAAATAGGTTGAAGTAAAAGGGGTGTCAGTGAATTTCAGCCACCATCCTGGCCCGAGGGCATTGTATAATGGTAACCGATGTAGCTGCGGGGGATTGAGCATCATGGGGTGCGGATAGTTGAGTGGAGCACTGTATTCGATCTGAGTCGACTATGAGTTAGATTTCTTTCTTTTTAGTGTGACGTCTTGTTATCGTGTTTAGTTGTGTGTTTATGTTCATACGAAATTGGGATAAAATATTGTAATTGCAATGTAAAAATCTATTTCCATGCAAATCCTTATTATATTTCCATTGATTATTTTTAATTGTTGTCCGCTCTCTGTGATACATTTATACTCTACGATTTTAACGCGCCGAACCTAAATTGCCTATAATGGTTTCATGCCGAATATATATTTATCGCTCGCTACGTTGCTGGTCAGTTACTATTGCTAGAAGAAACATCTTCAAGTGATAAGTCTAACTACGAATCGGTCAATAAATATGTCGTGTACATATTTTACATTTACGTATCTCTCGCCGAATCTATATTATTCTCACGCCGACCTATATTGGTCTCTCGCGGAACCTGTATTTATCTCTCGTTATACCGTTGTGAATTACTATTGCTTAGAACGGTTCTAAGTGAAAAGTCTTGACAACGAATCGGTCATTAATTATCTCGTGTACTTATCTCACATTTGTATTTACGCGTCGCGCGCCGAACCTATATAGTTCTCACGCCGAAATATCGATCTTAGGCCGAATCTATAATGGTCTCTCGTCGAATCTATATGAATCTTTCGTCACGCCGGTAGTCAGTTACTATTGTTTGGATCGTCCCCCCAAATGAAAAGTCTGACTATTGGATCGGTTACTAATTATGTCGTGTGGTTGTCTCATATTTACATTTACGTATCTCGCGACAAATCTATATTAGAGCCACGCGGAATTTATATTGGTCCTACTCCAAACCTATATTGGTCTCACGCGGTATCTATATGTATCTCTCGTTACGCCGTTAGTCAATTACTATTGCTCGGAACGGTTCCAAGTGAAAAGTTTTGACTATCGAATCGGTCACTAATTATCTCGTGTATTTACTTCATATTCAACTCCGTATTGTTCTCACGCTGAACATATTTTGACGTCACGTTAAACCTATATTAATCTTACGCCAAACCTACATTGGTCTTATGCCTAACCTGTATTGGTCTCACGCCGAATCTATATTATCTCGCCACACCGCGTAGTCAGTTACAATTGCTTCGAACGCTTCGAAGTGAAAAGTCTAACTATATGATCGATCGCCATTTATCCCGTGTACTTACCTCACATTTGCAATTCATGCCAAACCTATATTTATTTCAATCCGAATCTATATTATCTCTCACCACGCCGGTACTGATTTCACGCAGCTCTGTACTAACTCGCGTCTGTATCAGGGTGCGATTCCTGACACCACTCGTACGGAACGTATCGTTTAACTGTCAAAGTCGTTCCGCAAAATACGGATAATTCACGATGGGAGATTGTAAAATGATGGAATTTCTGTTTATTAGCGTTAAAAATCACTAATAAACCGACATTGCATCATTGAACGTTCACAAATAGTGAATTGTTCATATTTTGTAGAGTGAGTTTACCTTTTTCGGAATACTTTCAATACCCGCCCCCTGGCCCTCCTTTGAAACCCATCTCGGCCTTGCTGATGCTTTATGCTCTGACAAGACCGTCAGCCCGTTTCCCCTTTTTCCTTACCTTCGTCTGATTCAATTGCGCATTGTTTGACAGTAATATTTCTTTCCTAACATCGTTCTGACCGTCTCGTGTATGTGTGGGTTTTTAATATTATTATTTAGCTTTTTATTATCAAGTATGTACTTTCGGCATGTTAGGGTGCACTAATCTTTTTGTTTTCAGCACTAACCTTTTTTATTTTAGCGATAACTCTATCACTAAAATAAAAAAGGGTAGATTATCATATGAGCCAGTAAGCATGAAAGTAGCGTAAGTCACATCTGAATTGTTTTGAAAATAAGAAGATTTTTAGTTTGGTATTTATGTAAATCGACGTGCGCAGTTACAGACTTTCATAAATAAAAATGTAACTACGTACATTGATTTACATAAATACCAAACGTAAATTCTTCATTTCAAACAATTCAAATGTGAGTTACGCCACTTTCATTCTCACGGGCTCATAAAAAACAATGTGGTGTATAGTTCAAGTCGATTGAAACAGCGAATGGGCATAGCTTAGTTGGTCTGAACTCACTCGCCCACCCTACTTTTGTTGGTATAGTTTTGTTATTACATACAAAAAACTATGCAAACAATAATGGGATGAGGGGGTATTTCAAAACCAACATAACTTCCTATTCACAATTTGAATTGATTTGAATGTAGTACTACACTATTTTTTTTAAAGCTTCACTTTAAATCGAAAATATCGAAATCAAATGAGCTTTACTCTAATAGTTCATTTAAAGTCAAAGTCAATTCAGTTTTAATTATTTTTATTTAAAAATATATTTTTATTTATATATCATACGAAGTACGTATAAAATATTTTTCAAATAATTTTAATTATTACTTAAATGAGCATATTTAAAATAATTTCAAGTCAGACCAAATGAGCTTAAATTTTTTTTAAATCAAATCAATATTTAGTATTTCAAAAATAATAATTAAATAAAATGAATTTTTTAGTTTCAAATCAAATCAATATGTAGACAAAAACCAATTGAGCTTTTTTAACATAAATTTCAAATTTCAAATCAAATTAATTTCAATTTAGAAAAACAATAATCGAATAAAATGAACTTACTGTTTACTAGTTTCAAATCAAATAGATATTAGATTCAATATAAGAAACAACTTTTTTAAATCAAATCAATTTGAATTAAATTAATAAAAAAAACAATTAAATCAACATGCTGTTTCTCAGTTTCAAATAATATCAATATTAAGTTCAATTTAAGAAAAACAATTATCAATTTTAATAAAATTCGATTATTTTTCAATTTCAAAGTAAAATCACATTTTTCAGGGCGGCACATTACACTTTACAACACCTACACAAACACACACACACACACACACATATGTTTTTCTTGTATTTTGCAATCTCCCCAAAACAAGTGCGCGTGATTTAAACCGAATTATGCCCTCCAAGTAATCAAGTAATCAGTATAAAACATTTCAGGTTCGGGTTTTGTTTGCTAATTTAGTTCGCGAGTATACATTGTTTAGGGTTCTTCTGTTAAATTCGGTATGGAACTGCATTTTGGAAATGGAATGGAGGACAAATGGACTGGAGTACAAATGGACCGGAGGACACATGGACTGGAGGACAACGCGAAAGTCATCAATCGGGGTTGTATATCCTAACGTGAATACACCCCGCAACAACAAGTAATTTTTTGCGGTCCGGGTTTCGGTGCGCTTTCTTACCTGTTTCCTAAAATGAATGGTTATATTTTTAGCCATTTTATTTGGACAGGGTTTTAAGAACAATCGGGTGCGCACCTTAGAAAGAAAATTGTTCCCCTCTTTCTAAAGGATTCATCGTCGCTTTGGACACACGAACACGGGTGTATTAACCCTCAAGTGGTGCATTAATAGCTCATTTTCCAAAGAGATTTTGAGATATTGGTGTGTTTCTTGGGATGATTGGCATGGCAGCTTTATGTTTGCATAAACTTGGTTTATGGTTTATGGCCAGTTGACTTATACTGGCTGGTCAATTTATTGAAGTAGGTTGATATAAGGTACTTGATTTGACTGTACCCGATCTTTTTCTTTAACTTATTTGCGAATTTAATTTAAATTTAACTCGGTTTCGGTTGTAAATTAACTCGGTTTCGGTTGTAAATTAATTCGGTTTCGGTTGTAAGTTAACTCGGTTTCGGATATAATTTAATTAGGGTGGTCTTGTGGCCAGTTGATTATTAAAATCCCTGGCCAATTTATTAAACCACTTTTTGAAATCGCCAGGTTTATTATATGGATTATTGTCCAAAAATCTGGATTTAGTTTGCTACTTTATAGCTCTAGTCACTTAATTTTTACGCCAAGATATTTAATATAGTATTAAATAATCATTGTAAATTTTTAAAATGTAAATTTCATTTCATTCACTACTTGGTTAAGTGACTTGCTAGCTTGTTCAAAATAACTTCAATATTATATGCGCAAACAAAATTGACTGTCCTAATAATATTGACATAAACATATTGGATGTACATTCCAATACTTGGCTAATAATGTTTAGCTGAAATCTATAACATAAACTACACTCACACACACACCACACCACACCACACCACACCACACCACACCACACCACACCACACCACACCACACCACACCACACCACACAAAATTGGATATATAATGCGCAATTAAATGGACAGTCAATAATATTAACATAAACTTATTGGATGTACATTCCAATACTTGGCTAATGATCTTTAGCCTATGATTGTATATTTATATATGTTTTACACTACACACACTACATTACACTACACAAACATGCGCCATTAAAGTCAATTAAATTGACATAACCATGTATATATACATGCTAAAATTCGATAATGTTGTTTCGTTTAATACAACCTCGTACGAATAACTTCAATATTGCAATGCGTAGCACAATATTAGTCAATTATACTAATATAAACATGTATAAATACATGTAACAATCAGTCGATATATTTTAGTCTTCAATTATTTAGTTGAAATAAATAGTTGAAGACTGCATATTTATAAATTGAAATATTTTCAATTTCACATAATGCTGCCTGCCAATATTTTTATTTAACTGTATGTATTTTTACTAGTTACTGCTCGCCTAACGTGCGAGTGGTGCTAGTAGGTTCTATTTTATTTTTTGTGTCTGTTTTCCCTTAACTAACCCAACCCCCAAACAATAAACCGCGTCAATAGCCATAGATTTTTCTAAATGTTCGTGTAGATAAATCTAGCTATTATCTAAAACTGCCCGATTTAATTAAAATGCAATTAAATCGGCGGGAGTGGGAGTGATGAATGAAGGATAGTCATACTTCTATCCCACTCCCCCTGCCCGAAGAATTAGTACCTTGACGTGGTGGGCAGGCTTAATCACATTTACATTGAAGATTACATCATTTTTTTTTTATTTCATTCATGCTCTGACGTTGATCATTACATTTTTTTTTTAAATTGCACGAATCGATTTGTAACATCAATGTTTACCTTCTGGCAAATTTATCATAGCACTGGCCGTTTGCAATAACTCTCCGTCAATCTCACAGAGAATGACAGAGGGAGTGTTAACACATCCGACAGGTACACCTGAGTCCACTTTTATAATGTTTCAGCTCTTTCTGAGAGAATCCGTGCAATTTTAATAGTTCCATGCCAAAGGGTTGATAATGTATCATTTTTGACTGTAGAGTACTTCAAATGTGCAAATTATTTGAAAACGTATTCAGAATGTACACATGTTTACTTTTTATGTAATGTACGCTTTTGTTGATTATATATTTTAGAACAATATTGCGTATGTCGCTATAATTTGAAGTAACTAAGCTGAGGAAAATTACTGCGATTTTCCGATGTTACTTTTTCGAAGTTTATTTTCCGATTAAAATTTTATTATTTGATTATTCTTCAATGTACATGTGAAACCAAAACTAATTCATTTCAAAATTCCGTATACATTACTATCAAATATGATTTAATACAGTTTAAACACAGTAGCTTACTTGCTGTTGTAAGTAATTAATTTCGGTATATTTTAATAAATTCAAACTACAAACAGGTTTACGAGTAGAGTATTAAATGCATGAATGTGTGTGACTGAGTAATTAGTTTTTCAATTTATATTTTACAATTTGGCTGTATTTCTGCCCCTCTATATGAATATATGTTTCTCGAGAAATTGCCGATTCCTTATATCTCTCCTAGCGCCCTTCGGTTTATTTATACCAATTTGGTCCACCGATCCTTCTCGGTATGTACGCGACCGTGACAAATACATAGTCCTGGTACCAAACCAGGCCGCCACTATGACTATATATATTTCCCGGAAAATTGCCGGTTCTTTATTTCTCTCCTTGCGCCATTTCGGATTATTGCAAACAATCTGGACTACCGGTCCTTTTCGTAATGTACGCGACCATGACAATTATATAGACCTAGACCAAACCAGGTCACCATTTCGACTATATGTTTCTCGGGAAACTACCGGTTCTTTATATTGCTCCTTGTACTCTTGCGGGTTATTACTACCAATCCAAATTGGTAATTTTCTGAATGTACGCGACAATGACAATTACTTAGACCAAAGCAGGTCACTGATGTGAATGTGTCCACGGGGACATTGCCGGTTCTTTATGTTCCTCTTTGCGCCCTTTCGGTTTATTGCTACCCATGCAGACAACCCATCCGTTTCTTTATGTACGCGATCATAACAATTACGTAGGCCTGGACCAAACCAGGCCACCATTTCGACTATATGTTTCTCGGGAAACTACCGGTTTTTATATCGCTCTTTGCACCTTTGCGGTTTATTGCTATCAATTTGGGACAACCGGTTCTTTACTGAATGTACGCGACCATGATAATTACAATGATCTGGTACTAAACCAGACCTCCATCGCGTCTATATATTTCCCGGGAAATTGTCGGCTCTTTATATCTCTCTTTTTGTACCTTTTCGGTGTATTGGTACATCGGGTATTTAAAGAACGTACGGTAATATATATGTGTGTTATTATCAGCTGGTATTATACCAGTTGCGGAAACCGCCGGTTGATTATTGCTCGTTGCGCCCTATGTAGCGCCTCACTATTGAAGCAATGCGTGCATAAGTGAATAGTGAAACAATTTCCTAATTATAATGGCTTCTAATGACTTTTATGTATTGGAAAGTTATGCTTTTGTTGGGGTTCTTCCACGTGGATTGACTTGGTTCGAGTTGGGTTGACTTACTTCCATGGAGTTGAGTCGAGTTATATTGGATTGGGTCGTACTTCTGTAATAGATTTTGTTTAAATAAGAAATTTGGTTTTTACTATGAGTTTATTTTTATTCAACTAATAGGTGATAATATCATATTGGTAACTTTTTATAAATTACGTCTGATGGAGTTAAAGACGTGGGGGTACATATATTCAGTTCAAATAAACACTGACTAATGTTTGCATTAGTTGAGTTGGCTTGATTTCCACCTGGTTGTGTTGTATTGTCTGGAATAACAGGGGACTTGGCTATGTCTCCACCGCCGCCAACGGGGCTGCCGATGTGGTCTCTTGCGAGATGATTTGCGGGGCCTCGGGCAGCTCTCGCAATAATCGCGGCTACCACCCTGGCTAGGCTGGTAGCCGAAGTAGATGCAGGTAGATTAAGCATCCTGGGGTGCTTATGTGATGGGTAGGGGAGCGGCAGAGGTGAATTACGGCTACCAAACTGGCCGAGGGCAATGTGTGTTGGTAGTCGATGTAGAAGAGGGTAGATTGAGCACCCTGGGGGTGACGTTGGTTGAATACAGCACTGGTTATGTGCTGAGTAAGGGAGCGGCGAGGTGAATTGGGGCTACCAACGTGGCCCACGGGCAATGTGTGTTGGTAGCCGATGCAGAAGCGGGTAGATTGAGCACCCTGGGGGTGAGGTTGGTTGAATAGAGCACTGTTTGTGTGCTGAGTAGGGGAGAGGCAAAGGTGAATTACGGCTACCAAACTGGCCGAAGGCAATGTGTGTTGGTAGTCGATGTAGAAGAGGGTAGATTGAGCACCCTGGGGGTGAGGTTGGTTGATTACAGCACTGTTTGTGTGCTGAGGAAGGGCTGGGCAGAGGTGAATTGGAGCTATCACTCTGGCCCGAGGGCAATGTGTGTTGGTAGCCGATGTAGAATCGGATAGATTGAGCACCCTGGAGTAAGGGTGGTTGAATAGAGCACTGTGTGTGTGCTCAGTAGGGGAGAGGCAGTGGTGAAATCTGGCTATTAACCTGCCTCGAGGGCAGGTGTGTTGGTGGCCGAGGTAGATTCGGATAAATTGAAGATCGTGGGGCGGGGGTAGTTGGATACGCTGCAGCACTGTGTGTCCTTTGGCTTTGGATTTTCCGAAGAGTTTTGATTTCTTCTTAGCATGACATAATGTCGGCAATTTTAATGGTAAATATTGTAAACGTGGGGATTTAGGTCCCCTTATCATTTTAAGATCATCTCTGAAAAAATGTCAGTCGTTCTTTGTCGAAATTTGTTGAACTTGACAGGCGGCACAAGTGAATTCCGGCTGCCAATCTAGCCGGGAGTACATTGTGTGTTGGTAGCCGATGTGTGCTGAGTAGTCGGCTGTAAATTTTCCGATGAGTTTAGTTTTCTTCTCCTTAGCCTGACATGATGTCAGTGTTTTTAATGAAGTAATTACGTTTAGTAATTTAACTTTTTTAAGTTTTGTGATCGTGGGAAGTTAAGTTTCGCTATTATTTGAAGACGATCTATGGACAATTTCAGTCGTCTGTTGACGAAATAGGTTGAAGTAAAAGGGGTGACAGAAGTGAATTTCAGCCACCATCCTGGCCCGAGGGCATTGTATAATGGTAACCGTATGTAGATGCGGGGGATTGAGCATCATGGGGTGCAGATAGTTGGAAGAGTGGAGCACTGTATTCGAGCTGAGTCGACTATGAGTTTAGATTTCTTTGTTTTTAGTGTGACGTCTTGTTATCTTGTTTAGTTGTGTGTTTATGTTCATACGATATTGGGATAAAATATTGTAATTGCAATATAAAAAATCTATTTTCGTGCAAATCCTTATTATATTTTCCTTAATTATTTTTAATTGTTATCCGCTCTCTGTGATACATTTATAGTCTACGATTTAACGCGCTGAACCTATATTGCCCATTATGGTTTCATGCCGAATATATATTTATCGCTCGCCACGTGGCTGGTCAGTTACTATTGCTAGAAGAAACGTCTTCATGTGATAAGTCTAACTACGAATCGGTCAATAAATATGTCGTGTACATGTTTTACATTTACGTATCTCTCGCCGAATCTATATTATTCTCACGCCGACCTATATTGGTCTCTCGCGGAATCTCTATTTATCTCTCGTTATACCGTTGTGAAATACTATTGCTTAGAACGGTTCTAAGTGAAAAGTTTTGACAACGGATCGGTCAATAATTATCTCGTGTACTTATCTCACATTTGTATTTACGCATCGCGCACCGAACCTATATAGTTCTCACGCCGAAATATTGATCTTAGGCCGAATCTATAATGGTCTCTCGTCGAATCTATATGAATCTTTCGTCACGCCGGTAGTCAGTTACTATTGTTTGGATCGTCCCCCCAAATGAAAAGTCTGACTATTGAATCGGTTACTAATTGTATCGTGTGGTTGTCTCATATTTACATTTACGTAATTCGCGACAAATCTATATTAGAGCCACGCGGAATTTATATTGGTCCTACTCCAAACCTATATTGGTCTCACGCGGCATCTATATGTATCTCTCGTTACGCCGGTAGTCAATTACTATTGCTCGGAACGGTTCCAAGTGAAAAGTTTTGACTATCGAATCGGTCACTAATTATCTCGTGTATTTACTTCATATTCAACACCGTATTGTTCTCACGCTGAACATATTTTGACGTCACGTCATACCTATATTAATCTTACGCCAAACCTACATTGGTCTTATGCCGAACCTGTATTGGTCTCACGCCGAATCTATATTATCTCGCCACACCGCGTAGCAAATTACAATTACTTCGAACGCATCGAACTGAAAAGTCTGACTATCCGATCGGACGCCATTTATCTCGTGTACTTACCTCGCATTTGCATTTCATGCCAAACCTATATTTATTTCAATCCGAATCTATATTATCTTTCGCCACTCTGTTGCTGATTACACTCAGCTCTTTACTAACTCGCGTTTGTATCAGGGTGCGATTCCTGACACTACTCGTTCGGAACGTATTCGTTTAACTGTCAAAGTCGTTCCGCAAAATACGGGTAATTCACGATGCGAGATTGTAATATGATGGAATTTCTGTTTAGTAGTGTTAAAAATCACTAATAAACGGACATTGCATCATTGAACGTTCACAAATTGTGAATTGTCCATATTTTGGAGAGCGAGTTTCGAATAGCTCGTTTCCTCCTTTTCCTTACCTTCGTCTGGTTCAATTGCGCATTTCCCCCCTTTCCTAACATTTGTGTGACTGTCGCGTGTATGTGTGGGTTTTTAATATTATTATTTAGCTTTTTATTATCAAGTATGTACTTTCGGCATGTTAGGGTGCACTAATCTTTTTGTTTTCAGCACTAACCTTTTTTATTTTAGCGATAACTCTATCACTAAAATAAAAAAGGGTAGGTTATCATATGAGCCTGTAAGCATGAAAGTAGCGTAAGTCACATCTGAATTGTTTTGAAAATAAGAAGATTTTTAGTTTGGTATTTATGTAAATCGACGTGCGCAGTTACAGACTTTCATAAATAAAAATGTAACTACGTACATTGATTTACATAAATACCAAACGTAAATTCTTCATTTCAAACAATTCAAATGTGAGTTACGCCACTTTCATTCTCACTGGCTCATATAAAACAGTGTGGTGTATAGTTGAAGTCGATTGAAACAGCGAATGGGCATAGTTAGTTGGTCTGAACTCACTCGCCCACCCTACTTTTGTTGGTATAGTTTAGTTATTACATACAAAAAAACTATGCAAACAATAATGGGATGAGAGGGTGTTTCAAAACCAACATAACTTCCTATTCACTATTTGAATTGATTTGAATGTTGTACTACACTATTTTTTTAAAGCTTCACTTTAAATCGAAAATATAGAAATCAAATGAGCTTTACTCTAATGGCTCAAATAAAGTAAATTCAATTTGAATTATTTTTATTTAAAAATATATTTTTACTTAAATATCAAATACCAAATGAGCTTACATTTTTTTAGAAACAAATCAATATTAAGTGTATTATATATATATATATATATATATATATATATATATATATATATATATATATATATATATGTAAAATAATAATTAAATGAAATGAATTTACTGTTTTTTTAGTTTCAAATCAAATCAATATTAAGTCAATTTAAGAAAACCAAATCAGCTATTTTACTTAAATAAGGAATCAAATCAATTTTAGATAAGTTAAATTAAAAAAATATCAATGAAATAAAATGAACTTAATGTTTCTTGGTTTCATATCAAATCAATATTAACTTCAATATAAGAAACTAATCAATTATTTCAATTTCAAATCAATTTTAATTAAGTTTAATTTAAACATAAACAATAATCGTATAAAATGAACTCACTGTTCACTAGTTTCAAATCAAATTGATATTAGGTTCAATATAAGAAACAAATCAACTTTTTTTTAGATTTTAAATCAAATCAATTTGAATTACATTCATTAAAAGAAAACAATTAAATCAAATGAACTTAGTGTTTTTCAGTTTTAAATCTAATCAATATTAAGTTTGATATAAGAAGCAAATAAAAGTACTGTTTTTAGTTCAATTAAAAAAAATCAATTTTAATCAAATGAACTTTCTGTTTCTCAGTTTCAAATAATATCAATATTAAGTTCAATTTAAGAAAAACAAATATCATTTTCAATTAAATACGATTATTTTTTAAATTTCAAAGTAAAATCACATTTTTCAGGGCGGCACATTACACTTTACAACACCTACACAAACACACACACACACACACACACACACACATATATGTTTTTCTTGTATTTTGCAATGTCCCCAAAACAAGTGCGCGTGATTTAAACCGAATTATGCCCTCCAAGTAATCAAGTAATCAGTATAAAACATTTCAGGTTCGGGTTTTCTTTGCTAATTTAGTTCGCGAGTATACATTGTTTAGGGTTCTTCTGTTAAATTCAGTATGGAACTGCGTTTTGGAAATGGAATGGAGGACAAATGGACTGAAGTACAAATGGACAGGAGGACACATGGACTGGAGGACAACACGAAAGTCATCAATCGGGGTTGTATATCCTAACGTGAATACACCCCGCAACAACAAGTAATTTTTTTGCGGTCCGGGTTTCGGTGCGCTTTCTTACCTGTTTCCTAAAATGAATGGTTATATTTTTAGCCATTTTGTTTGGACAGGGTTTTAAGAACAATCGCGTGCGCACCTTAGAAAGAAAATTGTTCCCCTCTCTCTGAAGGATTCGTCGCTTTGGACACACGAACACGGGTGTATTAACCCTCAAGTTGTGCATTAATAGCTCATTTTCCAAAGAGATTTTGAGATATTGGTGTGTTTCTTGGGATGATTGGCATGGCAGCTTTATGTTTGCATAAACTTGGTTTATGGTTTATGGCCAGTTGACTTATAGTGGCTGGTCAATTGATTGAAGTAGGTTGATATAAGGTACTTGATTTGACTGTACCCGGTCTTTTTTTTTAACTTATTTGCGAATTTAATTTAAATTTAACTCGGTTTCGGTTGTAAATTAACTCGGTTTCGGTTGTAAGTTAACTCGGTTTCGGGTCTAATTTATTTTTTAGGGTGTTAAGTATTGTGGCCAGTTGATTATTAAAATCCCTGGCCAATTTATTAAATCACTTTTTGATATCGCCCGCTTTATTATATGGATTATTGTCCAAAAATCTTGATTTAGCTTGCTACTTTATAGCTTGGGTCACTTAATTTTTACGCCAAGATATTTAATATAGCATTAAATAATCATTGTAAACTTTTAAAATACAAATTTCATTTCATTCACTACTTGGTTAAGTGATTTGCTAGCTTGTTCAAAATAACTTCAATATTATATGCGCAAACAAAATTGACTGTCCTAATAATATTGACATAAACAAATTGGATGTACATTCCAATAGTTGGCTAATAATGTTTAGCTGAAATCTATAAAATAAACTACACTCACACACACCACACCACACCACACCACACCACACCACACCACACCACACAAAATTGGATATATAATGCGCAATTAAATGGACAGTCAATAATATTGACATAAACTTATTGGATGTACATTCCAATACTTGGCTAATGATCTTTAGCCTATGATTGTATATTTATATATGTTTTACACTACACACTACACACACTACATTACACTACACAAACGGTAATATTATAATGCGCCATTAAAGTCAATTAAATTGACATAACCATGTATATGTACATGCTAAAATTCGATAATGTTGTTTCGTTTAATACAACCTCGTACGAATAACTTCAATATTGCATTGCGTAACACAATATTAGTCAATTATACTAATATAAACATGTATAAATACATGTAACAATCGGTTAATATATTTTAGTCTCCAATTATTTAGTTGAAATAAATAGTTGAAGACTGCATATTTATAAATTGAAATATTTTCAATTTCACATAATGCTGCCTGCCAATATTTTTATTTAACTGTATGTATTTTTACTAGTTACTGCTCGCCTAACGTGCGAGTGGTGCTAGTAGGTTCTATTTTATTTTTTGTGTCTGTTTTCCCTTAACTAACCCAACCCCCAAACAATAAACCGCGTCAATAGCCATAGATTTTTCTAAATGTTCGTGTAGATAAATCTAGCTATTATCTAAAACTGCCCGATTTAATTAAGATGCAATTAAATCGGCGGGAGTGGGAGTGATGAATGAAGGATAGTCATACTTCTATCCCACTCCCCCTGCCCGAAGAATTAGTACCTTGACGTGGTGGGCAGGCTTAATCACATTTACATTGAAGATTACATCAATTTTTTTTATTTCATTCATGCTCTGGCGTTAATCATTACATTTTTTTTTAAATTGCACGAATCGATTTGTAACATCAATGTTTACCCTCTGGCAAATTTATCATAGCACTGGCAGTTTTCACTAACTCTCCGTCAATCTCACAGAGAATGACAGAGGGAGCGTTAACACATCCGACATGTACACCTGAGTCCACTTTTATAATGTTTCAGCTTTTTCTGAGAGAATCCGTACAATTTTAATTGTTTAACGCCAAAGGGTTGATAATTAATCATTATTGACTGTAGAGTACTTCAAATGTGCAAATTATTTGATAACGTATTCAGATTGTACACATGTGTTCAGTTTTTATGTAATGTACGCTTTTGTTGATTATAATTTTAGAACAAAATTTCGTATGTCTATAATTTTTTTTTCTATAACTAGACTGAGGAAAATTATTGCGATTTTCCGATGTTATTTTTTCGAAGTTTATTTTCCGATTAAAATTTTATTATTTGATTATTCTTCAATGTACATGTGAAACCAAAACTAATTCATTTCAATATTCCGTATACATTACTATCAAATATGATTTGATACAGTTTAAACACAGTAGCTTACTTGCTGTTGTAATTCATTTATTCCGGTATATTTTAAATTCAAAATACAACAGGTTTACAAGTAGAGTATTTATTATTATTATTATTATATATTAAATGTTTAAATTTATTGTAATGTACGCCTTTGCTGACTATGTAATTAACTTGCTTAAAATGAACCATCGAAATTTTTGTTACTATTTTTTCGACTTATTTTAGCTCAATCTATAAATAAGATTGATATATATATATATATATATATATATATCTATATATATATATATATCTATATATATATATATATATATATATATCTATATATATATATATCTATATATATATATATATATATATATATATATATATATATATATATATATATCAATCTTATTTATAGATTGAGCTAAAATAAGTCGAAAAAATAGTAACAAAAATTTCGATGGTTCATCTTAAGCAAGTTAATTACATAAATCGATAAGTTTAAGTCGAGTTGACTATGTGATGTGATTTGGCGAGTAGCCCTTTAGAAGTTTCTTTTTCGGAATGTTATATAATAGATTTGATAATCTAAAAGGGACTTTCAATTTACCATTTTTGTAAAACCCGAAATAGTGGCTTTTCACTCGCCTCGTTTATAAATTTTCTTGTACATTTCACGCTGTATCTCAAAGACGACAAGAGACAACAACTTCTAGTTTACAGCATTCGATTCAGCCGGCTGTTTTCTGTCAATTCAGATCGATCCTGTAAAAAAGTAGACTAGACTGTTACCCATGGCAACCAAATTACGATTGGAAGTCAGTCTTCAACTGAGTATTTCAGAAACGTGTATTTAACGATTTTAATATTTAAGAAAAAGATATACGAACTTCTAGTTCACAGCTAGTCGATGTTAAATACTTGACTATCAACATCATTCGTATATTTTATATATTACAATTATATTGATCTACAGTATTTACATTATTCGGCCTTACAAACTACATCACAAATTTATGTCAGCTCAAAGTCTCCACGGAACCCTGCCGTCTAACATCGAAAACGCCCTCCATTAAACCATCCTTTATTGCGATGCCTGTCACCGCCGCAAATCCTGTTTTCGCCATTAGCTCCGTTTTGTGTCCAATATTTCTTAATTCATCCATAATGACCTGAAATGACGAACTTTTTTTTTCAGAGGAACTAACTTTATTAAATTTTACCGTATGGAATTTCATACCTTTAGGGTGGAAACACGTCTACAATTTTGAATATGTGATTCAATATCATTTCAACTGTCAATCAGAAAGAAAAAAGGTATTTTCATAAATTTTAATGGGCGAGAAGGATATATACATATACATATACATATACATATACATATACATATACATATACATATACATATACATATACATATACATATACATATACATATACATATACATATACATATACATATACATATACATATACATATACATATACATATACATATACATATACATATACATATACATATACATATACATATACATATACATATACATATACATACATATACATATACATATACATACATACATATACATATACGTATACATACATACATATACATATACGTATACATACATACATATACATATACGTATACATACATACATATACATATACGTATACATACATACATATACATATACGTATACATACATACATATACATATACGTATACATACATACATATACATATACGTATACATACATACATACATATACATATACGTATACATACATATACATATACGTATACATACATACATATACATATTCGTATACATACATACATATACATATTCGTATACATACATACATATACATATTCGTATACATACATACATATACATATACGTATACATACATACATATACATATACGTATACATACACACATACATATACGTATACATACATACATATACATATACGTATACATACATACATATACATATACGTATACATACATACATATACATATACGTATACATACATACATATACATATACTTATACATACATACATACATACATACATACATATATATATATATATATATATATATATATATATATATATATATATATCCTTCTCGCTCATTAAAATTAATAAAGCACCTTCTTCCTGACGTGTTTCCACCCTAAAGGTATGAAATTCCATGAGTCATGGGCAAAACCGTGAAATGAAAGTTTTGGGGAATTTTAGAATGAGCACCGGAGTAAGGCAGGGATGTCCTTTAATGTAAGAGAGAAAGGTTGAGTGAATTTTATATTTTGTGCCATAAGAAAACTATAGACGTGATCCCACCCTTACGGGAATATTATGCTGTTAATTTTAATTACATACCTTATTAAAGTCATCTTCATACTCTATCAACATGGGGTACAGCTGATGATGCACTCGGGGACTCCCCAATGCCACTGTTAAATTTTGCTTGAAGTATAAATTCCTTATAACCATCTGCAATGTATAAATATAATATAACTAATAACTCTAATCTATTTGGGCGACAAGTGGTGCGTTTGAGCTTTTGGGAATCTCAACTCTAAACCCATGCTTACCAGAGCCACTGAGGTGGTGATTTTGCTGCCACCAGCGGCACCAATCGCCAATTGCGGAAACCCATCTTTATTGACCGCAATGGTGGGGCACATGGAGGACATGGGACGTTTTCCGGGTTCAATATAATTAGATGCTGATGAGGGAACTCCGAATGCGTTTGATCCACTCGTAGAGAAGTCATCCATTTCATCATTTAGGATAATCCCTGTTCTTGCAGACACTACCTTCGAACCAAATCTGTAATTTTGCCGAGTCAATTTGGTTTGAGATTTTAAAAAATCGGTTATAATACTCACATGAGATTAATAGTGCCCGTAACTACAATGGCGTCACCATTAGGCAATACTATCGCAATATTCGCAGTACCATGGTCTTCTGGGACTGTGGTGTTAGCTCCGTAATATAGAGGATCTTGTGAAGTGCTCGTATCGTGCATTTTTTCCCGAATTTCGTCTATATAAGTAGGATTGGTTAAATTTGCCGCAATCTGCAACAAAACAATTGTTAAACATATATATATAAGTGTGAATCCACCTCTTAGAAATCTACATATCTAGATTTCGATCTTATTAGATCTCATCAGTGTAGCTCAGCTAGTGAGGATGAATTCACACAATATCTCGAGTGGTTATATACAAAATTAATGATTTTTATATATAACCACTAGAGGGCACTACTAGGTGATCCTGATGGCATGAGCATGTTATGTCTGTTATTACCATATGGGTGTGCATTGCTAATTGATTTGGTGCCGCCAGATGGCGTTTATCTTTTCTCCTAGGGGTTAGTTTAGTTAGTTTATACGTTCTTTATGAAACGTTTTTACGACTTCAATAGCGGTCTGTGTATTGAGGTGGTCCCTCATGATGTGGGGTGCAATTTCTATAGAAGCACGAACCGACCCTGCTATCATTATTAGCGGTGACCGTGGTCACGGGACAGAAGGTTTAACCCCTGATAGGTACATTGAGGATATTTTAGCTGTTGTGGTACAACTATTTTTGTGACGTTAGAAAGTTACCTCTGCTATTCCGGGCACGAATGCAGGATCTCCCAAAAGCGTGCGCGTTCCATACGCAAACTTGAAGCTTTCAATAATCCTCTGGTAGTTCGTCACTGTTTCCTCTTCTGTCAGATCTAATATTCCATCTATTAGGTTGATTATATAATTCATTAGCATGCCAGAGCCAGGCACAGGGAAGCTGAACAATTTCAAGTCGTTGTGGATGGTTATGCTGCTTGGGGCTTGCCATCTTGGTCTAGACAGAAAAAAAAATGGTGTTCGTTATTTATTCGTTGGTTCCATTATGTTTTCTTCAATTGATCACACATGTAATAGTAGTGGTATGAGAGGGTATATGTGAGAGGGTATGTGTGAGAAGACATGTGTGGCAGAGGTCTTTTATGAAAGATATTATAAATTTGATTCACTATACTTTTTTTCAATGAAATTCTATGTTTAACTCGAGTTATAGTCAACAATGATTTAAACCTTACTTATATAAGTTCATATCTTCCAAAGTGATAATCCCGTCATTGGCTTTAATATCGCTAACCAACGCCCTCGCTACTGAACCATTATAGAAAACATCAGCACCCTCATTCGCTATGATCTCCAAAGTGTTAGCCAATTTCCTTCGTTGAATACGTTCTCCAATTTCGTACGGTTCATTGGTTTTAGGATCGATAAAAAGTGCCTTCAATCCAGGGCTTTTGAGTAACTTAGGTTTTTGGTCTGTTAACATTTGGTGAAGGAACGGTGTGACTAGGTGGCCCTTACGACATAGGTCAATAGTGGGCTGGAAGAGGTCCTTCCAGGGGAGTTTTCCGTATTTTTGGTAGAGGTACTGGTAGCCTCGCACTTCGCCTGGCACTGCTATTGATTTTCCACCTTTGGGAGTTAATGAGTGAATTACATAGTTTAACAAGTTTATATGAGCCATGGTTATCCCGTACTATGACCAATCACGTACTGCGCATGTCTTCTATTCAAGACGTTATTGGTCATCTCTGAGAATTCTTTGAAATGCCTTTTATGTAAATAATTAACATTGCAAAATCTAACGTACCAATTGTTGATGCTGCTGGATTATCTTGGTACATGTCCACTGTTGCGGCTAGTGGAGCAACTTCTCTTGCGTCTAGTGTTTCTACCACACCTGTTGATTTGGTATATATGGTTAGGAAGAAGCCGCCTCCAATGCCTGTACTTTGAGGCATTGCGACGCCTTCACATACAAGACTGGCAATTGCAACGTCGGCGACAGATCCACCTTTTTCGTAGATAATTCTGTAAATAAATTAAAAATTATTACGACGAATGAAGGAGTTATAGAAATTGGCATACTTATCAAAAACATGTTTATTAATGACATCATAAAATTAGACAACACTAGCCCATAAAATGAATTTTTGACGAATTTTCAAACTGCAACTTGACTTTTATTCACTAACTATTTGTATTAAACTCAATACAACTCGAGTACTACAGCTTGAATATTTATAGAAATTGGCATACTTATCAAAAACATGTTTATTAATGACATCATAAAATTAGACAACACTAGCCCATAAAATGAATTTTTGACGAATTTTCAAACTGCAACTTGACTTTTATTCACTAACTATTTGTATTAAACTCAATACAACTCGAGTACTACAGCTTGAATATTTATAGAAATTGGCATACTTATCAAAAACATGTTTATTAATGACATCATAAAATTAGACAACACTAGCCCATAAAATGAATTTTTGACGAATTTTCAAACTGCAACTTGACTTTTATTCACTAACTATTTGTATTAAACTCAATACAACTCGAGTACTACAGCTTGAATATTTATAGAAATTGGCATACTTATCAAAAACATGTTTATTAATGACATCATAAAATTAGACAACACTAGCCCATAAAATGAATTTTTGACGAATTTTCGAACTGCAACTTGACTTTTATTCACTAACTATTTGTATTAAACTCAATACAACTCGAGTACTACAGCTTGAATATTTATAGAAATTGGCATACTTATCAAAAACATGTTTATTAATGACATCATAAAATTAGACAACACTAGTCCATAAAATGAATTTTTGACGAATTTTCAAACTGCAACTTGACTTTTATTCACTAACTATTTGTATTAAACTCAATACAACTCGAGTACTACAGCTTGAATATTTATAGAAATTGGCATACTTATCAAAAACATGTTTATTAATGACATCATAAAATTAGGCAACACTAGTCCATAAAATGAATTTTCTGACGAATTTTCAAACTGCGACTTGACTTTTATACACTAACTGTTTGTATTAAATTCAACACAACTCGAGTACTACAGCTTGAATATTTATAGAAATTGGCATACTTATCAAAGACATGTTTATTAATGACCTCATACAATTAGGCAACACTAGCCCATAAAATGAATTTTTGACGAATTTTCGAACTGCAACTTGACTTTTATTCACTAACTATTTGTATTAAACTCAATACAACTCGAGTACTACAGCTTGAATATTTATAGAAATTGGCATACTTATCAAAAACATGTTTATTAATGACATCATAAAATTAGACAACACTAGTCCATAAAATGAATTTTTGACGAATTTTCAAACTGCAACTTGACTTTTATTCACTAACTATTTGTATTAAACTCAATACAACTCGAGTACTACAGCTTGAATATTTATAGAAATTGGCATACTTATCAAAAACATGTTTATTAATGACATCATAAAATTAGGCAACACTAGTCCATAAAATGAATTTTCTGACGAATTTTCAAACTGCGACTTGACTTTTATACACTAACTGTTTGTATTAAATTCAACACAACTCGAGTACTACAGCTTGAATATTTATAGAAATTGGCATACTTATCAAAGACATGTTTATTAATGACCTCATACAATTAGGCAACACTAGTTTAATAGACTTTATCTATGTAAGAACATAGTTGTACTCACTCTTTGTCGTTATAAATGAATTACCACGTAGTAGTAGAATTATAGCGAATTACATATTGTTAAAACGAATACAATACTTTGTATGATAAAGGAAGTATGATAAAGGAAAATTTAAAATTTCAATGATAGATTTATGTTAGAGGGTATATGTTAGAAGGTATGTGTGCGTAGGTATGTATTAGAGGGTATGTATTGGAGGATATGTGTGAGAAGGGTATGTGTGAGAGGGTATGTATTAGGAGGTATGTATGAGAGGGTATGTGTGAATGTATATGTGTGAAAGGGTAATAAAAAAGTGTTTACCTTCCAATGCGTGCACACTCATGTCCATTAGTAACAATTCCTCCTTGAGATACATGCAAGGATCTATTATTATCTGAATTGCTGTCCGCTTCTTCATTTCGCGAATAAACCAATGTCAGTCCAACTGCAAGCGCGATAGCCCCCAAAATCACAATACCAACCACTACCACAACCTTCTTGCTGCACTTGCTACAACAAACCAAACGTTAACACTCCCGAAATCACATCAAAACAATTAAATTCCCTACCTGCACACCGGGTACATGTTTAGCGACCTCCAAGGCTGGCACTAATAAAACGTGCTTATCCTCAATATATATATTTTTTGCTGACAAACAACACTATAATTGTGTTGCACACAATAATCCATAAATTATCATAGATATTGCGCGCGATTCTTTACGCTAGCGTTTTCATTATATGCACGTTCGGCTGTGGAAATGTTGAAAAACAAGGTTTAATACAAAAAAGAACTATATGTACACTCTTGCGTGTTGAATCGACGATTGATTGTCCGTGCGAAATCGCAGTTTTATATGTTGGCGCGCACGCCTGCTTATCATTTAATAATTGCGGTTTGATGGTAGATTAAATTAATAAAATAGACATACACAATAATAGTAACAGTGCGTCTCATAAATTTGTTTGTTTATCGAACTCTCTCTCTCTCTCAAGTGGGGTTTGAATGAGCCCACGTGGATGAATAGAAGCGCAACATGTTTAACATGCTGCCGTTTTAAATATGCAATCATGAAAAATATTTGCATAATAGTGAAATTCATTTTAACATTTACGATTGCAAAATAGGTTCGAATGGCATATTCGCATTATTTTTGCGATTTATATTGCTTTGTGTTTGTGTAGGCATTAGTAGATCATAAAACATTAACATACATTGTCTGTATGTGTTTAGATCCGGTGTTTGCAGGGGCTACACCACATTGGCGCTAGGAAAAAGTGATATAAATTTTAAAAATAGAAATTTGATATAACGAAACGTTTAAAATATTCTTAAAACTATAAATAATTTACTATGCCAAGAAAAGAAATCGATTTTACCCTTAAACCACATTTTGGCATAGTTTTTTTATTATTGTTGAAAAAAATACATTTGTTACATTAGTAACTGGTTATCGGTTTAAGAGAGTATTGCATTCTCTATCAAAATAGTATTTTAAGGGGTTTGAACTCACGCTGAGTTGTCTCGTACTGAGCCTGAGTTCAAACCTCTTCAGGGCGAATTTTCGGGAATCACCTTTTACTGATTTTTAGAAAATAAAGATAAAATAGGATGCTATAGAATAACATAATGTCAGAGGGAGAATGAAAACAAGACATAATGAGGCTAATTGAGCTTTAGTGAGACAAATTGAGGCAACATGAGACTGGGCGATGCTAAATGAGCCACAATGTGGTAAGGAGAAGCTGAATTAGTCATAAGGAGATTAACTGAGGCTAAATGAAGCAAAATGAGGCAACAAAAATACACACATACACAAATATGACAAAATGAGACAAATTACTACAAAATAAAGATAAAATAAGATACTATAGAATAATATAATATCAGAGAGAGAATGAAACTAAGACATAATGAGGATAATTGAGGTTTACTGAGACAAATTGAGACTAAATGAGGCAAAATGAGACACAATATTGCAAGGAGAGACAAAATAAATCAAAAGGAAGCTAGCTGAGGCTAAATGAAGCTGTCTGACGTTAGGTAAAATGAGACGTGATGAGATGAAATATGACAAATTGAGACAAAATTAGTCAAAAGGAAGCTAACTGACTATAAATGATGTAAAATACGGCAACATGAGACAAAATGAGATGAAATAAGACAAATTAAGACAAAATAGAGATAAAATAGGATTCCATAGAATAACATAATGATCGAGAGAGAATGAAAATCAGACATAATGAGACTAATTGAGACTAAATGAGACACAATCTGGCAAGGAGAGGCACAATAAGATAAAATAAGTCCAAAGGAACATAATTGAGACAAAATTAGTCAAAAGGAAGCTAACTGACTCTAAATGATGTAAAATACGGCAACATGAGACAAAACGAGATGAAATAAGACAAATTAAGACAAAATAGAGATAAAATAGGATTCCATAGAATAACATAATGACAGAGAGAGAATGAAAATCAGACATAATGAGGCTAATTGAGACTAAATGAGACACAATCTGGCAAGGAGAGGCACAATAAGATAAAATAAGTCTAAAGGAACATAATTGAGACAAAATTAGTCAAAAGGAAGCTAATTGACTCTAAATGATATAAAATACGGCAACATGAGACAAAACGAGATGAAATAAGACAAATTAAGACAAAATAGGATTCCATAAAATAACATAATGACAGAGAGAGAATGAAAATCAGACATAATAAGGCTAATTGAGACTAAATGAGACACAATCCGGCAAGCAGAGGCAAAATAAGATAAAATAAGTCTAAAGGAACATAACTGAGGCATGCTGAGGCAAATTTAGACAAAATCAGTTGAACTATGACCAAATGAGACACAACTAGTCCAAAAGAAGCTAATTGACGCTAAATTTGACAAAATGCGGCAACATGAGACAAGTTGCGATGAAATATGACAAAATGAGACACAATTAGCTAAAAGGAAGCCAACTGACGCTAAATAAGGCAAACTAAGGCAAAATGAGATGAAATATGACACATTACGACAAAATAAAAATAAAATCGGATACCATAGAATAACATAATGACAGAGAAAGAATGAAAATAAGACATAATGAGGCTAAATGATATAAAATGGGATTAGCGAGGCTAAATTTGATACAATGAGGTAAGGAGAAGTAAAAATAAGACACAATAAGTCAATCGGAAGTTACTTGAGGCTACATAAAATAATTGACGTTATATGAGGCAAAATGAGACAACATGAAACAAGTTGAAATGAACTATGACAAAGTGAGTTCAAATTAGTCAATAGGTAGCTAACTGACACTAAATGAGACAAACTGAGACAAGATGAGACGAAATGAGACAAAAATGAGACAAGATGAGATGAAACAAGCCAAATGAGACAAATTAATACAAAAGAAAGATATAATAGGATACTATAGCATAACATAATGCCAGAGAGAGAATGAAACTAAGACATAATGAAGTTTAATTAGACTAAATGAGACCAATTGTTACTAAATGAGACTGAATCAGATACAGTGTAGTAAGCAGAGGTAAAATAAGACCAAATTAGTCAAAGGGAAGCTAACTCAGGCTAAATGAAGCTAAATGGCGCTAACATGAGACAAGATGAAATGAACTATGGCAAAATGAGACACAATTATTCAAAAGGAAGCTAACTGACGCTGATGAGATAAAATGACAAAATGACAAAATGAGACAAATTAATACTGTCGCGTATAGGGGGGGGTGTAAACTCTAAGAGCTTTAGTATCGGGTATTTATTGATATATAAATAAATATAGATATAAATAAAGATATAATAAGTTACCATAGAATAACATAATGCCAGAGAGAGAGAGAATGAAAATAAGACATAGTGAGGTTTAATCAGGCTAAATGAGACCAATTGTTACTAAATGAGACTAAATCAGACACAATGTGGTAAGTAGAGGTAAAATGAGACCAAATTGGTCAAAAGGAAGCTAACTGACGCTAACATGAGACAAGATGAAATGAACTATGACAAAATGAGACAAAATTAGGAAGTTAACTGAGACTAAATCAAGCAATTTGAGGCAAAATGAGGCAGCATGACACACATTAAGACCAAATAAAGATAAAATAGGATACCATAGAATAAAATAATGCCAATGAAAGAATTAAAATGAGACATAATGAGGCATACTGGAGTTTAATGAGGAGAAATGAGGCTAATTGACGTTAAATAAGACAGTATATGGCAAGAAGAGGAAAAATAAGACTAATTGTAGCTAAATGAGACACTATGTATCAAGAAGAGGCAAAATAAGACAAACATACTCAAAATGAAGGTAACTGAGGCTAACATGAGATAAGATGAAATGAACTATGACAAAATAAGACAAAATTAGTTAAAAGGAAGCTAACTGAGACTAAATCAGGCAACCTGAGGCAAAATGAGACAACATTAGTTAAAGGAAGCTAACTGAGACTAAATCAACCAATTTAAGGCAAAATGAGGCAGCATGACACACATTAAGACGAAATAAAGATAAAATAGGATACCATAGAATAATATAATGCCAATGGAAGAATTAAAATGAGACATAATGAGGCATACTGGAGTTTAATGAGAAGAAATGAGGCTAATTGACGTTAAATAAGATAGTATATGGCAAGAAGAGGAAAAATAAGACTAATTGTAGCTAAATGAGACACTATGTGGCAAGAAGAGGCAAAATAAGACAAACTTACTCAAAATGAAGGTAACTGAGGCTAAATGAGACACTATGTGGCAAGAAGAGGCAAAATAAGACAAACTTACTCAATATGAAGGTAACTGAGGCTAACATGAGACACGATGAAATGAACTATGACAATATAAGATAAAATGAGTTAAAAGGAAGCTAACTGAGACTAAATCAGGCAACCTGAGGCAAAATGAGGCAGCATGACATAAATCAAAACAAAATAAAGATAAAATAGGATACCATAGAATAACATAATGCCAGTGATATAATTAAAATAAGATATAATGAGGCATAATGGAATTTATTGAGGCGAATTGAGACTAATTGACGTTAAATAAGACACTGTGTGCCAAGAAGACGCAAAATAAGACTAATTGACGCTAAATGAGACACTATGTAACAAGAAGAGGCAAAATAAGACAAAGTTACTTAAAAGGTAGGTAACTGAGACTAAATGAAGGTATCTGAGGCTAAACTGACGCTAACATGAGGCAAGATGAAATGAACTATGACAAAATAAAACAAAATTAGTTAAAAGGAAGCTAACTGAGACTAAATCAGGCAAAATGAGGCAGCATGACATAAATTAAGATAAAATAAAGATAACATAGGATACCATAGAATAACTTAATGCCAGTGAAAGAATTAAAATAAGACATAATGAGGCATAAAGGAATTTGATGAGGCGAAATGAGACTATGTGGCAAGAAGACGCAAAATAAGATTAATTGACGCTAAATGAGATACTATGTAGCAAGAAGAGGCAAAATAAGACAAACTTACTCAAAAGGAAGGTAACTGAGGCTAAATGAAGGTAGCTGAGGCTAAATATAGGTAGCTGAGGCTAAATGAAGTTAACTGAGGCTAAATGAAGCTATCTAATGCGAAATGAGGTAAAATAAGAAAAGATGGGATTAAATAGGATACACTTCATAATATTAGTCAAAATTACTAACTGATGCTAACTGAGGCAAAATGAATCAAGGTGGGATGAATTATGACAAAGTGAGATAAAATTAGTCAATGGGTAGCTAACACACTAAATGAGGCAGGTAGTTAAAATAAACCTCATTTTACCTCATTATGTCATATTTTCATTCTTTCTCTGGCATTATGATGTCCTATTTTTTCTTAATTTGTGTCATTTTCTCATATTTGATCTAATCTTGTCTCATTTTGCCTTAATGAGGCGAAATGAGACAAATTGAGAGTAAATGAGAGACACAATTATTCGAAAGGAAGCTAACTGAGGCGAAATGAGACAAATTGAGACTAAATGAAAGACAATTATTCAAAAGGAAGCTAACTGAGGCTAAATGAGACACATTGAGACTAAATGAGAAACACAATTATTCAAAAGGAAGCTAACTAAGACTATATGAGACTAAATGAAAGACACAATTATTCAAAAGGAAGCTAAATGAGGCAAACTGAGACTAAATGAGGCTAAATGAGAGACACAATTATTCAAAAGGAAGCTAAATGAGGCAAAATGAGACGCATTAAGACTAACTGAGACATAATTATTCAAAAGGGATCTAACTGAGGCGAAATGAGACAAATTGAGACTAAATGAAAGACAATTATTCAAAAGGAAGCTAAATGATGCAAAATGAGACTAAATGAGGCTAAATGAGGGACACAATTATTCAAAAGGAAGCTAACTAAGGCTAAATGAGACTAAATGAAAGACACAATTATTCAAAAGGAAGCTAAATGATGCAAAATGAGACTAAATGAGGCTAAATGAGAGACATAATTATTCAAAAGGAAGCTAAATGAGGCAAAATGAGACGCATTAAGACTGAGACACAATTATTCAAAAGGGAGCTAACTGAGGCTAAATGAGACAAATTGAGACTAAATGATAGACATACTTATTCAAAAGGAAGCTAAATGAGGCTAAATGAGAGACACAATTATTCAAAAGGAAGCTAACTGAGGCAAAATAAGACAATATGAGATAAAATTAGTCAAAATGAAGATAAATTACCCTAAATGAGGCAACATGAGAGAATATGAGATGAAATATAACAATATAGAGATAAAATAGGATAGAATAGATATATAGACACATTGAGATGAAATGAGAAACACAATTATTCAAAATGAAGCTAACTAAGGCTAAATGAGACTAAATGAAAGACACAATTATTCAAAAGGAAGCTAAATAAGGCAAAATGAGACGCATTAAGACTAACTGAGACACAATTATTCAAAAGGGAGCTAACTGAGGCTAAAGAGACAAATTGAGACTAAATGATAGACATACTTATTCAAAAGGAAGCTAAATGAGGCTAAATGAAAGACACAATTATTCAAAAAGAAGCTAACTGAGGCAAAATAAGACAAGATGAGATAAAATTAGTCAAAATGAAGCTAAATTACCCTAAATGAGGCAACATGAGAGAATATCAGATGAAATATGACAATATAGAGATAAAATAGGATACCATAGAATAACATGATAAAATAAAATAAGAACAACAATGAATCGAACCGAATTGATCCGAGACTAACCAAATCTAATAAAAATTTTGAGAAATATTTTAAATTTTGATTTAATCTTAATTAATTAAGTCGAAAACTTGTGCCCACACCAATCATTTTTAGACTTCATCCATTTTCACGTTTGTACGCAGGTTATAGAACATATCGATCGTGTAGCACAAGAAGGGCCAATCTGATTTTTTAACAACAGATCTAAGGTTTAAAAGACTTAATAAATAAATCTAAAAAGGTCAATCTACAAGGGCCAATCTGCGGTCCCTCTCAATTATTCATTTCATAATAGTTAAAAGTTAGCTATTAGTATTTAATACAGTTTTGTCCTTTTGTTAAAAAAAAGTAGATTGGCCCTTACGCTACAACTTTTGAATGATGAATCAAAAACCACTACTAGATATACATACAAATATCGACTGTGTACGATATGTGTATGTATATATAGTAGTAGTTTTTGATTCATCGTTCAAAAGTTGTAACGTGTCATTTCTCCAAAATAAAATCCTTCAATAAAAATTTTAGATTAACAACAACCTTGGCCTTCTAAACTCAAAGTTTATATACCCACAATTACATAAGATATAATATAATTGTTGTCTTACGGTTATTGAGTGACTAAATTAGGTGGGATTAACCCATTTTTATATGTATATTTGGCTAACAATCATTGTAAACGAGATAAAAATTTACCTTATTATACAACAAAAATAAATTAATCATTTGCATGTCTCTTGATAATAAAAACAACAACACCTTGATAAATAAATTAAACTTTTTGTAATTAATGGCGTTAAATAAATTAATCTGTTTTTTTATTATCTCGTTATGGTTAAACAATAAAACTTGTTACTACGATCAAATTAGCCCGATGCTAACCTTTCGAGTGTAAATTATTTTGGATTATATGATTCCAATCTATGTGATTGTGATAAGACAATTGTTTGGTATGTAAAGGTGTAATCGGAGTGAACTTTGTATGGAAAATTTTAAATTATATGCCGGAAACAATTTTACCCTGCTAATAGCATATTGTATCTGTATTAAATTTTACTAAAAAAAATCATATTAAAGACATATACAGGTCTTCCCAAAAGCATTGAACTAGCAATCGTTCAAATGCCACTGCTACTAGTTTTGGAAAGTCATTTATGCCCGTATTCACCAACATCACTAAAGAGTCATAAAATCTACATTATTAGATAGTTTAGAAGTTTATTCAAAATTTGGGGATCACTAAAGAGTCATAAAAACTACATTCTTAGATAGTTTAGAAGTTTATTCAAAAATTGGAGATCACTAAAGAGTCATAAAAACTACATTCTTAGATAGTTTAGAAGTTTATTAAAATTTTGGAGATCACTAAACAGTCATAAAAAAACTACAGTCTTAGATAGTTTAGAAGTTTATTCAAAATTTGGAGATCACTAAAGAGTCATAAAAACTACATTCTTAGATAGTTTAGAAGTTTATTCATAATTTGGAGATCACTAAACAGTCATAAAAAAACTACATTCTTAGATAGTTTAGAAGTTTATTCAAAATTTGGAGATCACTAAAGAGTCATAAAAAACTACATTCTTAGATAGTTTAGAAGTTTATTAAAAATTTGGAGATCACTAACGAGTCATAAAAACTACATTCTTAGATAGTTTCGAAATTTATTCAAAATTTGGGGATCACTAAAGAGTCATAAAATCTACATTCTTAGATAGTTTAGAAGTTTATTCAAAAAATGGAGATCACTAAAGAGTCATAAAAACTACATTCTTAAATAGTTTAGAAGTTTATTAAAAATTTGGAGATCACTAAAGAGTCGTAAAATCTACATTCTTAGATAGTTTAGAAGTTGATTTAAAAATTGGAGATCACTAAAGAGTCATAAAAACTACATTCTTATATAGTTTAGAAGTTTATTAAAACTTTGGGGATCACTAAAGAGTCATAAAAACTACATTCTTAGATAGTTTAGAAGTTTATTAAAATTTTGGAGATCACTAAACAGTCATAAAAAAACTACAGTCTTAGATAGTTTAGAAGTTTATTTAAAATTTGGAGATCACTAAAGAGTCATAAAAACTACATTCTTAGATAGTTTAGAAGTTTATTAAAACTTTGGGGATCACTAAAGAGTCATAAAAACTACATTCTTAGATAGTTTAGAAGTTTATTCATAATTTGGAGATCACTAAAGAGTCATAAAAACTACATTCTTAGATAGTTTAGAAGTTTATTAAAACTTTGGGGATCACTAAAGAGTCATAAAAACTACATTCTTAGATAGTTTAGAAGTTTATTAAAATTTTGGAGATCACTAAACAGTCATAAAAAAACTACAGTCTTAGATAGTTTAGAAGTTTATTCAAAATTTGGAGATCACTAAAGAGTCATAAAAACTACATTCTTAGATAGTTTAGAAGTTTATTAAAACTTTGGGGATAACTAAAGAGTCATAAAAACTACATTCTTTGATAGTTTCGAAATTTATTCAAAATTTGGGGATCACTAAAGAGTCATAAAAGCTACGTTCTTAGATAGTTTAGAAGTTTATTAAAAATTTGGAGATCACTAAAGGGTCATAAAACCTATATTCTTAGATAGTTTAGAAAGTGGAGTTCTTTTAGGGGATGACCACGCCAATATTTTTTAATAGTAACCCCTATTGAGTTTCATCTTATTTTATAGGTAATGAAAAAAGAAGTACACCCCCATAAACCAAAACCAGATATTTTAATTCTTTCAAGAATTATGACTACCAAATGGGAAAATTAATTTTTCACGTTTATTAAGATTTTTATAACAAATGTTCACATTATGGACCTCTTTTGGTCTCGCAATGACCTCGTAAATGGAGTTTTGAACCATCACTAGCATATCCGTAGTAATATTGTTGGTTTCTTCCAAATAAAGATAGTTTTTTTTATAAAAGATAAGTTGAAACAAAGTTAAACTATCATCACAGTACTAATACAATCTTATACATATTAATCTCAATTTATTGGGGTATTAGATATTTGTTTATCAAATAATCCGTTTATATAACGAATATAAAACCGCTTACTTGAAAACTATACTTACAAATGAATTCAATTGTGGCACAAACGAATAAATTAGTCCGTCAAATAATGCACACCTTCTGTAAAGTAGTAAACGCACATTACTAAAAATAAAACAATGAAAGTGAATATTAATTGGGCAACTAAACTAGGTGAGCGTAACAAGCGTGCGCACCTTCTAAAATTATTTAACACAAACGTTTACACGTTTTATGAATAGAAAATTGTTCTGCTTGAATGGGCCTCGGTGTTTGGCCGTGTTGCAACCGAGAAATCGTTGTCGATTGTCGCAGATCGCAGTACTTTATTAATCGAGCTCACCTTGGGGGACCGCCGGTGCGATGATAATCGAATAATAATTGTTGTTATTAATGTGCGCTTATCACACGTGTGTGTGTGTGTTTGTGAGGATGTTGTTTTATATAATCACCCGTGAAACATTATTAAGGATTAAAATAAATGTGTTGAATTTTTATTATCTTGAAGTGACAGAGGTTGAATTATGTGGTAACTGCTGTGGGTGGAATTGTGTTCGGATATGTTAAGGTCAATAGGTGTTAGGAAATATGTCGTTTGCAATGTCAATGTTTAGCCTCTATAATTGTATAGTGACAATATAATATTTACGTGGATATTCCAATACGCGAAAAATTTAGCAAGATATTGCAACAACTGAAAAACCTAAATGTAAGTTAATAAAAAATATCGCGTAGGGTTTTCCACGTTTCAAAGTTAACTAGCGAATGTAGGTAAATAAAAAAATAATTGCTTTGTAATTCCAAAATAGTTGAGATTTTTAAATGTGACCAGGAAATTTTTATTATTTAATGATAAATACAAACTATTTTTTAATTATTGGATTGTTAAGGCGTCTACTTTGTGATAATTCATTTTAAAGGATAAATAAAACGATTTTTGACTTTGTTTTTTTATGACACTGAAGTGTGATATAAATTATAATATAATAATATTTGTCCTTTAAAATGAATTATCACAAAGTAAACGCCTTAACAATACAATAATTAAAAAAATTGTTTGTATTTATCATTAAATAATACAAATTTCTTGGTCACATTGAGAAATCTCGACTACTTTTGGAATTACAAAGCAATTAAGTAAACACTTAAGTCACGAATGTTATCAAATCTAAAAATATGTTTTTATGATGTATTATATAGTTAATAGGACTTTAATATGACGACGTATACAAATTACCAGTTCTATAGAAATCAGTTTATTTGATAGGTATATGACAATTTAAAAGGCTCTGAAAAAGCTTTGAATCACTTGAATTCCTCTCAAATAGCTATGAATTACTTTCAAGAACATGCATTACTCTGGTAAAATGCTTTGAATCACTTAGAAAGACTTTAATTACTCAGAAAAATCTTTAAATTACTTTGAAACTGCTTCATAAGGCTTGAATTACTGTGAAAAAACTTTGACTGACTTCAATTACTCTCAAACATATTTAAAATACTTTTAAGCTTTAAATCAAACTTTTTCAGAGTAATTCTAGTCTTGCAAATCATTTTCAGAGTAATTCTAGTCCTGCAAAGCATTTTCAGAGTAATTCTAGTCTCACCAAATAGATCAAAGCATTTTCATAGTAATTCCAGTCGTTCTAAATGATTCAAATCAGTTTTAAAGTAATTCAACGCTATTTGAGAGTAATTCAAGTATTTCAATGCTTTCTCAGGGTGATTCAAGTCATCCAAAGTAATTTAAAGCGTTTTCATTGTAATTCAAGTCCTTGAAACTAATTCAAAGTTATTTGAGAGTAAATCAAAGGTTTTTCAGACTAATTCAAGTTTTGCAAAGCATTTTCAAGGCAATTAAAAGCATTTTCAGAGTAATTTCACAGTTGAAAATGCTTTAAATTACCTTGAAAATAATTTGAAGGACTTGAATCACACTGAATAAGCTTTGAATCACTTGAATTATTCTCAACTGGCTTTGAGTTACTTTAAAGGACTTGAATTACTAAATGCTTTGAAGGACTTGAATCACTCTGAAAAAGCTTTGAATCACTTGAATTAATCTCAACTGGCTTTGAGTTAGTTTCAAGGACTTGAATTACTCAGAAAACCTTTAAATTACTTTGAAAATGCTTCAAAAGGCTTGAATTACTGTGAAAAAGCTTTGACGGACTTGAATTACTCTCAAACATATTTAAATTACTTTCGCTTTGAATCATGCTTTTTCAGAGTAATTCTAGTACTGCAAAGCATTTTCCGAGCAATTCTAGTCCTGCAAAGCTTTTTCAGAGTAATTCTAGTCTCGCCAAATAGATCAAAGCATTTTCATAGTAATTCCAGTCGTTCTAAATGATTCAAAGCAGTTTCAAAGTAATTCAAAGCTATTTGAGAGTAATTCAAGTGTTTCAATGCTTTCTCAGAGTGACTCAAGTCCTCCAAAGTAATTGAAAGCATTTTCAGAGTAATTCAAGTTCTTGAAACTATTTCAAAGCTATTTGAGAGTAGATCAAAGGTTTTTCAAGTTTTGCAAAGCATTTTCGATGTAATTAAAAGCATTTTCAGAGAAATTTCACAGTTGAAAATGCTTTAAATTACCTTGAAAATACTTTGAAGGACTTGAATCACTCTGAAAAAGCTTTGAATCACTTGAATTATTCTCAACTGGCGTTGAGTTGCTTTCAACGACTTGAATTACTCAGAAATCCTTTAAATTACTTTGAAAATGCTTCATAAGGCTTGAATTACTGTGAAAAAGCTTTGACGGACTTGAATTACTCTCAAACAAATTTAAATTACTTTCAAGCTTTGAATCATGATTTTTCAGAGTAATTCTAGTCCTGCAAAGCATTTTCAGAGCAATTCTAGTCCTGCTAAGCAGTCTCACCAAATAGATCAAAGCATTTACATAGTAATTCCAGTCATTCTAAATCATCCAAAGCATTTTCAAAGTAATTCAAAGCTATTTGAACGTAATTCAAGTGTTTCAATGCTTTCTCAGAGTGATTCAAGTCCTCCAAAGTTATTTAAAGCATTTTTAGAGTAATTCAAGTCCTTGAAATTAATTCAAAGCTGTTTGAGAGTAGTAATTCAAAGCTTTTTCAGACTAATTCAAGTTTTGCAAAGCAGTTTCAGAGTAATTCAAGTCCTTGAAACTAATTCAAAGCTATTTCAGAGTAAATCAAAGGTTTTTCAAGTTTTGCAAAGCATTTTCGAGGTAATTAAAAGCATTTTCAAAGTAATTTCACAGTTGAAAATGCTTTAAATTACCTTGAAAATACTTTGAAGGACTTGAATCACTCTGAAAAAGCTTTGAATCACTTGAATTATACTCAACTGGCGTTGAGTTGCTTTCAACGACTTGAATTACTCAGAAATCCTTTAAATTACTTTGAAAATGCTTCATAAGGCTTGAATTACTGTGAAAAAGCTTTGACGGACTTGAATTACTCTCAAACAAATTTAAATTACTTTCAAGCTTTGAATCATGATTTTTCAGAGTAATTCTAGTCCTGCAAAGCATTTTCAGAGCAATTCTAGTCCTGCTAAGCAGTCTCACCAAATAGATCAAAGCATTTACATAGTAATTCCAGTCATTCTAAATCATCCAAAGCATTTTCAAAGTAATTCAAAGCTGTTTGAACGTAATTCAAGTGTTTCAATGCTTTCTCAGAGTGATTCAAGTCCTCCAAAGTTATTTAAAGCATTTTTAGAGTAATTCAAGTCCTTGAAATTAATTCAAAGCTGTTTGAGAGTAGTAATTCAAAGCTTTTTCAGACTAATTCAAGTTTTGCAAAGCAGTTTCAGAGTAATTCAAGTCCTTGAAACTAATTCAAAGCTATTTCAGAGTAAATCAAAGGTTTTTCAAGTTTTGCAAAGCATTTTCGAGGTAATTAAAAGCATTTTCAAAGTAATTTCACAGTTGAAAATGCTTTAAATTACCTTGAAAATGCTTTGAAGGACTTGAATCACTCTGAAAAAGCTTTGAATAACTTGAATTATTCTCAACTGGCGTTGAGTTGCTTTCAAGGACTTGAATTACTCAGAAATCCTTTAAATTACTTTGAAAATGCTTCATAAGGCTTGAATTACTGTGAAAAAGCTTTGACTGACTTCAATTACTCTCAAACATATTTGAATTACTTTCAAGCTTTGAATCAATCTTTTTCAGAGTAATTCTAGTCCTGCAAAACATTTTCAGAGCAATTTTAGTCCTGCAAAGTATTTTCAGAGTAATTCTAGTCTCACCAAATAGATCAAAGCATTTTCATAGTAATTCCAGTTGTTCTAAATGATTCAAAGCAGTTTCAAAGTAATTCAAAGCTATTTGAACGTAATTCAAGTGTTTCAATGCTTTCTCAGAGTGATTAAAGTCCGCCAAAGTAATCTAAAGCATTTTCAGAGTAATTCAAGTCCTTGAAACTGATTCAAAGCTGTTTGAGAGTAAATCAAAGGTTTTTCAGACTAATTCAAGTTTTGCAAAGCATTTTCGAGGCAATTAAAAGCATTTTCAGAGTAATTTCACAGTTAAAAATGCTTTAAATTACCTTGAAAATGCTTTGAAGGACTTGAATCACTCTGAAAAAGCTTTGAATCACTTGAATTATTCTCAACTGGCGTTGAGTTACTTTCAAGGACTTGAATTACTCAGAAATCCTTTAAATTACTTTGAAAATGCTTCATAAGGTTTGAATTACTGTGAAAAAGCTTTGACTGACTTCAATTACTCTCAAACATTATTGAATTACTTTCAAGCTTTGAATCAAACTTTTTCATAGTAATTCTGGTCCTGCAAAGCATTTTCAGAGCAATTGTAGTCTTGCAAAGCATTTTCAGAGTAATTCTAGTCTCACCAATTAGATCAAAGCATTTTCATAGTAATTCCAGTTGTTCTAAATGATTCAAAGCAGTTTCAAAGTAATTCAAAGCTATTTGAACGTAATTCAAGTGTTTCAATGCTTTCTCAGAGTGATTCAAGTCCTCCAAAGTAATTTAGAGCTGTTTCAGAGTAATTCAAGTCCTTGAAAGTAATTCAAAGCTATTTGAGAGTGAATCAAAGGATTTTCAAGTTTTGCAAAACATTTTCGAGTTAATTAAAAGTATTTTCAGAGTAATTTCACACTTGAAAATGCTTTAATTACCTTGAAAATGCTTTAATTACCTTGAAAATGCTTTAAATTATCTTGAATATGCTTTGAAGGACTTGAATCACTCTGAATAAGCTTAAATCACTTGAATTATTCTCAAGTGGCTTTGAGTTACTTTCAAGGACTTGAATTACTCAGAAATCTTTTTAATTACTTTGAAAATGCTTCAAAAGACTTGAATTACTGTGAAAAAGCTTTGACTGACTTCAATTACTCTCAAACATATTTGAATTACTTTCAAGCTTTGACTCAAACTTTTTCAGAATAATTCTAGTCCTGCAAAGCATTTTCAGAGCAATTTTAGTCCTACAAAGCATATTCAGAGTAATTCTAGTCTCACCAAATAGATCAAAGCATTTTCATAGTAATTCCAGTCGTTCTAAATGATTCAAAGCAGTTTCAAAGTAATTCAAAGCTATTTGAGAGTAATTCAAGTGTTTCAATCATTTCTCAGAGTGATTCAAGTCCGCCAAAGTAATTTAAAGCATTTTCAGAGTAATTAAAGTCCTTCAAACTAATTCAAAGTTATTTCAGAGTAAATCAAAGGTTTTTGAGACTAATTCAAATTTTGCAAATAATTTTAGAGGTAATTAAAAAGCATTTTCAGAGTAATTTCACAGTTGAAAATGCTTTAAATTACCTTGAAAATGCTTTGAAGGACTTGAATCACTCTGAAAATGCTTTGAATAACTTGAATCAACTGGCTTTGAGTTACTTTCAATGACTTGAATTACTCTGAAAATGCTTTAAATCACTTAGAAATACTTGAATTACTCTGAAAATTCTTTAAATCGCTTGGAAATACTTGAATTACTCTGAAAATGCTTTAAATTACTTTGGAGGACTTGAATCACTCTGACAAAGCATTGAAACACATTGAATTACTCTCAAATAGCTTTGAATTACTTTGAAACTGCTTTGAATTGACTTAAATTAAATCTGAAACTGCTTTGAATCACTTGGAAGTACTTTGAATTACTATGAAAATGCAATGATTCACTTAGATTACTCTGCAAGTGCTTTAAATGACTTTGAAAATGCATTGAAGGACTTGTTTTACTCTGAAAAGGCTTTGAATTACTCTAAACTAGTTTTGAAAGATTTTCAAGGACTTGAATTAGTCAGATACTGCTTTGAATCACTTGGAAGGCTTTGATTAACTATGAAAAAAATTTCAATTCACTTGAACGAGATTATTGAATACTCTTGAAAATGCGTTCAATTACTTTGTAAGACTAACAAAGCTTTGGATCACTTGAATTATTCTCACACAGCATTTGAATTACTTACAAGGACTTGGATTACTCTGTAAATGCCATGAATTACTTGGAAGGTGTTGGATTACTCTGAAAATGCCTCGAGTCACTTTGAAAGATTTAAATTACCCTGAAAATGCTTTGAAATACTTTGAAAATTCATTAAATTACTTGGAAGGGCTTAAATTACATTGAAACTCGTTTCAATTACATTGCGAATGATTTGAATTACTTTCAAGGACTTGAATTACTCTGAAAATGCTGTAAATTACTTGGAAGGATTACTCTGAAAATGCGATGAGGGACTTTGAAGGATTTAAATTACCCTGAAAATGCTTTGAAATACTTTGAAAATTCATTAAATTACACTGAAAATCGTTTCAATTACATTGCAAATGATCTGAATTACTTTCAAGGACTTGGATTACTCTGAAAATGCTATGAATTACTTGGAAGCACTTGTTTTACTATGAAAATGCCTCGAGTTACTTTGAAGGATTTAAATTACCCTGAAAATGCTTTGAAATACTTTGAAAATTCATTAAATTACTTGGAAGGGTTTAAATTACATTGAAAATCGTTTCAATTACATTGCAAATGATTTGAACTACTTTCAAGGACTTGGATTACTCTGAAAATGCTATGAATTACTTGGAAGGACTTGGATTACTCTGAAAATGCCTCGAGTCACTTTGAAGGATGTAGTCTATTCTAACAATATTTTTTTGTATTTAGTATTATTTGGATAACACATTTCAAAAACCCAATCAAAAATTTCAACTAATTTAGAATTTATAAAACCTTAATGAGAAAACTTTGTACGATCTGGAATGTACTTGTTACTAAATTGTGCTATAACAATTAAATCATGCATGTAGTATTTTTTAACAATATGTTTTTGAATTTACTATTAATTGGATAACACAAATTTCAAAATGGAAATCAAAAATTTCAACTAATTTATAATTTATAATGCCTTAATGTGAAAACTTTGTATGATCTGGAATGTATTTGTTGCTAAATCGTGCTACAACAATTATATTATGCATGTAGTCTATTCTAACAATATATTTTTGTATGTACTATTAATTAGATAACATAAATTTCAAAACTGAAATAAAAATTTTCAACTACTACTTTTCTAGTATTATTTGGATAACACATTTCAAAAACGCAATCAAAAATTTCAACTATTTTAGAATTTATAAAGCCTTAATGTGAAAACTTTATATGATCTGGAATGTATTTGTTGCTAAATCGTGCTACAACAATTATATCATGCATGTAGTCTATTCTAACTATATATTTTTGAATTTACTATTAATTGGATAACACAAATTTCAAAAACGCAATCAAAAATTTCAACTAATTTAGAATTTATAAAGCCTTAATGAGAAAACTTTGTATGATCTGGAATGTACTTGTTACTAAATTGTGCTATAACAATTAAATCATGCATGTAGTATTTTTTAACAATATGTTTTTGTATTTACTATTAATTGGATAACATAAATTTCAAAACCGAAATAAAAATTTTCAACTATTATAGAAATTATAAAGCCTTAATGTGACAAATTTGTATGATTTTAAATGTAATTCTTATTAAATCGTGCTATAACAATAAAATTGCAAATGTAATCAATTCTAACAATATCTTTTTGTATTTAGTATTAAATGGGTAACAAAAATTTCAAAATCACAACTAGATTTGGAATTACAAAGTGCTATACAAATTAAATTGCTCTATGGTAATAAGAAATAAAAGTCATTCTATATTAGTTATATTTGCTGTCAGATATCAATCATATTTCGTTCAAATTTTAATGACAATCGTGTTTAATGTCATGTTTGTTGTATATGTGAAATATTAAATTATTTGAGTCGGCAAAGTGGAGGTCCGGGAGATACTTGATACGATGGTTTTAGCCGCCACCACCACGCAATTTTCGGACACCGTCACCACCGCGATAAAATCGGATGAAGGAAAATTCATGTGTTTGATCGAAAATAATATGGTCTCACTGCCTTACTCTAAAGTCACAGCAGGAACATGGAGAAGCCAAATAAATGAAGACATTAAAGATGTAATTACTAATTATTAGAATATCCTTTTGATTCTTCACAAATCACTTATCCTCCCAATACAAACCCGGTTTAATCAACAGGCATGTGGGCTCAACGTACCCCCGGCAAATATATTTCGTGTGAACAAAATTTGGATACCTGGACAGTCATGCAGCTATGTGGTAAACGTTGTGCTTATTGTTCAGCTTACAAAGGATATGAGACTAAAAATTCAATTGCCAACAGGAAAAGTAGGTTATTTAAAATCTGATTTATACATTATATCCTTGTTCTTTGATAACATTCTAAAGAAATAACTTACTTATGTAATTATAACTTTTTATATAGTGCTCTTTTAGTGTGGTAATTGGAAGATATTTGAAAATTCAATTGATACCGTAAACAATTGAATGTAAAAAAAGCTTTCTATCACTTGAATTTTTCTCACATAGCATTTGAATTACTTTCAAGGACTTGGATTACCGTAAACAATTGAATGTTCAAATATCTTCAAACTATTCATTAAAAGTCACAAAAATTCAATCTCTGTTTGCTCCAAATTGTTGTACTGTTTACTAGTGACGGGGGGATTTCGAGAACCGAGTACAGCTATTCACGATTTTTATCAAGTGTCGATGTTCTCGGTTCTTAAAAGTTCTCGAAAACTTGAACGAAAACCGAGAATTAACCGAGAATTAACCGAGAACATTAATTAACCGAGAATTTTAAACGTTTAAAATAAATCGTACTTGTACAGGAATAAACATATCTGTGTTAAAGCCTACTAGGCAACACATAGTTTGAATTTAATGCCTTGGTATAATAATGAAAGGTCTCGATTATCGATTCTCGGTTCTCGATTCTCGGTTATCGATTCTCTATTCTCGGTTATCGATTCTCGATTCTCGGTTATCGATTCTCGATTCTCGGTTCTCCGTACTCGATACCTTAGAAAACTGTACTCGGTTCTTGTTTTTTAGTATTCAATTCCAACTTGTCGAATCCTGAATGTTCTCAAGAACGAAGATTTCTATTCTCAAAAGTTCTCGATTCTTTTAATACTAACTTTTTTCTTTATTAAAAGTATTAGTAGTAAACAGTAGTTGGGGTATCACTACTGTTTACTACTAATACTTTTAATAAAGAAAAAAGTTAGTATTAAAAGTTTACTACTAATATTATTATACCAATTTTAATACTTAAGACACTTACTATAGAAGAATTCTAATTGGACACGAACTAATCACAGTAGTACGAACACAAACAGGACCGACTAGAGACCTTACACCAATTCAAACTTAGTAGTTAATGTCTCAAAATTTACTGAACAGGTTGGTGTACGTAAAATAGTAAAACGCGATACTGATAGATAACTGTTTTTATTGTTTATTGAACATCTGTCTATATGTGACGCAAAGATATCACGGTGACGTTCTTTTTATCACCATTGTTAGATATTAATTCATACGACGATAATGGCCAATATAGCACGTGCTTATGACCTCACGTCACAATAATAAATGTCGTTTAAAGGCAGATAATAATAAATGGAAATAAGAACTAATGAATAGAGGTGGGATTATATGAGAGGCACTGAAACCAAAAGTTGACTAACCATAATCAAAATTTATGATGTTATTATCATTATATTAGATGAAAATTTAAGAAACAAAGTTAAAAATTGGGGTTGATATAGAAATCCTAGAAACGAAGAGGAATTTACAAACCAAAAAATCGAATTCTTGCTAGATTAACTCACCTCTACCACCACTTAAGAGATTGCCCTAGTATTACCTAACACCCTGTATATGTATGTGTGTGTGAGAGGGAGAGAGAGAGAGAATAATGTGATATTATCAATCAAACCCCAATTTTTGCAACAAAAAAAACGTGATATTTAATAATAATTTTGTTGTTGTTTAAAGCAGTTCTTATTTAGTTTATTCGGTGCAATGGGGCTGAATAAATCTCTAGCACATACCATTTTAGTTTGCCAATCGTTTGAAATGGTTGTCCGATGTTGATTTGGAGAAGTTCTACCAGCAAGAGGCCATATGTACGCCTGTTTTACTTGAAATGGTCCCGCGTTTGTGCGTCGCCTCCATTTATCCACCTGAAATCCAGATTACTAACATAATTACGGAAATATCTGAGAATTCGTTTAGCGAAAGCGGTAATAGTCCGTATGATATAATTTTAGAGGCGTCCGGCCTGAAATCTGTTATAAATAATCTGTATAAGGAGTTTATGGCTGTAAGCTTTCCCCATAATATGATGTCGCCAGCAGGATTTAGGAAACATATGGTTGACTATGGAATGCCAACGGAACAAACACAGTTTATCTTTAGGTAGCTCAATTTATATTAATTATTTTGCATTCATTGTAGAACAATGATAAAATACATTTAATATGGATATAATAAAGGTCAAACAGATCAATATAAAAACTACTAAACCACTACAAGGATCACCAGATACGAATAGTACTCTTCCATGTCACACGACTCGACAATAATATTTCATTAAATATAAAATCACAACTTTCCGAATTACATTGACATTTTTCACATTTTTGATGTTTTATATTTTACATTTTTTTTAAATTATACAACTAACCCCCTAGGAGGAAACTTAAACGCCATCTGGCGGCACCACATCAAATAGCAATGCACACCCATATGGTAATAACCGTCAACATGCTCATGAGATCTAATAAGATCGAAATCTAGATAGATAGAAACGTTTTAGCATTGATTAATCATCGCATGATTAATCAATGGTTTTAGGTATATATAATTCAATAACTATGCATCACCATTGCTTTAAAAGTTGAAGTTAAGTTAAGAAACAATTTCTCTTGAAAAATAAAATATTTTAGAGCAGCAGATATTTCCAATAGAAAATTCCTGTCCTTCAAAGAATACATGTATATGTTAGCGGTACTAGAGCCCACTACGAATCACGGAGGGCTTTCTGCTGAAGTGAGATGTCGATACATTTTTAAGTATACTGAGTATTATATTTATAATACAAATATTTCAGTAAGTTTGGTTTACAGATTTTTTGATCGCGATAGCGATGGAACTTTGTGTCTCAATGAGCTCAGAGACATTATAATTTATATGAGAAAAATTAAGGGAATGCCTGTAGACTCTGCTAACGTGGAAAAAGAACAGAAAGCGTATTGTACGTAAGTTCGTAGCAAGTTTTATCATGTTTATCAATTACCTGTCCTGTTTGATTTTCGTTAAAAACTTCTAGACAAAAAAACATAATAAACGCATCAACAAAACTTACGAATTTAGGATTTTTCATATTCTTGAGTCTCAAGCTATGTTACAAAAAAAAAAGACGTTTAGTTGGCATATCAGCCCAACCCTTCCCTTTTACACACATTCCCATACCGTACTTTCACAGAAAAAAATCAAAAAAGACACAAAAAAAAGAATACAAATTAACATAAAATACATTTTTCTATCCATTACTATAAACCCTCTCTGCCCTCGCCAATTTCCTTTCCCATGTCAGCCTCCTGCAGATTTTCACGCCTTTCCTATCCTCTCCTAACCATTCGTTCAGCTCTCTGCACTCAACTCACTCTTCTTTCACTCCCTCATATTCTTTGCTAAGGTGCCACCACGTGTCACTCCCCTTCCACAGCGCACACGCGGTGTACCCCAGCCCCATCCACACTTTTCTTCCTCGCTCTTCTGAACCACACCTCGCTCTTGCCATGCATACTTTGTCCTCTCTGTTCCACTCTCCCCTGGCTAAGTAGCTCGGGAGTTTCCCCTGCACTTGCCACTCTACGTAGCCAGGGTTGTATGAGCTCTCAGCCATTCCTCACTTGCCTTTCTTGCCACTCAATATCCCTCAATCTCTCCCTTATCTCAGTTCCTAGGCTACCCCTTTTTCTCAGCTTCTCCTCTACCCACACCTCAAACATACCCACTACATCCTTTCTCTATCCTTCCTCCATACTCTCTGTTCTACTCTTACACCTCATCCATACCTCCCGTACCAGTCTTTCCTCGCCCAAATCCTGCAATATTTCCTCAAACTTCATAACCCTCACACACGACTCCCACCACATACTCATACGACTTGTCTCCTGCAACAGCACTGCCCTCGGTGTCGACCTTTCGAGCCCTACCCTACCCCCTACCCCTTTCTCTCAGCTTCTCCTCTATCCACACCTCAGACATACCCACTCTTTCATACATCCTTTCTCTATCCTTCCTCCATCTACTCTCTGTTCTACTCTTACACCTCATCCATACCTCCCGTACCAGTCTTTCCTCGCCCAAATCCTGCAATCTTTCCTCAAACTTCACAACCCTCACACACGACTCCCACCACATACTCATACGATTTGTCTCCTGCAACAGCACTGCCCTCGGTGTCGACCTTCCGAGCCCTAGCAGATTCTTCAGAAACCAACCTTGCTCCCTTTCTATTACCTCCCATTCACGCAATCCCCACACTTCCACTCCATACAACAATATAGGTTTTACACACGCATCCCATATCTTGCACGCCATTACTAGGTTACCACCCCACAAACTCCCCCATTTTCTGCACGCAATCCTCTAAGCCATTCTTGCTTTCGCCTGCATACACTCCACATGCATCCTAAGCCCTCCTCCACAGTCAAACCAAAAGCCCAAATATTTAAAGCCATTCACTCTCTCAATCAGCCTTTCCTTCCATTTCAGCCCTTCGTCCTTACCCCTCCTGCCCCTATTCCTAAACAACATCCATTTGGTCTTTCCCTCTAGGAACTGAGTCATATGCAGCTTTTAAATCCACAAACACCGCATACACTCTCCCTTTGCATTCCAGCGCTTCCTCCACCATTCTCGGCAGCGTGAAAATCTGCTCCCTCGTCCCTCTTCCCCTTCTGAACCCACCTTGACATTCCGGCAGCAGCCCCTTTTGCTCCACTTCCCTATCCATTCTATTTTTCACCATAGTCATCATCAATTTATAACCGGCACTCATAATGGTGAGCCCCTTATAGTTTTTAACGTCCGAGGCCTCTCCCCCTTTATGAACCGGGACCACCACCCCCACACGCCACTTTTCCGGCACTTCCTCCTCTCCACTCCACACCTTGTTAATACTCTGCCGCACCTTCTCCCTTCCTTCCTCCGGTAGCTTTTTGAAAGCCTCTGCCTTCAGCCCATCTTCCCCCGCTGCCTTTCCTAGTTTTAACTGTGCCAGGGCCACCTCCACCTCTTTCCGGGAAAACGCCTCCCTTCGCACCACCTGTCTCGAACTCGAACTGCCCAGCTCCACCTCAGACCCCGCCATCTGTTTACAACTCCTCTCCCACTCTGCTAGCTCTATGTTCACTTTACCCTGATTCGCCCTTCCCTTTAAGATCTCCCACATCCGTTTCTCCACCACACACTCCCTCAACCTCTTTTCCACTTTCTGCAACTCCTCTACTTTTTTCCTCTCGCACGTACTCTCGAACTCCCTTTTCGCCTGATTAACCCTTTCAACTGCAAATCTGCCGTACCTCCAATTCGCCATTTCCCTCCGCCACCTTGTCTTCTTTATCTTACACTCCTCGTCGAACCAACATTCCCTCTGGCCTCCACTCTTCTTCCTCACCACCAACGCAGCCGCCATCACACTCTCCAACTGGAGCATCGACTGTACCTCCTCCCACTACCTTCCATTAGATTTCTCTCATACACCGCAATTTCTACTTCGCTCCATCCAAACCCTTGCTGCCCCTTTTTCTCCACCCTCTGCCGACCTTTTGTCCTTCTAAGACAACCTCCACCTCTCCTCTGGCCTCTCCTCCTTTATGCACCGGGACCACCACCCCCACACGCCACTTTTCCGGCACTTCCTCCTCTCCACTCCACACCTTGTTAATACTGCTGCTATGTTACAAAACTGTTGGTAAAAAATAGCTACAGCCGATTTCTTATGTATTTTGTAAGAATATGCATAGTAAAGATCGATTTTTTTTGTCTAAATCGACCTTTAGCAATTTGTATTCGAACCTACTCGAACTAAACATTTCAAAACAATTTAATAATGCCAATTATTTCCGATATGTTGCATATGCCAATATCAATATATCCAATACAGCCCTGATTAATCAACAATGTCATAGCGTTTGCAGTGGCTCGACAGGTATTAAACTTATATATGAAACTGTATTACAGATCCCTCAATGTATCTGCTGTCAAACCACTAACTCTAGCTAATTTCCTGCGGTATGCAGGTGAGCTTAAAATACGTGGCCTTTCCACCGTGCTACGATTGCCCAAAAGTATAAAATCTCAGTGGCAGTAAGTGTTTTCTCACGCATCCTCAACTTCACTGTACTACTTTGCGTGTATTTTTAGATCAAGAGATTCAAAACCTGGGAAGCTAATAAATATAGAGAGTAAGATTATGCTGCTGTCAGTCTTCAATCAAGCAAACCAACTATTATTTTATAGCAACCCCCAAACATATGTCTACAAGCGCATATGCAAAGAGTGGTAACTACGAAATCGCGGTGCATTGTATTCGAGTGCAGAAAAGTGGCACGGTGATCAATTTGGAAGATATTTGGGCTATTAAAGGCATGTTATATACTATACTATTTTAATAATATATATAATATTAAATCCGGGTTCATAGCGAGTGGTTTCGCCTGCCTCCAGGCTCGGCGATCGAGCCAATCTCCTTCCTTGAGATTCCTTCAGACATTTGATTTGACAGTCGTTAATATTATTTACGGCTGCGGCAGAATTGATTTGTTTAAATGTACTATTTTAGTATATCTATAGTAGCATTTATGACAAAAATTGTTATACTTTTAGAAGCTGCAAGTATGACAGTTCTGAAAACTGCAAACATAACTAAAGAGAATAGACGATTATCATGCGAACACAACAGCCAAGATTCTGTCTGCAATGAAATGATTAAGAATCTGCGCTTCCTTATTATGTTAAACAAAGTGAAGAGTGGCAACAGGGGTAATCGTAGAGAGCAATACATGTGGGGTCCAATTAACAGCTCTGTATTCGCTCAGAAACTAAGTCAAATTTGTAACGCTACCAAATTGATTTTGAAAGATGAACCTCGGTTACTGGACCTGCGGTCTCCAATTTATATAATGGGTAATCTTAAACATATATAAATATCGCTCTACCATAAAGGCATTTACATGACCAACAATACTGTCAATATTTTAGAATAATGACAGTATTACTGTACGATAACATGTTTAAAATGTTCGTTATTCTAAAATATTGCCAGTATTACTCATCGTGTAAAGAGGAGGTCCGATGCCCACAGGAAACCACCAATATATGTGAATTTCACTAATATGACTTGCAAAACCCAACAAACAAAACTCATCGTGTAATGTATACATGTTTAAAATGTTCGTTATTTTAAAATATTGACAGTATTACTTATCGTGTAAGGTATAGTAACGATAAATGAAAAGAATACTGATGTTTATCCGGATAATTGATTACTTGATGAATATTATAGGATGATTCAAGCTAATACTGACAGTACTAGGACTGACAGTATTATTGACCGTGTAAGATGCCTTTTAGACGAATTATGTAACGTATAATACTGACTTTGATAAATTTTGTCAATGATTTTGGAGTGAATATTGCGACCAAGTCTATTCATTAAACTTATAAACAAAAAATACGATATTGATAGTTTTCAATCTATTTGATTGAAAACTATCAATATCGTATTTTTTGTTTATAAGTTTAATGAATAGACTTGGTCGCAATATTCACTCCAAAATCATTGACAAAATTTATCGAAGTCAGCCATAGCTGTAAACGTGAATTACATTATACTACATTCATCAAGAAACTTATACACGTTTCTAGTTCCAATTATTCTTGTTCAGCTCGTACTATCACCAGTCACGTATTGAATAAATAAATAAAAACTTGTGTAGTGTGTAGTACACACTACATGTACTAGTGTATAGCATTGATTTATCATCACCAAATAGCTTGAAAACTAGCATTAGCGTAATTTTTGTTTATAAGTTTAATGGATAGACTAATATATTGGTAATATATTAGCCTAGTTTGAAAAATATCCATCGAGGGATTTTAAAAATATTTTGAAATTTGTGGTTACTACATACAAAATCGTATTTATATATAATACTGACTTTGGCATCAAATAGCTTGAAAACTAGCAATAGCGTAATTTTAGTTTATAACTTTAATGGATAGATAAATATATTGGTAATGTATTAGCAAAGTTTGAAAAATATCCATCGAGGCATTTTTGAAATATTTTGAAATTTGCGGTTACCACATACAAAATTGTATTTATATATAATACTGACTTTGGCATCAAATAGCTTCAAATCTAGCATTAGCGTATTTTTTGTTTATAAGTTTAATGGATAAACTAATATATTGGTAATATATTAGCAAAGTTTGAAAAATATCCATCGAGGGATTTTTGAAATATTTTGAAATCTGCTGTTACTACATACAAATTCGTATTTTAATATATTACTGAGTTTGGCATCATAGTTTGAGAACTAGCAATAACGGCATATTTGCTTATAACTTTATTAGGTAGAGCAATATATTGGTAATGGGTTTGTAAAGTTTGAAAAATATTCATCGAGGGCTTTTTGAAATATTTTGAAATTTGCAGTTACTACATACAAAATTGTATTTATGTATAATACTTACTTTGGCATCAAATAGCTGGAAAACTAGCATTCGCGTATTTTTTGTTTATAAGTTTAATGGATAGACTAATATATTGATAATATATTAGCAAAGTTTGAAAAATATCCATCAAGGGATTTTTGAAATATTTTGAAATTGCTGTTACTACATACAAAATCGTATTTTAATATATTACTGACTTTGGCTACAAATAGCTTGAAAACTAGCAATAGCGTATTTTTAGTTTATAAGTTTGATGGATAGACAAATATATTGGTAATATATTAGCAAAGTTTGAAAAATATGCATAGAGGGATTTTTGAAATTGGCGGTTACTACATACAAAATTGTATTTATATATAATACTGACTTTGGAAACAAATAGCTTGAAAGCTAGCAATAGAGTATTTTTTGTTTATAAGTTTAATGGATAGACTAATATATTGGTAATATATTAGCAAAGTCTGAAAAATATTCATCTAGGGACTTTTGAAATATTTTGTAATCTACGGTTACCACATACAAAATCATATTTTAATATATTACTAACTTTGGCATCAAATAGCTAGAAAACTAGCAATAGCGTATTTTTTGTTTATAAGTTTAATGGATAGACTTATATATTGGTAATATATTAGCAAAGTTTGAAAAATATTCATCGAGGGATTTTTGAAATATTTTGAATCCTGCTGTTACTACATACAAAATGATATTTTAATATTATACGGACTTTGGCTACAAATAGCTTGAAAACTAGCAATAGCGTACTTTTTGTTTATAAGTTTAATGGATTATACTAATATATTGGTAATATATTAGTAAAGTTTGAAAAATATTCATCGAGGGATATTTGAAATATTTTGAAATTTGCGGTTACCACATACAAAATCATATTTATATATAATACTGACTTTGGCATCAAATAGCTTGAAAACTAGCAATAGCGTAATTTTGGTTTATAACTTTAATGGATAGATAAATATATTGGTAATGTATTAGCATAGTTTGAAAAATATTCATCGAGGGATTTTTGAAATATTTTGAAATTTGCGGTTACTACATACAAAAATGTATTTATATATAATACTGACTTTGGCAACAAATAGCTTGAAAACTAGCATTAGCGTATTTTTTGTTTATAAGTTTAATGGATAGACTAATATAATGGTAATATATTAGCAAAGTTTGAAAAATATCCATCGAGGGATTTTTGAAATATTTTGAAATCTGCTGTTACTACATACAAAATCGTATTTTAATATATTACTGAGTTTGGCATCAAATAGCTTGAGAACTAGCAATAACGTCATATTTGTTTATAACTTTATTAGGTAGAGCAATATATTGGTAATGGGTTTGTAAAGTTTGAAAAATATTCATCGGCGAATGCTTGAAATATTTTGAAATTCCCGGTTACTACATACAAAATCGTATTCATTTATAATACTGACTTTGGCAACAAATAGCTTGAAAACTAGCAATCGCGTAATGTTAGTTTATAACTTTAATGGATAGTTAAATATATTGGTAATGTATTAGCAAAGTTTGAAAAATATTTATCGAGAAATTTTTGAAATATTTTGAAATTTGCGGTTACCACATACAAAATCATATTTATATATAATACTGACTTTGGCATCAAATAGCTTGAAAGCTAGCAATAGCGTAATTTTAGTTTATAACGTTAATGGATAGATAAATTGATTGGTAATGTATGTGAAGTTTGAAAAACATTCATCGGGGGATTTTTGAAAAATTTTGAACTCTGCGGTTACTTCATATAAAATCGTATTTTTATATAATACCGACTTTGGCAACAAATAGCTTGAAAACTAGCAATAGCGAATTTTTTGTTTATAAGTTTAATGGATAGACTATTATATTGGTAATATATTAGCAAAGTTTGAAAAATATTCATCGAGGGATTTTTGAAATATTTTGAAATTTGCGGTTACTACATACAAAATTGTATTTTAATATATTACTGACTTTGGCATGAAATAGCTTGAAAACTAGCAATACCGTATTTTTTGTTTATAAGTTTAATGGATAGACTAATATATTGGTAATATATTATCAAAGTTTGAAAAATATCCATCCAAGGATTTTTGAAATATTTTGAAATTTGCGGTTACTACATACAAAATCATATTTATATATAATACTGACTTTGGCAACAAATAGCTTGAAAACTAGCATTAGCGTATTTTTTGTTTATAAGTTTAATGGATAGACTAATATATTGGTAAAATATTAGCAAATTTGAAAATTATTCATCGAAGGATTTTTGAAATATTTTGAAATCTGCTGTTACTACATACAAAACCGTATTTTAATATATTACTGACTTTGGCATCAAATATTTTGAAAACTAGCAATACCGTATTTTTTGTTTATAAGTTTAATGGATAGACTAATATATTGGTAATAAATTAGCAAAGTTTGAAAAATATCCATCGAGGGATTTTTGGAATATTTTGAAATTTGCGGTTACTACATACAAAATTGTATTTATATATAATACTGACTTTGACATCAATTAGCTTGAAAAATAGCATTAGCGAATTTTTTGTTTATAAGTTTAATGGATAGACTAATATATTGGTAATATGTTAGCAAAGTTTGAAAAATATCCATCGAGGGATTTTTGAAATATTTTGAAATCCGCTGTTACTACATACAAAATCGTATTTTAATATATTATTGACTTTGGCATCAAATAGCTTGAAAACTAGCAATAGTGTAATTTTAGTTTATAACTTTAATGGATAGATAAATATATTGGTGATGTATTAGCAAAGTTAGAAAAATATTCATCGTGGGATTTTTGAAATACTTACATATAAAATCGTATTTTTATATAATACTAACTTTGACATTAAATAGCTTGAAAACTAACAACACCGTAATTTTTGATTATGACTAATGGATAGACTAATATATTGGTAATGGATTAGCACTATTTGATTATATTCATCGAGGGATTTTTGAATTTTTTTACAAATTTGCAATAAACATCAAAAATATCAACAAATTTGTATTTGCATAGATTATTGGTTATTATTTTATTATATTAGTAATATTATTTAAACATTATGTCACTTTAATGTTCGTGCAGTGTACAGTAGTAAAAGTAGCAGAAGGTATACTGCACATAAATCAAAAAGAAGATGCTTGTCACTTTAATGTTTAAATATTTAAATGTGGCGATTAATCAATTCTATAACCAAGCATGTAGTACGCATGTCTTATGATACAGGTGATGATTAATCAATGACTAGAAACTTGTTTTTCTTGAGAAATCTAGTACAATGCATATATACGTGTGAATCCACCTCTTAGCAATCTACATATCTAGATTTCGATCTTATTAAATCTCATCAGTGTAGCTCAGCTAGTGAGGATAAATTCACACAATATCTCGACTGGTTATATACAAAAATGATAACTAACCCCCTAGGAGGAAAGATAAACGCCATCTGGCGGCACCACATCAATTAACAATGCACACCCATATGGTAATAACTGTCAACATGCTCTACCGGTTATCCTGATTGCAAATATTCCAACAGAGTGCTTGAGATATCAGCACAAGGCCAATCTTATAAAACATATATAAGTGTGAATCCACATCTTAGCAATCTACATATCTAGATTTCCATTATATTAGATCTCATCAGTGTAGCTCAGCTAGTGAGGATATGTTTTATAAGATTGGCCTTGAGCTGATATCTCAAGCACTCTGTTGGAACATTATTCTATAGACGGCACTACCCGGTGATCCTGATGGCATGAGCATGTTGATGGTTATTACCATATGAGTGTGCATTGCTAATTGATGTGGTGCCACCAGATGGCGTTTAATTTTCCTCCTGGGGGGGCTAGTTGTATCATTCTAGTACAATGCTATTCACTCTTTACAGGTGTTGGGCTTCACCCTATTAGTATTATTAGTTTTATGTTGGTACGTTTCCATTTTAGGAGACTTTCATGGGAATTACGGCGATTTGCAGTATTTTGAGAAAATGTTTTGGCCCCTATGCCCCGGGTTCTGTCCGTGCAACCTGCTATTTCTTGGAGATTACGTTGATAGAGGGAACTATGGCATGGAAGTTGCTCTTTATCTGATTTGCTATAAGTTTCTTTATCCGCAAAAAATGAATTTTATTAGGGGCAATCACGAAGTTCGGTGTATACAGAAGGCGTTTACCTTTTACACGTAATTTATTTGTTTATTTTTTTGTGTGCTTGTGAGCGGTGTTATTCCAAAACTGAACAAGAATTTAAAATATATGAACAGCATGAGCTTTTATGTTATAATTTTAAAATAAGGCAACTTTATCTCTATACAGAAAGTTTAACGCCATCTGGCGGCAACTATAAATTTCCACAATACATGCTGAACTAATCGATATAAGTGTGAATTCTCCTCTTAGCAATATAAAGATCCAGAGGAGGTTCGATGCTCACAGGAAACCGCCAATATATGTGAATTTCACTAACTAATATGACTTAAAACAAACAAATATAAAGATTTAGATTTCGACACTGCTGCCTGCTGCCTCATTGTCCTCGATTCCTTTAGTCCTTTTTTATCAGGGAGGATACAGTATAGGGTATCATCCCTGATAAAAAAGGAATCGAGGACAATGAGGCAGGAGTGTTGAAATCTAGATCTTTATATTTGTTTGTTTACATTTACATTTAGTTTTCGATATCGCACTCTTGCGTCTTTGCGCTTACTTTATATATATTTCTGTTCTATCTGGTTTACTTTGAACTTTGCATTCTTCCTCTTTAAGTTTTTTTATATTGATTATATGATGTTTTGCTTTATCTATCTTCTAGTTGTATTTATTTATTTTTATATTTGTCATAAGTGAGTTGTTGTCTGATCCTATGTCCGTCCCAGGATGTATATATATATATATATATATATATATATATATATATATATATATATATCCTCGGACGGACATTGGATTAGACAACAACCCACTTATGGCAAACATAAAAATACAACTAGAAGATAGATAAAGCAAGGCATCAAATAATCAATCTAAAAACACTTAAAGAGGAAGAATGCAAAGTTCAAAGTAAACCAGATAGAACAGATATATATATATATATATATATATATATATATATATATATATATAAATATATATATATATATATATCCCCACACCTCTACCAAAAGGCCTCCATACTCTTCTCCTTCACCTACTCCGGCTTCAGCAGTGCCCATTGTTTTTTATCTGGTCCTCACTTTCCTGTTCGCTATTTCAACGGGTCGCGTCTTACGTTATATAAAACCAACTTGAAATTGTGTGAATTCATCCTCACTAACTGACATCTAACAAGATCGAAATCTAGATTTTTAAGAAGTGAATTCAAGCTTATATAGATTAGAATATTCGTTATAAACTTTGATATCGTTTGTTTGTTTCTAATTTTGAAAAAATGCCAATTGTTCGGTTTTGGAGTGACCTAAGCTCCTATAACAATAATAATTCGAGAACTTGTTTTAGTGAGTGTGTTTTAAAATTTGGCGACCAAAATGGTCCAATTGTCTGGGAGAACATCAATCAGGTTTTTGATATGACACCTTTGGCAGCTGTGGTGGATGGAAAGGCAATTATTTATTTTTCTATTACATCTGTTTTCGTTTATCATTCGGGATCTGTTTAGAGCTGTTCTGAGAAATAACAGCTCCCGAGTGAAAATACCAGTAAACAAAGTAGGAAAAGACATAGTCTTGGTTGTATAAATCAGATAACTCTCGAGTTAATTTTAAGTCCGTGGGGTTCCGAAATCCAACAAAATAGAACTTTCCATTATTCCATGCACACAGTTATATAAACAGAGCTATATGACAACAATTTATGCAACATCTAGCAATATAGCCTTTGTAAAAGCGAGCCATAGTAGTTTGATTAATTTTTACTTGAAAAATCTATATATTTATGACTATAGATATTCTGCTGTCATGGCGGAATTCCCCCACCATGGCTTTGTCCAATAGCAACAGCAATAAACAGCATTCCGGTTCCATTGCCAGAACCAGACGTGCAAAGTGCTCTAGCTTGGGAATTGATGTGGAATGACCCTCTCAAGTATGTCTTCCAATATTAATCGAAATGTACACGCGCATTTCGATTAATATTGTAATTCCTTCTTTTACACGCGTATTTGACATAAAGTACATCCGTTTTTATTTCCAAACAAGACCAAAACAAAGCAACGCTGAAGTAGACATAGAGCTTCAACTAAATGAAGGATTTGCTGCGAATATTCGGCGGGGTACAGCGCACGTTTTCAACACGAACGCTTTGGATAAGTTCTTGAATGTGAACGGTTTTTCACATGTAATCAGAGCTCATGAAATGGTACCGGCTGGATATCATGTAAGATATGTTTTATATACAGCCAAACAGTTATTTCGGACAAATTATAGTCCAACAAACACGGGACAAATATTCGTAAATATTTTATGTTCAAGCAACCCGACACTTGGCCAACAGTCTGTTGGCCAGCTGTTGGCCAAGTGTCGGGTTACGGGAATAGCCAATATTTTGCCCGTGTCCTTAGCCCTTGGCCAACAGTCGACGAGCAGACTGTACCCTAGTCACTAATTTATTCTTATATAGTCAAACTTTCATTTACACACACACACACACATATATATATATATATATATATATATATATATATATATATTTATATATTTAATTTAATTTAATTTTCTTTAACGTTGAAAAAATTGACGTGCCACATTTCTTCTACTATACAATATATAATCAATCACATTGCGTTGCAACTTATAAAACAATTTATAAATCATTATAGATAGTTTTAAATGGGAAATTAATCACCGTGTTTTCATCCTCCAAATACAATGGACTGAATAACGACGCGGCATGTATATTAGTGGATAACGGACAGATAAGATTCATGCGATTGGACAATGGTAATTAATATATGGATATTATCCGTTTTTTTAATGCAATATTTATTTAATAACATACATATAAATTCCTAGGTCAGTATTGAAGCTGCTCACCCACGCATAAGCTGCTAACAAATTTAATAACATAAATATAAATTCCTAGGTTAGAACAGTCCGTATTCAAGCTGCTCGCCCACGGATAAGCTGCTAACAAATTTAATGTTTTCCGCGATATCCTGGCACAGTTTGGCTAGTCCTTTGAGCTCGTCGGATTCTTGCGGGTGAAAATTATATATCATCTGAAACGAACAAACTGTTTTTAGTGTAAATTGTTGAGTTGTCATGTAAAATATTTGTAGTACGGGTGTACGGTATACATTTAAAAAATATATTATTAGTTCTGATATTTTTTACAGATTTATGAAGCATATAACATTTTTTTTTTGTAGATTCTTGAATGAAGCTACTTTCATAATCACTGGTATATATTGAAGACGGTGTTTTTAGTTTAATAGATAAAATGAACAAAAACATCGTCATCAATATAATACACTGGTATTTGGTCACGTCATTATTTTTACGAAAATAAAGTTTTTATCGTCAAATCGCAATAATTGTTGCATGGATTTAGAAACTTCTATTTTCAAAATTATTATTTTTTACCTTATGCATTATCAAATCGCAATAATAATTGTTGCATGCAAATGGATTTAGAAACTTCTATTTTAAAATTATTTTTTTTTTTAAACTTAAATAACTTAAATTCGAGTTTTATATTTAAGTAATTAAAATTTTATATAAATATGTGTATATAAATTTAAATACTTTAAATATGAATATATTAAATTATAATAAATTTATAACTTTCTATGAACATATTTATATAAATATAAAACTGAAAAAACTGCTCTTTCCATTGGTACAAACTGCCTGTAAACTGTACATATCCTGATTTAAGCCCTTTTGCCCAAACACCAGTGATATAATAATAATAATATTGGATAGTTAAGGCGTCTACTTTGTGATTAAAGAACAAATATAACGATTTTTTACTTTGCTTTTATCACACTAGGATAACACTCTTCTTGGAATAGTTTAAACAATATAAAACATCTGTATCCATTGAAAAAACTATGCGAGCAAAGGTGGGGTGGGCTGGTGGCCCCCACCAACCTGACCATGCCCATCCACTATTTCAAACAACTTGAACTATGCTTTACATTATTTTTCACATATATCTTTTTAATTAGTCTTAAATTAATAAATGACATTAATTTAATCATAGAAAATAACGCATAATAGTGTAGTGCATAGTTCAAGTCGTTTGAAATAGTGGGCGGGCATAGTTTAGTTGGTAGGAACCACCCGCCCGCCCCACCTTTGCTCGCATAGTTTTTTCAATGGATACAGATGTTTTATATTGTTAAACTATTTCAGGAAGAGTGTTATCCTATGGAGAAACTATGCGAACAAAGGTGGGGTGGGCGGGCGGCCCCTACCAACCTTACTACGCCCGTCCACTATTTCAAACGACTTGAACTATGCACTACACTATTATGCGTTATTTTCTATGATTAAATTAATGTCATATATTAATTTAAGATTAATTAAAAAGATATATGTGAAAAATAATGCAATGCATAGTTCAAGTCGTTTGAAATAGTGGACGGGCGTAGTTTGGTTAGTAGGGGCCGCCCACCCACCCCACCTTTGTTCGTATAGTTACTCCATAGGATAACACTCTTCTTAGGAAAGTTTAAACAATGTTAAACATCTGTATCCATTGAGAAAACTATGCGAGCAAAGGTGGGGTGGGCGGGTGGTCCCTACCAACCTGACTATGCCCGTCCACTATTTCAAACGACTTGAACTCTGCACTATACAGTTATCCATTAATTTATATTCTATTCAATTAATTTCATTTATCAATTTACATACCTAATTCTTTAAAAAAAATGTGAGAAACAATGTAGTGCATAGTTCAAGACGTTTGAAATAGTGGACGGGCACAGTTTGGTTGGTAGGGACCTCCCGCCCACCCCACCATTGCTCGCATAGTTTTTTCAATGGATACAGATGTTTTATATTGTTTAAACTTTCCTAAGAAGAGTGTTATCCTATTGAGAAACTATGCGAACAAAGGTGGGGTGGGTGGGCGTCTCCTACCAACCAAACTACGCCCGTCCACTATTTCAAACGACTTGAACTATGCACTACACTATTATGCGTTATTTTCTATGATTAAATAATGTCATATATTAATTTAAGATTAATTAAAAAGATATATGTGAAAAATAATGTAATGCATAGTTCAAGTCGTTTGAAATAGTGGACGGGCGTAGTTTGGTTAGTAGTGGCCGCCCGCCCACCCCACCTTTGTTCGCATAGTTTCTCAATAGGATAACACTCTTCTTAGGAAAGTTTAAACAATATGAAACATCTGTATCCATTGAGAAAACTATGGGAGCAGAGGTGGGGTAGGCGGGTGGTCCCTACCAACCTGACTATACCCGTCCACTATTTCAAACGACTTGAAGTCTGCACTATACAGTTATCCATTAATTTATATTCTATTCAATTAATTTCATTTATCAATTTACGCCTAATTTGTTAAAAAAAAATGTGAGAAACAATGTAGTGCATAGTTCAAGACGTTTGAAATAGTGGGCGGGCATAGTTTAGTTGGTAGGGACCACCCCCCCCCCCCCCCACCTTTGCTCACATAGTTTTTTCAATGGATACAGATGTTTTATATTGTTTAAACTATTTCAGGAAGAGTGTTATCCTATGGAAAAACTATGCGAACAAAAGTGGGGTGGGCGGGCGGCCCCGACCAACCAAACTACGCCCGTCCACTATTTCAAACGACTTGAACTATGCACTACACTATTATGCGTTATTTTCTATGATTAAATTAATGTCATTTATTAATTTAAGATTAATTAAAAAGATATATGTGAAAAATAATGCAATGTATAGTTCAAGTCGTTTGAAATAGTGGACGGGCGTAGTTTGGTTAGTAGGGGCCGCCCGCCCACCCCACCTTTGTTCGCATAGTTTCTCCATAGGATAACACTCTTCTTAGGAAAGTTTAAACAATATAAAACATCTGTATCCATTGAAAAAACAATGCGAGCAATGGTGGGGTGGGCGGGTGTATATATATATATATATATATATATATATATATATATATATATATATATATATATATATATATATATATATAGTTACTATATTTGTTACAATTTGTAACTGGCTATCGACCCTCAGGTCCCTCTCCCGTTATTTAAAGGACCTTTCTTAATGGATCTGTTTGGCACCTACATTCAAAAATTCATCGTAACTTATCCAGCCATCCATGTCGGAATCAGCCTCGTCAAATCTTTGCTTTCTGTAATCATTCGTGCTTTCATCGCCTAAACTTTCCAAAACAGCAGAACTGTAACAAATGATATATTATCAATTAATAGAAAATCAGTACCAACTGCACCACGGAGGGTTGTAGCCGATAGCGCAAAAAATGGGGGAGTTTGTGGGGTGGTAACCTAGTAATGGCGTGCAAGATCTGGGATGCGTGTGTAAAACGTATATTGTTGTATGGAGTGGAAGTGTGGGGATTGTGTGAATGAGAGGTAATAGAAAGGGAGCAAAGTTGATTTCTGAAGAATCTGCTAGGGCTCGAAAGGTCGACATCGAGGGCAGTGCTGTTGCAGGAGACAAGTCGTATGAGTATGTGGTGGGAGTCGTGTGTGAGGGTTGTGAAGTTTGAGTAAACATTGCAGGATTTGGGCGAGGAAAGACTGGTACGGTAGGTGTGGATGAGGTGTAAGAGTAGAACAGAGAGTAGATGGAGGAAGGATAGAGATAGGATGTATGAAATAGTGGGTATGTCTGAGGTGTGGGTAGAGGAAAAGGAGAGAAAGGGGTAGCCTAGGAACTAAGATAAGGGAGAGATTGAGGGCTATTGAGTGGCAAGAAAGGCAAGTGGGAATGGCTGAGGGCTCATACAACCCGGGCTACGTAGAGTGGCAAGTACAGGGGAAACTCCCGAGCTACTTAGCCAGGGGAGAGTGTAGCAGAGAGGACAAATGCATGGCAAGTGCGAGGTGTGGGTCAGAAGAGCGAGAAAGAAAAGTGTGGATATATATATATATATAATTGGAAACCACTTACAAGTCGTCATATCCAAGCATCCCATTAAGATTCTGATCAAACAGCAGGAACAAACTATGCAAATTGGTAATAGTCATATCATCCCAACCAGGAAATTTGCACGTCACCGTCGTCATACTAACTTTCGTATTATTCTCCTCATTCTCCGTATTTTGCCGGCGCTGCTCGAGCAGTCGCGCGTAGAACGACTGCACCAACTTATCATACTCACTCAACGGCCCATACTGTCCGGTGTCCTCTTTAGGCAGCGGCTCCCCTAAACAAACCAAACGTAACACCTAACAATCCCAGGACCTCCCTACCTGTAGACGAAAAATCCTCCTGCCGAAAAAAACAAATCGGCTTCCGTTTGATCGGGTAGTCGAAGAGTCGCGTGAAAAACCGACTTACTTTGTTACCCATTTTGCCGACTGTCAAGGTGTCACATTCAAAATTTTTTGTGAAGTCAAACGTTCATCATTTTGTGTGCGCGAATCATGGATGAGAGTATTACGCTTATGCGACGCCATAAGACGAAGCGGATGGATTATTACTGCAACTATGGTGGGATTCTAAGGTATCCGGGGTACATCGCCGAGATCCAATGTGGGGATACAGCTAACTTATATAAAATGGATGTTACTTGGGAGGGTTTATACCCGAATCCGGCAACTAGCTGCTCACGAGGTTATCACTTTAAAGATTCTAGGTGTAACGTTGGACCACCTGGGGCGTCGCATCCAGGCGTTGTTATGCAGGATAACTTCTTTTATCTATTAAAGTTTGATTTTGTTGATTGATTGATTATACATAATTATACAAGATGAAGATGAAATGAAGGATACACATAAACATAACTGCTGACGTTTGTAATTGCTTGAGAAGATTTACATCATAAATAATGAGGAAATAATTACCAAATATCATACCTGTAAGAGATTGACTACATCTGCTAACGTTTGTAATTGCTTGAGAAGATTTACATCCGAAATAACGAGGAAGTAATTACCAAATATCACACCTGTAAGAGATTGACTACATCTGCTGACGTTTGTAAAAAAAATAAAGAAATAAAGCATCACTAGCAAGACTTTCTTAAAATCCTGATTAGAGTGTAAATCACGTTTTCAGGGCTCTTCGAACATTATTAAATAACTTATCATATTCATAATAATTGTAATATAACTTTAATCTATATTAAGGTTAATTCAAGCAAAGTTGGTGATACCTAGAAGAAAAGGTGAAGAATAGATTGCAGAACGTAGTAATTACATTCAAGATTTGATGATGCATACAACTTAACTTTTGACTTAACTAGGACTATTATTAAATAAAACAACTATTACAATAGAACCCTAATTTATATTTTATTTCCTAAATAAATCTTTGAAATACATTATGTTTATTAGTATTGATACGAATTTCCATCAGAATCTTGTCTGCTGTAGCCAGCGTTGGTTTGCGGAGAGTGGTGGGATGAATGCATCAGTTTGACATTGCTTGGGTGTAGCCTTTCAGTTATACCACCTATATGAACTACGTGGTACTGTAACAAACAACCCAATAGTGATTAATAATCATAGCATTGTTTAAACCAGATATTCTCCCCCTACACTGGTTTAAACAACCCAACGGTCATTTTGACTTGATCCTTCATACATAAATAATCGTAATTATTTTTAAAAAAAATTGTTTTTGCAGAAAATTACATTTCCCTCTGTGTGCATAGAACATTCAAATATAAAGTCTATAAAACTTACATCGTTATATTTAATATACTTCTTCTTGGGATCCCCTTTGGATATAGCATTTTTATACAAATTCGTATCTCCATAACACGATCCCGCAAACGTTACAGTTTTCTCAACTTGTTTCAATGCTTCAACTGCGGCCGCCCCAACTGCATCGCTCTCCTTCGCGATATCGACCGTGTTTCGCATTCTTCGTCTTTTATCGGTCCCAATGGTTGAGGCTTGAAGGACGACATCGATTTTCTCACCGAATTGATCGATGCCATGATCGTAGCCTGCAGCTAGGGATATGTCGAGTGAATCCACGGGTATTATACCACTAAAATAATAATGACAATCAGAGTGAATAGAAGAAATACCAGACTAGATAGATAAAAGTAGTTTCTAACTAGAAAAACATTTTCTAATTTTCTAACTAAACAAACATTTTCTTTAAATGGATTTCATGTATGTATTTAGCATTATTCTATATAGTCGCATTTCTTATTTTTCTAAAGAATAAAGCCTTTATTATTATTATTAACTAGGTGAAATTCCTGTCTTTTAAGCGGTAAATTTTCAGTAATTTTTTTAAAAATTATAGTTTATAATTATTAATATTATTTGTGTCCAGGTGATTTTGGTATATTTGAGTTTGAAGACCTAAAACATAGAGATACAGTTAAGTTACATCTTCCAAAATTTATATCTAACAAATGTAATTGTTTAGCAATATATTCTGAAAATTTGGTTGAATTTGGTTTACAAAAATACAAGTTACAACCATTTTTTGTGGCTACATTAAATGATTTTGGTATATTTGAGTTTGAAGAGCTAAAACATGAAGAAGTAGTAAAGTTATATTTTCCAAAATTTATATCTAATAAACGTAATTATTTACCAATTTATTCTGAAAATTTGGTTAAATTTGGTTTACAAAAAAACAAGTTACAACCACTGTTTGTGGCTTACACCAGGTGATTTTAGTATATTTGAGTTTGAAGACCTAAACCATGGAGAAGTAGTAAAGTTAGATTTTCCAAAATTTATATCTAATAAACGTAATTATTTACCAATTTATTCTGAAAATTTGGTTAAATTTGGTTTACAAAAAACAAGTTACAACCACTTTTTGTGGCTTACACCAGGTGATTTATATATTTGAGTTTGAAGACCTAAAACATGGAGAAGTAGTAAAGTTACATTTTCAAAAATATATATCTAATAAACGTAATTATTTACAAATTTATTCTGAAAATTTTGTTAAATTTGGTTTGCAAAAAAAAACAAGTTACAACCACTTTTTGTGGCTTACACCAGGTGTTTTTAGTATATTTGAGTTTGAAGACCTAAACATGGAAAAGTAGTAAAGTTACATATTCCAAAATTTATATCTAATAATCATAATTATTTTCCAATTTATTCTGAAAATTTGGTTAAATTCGGTTTACAAAAAAACATGTTACAACCACTTTTTGTGGCTTACACCAGGTGATTTTAGTATATTTGAGTTTGAAGACCTAAAACATGGAGAAGTAGTAAAGTTACATATTCCAAAATTTATATCTAATAATCATAATTATTTTCCAATTTATTCTGAAAATTTGGTTAAATTCGGTTTACAAAAAAACATGTTACAACCACTTTTTGTGGCTTACACCAGGTGATTTTAGTATATTTGAGTTTGAAGACCTAAAACATGGAGAAGTAGTAAAGTTAGATTTTCCAAAATTTATATCTAATAAACGTAATTATTTACCAATTCATTCTGAAAATTTGGTTAAATTTTGTTTACAAAAAAACAAGTTACAACCACTTTTTGTGGCTTACATCAGGTGATTTTAGTATATTTAAGTTTGAAGACCTAAAACATGGAGATGTGGTAAAGTTACATTTTCCAAAATTTATATTTAATAAACGTCATTATTTACCAATTTATTCTGAAAATTTGGTTCAAGTTGGTTTACAAAAAAACAAGTTAAAACCACTTTTTGTGGCTTACACCAGGTGATTTTAGTATATTTGAGTTTGAAGACCTAAAACATGGAGAAATAGTAAAGTTACATTTTCCAAAATTTATATCTAATAAACGTAATTATTTACCATTTTTTTCTAAAAATATGATTAAATTTGGTTTACAAAAAAACAAGTTACAACCCCTTTTTGTGGCTTACACCAAGTGATTTTAGTATATTTGAGTTTGAAGACCTAAAACATGGAGAAGTAGTAAAGTTACATTTTCCAAAATTTATATCTAATAAACGTAATTATTTACCAATTTATTCTGAAAATTTGGTTAAATTTAGTTTACAAAAAAACAAATTACAACCACTTTTTTGTGGCTTACACCAGGTGATTTTAGTATATTTGAGTTTGAAGACCTAAAACATGGAGAAGTAGTAAAGTTAGATTTTCCAAAATTTATATCTAATAAACGTAATTATTTACCAATTTATTCTGAAAATTTGGTTAAATTTGGTTTACAAAAAAACATGTTACAACCACTTTTTGTGGCTTACACCAGGTGATTTTAGTATATTTGAGTTTGAAGACCTTTAGTATATTTAAGTTTGAAGACCTAAAACATGGAGATGTGATAAAGTTACATTTTCCAAAATTTATATTTAATAAACGTCATTATTTACCAATTTATTCTGAAAATTTGGTTCAAGTTGGTTTACAAAAAAACAAGCTACAACCACTTTTTGTGGCTTACACCAGGTGATTTTAGTATATTTGAGTTTGAAGACCTAAAACATGGAGAAATAGTAAAGTTACATTTTCCAAAATTTTTATCTAATAAACGTAATTATTTACCAATTTTTTCTGAAAATATGATTAAATTTGGTTTACAAAAAAACAAGTTACAACCATTTTTTGTGGCTTACACCAGGTGTTTTTAGTATATTTGAGTTTTAAGACCTAAAACATGGAGAAGTAGTAAAGGTTTATTTTCCAAAATTTATATCTAATAAACGTATTTATTTACCAATTTATTCTAAAAATTTAGTTAAATTTGGTTTACAAAAAAACAAGATACAACCACTTTTTGTGGCTTACGCCAGGTGATTTTAGTATATTTGAGTTTGAAGACTTAAAACATGGAGAAGTAATAAAGTTACATTTTCCAAAATTTATATCTAATAAACGTAATTATTTACCAATTTATTCTGAAAATTTGGTTAAATTTGGTTCACAAAAAAATAGTTACAACCACTTTTTGTGGCTTACACCAAGTGATTTTAGTATATTTGAGTTTGAAGACCTAAAACATGGACAAGTCGTAACAAAACATTTTCCAAAATTTATATCTAATAAACGTAATTATTTACCAATTTTTCTGAAAATTTGGTTAAATTTGGTTTACACAAAAACAAGTTACAACCACTTTTTGTGGTTACACCACATGATTTTAGTATATTTTAGTTTGAAGACCTAAAACATGAGGAAGTAGTAAAGTTATATTTTCCAAAATTTATATCTAATAAACGTAATTATTTACCAATATAGTCTGAAAATTTGGTTCAATTTGGTTTACAAAAAATCAAGTTACAACCACTTTTTGTGGCTTACACCAGGTGATTTTAGTATATTCGAGTTTGAAGACCTAAAACATGGAGAAGTAGTAAAGTTACATTTTCCAAAATTTATATCTAATAAACGTGATTATTTAGCTGTTTTAATTGTAAAAAAGCAATAATATATTATAGTAAACTAGACATGACCAGCCTATTATAGATAATAATAATGATAAAAATAATAATAATAATAACTAATGGCTTAACAAAGTCATCAGAAAGGCTGAAAACCCATCAATTGATGAGAAGAAAACACATAATAATAATAATAATAGGCATTATGGTCCCACAGAAAATATTCTATTTACAGGACATCACCAAATATACAGTAAAATTTAAATACATCACATAAAAATAAATATAAATATATAAATATAAGTGTTGTACTTTTTTCCCTATTTTCGCACTCCAGGATATTTTATTTAGGCTTCTAATGACTATTTGCCTTACTAATTCGTGAAGTTATTTCTTCATGGACATTCCCCTTGCTGTTCAAGATAACTCAAGTTTGAGCATCTCTCGCAGACTTCTATCGTTTCGTTGTTGTATGTGCCTTGCGCATTAATCCATAAATATTTTGTTTTTTAGATGTTTAGTTCTAAGATATATTTTAGATAATGTATGTATGTGTGTGCTGTGTTTTTATGTATGTATGTGGGTTTGTGTTTATGTATGTATGTATGTGAGTGTGTGTTTATGTATGCATGTGTATATTAAAAATTAATTTTTACAAACACTAGTGTTTGATGATGGCAAAAATCTTCTCTACGTGCATAGTTTAGTCAATATATAAATTCAAATCTTTCCGCTCAAAATGATTCGGCGATATTACTCACGCACATCTGACAAAGCGCCCGCGCAGCTCGTTCTCTGTTGTTCGGTCGCCGCAATGGCTGCACGCGTTTTACATCGTCCCGTCATTTTCAGCCAACATACGCGAATTTAAAGTGATCCTGTGTGATAAATTAAAGTGCAAGGTAGTTATCAACCGGTGTATAGTGGTAGTGAACTGTTGCTGGCCGTAGTTCGTGAGATCTCACCCGTGGATCTGCGTGGAAAATATCCATGTGAGTTTTTTTATAACACTATTTCTTGATGATTAAAAATCTCGTATGTATGTACTTGCTGATTTACTGATAATAATTGATGTGTATTATCAACTGGTAACACATACATATGTGTATTTTTGTACGGGATAACAAATGTTCACGTACATATATTACGTAACTTGGTTGAATAGTTTTAATACGGCTGACTATTTGGGGTACTGATGTCCTTATATTAATAATAATTAATATATGTGTGTATATATGTGTGTATTAATTATAATAGAAAGTTGTATTAGTATACGATATTTATTTTAGGATCATTATATTTTGTTATCCGACTAAGGTGACTAACCTAGACATACAAATCGTATGCAATGCAAATTACTCACGTTACACATATGGCTCACGCCAATTGATTTAGATTTCATTGTAATTATGTTTCGTATGTACCCATCTATTTTTACTACATTACACAACGTATGCGATATGTCCGCATTAGTCAGACGGTTTTTTTAACGCGTGTTTACGAGCCCGCGCAGCTCGCTCTGTTCCTCCCGGCCTCGCGTGCGTCATCGTATCTTACAACGCTACACAATATATAAATTTAATTTAATCCACTCTACAATGGGATCATTTAAAAGTGCAATCCGTAGAATTTTATATATATTAAAGCTGCATATATGTTTCAATCAAAGAACATATGTTTTTAAAAAAACTTACATTGCAGCGCGTTCAGTAAGTATTCCATATTATTGGCATAACCATACACACACAAAATAAATCGTAAATATTATCAAACAATACAATATAATCCTCAAACAATACAATATAAGTCTCAAACTTGAAAATATAGGATGTGGGGTATTTAAGTTTTCCAAAACTTTCAATATTTGTCTTGTCGAGTGCACACATTCTCTGGGTCTTTTCTATATGTATTTTCACGTTTATTTTCTTGAATTCTGCGTTTAGTACTATCATGATATATTACAAATCTTCTTGTGTTTCCGCCACTATTGACATGTCATCTGCAGATATGACTTCCACTATTTATGTTGTGTTTCCAATATCCTAATTTTAGTGCCTTTATTTTATTTCTTGCCTCTTTTATTGCTCTATATTCTTCTTTTTGCTAGGCAATCTGTTTTCCTTCGATACGGTCCCCGAAGGTTATCGTTCTATTTTTCCCTTGATCGTCCTGGAAACCTCCTTCATCTTTTTTTTAGAGTACAGCCCCCGCCCCTGGGCTGTGTGCACTTCGTTACTGTTGAATGTTCAAATATCTTCTCACAATTCATTAAAAGTGACAAAAAGCCCCTTTTTTCTTTTACCTTTACCTTGGTGGCCCTGGAAACATCCATCTATTTTTTAAAGGAGAATACAGCCCCTGCCCCTGGGCTGTATGCCTCATACAACATCCATGCTAGCCGGGTCAACTTTTTGTAGAAATTTTTCCCGACTAGCGGTGGATTCGAACCACCAACGTTCCGTACGCAATGGCTTCAGACCGTCGCCTTGGACCACTGCCCCTCCTTCTTATTAACTTGTCCCTTGCAACTCTCACTATTCTGTCACTATCCATCCTCTCAATATATGCGTTTCTTTCCGCCTTCCTCTTCTTCTCCACTCATTGATGTTATTCGCCACGCATGATCTTCTTATTTCGTCATTTCCTACTCACTCCAGTACTGTTTTCCCTCATTGCATTGAACTGCTTTCATTTTTGTTGTTGTAACGCGTCTGTTTGTAGTCTCATTTCAGCCATGTATGTAATGGTCGGCCTGATAACTTCTTCTTATGGTGCCTATCCGTTTTGGATGTTAGCGAGCATCATTGTGATTCAGACTTTATTGGCCGTGGCTCTGAAGAGGCTCACCGTTGTTTTGTCGAACCATGTTCGCAGGTTTTTGAACCAAGACTCTCTGCTCCTTCCTGGTCCTCTCTTTGCTTCTAATCTGCCTTGCAACAATCCATATCGTTGATTGTTCCTCATTATCTGTCCCAGATGTTCTAGTTTTCGTGATTTTATCGATGCGTTTAGTACTATCATATATTACAAATCTTCTTGTGTTTCCGCCACTATTGGCATGTCATCTGCAAATATGACAGGTATTCTGTTTTCGTGATTTTATCGATAGTAGTTATTTTTTTATGCCAATTCTTTTGAGGACATATTTGTTGGTCACATGCTCTGTCCAAGGGATTTTCAAGATGCGTCGCTACAGCCACATTTCGAAAATCTCCGTTTGTTCACTTAAGCCTTATTTTAATTTTCTATGTAGTTGAGTCTTATATATTTTGAACTCTCTCACTTGATGTGACTTCTAGTTTGTATTTTTCAAAAATAATAGTTACAATTTTTTGCAATTTTTTAAATGGCCCACATAAGTTTGAGTGGTTACTTTTGAACGCTTTTAATAATTCTGATCTTAATATTTTAGCTATATAAACATATTATATCTCATTTTGTAGCTAATTAAGCTAGTAATACATAAACGTTATTAGAATTTTGAAAAATTATAGCTACGATTTTTTGCAATTTTTTTAAACAGTCCCTATAACTTTTCAGACGTTACTTTTGTACGCTTTTATTTATTCTGATCTTAATAATTTAGATATATAATCATATTATATCTCATTTTGTAGCTAATTAAGCTAGTAACACATAACCGTTATTAGAATTTTCAAAAATAATAACTACGATTTTTTGCAATTTTTTAAATAGCCCATATAAGTTTGAGGGGTTACTTTTGTACGCTTTTATTTATTCTGATCTTAAAAATTTAGCTATATATACATATTATATCTCATTTTCTAGCTAATTAAGCTAGTAACACATAACCGTTGTTAGAATTTTCAAAAATAATAACTACGATTTTTTGCAATTTTTTAAATAGCCCAGATAAGTTTGAGAGGTTACTTTTTTACGCTTTTATTTATTCTGGTCTTAATAATTTACCTATATAAACATATTATATCTCATTTTGTAGCTAATTAAGCTAGTAACACATAACCGTTATTAGAATTTTCAAAAATAATCACTACGATTTTTTGCAATTTTTTAAATAGCCCAGATAAGTTTGAGAGGTTACTTTTGTACGCTTTTATTTATTCTGATCTTAATAATTTAGCTATATAAACATATTATATCTCATTTTGTAGCTAATTAAGCTAGTAACACATAACCGTTATTAGAATTTTCAGAAATAATAACTACGATTTTTTGCATTTTTTTAAATAGCCCAGATAAGTTTGAGAGGTTACTTTTGTACGCTTTTATTTATTCTGATCTTAATAATTTAGCTATATAAACATATTATATCTCATTTTCTAGCTAATTAAGCTAGTAACACATAACCGTTATTAGAATTTTCAAAAATAATCGCTACGTTTTTTTGCAATTTTTTAAATAGCCCATATAAGTTTGAGAGGTTACTTTTGTACGCTTTTATTTATTCTGATCTTAATAATTTAGCTATATAAACATATTATATCTCATTTTCTAGCTAATTAAGCTAGTAACACATAAGCGTTATTAGAATTTTCAAAAATAATAACTACGATTTTTTGCAATTTTTTAAATAGCCCATATAAGTTTGAGGGGTTACTTTCTTACGCTTTTCATTATTCTGATCTTAATAATTTTGCTGTTTTAACATATTATATCTCATTTTGTAGCTAATTAAGCTAGTAACACATAAACGTTATTAGAATTTTCAAAAATAATCACTACGATTTTTTGCATTTTTTTAAATAGCCCATATATGTTTGTGAGGTTACTTTTGTACGCTTTTATTTATTCTGATCTTAATAATTTAGCTATATAAACATATTATATCTCATTTTCTAGCTAATTAAGCTAGTAACACATAACCGTTATGAGAATTTTCAAAACTAGTAACTACGATTTTTTTCAATTTTTTAAATAGCCTACATAAGTTTGATAGGTTACTTTCTTACGCTTTTCATTATTCTGATCTTAATAATTTTGCTGTTTTAACATATTATATCTCATTTTGTAGCTAACTAAGCTAGTAACACATAAACATTATTAGAATTTTCAAAAATAGTCACTACGATTTTTTGCAATTTTTTAAATAGCCCAGATATGTTTGAGAGGTTACTTTTGTACCCTTTTATTTATTCTGCTCTTAATAATTTAGCTATATAAACATATTATATCTCATTTTCTAGCTAATTAAGCTAGTAACACATAACCGTTATTAGAATTTTCAAAAATAATAACTACGATTTTTTGCAATTTTTTAAATAGCCCATATAAGTTTGAGGGGTTACTTTTGTACGCTTTTATTTATTCTGATCTTAATAATTTAGCTATATAAACATATTATATCTCATTTTGTAGCTAACTAAGTTAGTAACACATAACCGTTATTAGAATTTTCAAAAATAATCACTACGATTTTTTGCAATTTTTTAAATAGCTCATATAAGTTTGAGGGGTTACTTTTGTACGCTTTTCATTATTCTGATCTTAATAATTTAGCTGTTTGAACATATATTATCTCATTGTGTAGCTAATTAAATTATTAATACAAATACATAGTTATTACAATTTTAAAAAATATTAAATACTAATTATTGCAATTTTTTAAATAGCCTACATAAGTTTGAGAGGTTACTTTCTTACAATTTTCATTATTCTGATCTTAATAATTTTGCTGTTTTAACATATTATATCTCATTATGTAGCTAATTAAGCTAGTAACACATAACCGTTATTAGAATTTTCAAAAATAATAACTACGATTTTTTGCAATTTTTTAAATAGCCCATATAAGTTTGAGGGGTTACTTTTATACGCTTTTATTTATTCTGATCTTAATAATTTAGCTATATAAACATATTATATCTCATTTTGTAGCTAATTAAGTTAGTAACACATAACCGTTATTAGAATTTTCAAAAATAATCACTACGATTTTTTGCAATTTTTTAAATAGCCCACATAAGTTTGATGGGTTACTTTCCTACACTTTTCATTATTCTGATCTTAATAATTTAGCTATATAAACATATTATATCTCATTATGTAGCTAATTAAGCTAGTAACACATAAACGTTATTACAATTTTCAAAAATAATAACTACGATTTTTTGCAATTTTTTAAATAGCCTACATAAGTTTGATAGGTTACTTTCTTACGCTTTTCATTATTCTGATCTTAATAATTTTGTTGTTTAAACATATTATATCTCATTAGGTATCTAATTAAGCTAGTAACACATAAACGTTATTAGAATTTTCAAAAATAATCACTACGATTTTTTGCAATTTTTTAAATAGCTCATATAAGTTTGAGGGGTTACTTTTGTACGCTTTTCATTATTCTGATCTTAATAATTTAGCTTTATAAACATGTTATATCTCATTTCGTAGCTAATTAAGCTAGTAACACATAAACGTTGTTAGAATTTTCAAAAATAATAACTACGATTTTTTGTACGCTTTTAATAATTCTGACCTTAATAATTTAGCTATATAATCATATTATATCTCACTTAGTAGCTAATTAAGTTAGTAATACACAAACGTTATTGCAATTTTCAAAAATAATAACTACGATTTTTTGCAATTTTTTAAATAGCCTACATAAGTTTGAGAGGTTACTTTCTTACAATTTTCATTATGGTATGTGGGTCTATGACCATGCATTAGGTGTTTTCTGCAGCGATTACCATGTTGGATTTATCCACCCTTATGTTACATTAGTGTAACCATTTTTGGAAATCATTTTCTATAAATAATACTATTACAAATACTAGTGGCCTCATTTGGCCTTGCTTTACTCCTAATTCTGGTTTGAATTCATGAGGTTATTCATTATTTGTTTTTATAAAAGTGATCAATAATAATATATATATATATATATATATATATATATATATATATATATAAACAATCTTTATTGGGCTATCGACCCTTCCCGGGTCTTTCCGCCTGTGTGTACATTTTAGTTATAAAGTGAAACAAATATTCTCTAAAAAGTAATAATAATATAATATCAATACCATTTTTTATTAATATATTAAAAAAACGACCTTTATTTGGCATACTGCTCAAAAAATACACTCCTCCCCCAATACACAATGCTCAAAAAATACACTACTCCCCCAATACACAATGCTCATACATCTGGAGCAAGAAACAAAAAAATACATAACAATACAATACAATATTAATATATTACAACACTTTTATTTTTATAATCAGTATAAGTTCCTGTTTATAAGTTAACACTTTTACAAAACCCTGCTCGGCGAATTAGTACCTTGTCGAGGTGAGCAGGCTTAATCACATTTACATTGAGAACGTCACCCTTTTTTCAATAATTTTTTTCATAAAAATACAAATTCATTTTACATAATTAACCCTCCAGTACTCGCGCGATTATTTTTCATGTATGTATGCAAAATCATCCGAAATTTAATGTGGTATTTAAATTTAATAACGTAACTATATAATTTATCGTTAACATTATTTTTTTTAATTAAACCTTGTAAAATAGATATTGTAATCCAGCTCAGTGGACTAGTGGCTAGGCTCCTCTAGTCTCTAGGCCATTAAGCTAGATTTCAATATCTATTTTGTAAAGTTTAGTTCAATTTTGTTTCTGTCTCGTATGGAGTCTGAATGGGGTTGTAAACCTTGCAAAGTAGATATTGAAATCTAGCTCAGTGGACTAGTGGCTAGGCTCCTCTAGCCTCTAGGCCACTAAGCTAGATTTCAATATCTATTTTGTAAGGTTTAGTTCAATTTTGTTTTCGTCTGGTATGGAGTCTGAATGGGGTTTGAATTCGAATTTGAATTTGAATATAAAAAATAAATCTTTGTTATCAAATTCATACACCATCGGAGCGAATTTAAGCTTTTCAGAGGTTTTTTTTTTGTGAAATTAAGATCAATACCGGGTGATTGATTAAACTCTTCTGAGCTTCTTCCTTTACCGGCTGTAGGGCTATCAGCCGAAAAGAGTAAAAAAAAACTCTGAAGTGTTTAAATTCGCTCAGATGCTTTTTTTTTACTCTTTCCGGCTGATATCCCTACAGCCGGTTAAGAGAGAAGCTCAGGAGAGTTTAATCAATCACCCGGTATTTATCTTAATATCACAAAAAAAATCTCTGAAAAGCTTAAATTCGCTCCGATGTGGCTTGAATTTCATAATAAAGATTTATTTTTTATATTCAAATTCAAATTATTATGGACCATTACAGTTTGATAACTGATTTTAAGAGTCAAGAGGAAACAATTATAAATTTAAATTTAGTATAAAACTTTCAATTCAGCTTGTTTTAAGGGTGCAAACAAATTCTGAATGCAAATGTGAGACCAAAACTAATTCAGTTCCTTTCGATCAATTTAGTAACATTATTTTTTTTATTATTATTAATTTTAAATAGTAGATCGATTGGAATAGACTTTCATATAGTTGAATATAAAGCAGCATATATTTCTCTTAATATACAACACAAACTGCTAATTTTTTCAAAAATTTCAAATTTCCGTCCGTTAATAACACCGTCGTGTCGTAAATCGATTCGTAACGTGAATCGACTCGTGCCGTGAATCGACTCGTGCCGTGAATCGACTCGTGCCGTAAATAGACTCATGCCGTAAATAGACTCATGCCGTAAATAGACTCGTGCCGTGAATCTACTCGTACCGTCTATGAACTCGTTTCGCGTCTGAACTTGATTCGTGAATGTATCCGTGCCGGGAATCACCTCGTATCGTAAAACAGCTCGTGTCGTAAATCAACTCGTTTTACGTTTGAACTCGTTTTACGTTTGAACTCGTTTTACGTTTGAACTCGTTTTACGTTTGAACTCGTTTCCCGTATGAACTCGTTTTTCGTATGAACTCGTTTCTCGTATGAACTCGTTTCGCGTAAGAACTCAAATCGTAATGAGACCGTGCCGTGACACAACTCGAATCGTGGATGAAGCCGTGCCGTGACTCAACTCGTGTCGTGAATCAGCTCGTGTCATGAATCAGCTCGTGTCGTGAATCAACTCGTTTCGCGTATGAACTTGAATCGGTAATGAATCCGTGTCATGAATAAACTCATATCACAAATCTGAGATGTGATTGCTGACACTAGTTGTTCCGAACGTATTCGTTTAACTAACAAAGACTCTTTGTGAAATTCGGCCAATTCATGATGTGAATTCGTAAAGTGTTGGGATTATAGTTTACTAGCCTTAACTCACACTATATTTCTCTTGCGGCTCTTGCACGGATTGAGACATCTCATACATTTTTATATGTTCGATTCTAAACTTGAAAACCGAAGGTGGAGCTCGGTCATGTAACTTTAAGCTCAACTTGATCTAGGTTTAAGACCTAAGCTTTTTGTGAGCTCAGCCCTCTTTGTGGGTTGCTTAGGTCTTCGGATATCCTATGATTGAGAAGAGTCCTGTGCGTATTAGTTGCATGGCGTGTAGCTTAAACCTGTGGTGCTCATGGCTAGTGCGGTTGACTATATTGGCGATGGCTTGAGAATGACTGGAGTCGTGCAAAAGTTTATTATCTACATTCTTAGTGAAACCAACCAATAACTCGCGGTTGTGTGCTTTATGTGAAGCCTTAATAAACACTAAGGGACGGTTCTACAATTGACATTTAACCGGAGATAAGACTATTCGTAGCATAAGTTTGACATATTGGCATTAATATCAAAAACTAATTCCACAAGTTTTTGATATTAATGCCAATATGTCAAACTTATTCCACGAATAGTCTTATCCTCAAGTTAAATGTCATTTGTAGAACCGGCCCTAATAAACCGAAATTCCATAAATTGAACGAATTAAAATCGTGAATTGTTCATATTTTGCGGAGCGACTTTGACTGTTAAACGAAAACATTCGAAACGAGTGGTGTTATGAATCACAACCCAGTTCGTATCGTGAATCAACTCGTGCCGTGGATTCACTCGTCTCGCGAACAAGCCGCGTAAGATCTCGAATTGTGAATGATTCCGTGCGGTGAATCAACTCGCGTCGTGAATCAACTCGCGTCGTGAATCAACTCGTGTCGTGAATCAACTCGTGTCGTAAATCAACTCGTCCCGTGCATTAACTCGTATCGCGAATACTCCGCGTAAGAACTCGAATCGTGTATGACTCCATGCCGTGAATCAACTCGCGTCGTGAATGAGCTCGCGTCGTGAATAAGCTCATATCGCGTTTAAAAACCCGCGTTCGCGTGTGTTTTGCACCCTGCAGCGAAAGCAGTACAATCCCACACCAGTCAAGCAGGACTCGCTAAAGGGGCAATGTAAGTAACAACCAACTTGAACCATTTGATCATCTACTAATAATTGTCTTTTGTTACAGGTGTCATGTGCAGCTTTTGTTCAAGCAAACTAAACCAAAAGTGATTAGTCCGCGTTTTTTAACCACGTTAGGGCCTCGCGAGTGTTAGTCATTTCAAGTTAGGACCGTGTTTTATTTACTGTAAACTAAACTCAGTGCTTTACATGGGCTGGAGATGGAATGGAGGAGCACCGCGCAAGTAAATTGAAGACACCAACGGGCTGATTTCCTAACGTGAAAGAAGCCCGCAACAAGTAGTAAGTGCTTTTTCAATCACGGGTCGCGAGTTAGGTTTTTTCTCTCTCCAAGTTTAGTTGCGCTATATGTACTTAGATTTTTCATTTGGAAAGGGTGTTTAGTTATGACTGAATCGTCGCGTGCGTAATACCCTTAGATGACTAGTATTTGTTTAGAGTAAGTAAAGAGTAATCATTGGTTAGGCGGATTTCCTAAGGGTATTGTCGTATTTAGTTGTACTTAGATTTTTCACTTGGAGAGGGAGTTTATAGTTATGACCGAATCGTCGCGTGCGTAATACCCTTGGATGACTAGTATTTGTTAATATGATTTAAAGAGTAATCATTGGTTAGGCGGATTTCCTAAGGGTATCGTCGATATTATTATTATTTGGTTTCTTCAATTGGTGTATTGTACTAACTTTTGGCATAAGGTTTTAGTTTTGTTTTTTCACGAATTGAGACATCTTATACATTTCCATATTTTCGATTCTAAACTTGAAAACCGAAGGCGGAGCTCGGTCATGTAGTTTTAAAGCTCGACTTGATCTAGGTTTAAGGCCTAAGGTTTTTGTGAGCTCAGCCCTTTGTGGGTTCCTTAGGTCTTCGGATATCCTATGATTGAGTTGAGTCCTGTGCGTTTTAGTTGCATGGCGTGTAGCTTGTACCTGAGGTGCTCATGACTAGTGCGGTTGAATATATTGGCGATGGAGTGAGTATGCCTGGAGTCGTGTAAAATATACATGCTTACTAAAACCAACCAATAACTCGCGGTTGCGTGCTTTACGTGAAGCACAACTATAAAATTCTATGTACATTCCTATATTTTATACAGGTCCTATAAATCGCGACATCAGTTAATGCTTTACGTTATGAGCTTTAACGGCTATAGAAAACAATCCTTTCATTCCACGCTGTCCAACTTTTTTTGCAGGTTTTCATAAACACACTCGATCCTTTCTAACCCATCCCTCCTGCTCGATGAATTAGTACCTTGACGTTGGTGAGCAGGCTTACACACATATACAATGATAATTACGCACAATATTCATTTACATTTACAATACGTGAATACTCAATTAGTTTTTACACATAACGCAGTGATAACTTAATTGCATTTAAAAAAATAGATGTTACCTGTTCACATTACTTTATGGTAATAGTATCATAAAAATTAAAATTAAATATACCTTAGTTCCAAAATAAGTGTCCAATTTCATTAAATATATATATGCAAATGCATATAAATCGTAAACAAATTATTTAAAAAAATACACACAACTAAACTATAATATTGACCCCCGTATTCACCAACAATATTCATTTATATTTAAAATACGTGAATAATCAATTATGTTTTTACACATAAAGCAGTGATAACTTAATTGCATTTAAAGAAAAATAGATGTTACCTGTTCACATTACTTTATGGTAATACGTATCATAAAAATTAAAATTAAATATACGTTAGTTCCAAAATAAGTGTCCAATTTCATTAAAAAAATATATGCAAATGCATATAAATCGTAAACAAATTATAAAAAAAAAAAATTTCACAACTAAACTATAATATTGACCCCCGTATTCACCAACGTTCTACAAAGGCACCTTACATGATCAATATTACTGTCAATAATTTAGAATAATGACAGTATTACTGTGCAATAATATGTTTAAAATGTTTATTATTCTAAAATATAGACATTATTACTTGTCGTGTAAGTTATAGTAACCATGAAATGAAGAGAATACTGATTTATATCCGGATAATTGATAACTTGATAAATAAAAAAGTAGGATTGAAGCAAATACTGACAGTGCTAGGATTGACAGTATTATTGATCGTGTAAGATTCCTTATAAATCTGTTTCCATAGGATAACACTCTTCTTGGAATAGTTTAAACAATATAAAACGTCTGTATCCATTGAAAAATCTATGCGAGCAAAGCTGGGGTGGATGGGTGGCCCCTACCAACCAAACTATACCCGTCCACTATTTCAAATGACTTGAACTATGCACTACATTGTTATCCGTTACTTTCTTTAATCCAATTAGTTTCATTTATTAATTTAAGACTAATTAAAAAAATATATGTGAAAAATAATCTAATGCATAGTTCAAGTCGTTTGAAATAGTGGACGGGTATAGTTTGGTTGGTAGGGGACACCCACCCACCCCACCTTTGCTCGCATAGATTTTTCAATGGATACAGACGTTTTATATTGTTTAAACTATTCCAAGAAGAGTGTTATCCTATGGAAACACTATGCGAGCAAAGGTGGGGCGGGTGGGTGGTCCCTACCAACCAAACTATACCCGTCCACTATTTCAAATGACTTGAACTATGCACTACATTGTTATCCGTTACTTTCTTTAATCCAATTAGTTTCATTTATTAATTTAAGACTAATTAAAAAAATATATGTGAAAAATAATCTAATGCATAGTTCAAGTCGTTTGAAATAGTGGACGGGTATAGTTTGGTTGGTAGGGACCGCCCACCCGCCCCACCTTTGCTCGCATAGTGTTTCCATAGGATAACACTCTTCTTGGAATAGTTTAAACAATATAAAACGTCTGTATCCATTGAAAAATCTATGCGAGCAAAGGTGGGGTGGGTGGGTGTCCCCTACCAACCAAACTATACCCGTCCACTATTTCAAACGACTTGAACTATGCATTAGATTATTTTTCACATATATTTTTTTAATTAGTCTTAAATTAATAAATGAAACTAATTGGATTAAAGAAAGTAACGGATAACAATGTAGTGCATAGTTCAAGTCATTTGAAATAGTGGACGGGTATAGTTTGGTTGGTGGGGGACACCCGCCCACCCCACCTTCACTCGCATAGTTTTTCTATGGGATAACACTCTTCTTGGAATAGTTTAAACAATATAAAACATCTGTATCCAATGAAAAAATTATGCGAGCGAAGGAGGGGTGGGCGGGCGTACCCCACCAACCTAACTATACCCGTTCACTATTTCAAACGACTTGAACTATGCACTACACTATTATTCGTTATTTTCTATGATTAAATTAATGTCATTTATTAATTTAAAACTAATAAAAAAATATATGTGAAAAATAATGTAATGCATAGTTCAAGTCGTTTGAAATAGTGGACGGGCATAGATTGGTTGGTGGGGGCCACCCGCCCACCCCACCTTCGCTTGCATAGTTTTTTCATTGGATATAGATGTTTTATAATGTTTAAACTATTCCAAGAAGAGTGTTATCCCATGGAAAAACTATGCGAACGAAGGTGGGGTGGGCGGGCGTTCCCCAGCAACCTAACTATGCCCGTCCACTATTTCAAACGACTTGAACTATGCACTACACTATTATTCGTTATTTTCTATGATTAAATTAATGTCATTTATTAATTTAAAACTAGTTAAAAAGATATATGTGAAAAATAATGTAATACATAGTAGGTTATCTAGTCATTTATTTTGACCATTTCTGTCATAATGACATTTTCAATTTATCCATTCAATAGCTTATGGGACCTATACAGTTTATGGGATGTTGGTGAATACGGACAAAAACATTATAAAATTATTAAACACATATTATGAGTAACATTTAACAATTTAGTAACTATAAACGTGAAAATTCCTATCAGAATTTGTACATTCAATAGATTATGGGACGTATAAAGTTTATAGAATGTTGAGGAATACGGGAACAGAGTTCCAATCCCTGGTATGCTAGGCAACCTATCGGCTATGTTGCTCTCATGCACAAGTATCCCTATATCTATTACTGGCAACCTATGGAATATGTTGTTCCCATGTCAGAGTACCTTCATATCCACTACTGCTACTACTGCAACTTGTTCCCATGTCCAAGTATCCCCAAATCCATTACTGGCCCACTAGGAAACCTATCAAACATGTTGCTCCCATGGCTAAGTGCCCCCATATCTACTACTGGTATGCTAGGCGACCTATGAAACTTTTTGTTCCCATATCCAAGTATGAAACATTTTTTTCCATGGCCAAGCACCCCCATATCTAATACTGGTATACTAGGCAACCTATGGAACTTTTTGTTCCCATGTCTAATTATGAAATAATTTGCTTCCATGGCTAATTACTCGCTATTTCTATTACTGGTATGCTAAGAGGCGTATGGAACTATTTGTTCCCATGTCCAAGTATAAAATATTTTTTTCCATCGCCACCAAACACCCTCATATCTAATACTGGTATGCTATGCAACCTATGGAATTCTTTGTTCCCATGTCGCAAGTATCCCTAAATCCACTAGTGGTTACTAGGCAACCTATCAAACATTTTATTCCCATGGAAAAGTACCCCCATATCTACTACTGGTATGCTAGGCAACCTATGGAACTTTTTGTTCCCATGTCTAATTAATCAAATATTTGGTTCCTATGGCTAATTACCCCTATATCTACTACTGGTATGCTAGGCGACCTATAGAACATTTTGTTCCCATGGCCAAGTACCCCCAAATCTACTACTGGTATGCTAGGCAACCTATGGAACATTTTCTTCCCATGTCCTAGCACCCCCGTATTGGCTACTGGTATGCTAGGAGATCCAAGGACTGTATACAAAAGGACGTCACATCACAAATATGTTCCTTCACCACATTAGTCGACGGAACGACCAATCCGGTGAAGGAAAACATTTGTCGTCATCGAACTGTAATGTGGCAGGAATATTTGGCGATAAAATATTCGGTGTTACATTTAGTTCTCTTCTTATATCCTCATTCCTCATTTTGTCCTTTTTTGTCACTCTAACTCTCCTCATATACTTTTCAACTGCTTGTATTTTGCTCTTTTGTGCTTTATTTAATATCCATGTCTCACATACGTATCTTAATATAGGTCTTATTATAGCTATATATATTTTTATCTTCATTTCTCTGGTTATTTAATTTTTGCTTATGAATTTAAATTTACCGCCTAATATCTCTGCCACATCACAGTTCGCTGACGACAAATGTCTTCCTTCGCCGGATTGGTCACAATTCGATGATGAAAAAATTCACGGAAACGACCAATACCGTGAAGGAACACATTTGTGATGCGACGTCCTCTTGTATACAGTCCTTAGATATGGGAATAAAATGTTTAATAGGTTGCCTAACATACCAATAATAGATATGGCGGTACTTGGCGATGGTAATAAACTCTACTACTGGTATATTATGCAACTTATCGATCATTTTGTTCCCATGCACCAATACCGCCATGTCTACTATATAAGTGATAATATAAGTATGCCATATTGCTATTACGATTATAACTTGTGTGCCCTTTGAATATGGGAACAGAATGTTTCATAGGTTGCCTAACATACCAGTAGTAGATATGGCAGTACTTGGCCATGGGAACAAAATCTACTACTAGGCAACCTATTGATCATTTTGTTCCCATACAACCAATACCGCCATCTCTACTATATAATTAATAATATAATTATGCAATATTGCTATTGCAATTATAACTTGTGTGAATATTTGTGCGGATTATTAATGTATATGTGTAACCAAAACTAATTCTTTTTGGTGGTAAAATCGCGATTTGTTGCTATAAAAAATAGCAGAGTAAATCAAAATGTTTCCGATTTTTTTAAAATTTACTTCCTAACTTTAATTTTTACCTTTTGATGTCGCAAACTTAAATTAACTCTAGTAGTTTTAAGGGGGAATGCGAAAAAGCAAGATACGATCAAATGAAAAAATGGTCATATTTTCACAATAATAATTAAAAAAAATATTTTATGCTATCAATTAATACTGTTTAGAGTACTAATTTAAAATCCGTGAACCGTTTGTGGATATCTCTTTCCGTTTTCGCGTGACAACCCTTCAAAATTCGTAAAAATTTCCATTTCAAAAACGTTATTTTCGAGCTGTATCTGTGTAAGTGTTTGTCGTACCGACTTGTAGTTTGGGTTTTTGATATCAGGGCGTGTCTTTCCATATGAGAATAGTATTGGCCCTAATCTACCTCTATTACTTTTAACAGGACATGTGAAAATCGAGAAATTATCAAAGGGGTAGAGGTCAAATTTTTACAATAAAATTCATTTTATGCCACCAATCAATAGTCCTTAGGCCCAATTCACACATAAGCGGCGTCGGGCGGAGGCGCGGTGTAGGCGAGGTGCAGGCGCGAGATCGCACAAACGATTGTGATGTCCATGTGCAGTGAAGGGGTAGACATTGCACCTTATGTTTACATAGAGGTGGCGCGGAAGAGTGATGATTCTTGCCTCGCAGACACGGTGTCTCAGGCGAAGGCGTCCACTTCGGTGACGAGGCGCGGGTATTATCCTCGTGCCTTTCGCTTCCTCGCCTACCGTGTCTTAGTTGAAGAGGCGAAGACGCGATGCTGGCACGGCGAGAGGCACGACGCATGTGGTGCAATGTCCACTTCGGTGACGAGGCGCGGGCATTAGCCTCGTGCCTTTCGCCGCGCCGGCATCGCGTCTTCGCCTCTTCAACTAAGACACGGTAGGCGAAGAAGCGAAAGGCACGAGGATAATGCCCGCGCCTCGTCACCGAAGTGGACATTGCACCACATGCGTCGTGCCTCTCGCCACGCCGGCATCGCGCCATCGCCTCTTCAACTAAGACACGGTAGGCGAAGAGGCGAAACCCCTCCACGCCGCCTCTATATAAAAAGATGGTGCAATGTCCACCCCTTCACTGCATATAGACATCACAATCGCCCGTGCGACGTCGCGACTACACCGCGCCTCCGCCCGACGCCGCATGTGTGAATTGGGCCTTAGGGTACTAATTAAAAATCCGCAAAGCGTTTGTGAATATCTCTTTCCATTTTCCCGTCACTACCCTTCAAAATTCGTAAACATTTCTTCAAAATACCATTTCGGGAACGCCCTTTTCGAACTATATCAAGTGTTTGTTGTACCGACTTCTAGTTTGTGTTTTTGGATTTAGGGGGTGGCTTTCCGTGCGGGAACAGTATTATCCCCATAATATAATATAGATATATAGATATATAGATATATATATATATATATATATATATATATATATATATATATATAAATGACATTAATTTATTCAAAGAAAATAACGGATAATTGTGTAGTGCATAGTTCAAGTCGTTTGAAATAGTGGACGGGCATAGTTTGGTTGGTAGGGGCCGCCCACCCACCCCACCTTTGTTCGCATAATTATTTCATTAGATATAGATGTTTTATATTGTTTAAACTATTCAAAGAACAGTGTTATCCTATGGAAAAACTATGCGAGCGAAGGTGGGGTGGGCGGGTGGCCCCTACCAACCAAACTATGCCCGTCCACTATTTCAAACTACTTGAACTGTGCATTACATTATTTTTCACATATATTTTTTTAATTCAGTCTTAAATGAATAAATGAGATCATGTAATCAAAGAAAATAACGGATAATAGTGTAGTGCATAGTTCAAGTCGTTTGAAATAGTGGACGGGCATAGTTTGGTTGGTAGGGGCCGCCCACCCACCCCACCTTTGTTCGCATAATTATTTCATTAGATATAGATGTTTTATATTGTTTAAACTATACAAAGAACAATGTTATCCTATGGAAAAACTATGCGAGCGAAGGTGGGGTGGGCGGGTGGCCCCTACCAACCAAACTATGCCCGTCCACTATTTCAAACGACTTGAACTATGCATTACATTATTTTTCACATATATTTTTTTAATTCAGTCTTAAATTAATAAATGAGATCATGTAATCAAAGAAAATAACGGATAATAGTGTAGTGCATAGTTCAAGTCGTTTGAAATAGTGAACGGGCATAGTTTGGTTGGTAGGGGACGCCCACCCACCCCACCTTTGTTCGCATAATTATTTCATTAGATATAGATGTTTTATATTGTTTAAATTATTCAAAGAACAGAGTTATCCTATGGAAAAACTATGCGAGCGAAGGTGGGGTGGGCGGGTGGCCCCTACCAACCAAACTATGCCCGTCCACTATTTCAAACGACTTGAACTATGCATTACATTATTTTTCACATATATTTTTTTAATTCAGTCTTAAATTAATAAATGAGATAATGTAATCAAAGAAAATAACGGATAATAGTGTAGTGCATAGTTCAAGTCGTTTGAAATAGTGGACGGGCATAGTTTGGTTGGTAGGGGCCGCCCACCCACCCCACCTTTGTTCGCATAATTATTTCATTAGATATAGATGTTTTATATTGTTTAAACTATTCAAAGAACAGAGTTATCCTATGGAAAAACTATGCGAGCGAAGGTGGGGTGGGCGGGTGGCCCCTACCAACCAAACTATGCCCGTCCACTATTTCAAACGACTTGAACTATGCATTACATTATTTTTCACATATATTTTTTTAATTCAGTCTTAAATTAATAAATGAGATCATGTAATCAAAGAAAATAACGGATAATAGTGTAGTGCATAGTTCAAGTCGTTTGAAATAGTGAACGGGCATAGTTTGGTTGGTAGGGGACGCCCACCCACCCCACCTTTGTTCGCATAATTATTTCATTAGATATAGATGTTTTATATTGTTTAAATTATTCAAAGAACAGAGTTATCCTATGGAAAAACTATGCGAGCGAAGGTGGGGTGGGCGGGTGGCCCCTACCAACCAAACTATGCCCGTCCACTATTTCAAACGACTTGAACTATGCATTACATTATTTTTCACATATATTTTTTTAATTCAGTCTTAAATTAATAAATGAGATAATGTAATCAAAGAAAATAACGGATAATAGTGTAGTGCATAGTTCAAGTCGTTTGAAATAGTGGACGGGCATAGTTTGGTTGGTAGGGGCCGCCCACCCACCCCACCTTTGTTCGCATAATTATTTCATTAGATATAGATGTTTTATATTGTTTAAACTATTCAAAGAACAGAGTTATCCTATGGAAAAACTATGCGAGCGAAGGTGGGGTGGGCGGGTGGCCCCTACCAACCAAACTATGCCCGTCCACTATTTCAAACGACTTGAACTATGCATTACATTATTTTTCACATATATTTTTTTAATTCAGTCTTAAATTAATAAATGAGATCATGTAATCAAAGAAAATAACGGATAATAGTGTAGTGCATAGTTCAAGTCGTTTGAAATAGTGAACGGGCATAGTTTGGTTGGTAGGGGACGCCCACCCACCCCACCTTTGTTCGCATAATTATTTCATTAGATATAGATGTTTTATATTGTTTAAACTATACAAAGAACAATGTTATCCTATGGAAAAACTATGCGAGCGAAGGTGGGGTGGGCGGGTGGCCCCTACCAACCAAACTATGCCCGTCCACTATTTCAAACGACTTGAACTATACATTACATTATTTTTCACATATATTTTTTTAATTCAATCTTAAATTAATAAATGAGATCATGTAATCAAAGAAAATAACGGATAATAGTGTAGTGCATAGTTCAAGTCGTTTGAAATAGTGGACGGGCATAGTTAGGTTGGTAGATTTGATTTTGATTTGATGCTACCAATCAATACTCCTTAGGGTACTAATTAAAAATCCGCTTGTGGATATCTCTTTCCGTTTTCGTGTAAGTAGGAAAAACTTTTTCCGACTTATGTATACATACAAGAATATAGTATCACTTACGATATCGGTTTAAAATGAGTATATCTCCGAACACTGGCCAGTGTTTGATGATAAAACACCCGCTCGCAAGGCGTCAAATTCTTGGCCCAATTGCCATAGGGCGGCAAATTGGAGGGAATCCTCAACGGTTCCTCCAGCACACCCTCGGCCTCCAAATACGGGGCAACCCCCCAATTTCGCGGTGCCATCCCTACCCCACTAGTAATTTTCGTTATCCCACGAGCCTGCTACAACCCCACAAACGTAATCTCTGACATTGCTCTAATAATCCGTACGTTGCTATGGACGCGAAAATAAATCAATATGTTCGGGGGACGTCACTCACTATGCAAAATTACCGTGGCAGATACTTTTCAACCAAATCGCCAAAACGCACGATAACTACCGCCTAAATGGCAACCCAAAGCTGCGCGAATCCATCCGTAGACATATACGACGAGGAGTTTCAAAGAAACCTGCAACTGGCAAAGGGCCTGGTGGGACAATTGAAGAAAAAGCTAGGTGAGTCGATCAATCACGACCGTTACAAAATAGTGCACGCGATCCGAAAATAAATGGCTGTAATTTAATTTTACTGCCGTACCGTTACGGCATTTGAAGGCACCCCCGTAATGGCTTTTTGTTGAACTGAATGGTGTGGTTACCGGTTAATTTAACTAAGTGGCACACTTTAAGAATTTATAATCATTTGTCACACAACTAGCAATTGAAACTTAAGGCCCAATTCACACATAGGAGATGGCGCGACGAAAGGCACAAGGCTTTCACGCCACCTCTATATAAACATATGGTGCAATGTCCACTTATGTGACGAGGCGCGGACATTAGCCTCGTACCAGCACCGCGAATTAATTAGTCTCTTCGCCTGAGCCACGATGGCTGCGAGGCATAATTCTTCCACGCCGCCTCTATGTAAACATATGATGTCCAGCCCTTCATTGCATATGGACATCACAATCGCCTGTGCGATGTCGCGTCTGCACCTCGCCTACACCACGCCTCCGCCCGATACTGCTTATGTGTGAATTGGGCCTTGGATATACTGACTTTGTCATTAAGTAGCATGCCAACTAGTAACACCTTAAATTTTTAATTTATTTTCAAGTTTAATTTATAGTTAAATATACTATTATACCTTTGATCTTCTCTCTTCGCCGGCAAAAAAGTCTCATGGCTGATAACCCTATAAAGATTTAGGGTTTAGGAAATAATACAAAAACAAAACGAAAATCATATTAAAAATTTATATTTATATCATATAAAACTGATCTATGAAACGCAATCGGAACAATCAAACTTATATAATAATTACATAAAAAATTGTCCTGAAAACCAATCAACAATGTATAATAATTTCCAAACCTAGTTGAAATAAACAAATTTTCGCATATAGAAAAATTGTGCACACAACAACCGTATAGATCATGAACGCTACAGTACAGCCTTCAATACAATAACTCTAAAACGCACTAGAGCGGTATAAGCAAACAAACCTGTAGACGTTTATAATCACAATTATATACTTAGACAAGGAAATAGCCGCAAAATGGATTGTGAAGCTGATGGACATGAAGTCCACCGACCCCACCGTCAAGAAGAACCGAAATCACTTCCTCAAGTACATGCTAACAGTCCTGCACAAGGGCGTCGATGAGGCCCCTAGAGGCCATTTCGGGTACCCACAGTACTCTGACGAAGTATTAAACGGCGACTTCTGAAACAAACGCGAGTTCTCATTAATTTGTTTCTTGTAGCACGGCCCTGTGGGGGAACAGAAAGAGGGGGCGGATTTCATGAGCCGGTGGTCGCCCGACAGACGCACCTACGTGGCGGTGAAACCGCTGCCCGGGAAGGGCGCTTTAGTGTATATGGCTGTAAGCAAGGACCCGTCGCTCGGATGGGACAATCATACTAGTTCTTGCTGACACGATTGTCTTCATTTGGTTTTATTGGTTGATTAGTTAGGCAGTTAGTCAGAGAATAAAATCATCTTGTTTTTTTAAGGGCTCATATATTAAAAAAACTGTATTTTTTTTTTAATTTTTAACTTGAGAGAATGAAAAGTTATAGAATAGCTGTTATTATAGACCTAAGAGCAGGTTGCCTGTCACCTGCTCTCAGGTCTTTCTTTGTTACCCTCGCTGTATTGATGAAGGACCCAACTGTTTTAAAGGACTTAAGTCAAACTAATTTAAAAGACTTAAGTCAAACTAATTTAAAGGACTTCAGTCAAACTTATTTAAAGGACTTAAGTCAAACTGATTTAAAGGACTTAAGTCAAACTGGGAGGGGGAGTGAAAGATTACACCTTTACGACTTGTAATCCAGACTTTATAAACATGTTCGCACGTCGTTAATCAAATGCTGGCACTTTATTAATACTGCACACGTGCACAGTGCCGAGCATTGCAAGTCCGCTGAAAAACAATGTAGTTCATCGTTCAAGTCGTTTGAAATAGTAGACCGGCATAGTCAAGTTAACGACTTGAACTATGCACTACATTGTTTTTTACATTTGTTTATGAATTAGACGTAAATGAATAAATGAAAATAATTGAATCATAGAAAGTAATGGATGACAGTGTAGTGCATAGTTCAAGTCGTTTGAAATAGTGGATGGGCATAGTTTGGTTAGTGGGGGCCGCCCGCCCACCCCACCTTTGTTCGCATAGTTTTTTTCAATGGATACAGAGGTTTTAAATTGTTTAAACAATGCCAGAAAGAGTGTTATCCTATAGAAAAACTATGCGAGCAAAGGTGGGGTGGGCGGGCGGCCCCCACCAACCAAACTATGCCCATCCACTATTTCAAACGACTTAAACTATGTATTACATTATTTTTCACATATATTTTTTTAATTAGTCTTACATTAATAAATGACATTAATTGAATCATAGAAAGTAATGGATAACAGTGTAGTATATAGTTCAAGTCGTTTGAAATAGTGGATGGGTATAGTTTGGTTGGTGGGGGCCCCCCGCCCACCCCACCTTTGCTCGCATAGTTTCTTCATAGGATAACACTCTTCTTGGAATAGTTTAAACAATATAAAACATTTGTATCCATTGAAAAAACTATGCGAGCAAAGGTGGGGTGGGCGGGCGGCCCCCACCAACCAAACTATGCCCGTCCACTATTTCAAATGGCTTGAACTATGCACTACACTATTATCCATTACTTTCTCTGATTCAATTAATTTCATTTATTCATTTACGCCTAATTCATAAACAAATGTGAAAAACAATGTAGTAGTTCATCGTTAAAGTCGTTTGAAATAGTAGACAGGCATAGTCAAATTAACGACTTGAACTATGCATTACATTATTTTTCACATATATTTTTCTAATTAGTCTTAAATTAATAAATAATAATAATTTAATCATAAAAAATAACGGATAATAGTGTAGTGCATAGTTCAAGTCGTTTGAAATAGTGGACGGGTATAGTTTGGTTGGTGGGGACCGCCCGCCCACCCCACCTTTATTCGCATAGTTCTTTTCAATGGATATAGATGTTTTATATTGTTTAAACAATGCCAGAAGTAGTGTTATCGTATGGAAAAACTATGCGAACAAAGGTGGGGTGGGCGGGCGGCCCCCACCAACCAAACTATGCCCGTCCACTATTTTAAACGACTTGAACTATGCACTATACCATTATCCATTATTTTCTATTATTAAATTAATGACATTTATTAATTTAAGACTAATTAAAAAAAACATATGTGAAAAATAATGTAATGCATAGTTCAAGTCGTTTGAAATAGTGGACGGGTATAGTCAGGTTGGTGATTTAAAGGACTTAAGTCAAACTGATTTCAAAGACTTAAGTCAAACTGATTTAAAGGACTTAAATCAAAATTATTTAAAGGACTTAAGTCAAACTTATTATTACTTGTACTAGGATCACATACTGAGCAAGATTTTTAATTGAAGGCGGACTAATCATAGTACATACATGAATAATTGAAACTAAAAGCGCATTCAAGTTTCTTGATGAATCTAGTACAATGTAATTTATGCTTTACACGACATTGCTATATTCAGTAAATACTATGCAAACAAAGGTGTGAAGGACCAATAAAACTAACCCCTTCACTGAGGCCCGGTTCTACAATTGAAATTTAACTGGAGAATATGGCTATTCCCGGAATAAGTTTGACATATTGGCGTTAATATCTCAAACTTATTCCACGAACAGTCTTATTCTCCAGTTAAATTCAACTGTAGAACCGGCCCTAAATCCAAGTCAGTATGACCATAAAATCACTTTGGTCATACTCACTTGGATTTAAGGCCGGTTCTACAGTTGAATTTAACTGGAAAATAAAACTATTCGTGGAATAAGTTTGAGATATTAACTGGAGAATAAGACTATATTCAAAAGAAATACAAGTTCCAAACCTGTGATATCAGAAAAACATAAAGACTTAATAAATGAGAAGTGAAATATACTTACATATAATTAATCTTAAATATATACATGGATTCAAGTTCGAAAGTCATCTAACGACGTTTTCTTCCCACACCACCAACTCCTTTCCTTGCACCTTTGCCTGCTTTGGGCTTCTTTCCAGCTCCAGTGCCTTTTGGACCACCACCACCTGAGCGTTTCTTGCCACCTCTTCCAGCCTTCGGCTTTTGAGTCCTTTTATCTTCTGACCTCCTAAAATACAAATAACAGATATAAGTAAAATGAAATCCCAATTATGCACAGAAGTTGTTGATAAATAACAATTAATTTAATAATGATTCTATTTTAGCATTAATTCAAGATTTAATTATTCAAGAAGGAATATATACAATAACATACAGCATTATTAATCAATATCTTTGCTTAGCTCCTTTTCTAAAATTCTGGAGATAATTATGCAGACAAAATGAGCATTGTAACAACAGGCTCTTTGATTAAACAGGCATAAAAACCTTATTTTCGTAAAAATGATGACTTCAGCCTTTTGCCCAGTCACCAGTGATTTAAAAATACAAAACCAGTGAGTTTGTTTCACCAAAAAGTAGTACCACCATAACTGAATGAAATCTATTTCAGTTCAATTTAGAAGAATCTATAGTAGTTAAAATATACTTACTGTATCTGTTCCTGATTGATTTGCCTGGACACAGCCTTTTCGATATCAATCTTTGGTCGTTTGTTTAAAACTGAATCAACTAAGACAATGTTTTCACTTCGCTCCTGTGCACCAGATACAGGAGGCATTTTCCTCTTCCGTGTAGCACCAGGTGTAATATTTGCAACACCCCTAGCTTCCTTTTCTTTTGGTAACCTGTTTTGGAACTTTCCAATACTAGCCGTTGAGGATCTTGCCACAGTGACTGCAGTTTGTAGCTAAAAACAATATTATTTTGGTTTTAAAATCACCTAAGCCCAATAAATCAACAGAAAAAAATCAACATGGGTAATAACATTTGAAAAAACTGAAAAATTTTAAATTTTTAAAAACTATTTTAGCTTCACTGAAACTGATAAAAAAAATATTTTAGTTTTGCTGAAAATGACATAAAAAAATCTAGAATATATCAGTATTTACAGTTTTTGAAATTTGGTTTATAACTAGATCCTTGAACATTTTTGAGATTTTAATTTTTTATAGTTTTTGTAATTTTGTTTATAACTAGATCTTTGAACATTTATGAGATTTTTATAAATTATTTTAGTTTTATTGAAAATGATATAAACAAATCTAGAATATATCAGTATTTACAGTTTTTGAAATTTGGTTTATAACTAGATCCTTGAACATTTTTGAGATTTTCATTTTTTATAGTTTTTGTAATTTTGTTTATAACTAGATCCTTGAACATTTATGAGATTTTTATAAATTATTTTAGTTTTGCTGAAAATGACATAAAAAAAATCTAGAATATATCAGAATTTACAGTTTTTGAAATTTGGTTTATAACTAGATCCTTGAACATTTTTGAGATTTTCATTTTTTATAGTTTTTGTAATTTTGTTTATAACTAGATCCTTGAACATTTATGAGATTTTTATAAATTATTTTAGTTTTGCTGAAAATGATATAAAAAAATCTAGAATATATCAGTATTTACAGTTTTTGAAATTTGGTTTATAACTAGATCCTTGAACATTTTTGAGAGATTTAAAAATTATTTTAGTTTGGCTGAAAATGGCAAAAAATATGCCTGCTTTGCACATGACTGTTCTCTGTGATAAAATAGTGAACCAAGTAATAGTTAAGATGCTTCTCTTGTTGAGAATAATATAAATATAAAATACGTACATCCTTTGCCGAAGCAACATCAGGATTTAACAGCCCTGTTCTGGGTATCTTCACATTCCTAGCTTTAGCAATATTCCTCAGCCTTTGCAGTTCATTTTTAGCAATTCGCTCCCCTTTAGCCTCAGCTTTTTTCGCAAACTGATCTTCATAAGGATCAGCATTCTGGGGCACCTCCAGCACCCAGTCTTTGTCCTTTTGAGCAGCTGCCCGTTTATACCCAAATAGTGGAATCCACTTCTGCAGTTGCTCATCCCATGAAAGCTTGCTCTTCTTTTTCTTCTGTATGCCCTTTTCTTGAGCAAACTGTTGCCATTTGGTCAATGGTTTTGGTTTGGGCACTCGCTTGGAGCGTGGCAGCACTGTAGTGGCTGGGGGGAGTTTCACCACAATTGCCTCCTCTACTCGTTCAGTTGGTAACTCCCAAATTTTGTTGTATAGTAGTTGGACGTTGTCACGTGTTAAGGCACTGATGTATTCATTGTTGTTTTTTCTAAAACAAAATGGTATATGATGATAATAATAATAATTTTATTACCCAACCCAGGGGCAGTAAACCATTAATTAGTTCCCAACAACCTGTAACATATTTAACCAATACAACAAGGGTCAAGCAGGGCCATATCTAGGAAAAACTTTGTTGGGGGGTTAAGGAATCGCAGACAAATAATTTGTAAGGAAATAAATTGAATGTGTTTGTTGAATGAGCAAATCTAAAGTAACTACATTCCCTAGATTACTTATTTCTTGTTGCTATAACAACGAATACTTATGGGTTCAATAGCTATTGATAGATTTATAGAATGTTGGTGAATACCTTTATTTTTAAGTGCTTTCTTTAAAGACAGTCTTCTAGAAATTCTTCACCTTGTTACTTTCTGAATAAGGACAGTATTGGCAACATGTCTTCATCTTTTCTAGCTAAGATTGTCAAAATCTACCCTTTTTTCTGAATGTAGATATTTCTATCTATTTTTAACCAAAAGTTTGGTGAACAAAGACACTTATAACAATATCCCACAAACATTTTGGATATCAAATTAATACCTATCAGCTTAAGTATAAAACACTACATTTTGTTTTAAATCTACATTCCATCATGAAATATCTAGCTGCATTACATTAGATACAAATTGTTTACACATGTTTATGGGTTAGAAAACACTTACCGCATTAATTTTTCGTCCAATTCGTTATTATTTACAGCTAGAAGGCTTCCTAAATCATACTGCAGGTCCAAATGTGTAGTTACGTTGATAGATTTAAATTGGGCTTTGCTATCTGCAGCGGCCTGCTCTAAAATATTCGCCACCACATCCATTTTTGTTGAAATTTATATGGACATAACCTCAAATTTGTGGAGCTTGGCACGTGCCTAGCAAAAAAAGAACGATTGTGGATACACATGAAGTTGCCCATTAAATATCCCTAAATTTGAAAAATTAAATTCATAAATACTTCCATTAATAAAGTACTATTTAGTATGTTACATACTGCTTTGATATCCATAAAACGTAATTTAAAAAGGAAACTAAATCTAGTTTATTGTTTTTATTATTATCATAATAAACATGTCTAGCAATAAAGAACGATTATAGATACACATGAAGTTGGCCATTAAATATCCCTAAATTTGAAAAATTGAATTCATAAATACTTCCATTAATAAAGTACTATTTAGTATGCTACATACTACTTTGGTATCCATAAAACGTAATTTAAAAAAGAAACTACATCTAGTTTATTGGTTTTATTATTATCATAATAAACATGTCTAGCAATAAAGAACGATTATAGATACACATGAAGTTGACCATTAAATATCCCTAAATTTGAAAAATTGAATTCATAAATACTTCCATTAATAAAGTACTATGTAGTATGCTATATACTACTTTGGTATCCATAAAATGTAATTTAAAAAAGAAACTACATCTAGTTTATTGGTTTTATTATTATCATAATAAACATGTCTAACAATAAAGAACGATTATGGATTATAGTTCGGGCATTAGTGTCTATTTATCTTGTATGTATATTGAAATAATATAGAATAATAATTCAAAATCATTTAGTTTCCTTGTGTTATTAATCAAAAATCAATAAAAAATCATTTCAATTGGTACCCCTGTAACGCATTCAAAACAAATGAAGTCGGGCAACAATGCCAACTTCAATCAATTGACGCCATTTTTGTGGTCTAAAGCGAAGTGTGGACGTATCACCCGATTAAAGTCCTGAAAATCCTTTTGAAAGCAGCAAGGGTGCACTAAATCCGACTCGCAATGACGGCGCACGACCAAATGCGGGCGATGCTGGACCAGCTGATGGGAACCGGACGAAATGGTGAGCCCCTGCAATATTACGTAGCCCGCAATCAATACTCGTCTGTTTCTAGGTGAGAACAATAAATTTCAGGTGAAATTTAACGACCCGAAAGTCTGCAAATCGTTTCTGCTGGGCTGCTGCCCGCACGAAATTCTCACCTCAACGGTAAGCCACCCTGAGAAATCTAATTTTTATATATTTATTTTGAAATTTTAAAATGCTCTAATCACATGGTGTGTAATTCATTGATTCCACTTGGAAATTTTGTATATACAAAAAAAAAACAACTAAATGTGACATAAAATCGGCATCCAAACAAGGATTACACTAATGTTCGCACTGTATTTTCAGAAACGTCACTTTACTATTAAATGATGAGGATATAGGTGTTAGTTTATTTATGTAAGTACTATGACGTACGTATAACAACAAAAAATATAAATTTATTAGGTTAATCTTGGTAGTAACATTTGGTACTGCAAATTCTATGTAACTATAATTTATATCCGTTCATCAAATAAAACGACACTTCTGTGTATTTTGGGGTGTGAAACATATCTCTCAATTTAATGAATATTAGCTTATTATGTTTTTATTTAATTGAAAATACTTGCTGGCATCAAAAACCAATGTCTGTTATATTGTTAATATTTCTACAACAAAGAGTTTTAATAAATACAAGATACTGATGTAGTGCAGTAGAACAGATTAGTGTTTATACAGGTATTAGATTGAAATTGTCATACGATGATGTATGATGAATAACTATGATATGTAGTGCAGTAGCACACATCACTAGTCTGTGCTACTGCACTACTATACTACTACTACATATATTTATACAGATATTAGATTGAAATTGTCATCTGATGATGTATGATGAATAACTATAATATGTAGTGCAATAGCACAGGTTAGTGTTTATACAGATATTAGATTGAAATTGTTATCCAATGGTGTATGATGAATAACTATCTTGGCAATTCCTCCTGTCTTGACTATTTGTATAGTTTTTCCTCTTCAAACATTATCAAATGTAATATTGTGAGCCCTGCTTCTTCTAACTTATGCAATTGCAACTTTTAAGATAACAATAGTAACATAACTATCTTACTATCATGTAGTTTTGTCCATATTTGACCAACAAAACTGTCTGTAATAAAGGCACCTTACACGATTAATATTACTGTCAATATTTTAGAATAATGACAGTATTACTGATTGATAAAATATTTAATATGTTCATTATTCTAAAATATTGCCAGTATTACTCATCGTGTAAGGTATAGTAATGATGTATAGAAGAGAATACTGATCCTTATCCGGATAATTGATTACTTGATAAATATAAAAAGAGGATTGAAGCAAATATTAACAGTACTAGGATTGACAGTATTATTGACCGTGTAAGATGTCTTATAAATATATTTGTCATGACATGCATTGACAGCATGAACATTGCAAAAGTCAGGTTGGTTGTCCTCAAAACATTTGTCTTTGTTTTTATATTATATTGATAGAACTGAAACAAAAGGAGTAATAAAGCCACCTTACATGGTCAATAATACTGTCAGTCCTAGTACTGTCAGTAATTATGTCAATCCTTGTTTTATATTTATCAAGTAATCAATTATCAGTAGTCTCTGCATTCCACCATTACTATACTTACTCATGATCAGTAATACTGTCAATACTACACCTTACACGATCAGTAATACTGTCAATACTACACCTTACACGATCAGTACTACTGTCAATACTACACCTTACACAATCTGTAATACTAGTAATACTGACAATATTTTAGGATACTGACAGTATTATTTACTGTGTAAGGTGCCTTTATGGTCAATAATATTGTCGGTATTCTAAAATATTGACTTATTGATCATGTAAAATGCACCTTGCATGGTCAATAATTCTGTCATTCCTTGTACTGTCAGTATTTACTTGAATCCTCCTTCAAAATTTATCAAGTAATCAATTATCCGGATAAACATCAGTATTCTCTTCATTCCATCATTACTATACCTTAAATGAATAAGTAATACTGTCAATATTTTAGAACATTTTAAACATATTATTGTAGAGTAATACTGTCATTATTCTAAAATATTGACAGTATTAGATCATGTAAGATGCCTTTAAGGTTGTGAGTCTGGGCACAAGCTTTTTGATACACCCATTCAAAGAATTCTACTGCCATCTCCTTCTTCTATTTTAGGACCGTTTGTTTCACCTCCTTATCAATTGAATATTTATCTACCGATATGAGTCTTTAGAGATGTGAATGGGCAGTTTCTTAAAATCTTATATGTTTCACATTAGCCTAAATACACAGAAGTGATATATAATTGCAACTATTCTAAGGTATGGTACATAATATACATGCAAAGCAAAATTATCCAATTGGTAAGTAATTGTGAAATTAAAAAAAAAAAACTTGTGAAACTGCAAAATGTTTTATGAGAGCACAATTTGAAACATTGCATGTCTGAACTGTACATGTAGCCCATATGAATCCAAAACATTATATTTATCATTGGACTGGGAAATTATTTGTGAGTATTAACGAAGTGGTGCAGCTATTGGGTGTGCCTTTATTGAGATTAAATTGGACATTTTATGTACTAATAATATCACTCTTACTCTAGCTGCTGTATTTTTCAGGTTCTGCTAAATTTATGTTTCTATCCGATTCCAATCAAATCTGATATTTATGTTTTAACTTTAATTTATGCTTCTGTATTTTTCTCTCTCTCCATATCATCAATCTTAAATTTAGTAATATTTATAAAAACATAAACATTCTTGCTTTATTGATAAAACAAATATTATAATTCTCGATAGTCCAAGAAGAATGTTGAATATATTTACAAAAACATAAACATTCTCGATTGATTGATAAAATAAATATTACAATTCTCAATAATCCAAGAAGAATGTTGAATATATTTACAAAAACATAAACATTTTCACTTGATTGATAAAATAAATATTATAATTCTCAATGATCCAAGAAGAATGTTGAATATATTTACAAAAACATAAACATTCTCGCTTGATTGATGAAAGAAATATTATAATTCTTGATAATGCAAGAAGAATGTTGAATATATTTACAAAAACATAAACATTCTCGCTTGATTGATGAAAGAAATATTATAATTCTTGATAATGCAAGAAGAATGTTGAATATATTTACAAAAACATAAACATTCTCGATTGATTGATAAAATAAATATTACAATTCTCAATAATCCAAGAAGAATGTTGAATATATTTACAAAAACATAAACATTCTCGCTTGATTGATGAAAGAAATATTATAATTCTTGATAATGCAAGAAGAATGTTGAATATATTTACAAAAACATAAACATTCTTGCTTGATTGATGAAATAAATATTATAATTCTTGATAATGCAAGAAGAATGTTGAATATATTTACAAAAACATAAACATTCTCACTTGATTGATAAAATAAATATTATAATTCTTGATAATCCAAGAAGAATGTTGAATATATTTACAAAAACATAAACATTTTCACTTAATTGATAAAATAAATATTATAATTCTCAATGATCCAAGAAGAATGTTGAATATATTTACAAAAACATAAACATTCTCGCTTGATTGATGAAAGAAATATTATAATTCTTGATAATGCAAGAAGAATGTTGAATATATTTACAAAAACATAAACATTCTCGATTGATTGATAAAATAAATATTACAATTCTCAATAATCCAAGAAGAATGTTGAATATATTTACAAAAACATAAACATTCTCGCTTGATTGATGAAAGAAATATTATAATTCTTGATAATGCAAGAAGAATGTTGAATATATTTACAAAAACATAAACATTCTTGCTTGATTGATGAAATAAATATTATAATTCTTGATAATGCAAGAAGAATGTTGAATATATTTACAAAAACATAAACATTCTCGATTGATTGATAAAATAAATATTACAATTCTCAATAATCCAAGAAGAATGTTGAATATATTTACAAAAACATAAACATTTTCACTTGATTGATAAAATAAATATTATAATTCTCAATGATCCAAGAAGAATGTTGAATATATTTACAAAAACATAAACATTCTCGCTTGATTGATGAAAGAAATATTATAATTCTTGATAATGCAAGAAGAATGTTGAATATATTTACAAAAACATAAACATTCTCGCTTGATTGATGAAAGAAATATTATAATTCTTGATAATGCAAGAAGAATGTTGAATATATTTACAAAAACATAAACATTCTTGCTTGATTGATGAAATAAATATTATAATTCTTGATAATGCAAGAAGAATGTTGAATATATTTACAAAAACATAAACATTCTTGCTTGATTGATGAAATAAATATTATAATTCTTGATAATGCAAGAAGAATGTTGAATATATTTACAAAAACATAAACATTCTCACTTGATTGATAAAATAAATATTATAATTCTTGATAATCCAAGAAGAATGTTGAATATATTTACAAAAACATAAACATTTTCACTTAATTGATAAAATAAATATTATAATTCTTGATAATCCAAGAAGAATGTTGAATATATTTACAAAAACATAAACATTCTCACTTGATTGATAAAATAAATATTATAATTCTCGATGATCCAAGAAGAATGTTGAATATATTTACAGAAACATAAACATTCTCACTTGATTGATAAAATAAATATTATAATTCTTGATGATCCAATGTTGAATATATTAACAGAAACATAAACATTCTCACTTGATTGATAAAATAAATATTATTATTCTCAAGAAGAAGAATGTTGAATATGTTTTTGAAGAAGAAAAAAACTACAATTATATTATCAACTACAATTATATTATCAACTACAATTTTTATTATTAGCTTGACTTGAATCACATCAGATATTTCTATTATCTTTTAACTAACTATACCAAAAGATAGAAGGCAAATGATAATCGAAATTGAATCACATCAGATATTTCTATTATTATCTTTTAACTAACTATACCAGAAGATAGAAGGCAAATGATAATATATATATAATCTTTTACTAAGGTAAATACTGGTGGGACGAGTGAGCAGCCTTAAGGGAGGTTTCGCAATGGACCCATTTTGAGCCCTTTAAGGTCGTTTTAGACAAGACAATTTCTTGACTCAAGAGACAATCTAAATTGTCTCGTATCATACAGCAAATTATTTGAAATATTGAATTGGATGGTAGATCGATCGAATGGGAAAATATAACGCGTTCTATTTGTCAAGGACAAATTGTATGGGAGGAGGATATATGAATACATTTCGCGAAAAACTTTTGAGTTAAGAAATTGTCTTGTCTAAAATGATCTTTTGTGTCTTTTTCTTTGCTACCCTCCAGCGAACTATCCAGAAGGTAAATACTGGGTGATAACACTCATCTGAGCTTCTCGCTTTACCAGTGGAAAAGCCCTTGGGCTGATCGCTATAAAGATAGAAGTTTTTTCCTTCTCTATTTTAGTTTTTTCTACCAAATTCATTAATTAATTTAGTTTTTTTATTCAAACAAACATTGATCATTATACCTTTGGATAATCAAGAATTAGAATATTTATTTATTTGTCTAAGAGAGATATATTAGTACATATTATGTTAAATTCAGCAGAAACTAAACCTCATGAAGGTGCAACCCACACAAAACAAATCAGTACATGTCACACAAATGAAAAAAGAAAAGAAAACTGTGAGTATTCGGATTCAACAGGGGGCCAGACGCAGAATTGCGAAACGCACGATGATTTTGGTGCGTTTTGAATATTTTATAATCAACATACTTACTTTTCCTAACTGTTAATTCACACCATGATTCTATAATTATATAGCTCTTATGTTTTAATAATTTTGAGACGTCTACTTTCCATATATCGTCCATAACACATTATTGCGCATTTTATTGGAATATGACCGGTGTACTATTGTAAGTTAATTTTTATACTTATAACAACGTAAAGTTTATTTTTTACAATTTGTTACATCTCATTATTCTGTTTGGTTTCTGTTCAATTGTTTTTATTTTAAAATTATTTCTTTAGTTCAAATCGAAAAACCATAATGAAATGCATCAAGTTGATTCTTTAGTTATCACGAACTTTGAGTTTTGTTTGTCTATAACAGTGAGGGCGAACCTTAAAAAATTATTAGTAATAATGAATTTGTATATATTTATTATACAAATTCATTATTACTAATAAATTTGTATATATTCCAGTTTGTTTCACATCCTATGTTTTTCTACATATGTTGCCTAAAACCCTGGTTGATAGGTACCATAACAGCAGCCATTTGTGACGTCATTTACACATCACAAAAATCATTTTAAGTATATGTAATTGAAAACACACCATAAATCACTGTGATTCATTGCCTTTTTACATTACGTTGAGGTATTACTCTTTATATAAAACCATATTCGTTTATATAATGTAAAAATATTTTTGTGACGTGAAAATGACGTCAAAAGCGGCCACTTGTATGGGCCTCCTAAGAATCCAGGTCATACGTGATAAATATTAATGACAACTATTCTCCTGTTAAATATTAATGGAAATGTGAATGGCACGTTTTAAGCGTCGATTATCATTTAACCGGACATTGTAAGAGTCTTACCCCCGTATTCACCGACGTTCCATAAATCTATAGGCACCTTACACGGTCAATAATACTGTCAATCCTAGTACTGTCAATATTTGCTTCAATCCTCCTTTTATATTTAGCAAGTAATCAATTATCCGGATAAAGATCAGTATTCTCTTGATTACATCATTAATATACATTACACGATGAGTAATACTGGCAATATTTTAGAATAATGAACATTTTAAACATATTATCATACAGTAATACTGTCATTATTCTAAAATATTGATCGTGTAAGGTGCCTTTATCAATAGCTATTGAACCCATAAGTATTCGTTAAGCAATAATAAATACATTATCTAGGGAATCTAGTTACTTATAGATTCTCTCTATTGGAGAATTATTAAACAAATGGTGTCATCAAAGCTACAATTGCAAACGCTATTCAAGGTGTTTGACATTTGTTTTGGCATATTCTGTCACAATGACAATCAATTTATCCATTCAATAGCTTATGGGACCTATAAAGTTTATGGGATGTTGGTGAATACGGGCATTAGTATTGAAAATGAATTTAAATCATATTATAGATATAAATTTAGTTGTGATTGTGAATATTATACAACATTTAAAACCTAATGACGTGAAAATAGTAGGTTCGCCATCACTGTTCAATAATTTGAAAGCGAATTCATGTTCAGGTCATATGTGCTTTTGTTTTATTTCGATGTTGTTACGTTTGTAATGTTGCGCAGCGCATGGACCTGGGGGAATGCCCAAAGATTCACGACCTGGCCCTGCGGGCTGATTTTGAAAAGGCCCAGCAAAGCAAGGATTACTTCTACGATCTTGATGTAAGCTACACCTCACTTTATTGATTTAAAGCCAATTGAATTACATCCATTTACTTGTAGGCTATGGAACATCTTCAAGCTTTCATAGGTGATTGCGACAGAAGGACAGAGGCCGCTAAACAGCGTCTTGCCGAAACGCAGGAGGAGTTGAGCGCTGAGGTTGCTGTTAAAGCTAATAGTGTGCACGAGTTGGCTGAACAGATTGGTCAGAAACTGGCCAAGGCTGAGCAGTTGGGCGAAGAGGGATTTGTTGAGGAAAGCATGAAGCTTATGGAAGAGGTATTTATTTTGATACCAAATTTACCATGCAATATCCTTTTTGAAAAACTTAGTTGTATACATTGAGAAACCTAGTATTAAGTGAAAATTACAATATTGCACTGTGAGATAACAAACAAACTAAATTTGAAAACTGTAGCTTGTATATAACTGCAATTTTAAAATAGTGGTTTTCATGAGGTACCAAATTTGAAAACTGTAGTGTATGTATAACTGCAATTTTAGGGGTGTTAAACTCTAAAACGCGGATTAAAAATTTCATTTTGTTAAAATCGCTATAAATCACTATCAAGTGATTACAAATAAATGTAATTTTCAAAAAGTGTTCAAAAATAGTGTTTTTCATGGGGTACCAAATTTGAAAACTATAACTTCTGTATAAGGGCAATTTTAGGGGTGTTAAACTTTAAAACGCGAATTAGTGAATTTGATTTTGTTAAAATCGCTATAAATCACTATCAAGTGATTACAAATAAATGTAATTTTCAAAAAGTCTTCAAAAATAGTGGTTTTCATTGGGTACTAAATTTGAAAACTGTAGCTTGTGTATAACTGCAATTTTAGGGGTGTTGAACTTGAAAACGCGAATTATTGAATTTGATTTTGTTGAAATCAGTATAAATCACTGTCAAGTGATTACAAATAAATGTAATTTTCAAAAAGACTTCAAAAATAGTGGTTTTCATTGGGTACTAAATTTGAAAACTGTAGCTTGTGTATAACTGCAATTTTAGGGGTGTTAAACTCTAAAACGCGAATTAGAAAATTTCATTTTGTTAAAATCGCTATAAATCACTATCAAGTGATTACAAATAAATGTAATTTTCAGAAAGTGTTCAAAAATAGTGGTTTTCATGGGGTACCAAATTTGAAAACTGTAGCTTATGTATAACTGCAATTTTAGGGGTGTTAAACTCTAAAACGCGGATTAAAAATTTCATTTTGTTAAAATCGCTATAAATCACTATCAAGTGATTACAAATAAATGTAATTTTCAAAAAGTGTTCAAAAATAGTGTTTTTCATGGGGTACCAAATTTGAAAACTATAACTTCTGTATAAGGGCAATTTTAGGGGTGTTAAACTTTAAAACGCGAATTAGTGAATTTGATTTTGTTAAAATCGCTATAAATCACTATCAAGTGATTACAAATAAATGTAATTTTCAAAAAGTCTTCAAAAATAGTGGTTTTCATGAGGTACTAAATTTGAAAACTGTAGCTTGTGTATAACTGCAATTTTAGGGGTGTTGAACTTGAAAACGCGAATTATTGAATTTGATTTTGTTGAAATCAGTATAAATCACTGTCAAGTGATTACAAATAAATGTAATTTTCAAAAAGACTTCAAAAATAGTGGTTTTCATTGGGTACTAAATTTGAAAACTGTAGCTTGTGTATAACTGCAATTTTAGGGGTGTTAAACTCTAAAACGCGAATTAGAAAATTTCATTTTGTTAAAATCGCTATAAATCACTATCAAGTGATTACAAATAAATGTAATTTTCAGAAAGTGTTCAAAAATAGTGGTTTTCATGGGGTACCAAATTTGAAAACTGTAGCTTATGTATAACTGCAATTTTAGGGGTGTTAAACTCTAAAACGCGGATTAAAAATTTCATTTTGTTAAAATCGCTATAAATCACTATCAAGTGATTACAAATAAATGTAATTTTCAAAAAGTGTTCAAAAATAGTGGTTTTCATGGGGTACCAAATTTGAAAACTATAACTTCTGTATAAGGGCAATTTTAGGGGTGTTAAACTTTAAAACGCGAATTAGTGAATTTGATTTTGTTAAAATCGCTATAAATCACTGTCAAGTGATTACAAATAAATGTAATTTTCAAAAAGTGTTCAAAAATAGTGATTTTCATGGGGTACCAAATTTGAAAACTGTAACTTGTATATAAATGCAATTTTATGGGTGTTAAACTCTAAAACGCGAATTATTGATATTGATTTTGTTAAAATCGCTATAAATCACTGTCAAGTGACTAAAAAAAATGTAATTTTCAAAAATAGTGGTTTTCATGGGGTACCAAATTTGAAAACTGTAGCTTATGTATAACTGCAATTTTAGGGGTGTTAAACTCTAAAACGCGGATTAGAAAATTTCATTTTGTTAAAATCGCTATAAATCACTATCAAGTGATTACAAATAAATGTAATTTTCAGAAAGTCTTAAAAAATAGTGGTTTTCATAGGGTACCAAATTTGAAAACTATAGCTTGTGTATAACTGCAATTTTAGGGGTGTTAAACTCTAAAACGCGGATTAGAAAATTTGATTTTGTTAAAATCGCTATAAATCACTGTCAAGTGATTACAAATAAATGTAATTTTCAAAAAGTCACTGCTAAGTGATTACAAATAAATGTAATTTTCAAAATGTGTTCAAAAATAGTGGTTTTCGTGGGGTACCAAATTTGAAAACTGTAGCTTGTGTATAACTGCAATTTTACAGGTGTTAAACTTTAAAACGCGAATTAGTGAATTTGATTTTGTTAAAATCGCTATAAATCACTGCTAAGTGATTACAAATAAATGTAATTTTCAAAAAGTTTTCAAAAATAGTGGTTTTCATGGTTTACCAAATTTGAAAACTGTAGCTTATGTATAACTGCAATTTTAGGGGTGTTAAACTCTAAAACGCGGATTAGAAAATTTCATTTTGTTAAAATCGCTATATATCACTGTCAAGTGATTACAAATAAATGTAATTTTGGAAAAGTGTTCAAAAATAGTGGTTTTCATGAGGTACCAAATTTGAAAACTGTAGCTTGTGTATAACTGCAATTTTAGAGGTGTTAAACTCTAAAACGCGAATTAGTGTGAATTTGATTCCATTAAAATATCTATAAATCACTCTTAAGTGGTTACAAATAAATGTCATTTTCAAAAATAGTGGTTTTCATGATTTGAAAAACTGTAGCAACCTAATTATTTTAGGTAGATGAGCTACGAAAGAAGAAACTAGAAGCCGAGCAGGAATACAGAAACTCGATGCCAGCCAGTAGCTATCAGCAGCAAAAGTTGCGGGTGTGCGAGGTGTGTTCCGCATACCTCGGCATTCACGATAACGATCGGCGGCTGGCCGACCATTTCGGTGGCAAATTGCATCTGGGTTTTATTAAGATCCGCGAGAAGCTGATGGAATTGGAGGTATTAAACTTCACGCATGCGCCGTCACGTAAGTTACGTTACTAATGCAACTGTTGTAGAGGACCGCTGAGAGGCGCAAGGAGGAAAAACGGAACGCAACGCGCGATCGGGGTGGTGATCGCGAACGGGAGCGCGAGGATCGCTACAAGGAAAGACACCGTGAACAGTATGTGGGGGGTAGGGAATTAGATAGACGCTCAAAGCGGCACCGGTCGAAATCTAGGGAGCGCAGGGAGAAAGAGAAGGAGAGGTAACTTTAGTTCGAGTTTATTAAATATATATAGGGTATAACCCTATATAACAGCTTTCACCTGCCTAGAGTTTGTGACTGAGCTAGTAGACCACCCTTTATAAAAATCATCTTTATTAAGGCCCTTTCCTGGGTGCCTCCGTTTTTTATTAAATATCTTAATATTCTTAAATTACTTTTAGAAGTGGAAGAAGTTACCGTTCAAGGTCCAGGAGCCGTGAGCGTAGGTCTCATTCCAGACATTCAGGTTCTGGTAGTGATAGAAGGCGGGAGAGGGAGTAAATATTTCACCACAAAAAATCTTTAACACTCACATTTCTCATATTACAAATACTTCTTGATTTCTCAACAACAACAAAATATTGTAGCGTTAGCCTTATAGTCAAGAAGAGACAAAATTGATGGTGTTTACATTTTACAGATATTGCAATTAACTGTATTCATCCTGATATCATTTAGAACAGTGTTTCTCAAACTTTTTGGTCCGCGACAACACCCCCCCCCCCCCTTCCCCCCGGTTGCACAGTAAAATAAATAAAAATGCGCTAAATACAAATAAATAACATACAAATTACAAAGGACCTCCTTCGCATACAAATTTCAAAGGACCTCCTTCCCATACAAATTTCAAAGGACCTCCCCTACAAACCTAAATGGACAATTCCCCCATACAAATTTCAAAGGACAATTCCCCCCCTACAAATTTCAAAGGACAATTCCCCCCCCCCCCCTTCAAATTTCAAAGGACAATTCCCCCATACAAATTTCAAAGGACAATCCCCCCATATAAATTTCAAAGGACAGCCCCTCCACCTTACAAATATCAACGGACATTTGAATTTAAATTTAATGCAAAATATAAATAAATAACATACAAATTTCAAAGGACTCCCCTTCCAGACAAATTTCAAAGGACTCCCCTTCCATACAAATTTCAAAGGACCCTCTTCCCATACAAATTTCAAAGGACCTCCCCTACAAACCTCAAAAGACAATTCCCCCATACAAATTTCAAAGGACAATTCCCTCATACATATTTCAAAGGACAATACCCCCCCTCTTACAAATTTCAAAGTACAGCCCCCCCACCTTACAAATTTCAAAAGGCCCTTGAATTTTTTTATGTTATTTATCTTGGGGTGTCTTGCAAAACATATAAAATTGCATTAAAAATGAAAAAGGGCTCGCCAAAGAATGGATATGTGTTGAGAAACATCCGAAATGATTTGTAATTACTTTTTACTTTGCCCCCCCACTTTGGGAATCACTGATTTAGAAGATTCATCACAAAACTAATGTCAGGATTTAGGCTGAACAATATCTCTCAATTGTAAATACTAGATTTGAGGCATTGAGAGCAATTTTAAAAATGTAGTTATATGTTATTACAATTATTATTAGTAACAATACAAAATTTGATTTTTTTTAAATTCAGGGGCTAGTCCACTATTGCCCTCGATGCCGAATTTAATTTGATAATTAGGTGAGAACTAAAAAGGGACCTTATTTTATTGATGATTGTTTAAGGAGTTATATTTTTAATGGTATGATTTAAATATGTTTCTTATTTATTAATAATTCTTAGATGATTGTTTCAAGTATATACACTGTATATATTTGTCCAGATAATTCTTGTCACACGTGACTTGTTTATATATATATAACACTGTAATACATCTAAAAAGAGGACTTCAATTAAAAAATCTTTAAAAAAAATAAACTTATTAATACTTTTTCTAACGTTATTAATAATATATATTAATAATAATAATAATATTTTACATGTTTCTTATTGAAGGTGGTTGTCTATCAGCTTTGGTTTGGGAGTGCATTCTCTTCTGGATTAAGCGCTCACGGGTTGATTTTTCTTGTCTGAAATTTTAAAGGGTGTATGTTATTATTTTAACATACATGCCAATACTTTTTTGTGAAAAAGAAACTTGAGATTCAGGATATGAATCATAAATAGTTCATAATACATTCCTGGTCTTACTTCCCAAATTGTCTTTAATTGTCTATGTGACTTTTTGCTTCAAATAACTAATATAATGTAACACATGTGTTACTATTTTCTGGAATTGCTGAGAATTCCAAGTTGTCAAAAGTTATTAATTAAATCTTTCTTTCTTCTACATGTTATACAGAACACATCCTTGTAGTGGTAATCTGAAATATGTATACTATGACTATTTTTCAGATTACTACTACAAGGTTACAAGTAGAAGAGAGAAAGATTTAATTAATAACTTTCGTCATTGGGGATGAAAGTTATTAATTAAATCTTTCTCTATTCTACTTGTTATAAAACACAATGTTGTAGTGTTAATCTGAAAATTAGTCATAGTATACTAATTTTCAGATTATCACTACAAGATTGTGTTTTAAATCAAGTAGATGAGAGAAAGATTTAATTAATAACATTTGCCATTGGGGATGAATGTTATTAATTAAATTTTTCTCTATTCTACTTGTTATACAGAACACAACCATGTAGTGGTAAACTATAATTTGTATACTATGACTAATTTTCAAATTAACACTACAAGATTGTGTTTTATAACAAGTAGAAGAGAGAAAGAGTTAAATAATAACATTCTCCATTGGGGATAAAAGTTATTAATTAAATCTTTCTCTCTTCTACATGTTATACAGAACGCAACCTTGTAGTGGTGATCTGAAATATGTATACTATGACTATTTTTCAGATTACCACTACAAGGTTCTGTTTTATAAGTAGAAGAGAGAAAGATTTAATAAATAACTTTTGTCATTGGGGAGGAAAGTTATTAATTAAATCTTTCTCTATTCTACTTGTTATAAAACACAATCTTGTAGTGGTAATCTGAAAATTAGTCATTAGTAATACTAATTTTCAGATTACCACTACAAGGTTGTGTTTTAAAATGTAGAAGAAAGATTTAATTAATAACTTTCACCAATTCCAGAAAATACTAACATTAGTTTATTAGTTATGTAAAAATTATTATTATTAGTTATGTAAAAAGTCACATAGACAAATAAAGACAATTTGGGAAGCAAGACCTAGAGGCTTATGTCTAGCAGTGGATGCAACAAGTTGAATGATGATGAAGCAAAAGCCTTGACACTTCAAGGGTGGTTAATAAGAAAATATTACCTTCTCCTAATCCTCTCTAATGTTTCAGGCGTTGTTGGAGGAGCTTCATATGTTGCACCCAATATGCTGCTCCTCAATTTCTCCAAACAGTCAGCCACATTCAACTGTTGTGATCGTGTTAAGTCTGATTTGATAATTAGATAGCCTTCTTTTGAAAGTTTTGATTTTAGCTAAAATCAAATAAAAAAAAGATTGCATAGATAGTTGTTGTTTCAAATAGCTGCGTGTTACTTTTTCTGCTAGTTTCACTTTGATGTCATCCTGCAGCCATTTGGCAGACTCAAGGTGGAATCGCAGGTCCACTTTTGTATTGACTTTGTTCACGTTCTGGCCGCCGGGTCCGGAGCTTCGTGAGTAGGTGATATCCAATTCTTCTACAGGGATATAGCCTGAGAATTTTGGTGACATGGAACTTTCTGGCTGAAATTAAACAGATAGTGTTACAGAGGGATTTAAGAAATAAATTATCAGAGGATATCGGGTATTTACTAGAAGGACGAAGAGAATTAGCAAATGATAAACCAAAACATGTGCATTGAAGTACATTTTGACTGTTAGATCTGAAGCTATATCAGTAGAGGATATCTAATTCTTCCTTCGGTGTTACCTGTGAATTTTGCATTACATTATTTTTCACATATATTTTTTAATTAGTCTTAAATTAATAAATGACATTAATTTAATCATAGAAAATAACAGATAATAGTGTAGTGTATAGTTCAAGTCGTTTGAAATAGTGGACGGGCATAGTTTGGTTGGTGGGGGCCGCCCGCCCACCCCACCTTCGGTCGCATAGTGTTTCCATTGGATAACACTCTTCTTGAAATAGTTTCAACAATATACAACTTCTATATCCAATTAAAAAACTATGCGAGCGAAGGTGGGGTGGGCGGGCGGCCCCCACCAACCAAACTATGCCCGTCCACTATTTCAAACGACTTGAACTATACACTACACTATTATCTGTTATTTTCTATGATTAAATTAATGTCATTTATTAATTTAAGACTAATTAAAAAATATATGTGAAAAATAATGTAATGCATAGTTTTTTGTATATATATATATATATATATATATATATATATATATATATATATATATATATATATTTCGATTTGAAATTACTATCCTTATGGAAAATTGTTTAATAAATGGATTCGATTTTACTGAAACCATATCTGTAAATAAAAATATTAACACATTGGTGGTTATAAATGGGTTAATGTAGATTCCAAACCACTGGAGTACATTTAGATGATTATCAACTACTCTAGAACAGAAAAGGGTGTTAGACATGAAACCCTATGTTAGCCAAATGGGTTCGGGAATGAGCACAAGCAGAAAAGTATTTCATTTTGTGAGATTTGCAATGCAGCAGTCCAATACCTTTCCACTGTGCACTTCTTTGGTTTATGACACAGGTTCACAAACTATTTGGCCTACTGCTACTGAAGGAATAAGTTTTATGGCCTCATGACCTACATGTATGTTTATCATAAGCCACCTTACTTTATTGATCAAGGGCTGGTCTTAGCTGGCTTTCCTTTATGAATCAATGGCTGCTCTTTGCTGGCTTTCCTTTATCAATCAAGGGCTAATCTTGGCTAGCTTAGAACACACAGCTCCCAAGCAATAAATGAAAGTGGCTTTGATGACTTTCCTTTATTGATCAAGGGCTGGTCTTAGCTGTCTTTACTTTATCAATCAAGGCCTGGTCTTAGCTGGCTTTCCTTTATCCATCAAGGGCTGGTCTTAACTGACTTTCCATTATCAATCAAGGGCTAATCTTAACTAGCTTAGAACACACAGCTCCCAAGTGATAAATGAAAGTGGCTTTGATGACTTTCCTTTATTGATCAAGGGCTGGTCTTAGCTGTCTTTACTTTATCAATCAAGGCCTGGTCTTAGCTGGCTTTCCTTTATCCATCAAGGGCTGGTTTTAACTGACTTTCCATTATCAATCAAGGGCTAATCTTAACTAGCTTAGAACACACAGCTCCCAAGCAATAAATGAAAGTGGCTTTGATGACTTTCCTTTATTGATCAAGGGCTGGTCTTAGCTGTCTTTACTTTATCAATCAAGGCCTGGTCTTAGCTGGCTTTCCTTTATCAATCAAGGGCTGGTCTTAACTGGCTTTCCATTATCAATCAAGGGCTAATCTTAACTAGCTTAGAACACAGCTCCCAAGTGATAAATGAAAATGGCTTTGATGACTTTCCTTTATTGATCAAGGGCTGGTCTTAGCTGGCTTTCATTTATCAATCAAGGGCTGGTCTTAGCTGACTTTTCTTTATCAATCAACGTCTGGTCTTAGCTGACTTTTCTTTATTAATCAAGGGCTAATCTTAGCTAGCTTAGAACACACAGCTCCCGAGCAATAAATGAAAGTGGCTTTGATGACTCGTTCTTGGTAGTAATGATACTACCATATACCATTGATGGAAATAAGAAAGTATATCAATCAACATTTCTACATACATACCTTTGAAGGTGTTGTGATTTTAAAGCTGCTATTTGGATACAGGTTTTCCAAAGAAATTGCACTTTTGTAGGCGACGGCTCTGTTCAAAACTGCCAGATAGTTTCTACGCAAGGGGGTCTCCGTAAAACCCGTCGCCACTCTTTTAACCAGATTCATATCTATTGCGTATTATTTAATTCTCAATTTAAGACTGAAAGATAGATTTTTGTAGGTTATACAGATATTTTGTGTTACTTAATTGGTATCACTTTGCTTACTTGAAGTTAGCTATACAATAAATGCCTAGATAACTGATAAATGTTTGAATTTTGCAACCAAAGTACTGAAGATAGGTATCATAGACCATAGAAAAGATAGATAGGTATGACTGGTTCAAAACCAACATAGATATGACATTGGAACTATTTTTAGTTTTAAAATGAATGAACCTCAGAGTCTCATATATATATTTGAATTTTGCAACCAAAGTATTGAAGATAGGTATCATAGACCATTTGTTTGTTTTTGTAAGTCATATTAGTGAAATTCACATATATTAGTGGTTTCCTGTGAGCATCGGAACTCTATCATAGACCATAGAGAAGATAGATAGGTATGACCACAGAGCATTATATGGTATGACTAGTTTAAAACCAACATAGACTAGTCTCAGATAGGTATCATAGACCATAGAAAAGACTGGTTTAATACCAACCTAAACTAGTAACCTGATGTCTCAATTTGACCTCGCCACTGCATTACTATTTACTATTACTATTCTTTTAGAAAAAAAATATTTACAACCAAATTTAAATTCAAGAATGTGAAAAATGTCAAAAACCGTCAAAAACGTGAAAAATGTCAAAAGAACGTCAAAAACGTGAAAAATGTCCAAAAAACGTCAAAAACGTGAAAAATGTCAAAAAACGTGAAAAATTTCAAAAAACGTGAAAATGTCAAAAAACGTCAAAATCGTGAAAAATGTCAAAAGAACGTCAAAAAGTGCAAAATGTCAAAAAAACGTCAAAAACGTGAAAAATGTCAAAAAACGTGAAAAATTTCAAAAAACGTAAAAAATGTCAAAAATGTGTAAAATATCGAAAAAACGTCAAAAACGTGAAAAATGTATTTCTGATTGTTAGATTTGCTCTACCATTTAACTTGCTATAAAAAAAAAAAACTTCACTTTGCTTACTTGAAGTTTGCTATACAATAAATGCCTAGATAACTGATAAATGTTTGAATTTTGCAACCAAAGTACTGAAGATAGGTATCATATACCATAAAAAAGATATATAGGTATGACTGGTTCAAAACCAACATAGATATGACATTATTTTTTGGAACTATTTTTAGTTTTAAAATGAATGAACCTCAGAGTCTCATATCTAGTGAGAACGGGAATTGGCGATCCCGAGGTGCTCGAGCTGGGTCTGAAGCGTTCTTCCAATTTCATCCGTTCAGACTCTTTTTGAATCTTCTTTTTCTATGTATGTATCTCTAAATGTTCTGCTATAACGTACTGAAACGGAAATGCGCAATGTTATAATCACCCTAGCCGCTTTCGTTTATCGTTCGGCTTCTAAGCTAGCTAAGAGCAGCCCAGAACAGCTCCCGAGAACGATACACATGAGGAAAGGCACCTCTTAGTGATATATTATGTATATTATTCTATTTTCTGGCATTAGTCGCATTCTAATGCCAGAAAATAGAATAATATACATAATATATCACTAATAGGTGCCTTTCCTCATATAGCCTGATTTCATGCATAAAAAGTACTTTCATCTTTAAATTCTTCTGAAAATTAAGCTACATATAAACTTTACTCCACTTGAAAATTAGTTTTCTTCTTGAAATGACACTCCATTTAGGTTTGCTGCATCAGTAGATCAACAGCAATGATGTAGATTTATTTCTCAATATTTCGAAAATCTCTTCTTCAATTTTTAAGGTCTTCCTCCCAATTTGCTAATTTGCAAAGACTTTTACGTTAACTAAACTAACGATTGGTAGATTTTAGAAGTTTTGTGTTAAAACTAAATTCATTAATACAGCTGCTGCGTTTTTCTTTAGCTATTTTTTGTTAAATAGATTTATCGTAGAGGTGTTGACCCCATCGATAAAGGCGCATTTGATATACCTAGGTTAACCTTTTCTAGCTCTTCATCTACTTGATTACTGCACAACTCTTGTAACATATCCATACTTTGTATAATAACATAAACATATACAACTCAAGTTTCATATCACTCATATCGCCGTTATCATCTTACACTCGTCATCAAACCAGCTATTGATGAGGAGTGTACGATGACCCTCGTCTTGATGAATGAAACAAGTTCTTATACACAACATAAGAACTTGTTTCATTCATCATGACGAGGGTCATCGTACACTCCTCATCAATAACTGGTTTAATGGCGAGTGTAAGATGATAAAGGTGATATAAATTATATGAAACTTAAGTTTATGTTTACGTTAGTATACAAAGTATGGATAATATGTCACAATAGATTCTTAAGGGGATGCAGTATAGGGGGATGTACTCACGTTATTTTAATGGTGACTATTTGTTTGCACAAATCTTCTTTATTTTAAATAATTTTATGCTATATATTACAGATTTACATTTTAAATTTTATTCATACTTTACTTTTATCTGAAAACCTTGACATCGATCGATGTAAAGCCTGTTGATCTTGCTCGGCAGTGAGTGATACAGAACAGATGAGGACATTCAGTTGCTCTGGACTGGGACAGGCTATTAACAGTTGATCTTCTGTGGTATATTTTGCAGCTAGGAGTATTTGATCCAATTGAATGAATGCAGTCATGATATTATTCTGAAAGAAAAAAGAAATCATAAATTTACACACGATCCCAATAAAACTATTATGCACATATAACATATTATCGCACAGTAATACTGTCATTATCTTAAAATATTGACAGCAATATTGATTGTATAAGGTGCCTTTATGACTCACCTTAATAGGCCTAAACAAAATGAATTCAGTTTCTCTATTTGCCAGATACAATCTCATAGACTTTTGTATTTCCGGAATTTTGGTTTTTATATTCCTCTGTGCTAAACTTATAATGCCAGCCAGTATTTGTGGCTTTGTAAACTCTTGCTCCCGAAGTGGCACTGCATTCTCCTTGTAGGTATCAGCTAATTTTTGAACATGTTCAGCCTATAACAGATTTTTAATTATATTTACAGAATTTCAAGAATGCTGGTATCATAAAAATTCTTACTAAGTAAGAGTGTAGTTAGAGTCAAACTCTAATAAAAAAAAAATGCAGGGCAAACTTGCTGTACATCGCTATTGATAATCAAACTTGGTTTTATTGGTGTCATCCAGTTTTTTCTAATGATGTATCACTATATAGTGATATTTACCCTATCTGTGCAAACTCTATATTAGCTTAATATATATAATCTTTTAAAATCTCTTTATACCCTTTTGGGTTTTGAGAAGACACATTTATATATTAACTTAATTAAATAAATAATATATTATAGCCTACACCGAAAGGTAAAAGGCAATTGATAATATATATACATAAATAATAGTATGCCACAAAAGTAATGATCATAAAAAGTACTTCTATATAAATTATATAGTTTGACTGGTTTAGAATTGTATCTACCTTTTGTATCCACTGCAATAAATTCCCAATCAACATGTTCGTAGTGTTTGCAATAAAATTCTCACACGAAATCTTCAACTGTTTATCAATCTCCTTTCTAGAATCGATTAAATACTGCTTTACTCGTGGTGTGCCCTCCAGTAGAAACTCCAAAATAGCATTATTGCTGCTAAATGAGAAAATCTTGCCCCTATTGTGTATAAGCCCAGTCGCAGCATCCTTCATGTGACTGAAATCCAAACTCATCTCCTTTATGGTGAAATCGACCTGAAATGGCGCAATCTGCTCCCTGACAATAAGCAGATGTTTGATTTGAAATAGTTTTCCGTCTAACACAGATTTTCTAGTTGATATTTTCTCCGCGGCGGTCTCTATGGTGCGCACGCAAATGATAAGACCCTCCTGAGCGACTCCTTGGAATATCCTGCGGTCCAAACATAAGTAGAGACGGGATAGAGCTACCAGGGTGTATTTTACTGTGGGGTACCACATACCATGCAAATCAGCTGGCGAATCTAGAATGTTTTATTTTTAAATTCAGTAGTTTTTACCAGTTTGAAGTTTACTTACTTCCTGTATATGAACGAAACTGTCCTACAGTGCCCGCGTTTATATTTGCAACTTCTTGGGATTCTATTGATATGGATGAGGCTCTGGAATCGGTGCGACGTTCAATAAGTTCCTCTGCAATATTCTATAAAAAATATATACATATTATAAATACATAAATAAAATTGAATCAGTTGTTTTAAAGGTAATAAACTTTGTTGATGAATATATTGAAGGAATGTAATACAATTCTACTTGTAAGTTCAAATATAAATTGAGTTCTATCTATGCTGCCACTATTTAATTTACAACCCTAATGCCTATAAACTTTTGAACATAAGCTATTGAATGAATAAATTGATAACGTCATTGTGACAGAATATGCCAAAACAAATGTCAAACAGCTTGAATAGCGCTTGCAATTGGAGCTTTGATGTCAAATATTTCATATGATAATTGCAACCAATTTAGAAATATTGGATATTCTTGACAACATTTTCATAATCAAAATGAGAACCTTTCAGTCTAACTGGACAAATATTGCTACTTTTGAATCCTCTGTATACAAGAAAGTTTTAATTTACATACAAAACAACAAACCTCCATCTGTTCTAGCTTCTCTGGATATGCCAAATCACCAGGCGAAGGTTCATATGCAATCAAATCATGTTGGAAAAATATATTCATTCTAAACACTAATCGCTCTTGAACATCATGCAGAAGCTGCTTGATTATTTCAACAAAACACTTAAGATCATCTAAAAATAAAACATTATAAATGATACCAATATACTCAGACTAATAAACATTATTCTCAGTCTATACTCGGATTATGTATAAATAAACATTTATTTATTCGTGTAAACTTAATATATCACACTGTGACATGACAAGTGTCGTAACATCCAAAATCAATTTTTAGGTTTTAATGATTCTTATATATATTTTAACACACGTTTAACCCTTTTTTTCTTTTAAAATAAACGAAATTATCAATTAAAGACATTATACTTAATTGTGAAACTACTGAAACTATTGCAGTCTTTAAAATGCATTTGTCTAAGAAAATGTTTTTGGAAGTTAAAACATTTGTCATCTCACAGTACGATATGTAATGTAAACAAACATACCATTGTTTTGTACTTGGTCATTTATCATTTCCTTCAAAATGGTACACAGTTCCGATAAAACTTCCATGTGGTTTATGGTGATCAAACGGGGCCTTAGGATGTCATACAAAGCCTGACAGAGAGAATATAGATAGTCACTGGAATGAAAGTTAAATAAATTTAATATTTAACTATAACACGTCGATGTAGTATTTAGCTAACTGGCGGCCCGAATAGTCGGTAGCATTTGTCGTTGAGATACAATTAACGACACAAAAGACGATTTTCAAATAGCAAGAACTGGAAAACGAACAGTGGAGTTGGCCAAAACCTGCCAATAGCATTGAGGCGCTATTATAAATAAATTATTTAAAATGTCTTTTGTCTCCAATACTACCGTGTGAACTGCGATTAAGGAAAAGTTAGTCAGTTTTCGGTAAAAGTAAGGCTCAGGGTCAATTAAAGAAATTAGTTACCTTGCCAGCATAAGTAATAAAAAGAAAATATGACAGTATTCAGCATGTACTTACCCTAACTGTTGATAAGTGTATTTAAAGAAATAATGATAACAGGCAATTTCATCCAGACAGACTTTGGTGATAAATAGACCTGCAGATCTAAACAAAATGCTATGGTCTGTCCTATATTTCTCGCTCAGGTCCACAAGAGCTTTGTTGACAGCTGCCTTCATAACATATCCCCGTAATAAGAAGTATTTATGGAGAATTTCTCTCATCAGTCGTAAATACCTGAAATATTATATTTTAGCAATGATAACAAATAGTTTAATAGAGGGAGAACTTGTGAGGAATTCAAATGAACACAAAAATTTGCATTTGTTGATTGTTGACATCACAATATTAATTTGTATTTTCCCCATTAGCCTTAAAGGCACCTTACATGGTCAATAATACTGTCAATCGTAGTACTGGCAGTATTTACTTCAATCCTCCTTTTATATTTAGGCATGATCAATATTACTGTCAATATTTTAGAATAAGAACAGTATTACTGTATGATATTATGTTTAAAATATTCATTATTCTAAAATATTGCCAGTATTAGTGATCGTATATAAGGTATAGTAATAATGGAATCAAGAGAATACTGAGGTTTATCTGGATAATTGATTACATGATAAAGATTGAAGCAAATACTAACAGTACTAAGCCTGACAGTATTATTGACTGTGTAAGGTACTTTTATGAAGTAATCAATTATCTGGACAAACATTAGTATTATCTTCATTCCATAATTAATATACCTTATACGATAAGTAATAATGTCAATATTTTAGAATGAAGAACATTTTAAACATGTTTACATACAGTAATAGTGTCATTATTTTAAAATATTGACAGCATTATTGATCATGTAAGGTGCCTTTAACACCAATAATACACTAGATATGTGATTAAATTAAATAAATCTTACCCATAATTGAATCGGTAGTTTGAAGTAAAAATCAAATTTATGGGAAATTGAAGGAAAATTAAAACTAGAATTTCACATGAATCAATTTTAAAGATTAATGCCCGTATTCACCAACATCCCATAAACTTTATAGGTCCTATAAACTATTGAATGGATAAATTGAGAACGTCATAGTGACAGAATATGTCAAAACAAATGTCAAACACCTTCAATAGCGCTTGCGATTGGAGCTTTGATGACATCTTTTGTTTAATTATTCAGTGTTTGCAATAGAGAGAATCTAAAGTAACTACATACCCTAGATAATGTATTTATTGTTGCTATAACAACAAATACTTATGGGTTCAGTAGTTATTGATAGATTTATGGAACGTCGGTGAACGGGGGGTGGCAGTATTATTGATCGTGTGCCTTTCACACCAATAATAGATACGCATTTGATTAAATTAAATAAATCTTCCCCATAATTGAATCGGTGGTTGGAAGAAAGGAAATAATCCAAAAATCAAATTTGTGGAAAAGTTGAAGGAAACTTGAAGCTAGAATTTCACATGAATCAATTTTAAAGATTAAAATTTGGTAATGTAGTAACCATATCCCGTTGTTGTATTGTCTAAATATATTACAGCTTGTTGGGAATTTATTATTATTATTTAATATAATTTTTAAATTATTCTGACGCTTGTTCCCTTCTTCGAACTACCGATTCAATTATCCCACAACGTACGGATTGGTAGTACCGAGCTTATCCTCAATGCAGTTAATCACTCGGCTTATTTTGGTTGAGGCATTCTGGAATTTTCCATAGTAAAATGAGAACGCCGTTTCTACATTGGGTTCCCCGCGGGCATTTTCAACAACGAAAATGTTCGATTTCAAATCCATGTTCATCACTTGATTGGTGGCATCATTCATTATATTGTAAAATACGGTATCCACACGGGACAGACATTTAGCCACTAACTCTTCGTAACGCAGTTCGTACTTGTAAGACTCTTTATATTCAGACTAAAACAAAACAGCTATTGTTCAATCAGTTCAATCAGATGTAAGCCACTAAAAGTGGTTGTAACTTGTTTTTTTGTAAACCAAATTTAACCAAAATTTCAGAATAAATTGGTAAATAATTACGTTTATTAGATATAAATTTTGGAAAATATAACTGTACTACTTCTCCATGTTTTAGGTCTTCAAACTCAAATATACTAAAATTACCTAGTGTAAGCCACAAAAAGTGGTTGCAACTTGTTTTTTTTGTAAACCAAATTTAACCAAATTTTCAGAATAAATTGGTAAATAATTACGTTTATAAGATATAAATTTTGGAAAATATAACTTTACTACTTCTCCATGTTTTAGGGCTTCAAACTCAAATATACTAAAATCACCTAGTGTAAGGCACAAAAAGTGGTTGTAACTTGTTTTTTGTAAACCAAATTTAACCAAATTTTCAGAATAAATTGATAAATAATTACGTTTATTAGATATAAATTTTGGAAAATATAACTTTACTACTTCTCCATGTTTTAGGGCTTCAAACTCAAATATACTAAAATCACCTATTGTAAGCCACAAAAAGTGGTTGTAACTTGTTTTTTTGTAAACCAAATTTAACCAAATTTTCAGAATAAATTGATAAATAATTACGTTTATTAGATAAAATTTTTGGAAAATGTAAGTTTACTACTTCTCCATGTTTTAGGTCTTCAAACTCAAATATACTAAAATCACTTGGTGTAAGCCACACAAAGTGGTTGTAACTTGTTTTTTTGTAAACCAAATTTAACCAAATTTTCAGAATAAATTGGTGAATAATTACGTTTATAAGATATAAATTTTGGAAAATATAACTTTACTACTTCTCCATGTTTTAGGTCTTCAAACTCAAATATACTAAAATCACCTAGAGTAAGCCACAAAAAAATGGTTGTAACGTGTTTTTTTGTAAACCAAATTTTACCAAATTTTCAGAATAAATTGGTAAATAATTACAATTATTAGATATACATTTTGAAAAACGTAACTTTACTACTTCTCTATGTTTTAGGTCTTCAAACTCAAATATACTAAAATCACCTAGTGTAAGCCACAAAAAGTGGTTGTAACTTGTTTTTTTTAAACCAAATTTAACCAAATTTTCAGAATAAATTAGTAAATAATGACGTTTATTAGATATAAATTTTGGAAAATATAACTTTACTACTTCTCCATGTTTTAGGGCTTCAAACTCAAATATACTAAAATCACCTGGTGTAAGCCACAAAAGTGGTTGTAACTTGTTTTTTTGTAAACCAAATTTAACCAAATTTTCAGAATAAATTGGTGAATAATTACGTTTATTAGATATAAATTTTGGAAAATATAACTTTACTACTTCTCCATGTTTTAGGTCTTCAAACTCAAATATACTAAAATCACTTGGTGTAACCCACAAAAAGTGGTTGTAACTTGTTTTTTTGTAAACCAAATTTAACCAAAATTTCAGAATAAATTGGTAAATAATTACGTTTATTAGATACAAATTTTGGAAAACGTAACTTTACTACTTCTCCATGTTTTAGGTCTTCAAACTCAAATATACTAAAATCACCTAGTGTAAGCCACAAACTGGTTGTAACTTGTTTCTTTGTAAACCAAATTTAACAAAATTTTCAGAATAAATTGATAAATAATTACGTTTATTAGATATAAATTTTGGAAAATATAACTTTACCACTTCTCCATGTTTTAGGTCTTCAAACTCAAATATACTAAAATCACTTGGTGTAAGCCACAAAAAGTGGTTGTAACTTGTTTTTTTGTAAACCAAATTTAAACAAATTTTCAGAATAAATTTGTAAATAATTACGTTTATTAGATATAAATTTTGGAAAATATAACTTTACTACTTCTCCATGTTTTAGGTCTTCAAACTCAAATAGACTAAAATCACCTAGTGTAAGCCACAAAACGTGGTTGTAACTTGTTTCTTTGTAAACCAAATTTAACCAAATTTTCAGAATAAATTGATAAATAATTACGTTTATTAGATAAAAATTTTGGAAAATGTAACTTTACTACTTCTCCATGTTTTAGGGCTTCAAACTCAAATATACTAAAATCACCTGGCGTAAGCCACAAAAATTGGTTGTAACTTGTTTTTTTGTAAACCAAATTTAACCAAATTTTCAGAATAAATTGGTAAATAATTACGTTTATTAGATATAAATTTTGGAAAATATAACTTTACTACTTCTCCATGTTTTAGGTCTTCAAACTCAAATATACTAAAATCACCTGGTGTAAGCCACAAAAAGTGGTTGTAACTTGTTTTTTTGTAAACCAAATTTAACCAAATTTTTTAAATTTATAATACTTACATGTTCAGCTAGGTAATTAGTACAATCATTCAATTGATCCAAAACTTGCACAAACTTCTCACTATTAACACTTGTAGAACCTGCAAGAAGCTTTGGAATTGATTCACTCAAATTGTAGTAGAGTGTAAAGTATTTTAGTCTATTTTGAATTTCCTGCTTCTTTTCTTTCATTAATGACTGCTGCTGCATTAGGTGATTACTTTGCTGGTGCAAGGAGCCTGTTTTGATCGTAACATGTCTGTATGTGTCCTCCAGTTTTTCCATTGTTTGAAATACAGTTCCAGCCTAAAAATTCACTTTTATATGAAAAATAATAATGTTTGAAAGTGATAAATGTACAAATTATAGTACAGCTAATTATCCAGAGAAAAATAGAGGGCAGAAGAGGACTAGAAAAACAAAGAAATTCCTGATCTTTATTGTTGATTGACATGAGGCAATAATATTTCGAAAATATAACTATCTTCTTTTGCCAATGCCCCAGAACTTTTGATGTTGGCGATTATCATTGTAATTTTTATTTTATTGGTTGTGGCTCTGCACAGGTTACTGTTATTGTCCTAAACCCTGTACAGAGGTTCTTTGCTCTGTATATACTTCAGGACAACAACAGGCTACTGTTGTTGCCCTGTCTTAAATTAAGTAACCAGTTAGAAAGGGAATTATCGTACCAACACAGTAACTGAAGTCCTCATTTCCAATCATTTATAATTTAATTTATATTTGTACACTACTTCTTATGACTTGAATACCGAGTTCTAGGATGTAATACCGAGTTCTAGGCTTTAATACCGAATACTAGGCTTTAATTTTTTACTGTGAGTACAGCCCCCGCCCCTGGGCTGTGTGCACTGCGGCCCTTCATGGACCTATTGTGCCTCATACAACATCCATGATATGCTAGCTGGGTTAATTCTTTGTGGAAAAATTCCCGGCTAGCGGTGGATCCGAACCACCAACGTTCCGTACGCAATGGCTTCAGACCATCGCCTTAGGCCACTGCACCACGGACCGCCTTTAATACCGGTATTAAAGTCTAGAACTCGGTATTACGGCCTAGAAATTACAACTTAAAACTCGGTATAGGCATTAATACCGAATTCTAAGTTGTAATTAAAGTCTAGAACTCGGTATTACAGCCTAGAAATTACAACTTAGAACTCGGTATTAATGCATATACCGAGTTGTAATATCTAGGCTGTAATATCGAGTTCTAGAATTTAATACCGAGTTCTATGCATTAATACCGAATACTAGGCTTTAATACCGAGTTCTAGGCATTAATACCGAGTTCTAGGCTTTAATACTGAGTTCTAAGTTGTAATTTCTAGGCTGTAATCCGAGTTCTAGACTTTAATACCGAGTTCTAGGCTTTAATACCGAGTACTAGGCTTTCATTCCAAGTTCTAGACTGTAATACCAAGTTCTAGACTTTAATACCGAGTTCTAGGCTGTAATACCGAGTTCTAGGCTTTAATACCGAATACTAGGCTTTAATACCGAGTTCTATGCATTAATACTGAGTTCTAGGCATTAATACCGCGTTCTAGGCTTTAATACTGAGTTCTAAGTTGTAATTTCTAGGCTGTAATCCGAGTTCTAGACTTTAATACCGAGTTCTAGGCTTTAATACCGAGTACTAGGCTTTCATTCCAAGTTCTAGACTGTAATACCAAGTTCTAGACTTTAATACCGAGTTCTAGGCTGTAATACCGAGTTCTAGGCTTTAATACCGAATACTAGGCTTTAATACCGAGTTCTATGCATTAATACTGAGTTCTAGGCATTAATACCGAGTTCTAGGCTTTAATACTGAGTTCTAAGTTGTAATTTCTAGGCTGTAATACCGAGTTCTAGACTTTAATACTGAGTTCTAGGCTGTAATACCGAGTTCTAGGCTTTAATACCAAGTACTATGCTTTCATTCCAAGTTCTAGACTGTAATACCGAGTTCTAGTCTTTTTGTAGACTTTAATATTGAATTTTTGAGTTTAAAGTCGTACTCTAGGCTTTAATACTGAGTTATAGTTATTGAAAATCTGTCTCAATAATTGTTAATTATAAAATACAGTTAATCTTAATTCTATTAACTGAAAAAAATGTCAAAATAACAGTTTTGACAGTTAGGTTCTATCAATTTTTAGTTGAAACAAATTATAGCCAAAACCGAACTTTCAGTCATGACATTATTTCATAGTTACCTCTACACATAATTCAACACATGTATCAGTTTGCATCTGCAAGTAATCCCTGTGTGCATTTTGCTCATAGCACTTTTCATCAATAATATCCCTTTCGACAGTAACAACCCTCTCCACAAAGTCCTTAAGTGTATCGATTTTATCTGTAGCAGGTTTATTACACTTCTCCTGAAATTATAAGAATATTTATAACAACAAATTCACAAGTGGTAGATTTATTTACTTTAGTCACTGGAGAATAGTACTTTTCATGCAACACCTCACGCATTTGATACAACAAATCAAGCTCCCTATTGGTTAAGGGGGCTAGTGGATTGGTTCCAGATTGCCACCTCGCAAGGTTTTCCTGCACTTTCCGGTCACGTTCCTCATTTGGCTCGATTTTCCACTCGAACTGCGCTCCTGGTGGAAACTGGTCTTTAACCACGTTCCATATTTTATCCATTTTTGGGACTTTTCAAAGTCCTAAATGTTTATGTTTTATGTGACGTTTATACTTTTCAGCCCTAAATGATGCAACCCAAACTACTTAACTTATTTGAGAACTATTTTTAGTGAATATATATAGCAGCAGTGTAAACATAAACAGAAGAAAAAAACAGATGTAGATCATAGACAAGATAGATAAGAAAGTCAAATAATTGACTAAATCTAATGGTTCGCGTCTGAGCTAATAGCGAACCATATTTCATTGAAAATCCAATAATAATTATTTGAAATATGTAGATAATGTTAAAACTAGAATTGTGATTAGCTAAGAATGTATATCAGCTGAGTAGTGTTATCAATCAGTTGAGAATTGTCATCATCTGAGTATTGTCATCAGTTGAGAATTTGTCATCAGCTGAGAATTGTTATCAGCTGATAATAATTGTTACACAGTTGAGAATTGTCATCACCTGAGAATTATCATCAATTACGAATTGTCATCAGTTGAGTCTGCATCAATGACAGCTGTCAATTGGCAATGGTGGAATATACTTTGCGTCTGAGCTAATAGTTCCATACTACAAACGTAAGATGGCGCCAGAGTCTAATTATTTGACTTTCGAATCTATAGTTGTCTATGGTCTAGCGATAGATTCACAAAACATATTGGATAGATCTAGATAGTTGTCTATGGCATAGACCACAGAGCACCATATAGACTCATTATAGTGCTCTGTGGATACACCATAGACTAGTTTCGAAATTGATGTCTATTTAGAAGATAAACCAGCGCCATCTACATTCCTAACATCAAAGTTCTCTTTAAACAAACCACCAGAGGGAAACAAAAAATACTTTGAAAACAAACATAACCCAACTTTTACCTCTCAATAAACAAGTTTTCACCGCAACAATTTTTGTTTATCTAAATGAAAATAGTCAGAAATAAATTACGATAAACCTTGACGCATTTATTTATTCAAAATGAAATTGGTATGTAATTGTTATATTGTTTTCACCAAAATTACTTACTAATTGATTTTGTAGTACTGTTTGAGCAACGATCCAAACAAACCATGTCATATATTAACATTCAAAGAGATTACCATGATGCTGGACTGCGGATTGTCCCTGCAGTCAGTTTTAAATTTTCTACCCCTATCATTTGTAGCATCAAACAGGCTGTTGAATTTACCTAATTGGATGCCTAGTGATGTTACTGATCCAGATTTAGAAGGGGTATGTGGTATATATCTATATTTATTTAAATTAAATTAGGATTTGAGTCAAGTTGAATATTTGCATTTTCTTCCCATCCCTATAAAAAAAATGATGACTATGTTTTGTAGCTGTCAGTTCAAAAATGGTCACTGGTGGTTTATTTTGATAGGTCGATTTACTTTTTTAGGAATTAAAAGAGAATGGTGAGAGGATATTTGTAGACTCACCTCCAGAGTTCTGTCCACCACTCGACAAGCTAATTGACTTTGCTCAAGTTGATGTTATCCTAATATCTAATTACCTGTGCATGATGGCACTGCCTTTTATTACAGAAGGTACTGGGTTTCAAGGGAGAGTGTATGCAACAGAGCCAACCCTACAAATTGGAAGGTAATATGTACTAATGCTGCAACATACATTTTACAGCATTGTTACTTTCTGAATCCTGTTGTATAAGGCACCTTACATGGTCAATAATACTGTCAATCCTAGTACTGTCAGTATTTACATCAATCCTCCTTTTATATTTATCAAGTAATCAATTATCCAGATATACATCAGTATTCTCTGCATTTCATCGTTACTATACCTTACTTGATAAGTAATACTGTCATTTTTCTAAAATATTGACAGTATTATTGATCTGCCTTTATTTGTTATTTTAAATACATAGTAAAACTATGTTCTTCTTACTTCTTACTCAGAATATAAGAACCTTCATTTGCTTGCCCCCATAAATTCTTATAAGATAACACTGTTCCTCAGAATTACACAAATTTGTTGAAATTTATAACAATTACCTGTTGATATGTCAAATTTTAATTGTGATCATGTTTATATGTGAATCCTGTCATCGAAAATGAGAAATATATACTTTACTTTAATTGCAGGATGTTCTGATTAAATATATTATTTTAGACTACTTCTTGAGGAACTTGTTTTATACATTGAGCAATGTCCGAAGGCTGGATTTGCAACACAGTGGAAGAATTTCTTGCATAAATTACCATATCCACTTAGTGATTCCTTTAAACCAAAATCATGGAAGCAAATTTACAACATGGCTAGTGTGAATGCAAGTTTATCGTGGATACAAATGGTTGGATATAATGAGAAAATAGTAAGAAACATTATTGTACATATACAATCACACATTTATATCACTCTAATTTAGTGATTGTTAGATTACAATAGGCAAAATACATTTTCAAAGTAGTAAAAGCTTAATGCAATTATATAATTATATTCATTATTTATATATTTTATTCTATTTTTACACATTGCTTATTACTCAGATTATTATACATACCCTCCTTGCTTATTACTCAGATTATTATACATACCCCCCTATTCACCAATGTTCCATAAATGTATCAATAGCTATTGAACCTATAAGTATTTGTTGTTATAGCAACAATACATACATTATCTAGGGAATGTAGTTACTTTAGATTCTCTCTATTGCAAACACTGAATAATTCAACAAAAGGTGTCCTCAAAGCTCCAATCACAATCGCTATTCAAGGGCATTTATTTTGGCATATTCTCTCACAATGACGTTGTCAATTTATCCATTCAATAGCTTATGGGACCTATAAAGTTTATGGGATGTTGTCAATGAGTCCTTGAGTAGCGCTTGCAGTTGGAGCTTTGATGACAGCTATTGTTTAATTATTAAGTTTCTCTAATACAGAGAATCTAAAGTAACTACATTCCCTAGAGAATGTATTTATTGTTGATACAACAATGAATACTTATGGGTTCAATAGCTATTGATAGATTTATGGAACATCGGTGAATACGGGGGATAGTAAGTTAATGTACTTATTACACATTTTAGGATGTATATGGAGCTCTTCAAGTGATACCAGCTAGTTCAGGCTTTTGTTTAGGCTCGAGCAACTGGATTATAACGACTGACTATGAAAAAATCGTGTATTTAAGCGGCTCAAGCACTTTAACCACACACCCCCGTCCAATGGACCACAACGCCCTCAAAAACGCAGATGTGCTAATAATGACAGACCTAACTCAAACACCAATAAGCAATCCCGATACTATGCTGGGAGTTTTATGCGTTGTTGTTGGTAAAGTAACTGCAATTAATCAAATAACATACAGGGCAACCCTAAAGTTCGAGCAATTTTTGCAAAGGTTTTATCGAATTTATTCCATACTTTAGGGGCACTCTGTATACTAATCCATTATTTTCTTACTTTATACTGCTGTATAAGGACGATATTATCGCCAAAATATTTTAATTTTAATTTTTGATTATTTTTACGTTGTTTTTTTTTGTACAGGATTAACACTGAGGGGCGGCGGAAATGTTTTAATCCCGTGCTACCCAACAGGAGTTGTGTATGATTTATTCGAGTGTTTGTCGATTAAAATGTCAGAATTGGGGGTGGCGAATTGTCCCATGTTCTTCGTATCGCCCGTGGCGGATATGTCGTTAGCATACTCTAATATTCTAGCCGAGTGGCTTTCATCTGTGAAACAAAACAAAGTGTACGTACCGGACGAGCCGTTCCCACACGCGATGCTGGTGAAGAATTCTAAACTCAAACATTTTAAACATATTTATTCGGAAGGGTTTAGTACTGAATTTCAAGAGGTATGTTATTTGAATTCAAGATTATAGTATCTAAATAGAGAGATCCGAGCTGGTCGAATTCAGTATTAGGAGTTCTGATCAAACTCCAAATGTTGTCTATAAGGCACCTTACATGATAAATATTATAGAATAATAACAGTATTACTGTACCTTAACATATTGAAAATATTCATTATTCTAAAATATTGCCAGTATTACTTATCGTGTAAGGTATAATAATGATGGAATGAAGAGAATACTGATGTTTATCCAGATAATTGATTACTTGATAAATATAAAAGGAGGATTGATGTAAATACTGACAGTACTAGGACTGACAGTATTATTCACCATGCCTTTATAAGACACCTTATACAGTCAAAAATACTGTCAATCCTAGTACTGTCAGTATGTACTTGAATCCTCCTTCAATATTTATCAAGTAATCAATTAAGTGGATAAACATCAGTATTCTCTTCATTCCATCATTACTATACCTTACATGATTAGTAATACTGTCAATATTTTAGAATAAGGAAATTTTTTTATTTATTAAGTTGTTAATTTGGTTGCCATTGGTAACAGAACAGTCTGATTTGGTTGTTTTACTGTACTACTATTAGTAATTTGTATGATATTTTTAGCCTTGTGTTGTATTTTGTGGTCATCCAAGTTTACGATTTGGAGATGTGGTGCAGTTTATGGAAATGTGGGGGAATAATCCTAGGAATTGTGTTGTGTTTACAGGTATTTAATATGTTACTCTAATTTCATTCTCTTTTAAACATTACTGTATGTTTAATAACTACAAACTATAGTTACTAATATTATTGAGCTGAAAATATGATATATGAATTTCAAACTAAACACTTGGTGTTATTTTAGAGCCTGACTTTGATTATATTGATGCCTTGGCTCCATATCAACCATTACAGATGAAAGTGGCTCACTGTGCAATTGACACCTCTTTAAACTTTACTCAAGCCAATAAACTTATTAAGGAGCTAAAACCTACTACTCTGGTAGTGCCTGAATGTTACACCTTACCACCAGCTAGTGCTCCTAATTTAACTGAGCTCGTGATTGAGAATAGTGCGGAACGAAACGTGATACCCTACAAATGGGGAGAAGTGAGTATACAATACAAATTGTACATATATAAGTGTGAACCCACCTCTTAGCAATCTACATATCTAGATTTCGATCGTATTAGATCTCATTAATGTAGCTCAGGTAGAGAGGATGAATTCATATAATTCGAATAACTCGAGTGATTATATACCACTTGAGATATTATGTGAATTCATCCTCATTAGCTGAGCTACACTGATGAGATCTAATAAGATTGAAATCTAGATATTTAGATTGCTAAGAGGTGGATTCATACTTATGTATGTTTCATACGATTGGCCTTGTGCTGATATCTCAAGCACTCTGTTGAAATATTATTTCATAGAGGGCACTGCACAGTAATCCTAATGGCATATGTATGTTTATGGTTATTACCATATGGGTGTGCATTGCTAATTGATGTGGTGCCGCCAGATGGCAATTAACTTTCCTCCTAGGGGGTTAGTTATACAAATTGTAGTAAAAGAAGAAACTTAAAATAACATAATTATTCTATTTAGGTAATTAATTTGCCATTAAAACGTAAACAAGCAAAAGTATATCTAGATAATGAAATTGCACAGCAGATAACACCAGTAGAAATTAAACTAGGTGTTAGTTTATCTACAATCACTGGCAAGCTTAATGTGAAGGATAATGTGTATAATATTGAGGTAAACTTATAAGGCTGTTTTATATTTTTTAGTGATAATTTATTGTTTTAGGATATGAATAAAGTAGCAACAGAAAATGTACCTCAAAACAATACTAAATATGAATGGGGTAACTTTAGTGTCACTGATTTGCTACAAAAGTTGAATAAGGAGGGTTTAACGGATGCCAAAGTAGACACAAAAGAGGATGGTTTTGTGATTCATTTGGTAAGATTAAGTTATGAGTGATTCAATTCAAAATGATCTAATGATCGTTCATATTTTAAACACAACTAGTTTCTAAGTTGTGTTAAAAATATGAACGAGAATGGTTTTGTGATTCATTTGATTAGATTACACATAAAGATTAAGTTATGGGTGATTCAAATCAAAATAATCTAGAAACTAGTTGTGTTTAAAATATGAAGGAGTATGCTTTTGTGATTCATTTGGTTAGATTACACATAAAGATTAAGTTATGGGTGATTCAAATCAAAATAATCTAGAAACTGGTTGTGTTTAATACATGAACGAGTATGGTTTTGTGATTCATTTGGTTCGATTACACATAAAGATTGAGTGATGGGTGATTCAAATCAAAATGATCTACAAAACTAGTCGTGTTTAAAATATGAACGAGTATGGTTTTGTGATTCATTTGGTTAGATTACATATAAAGATTGAGTGATGGGTGATTCAAATCAAAATGATCTACAAAACTAGTTGTGTTTAAAATATGAACGACTATGCTTTTGTGATTCATTTGGTTAGATTACACATAAAGATTAAGTTATGTGTGATTCAAATCAAAATAATCTAGAAACTAGTTGTGTTTAAAATATGAACAAGTATGGTTTTGTGATTGATTTGGTTAGATTACACATAAAGATTGAGTTATGGGTGGTTTTGTGATTAATTTGGTAAGATTGTAGACAAATATTAGTTATGGGTGATTCAAGTCAGATGATCTACAAACTAGGTGATCTATGTTTTAAACTTAAATATACAGGTTGACCAAAAAAAGTCATTAGATAATAAAATATGTTCACACGATCAATGAAATATGAGTTAGGGACCTTTTGGTATTTCATATCAAATGTATTTTGCACTACCAACCAAACTATGCCCGTCCACCATTTTAAACGACTTGAACTCTGCACTACATTGTTATCCATAACATTCTATTAATCAAGTAATTTCATATGTTAGTTTACGGCTAATTCGTTAAAAAAAAGTGAGAAACAATGTAGTACATAGTTCAAGTCGTTTGAAATGGTGGACTGGCATAGTTTGGTTGGTAGGGGCCGCCCACCCACCCCACCGTGGTTCGCATAGTTTTTTCATAGGATAATGCTCTGCGTGGAATAGTTTAAACAATAGAAAACGTCTGTATCTATTGAAAAAACTATGCGAGCGAAGGTGGGGTGGGCGGGCGGCCTCTACCAACCAAACTATGCTAGTCCACCATTTCAAATGACTTCAACTATGCACTACATTCTTTCTCACATTTTTTTACAAATTAGGCGTAAACTAACAAATGAAATTAATTGAATAATAGAATGTAATGGATAGCAATGTAGTGAATAGTTCAACTCGTTTGAAATGATGAACTGGCATAGTTTGGTTGGTAGGGACCGCTCGCCCACCCCATCTTCGCTCGCATAGTTTTTTCAATAGATACAGACGTTTTCTATTGTTTAAACTATTCCACGCAGAGTATTATCCTATGAAAAAACTATGCGAACCACGGTGGGGTGGGTGGGCGGCCCCTACCAACCAAACTATGCCAGTCCACCATTTCAAACGACTTGAACTCTGCACTACATTGTTATCCGTTACATTCTATTATTCAATTAATTTCATTTGTTAGGTTACGCCTAATTCATAAAACAAAAGTGAGAAACAATGTAGTGCATAGTTCAAGTCGTTTGAAATGATGGACTGGCATAGTTTGGTTGGTAGGGATCGCCCACCCACCCCACCTTTGTTCGCATAGTTTTTTCATAGGATAATACTCTGCTTGGAATAGTTTAAACAATAGAAAACGTCTATATCTATTGAAAAAACTATGCGAGCGAAGGTGGGGTGGGCGGGTGGCCCCTACCAACCAAACTATGCCAGTCCACCATTTCAAACGACTTGAACTCTGCACTACATTGTTATCCGTTACATTCTATTATTCAATTAATTTCATTTGTTAGGTTACGCCTAATTCGTAAAACAAAAGTGAGAAACAATGTAGTGCATTCAAGTCAAAATCCAATAATTTTGTCTAACTAAAGTGTAAATTATTGTGTTGTTTTAGATCAAGCAGGATGCATTAATTCAGATTGATGAAAATAACACACATGTTGTGTGTAATGGGAATGAAAAGTTACGAATACAACTTCGAAATATACTCATGCAGTGTTTGAAGAAATTTTAATTTATGAAAGGCAGGTATTTTAAAACTAAGTGGCAGAAAGACTATGTTGTAGTGATATTTTTCTGCTGAAAGTATTTTTTGTAAATATACTTTTATAATAGATAGACATTAATAATACTTAATGGCTAAAACATATTTTTGTTTAAACTAATTCATCTCTAATGCCCGTATTCACCAACATCCCATAAACTTTATAGGTTCCATAAGCTATTGAATGGACACATTGAAAATGTCATTGTGACAGGAATTACTAATACAAATGTCAAACACCTTGAATAGGGCTTGTGATTGGAGCTTTGATGACACCTTTTGTTTAATTATTCAGTGTTTTCAATAGAGAGAATCTAAAGTAACTACATTCTCTAGATAATATGTTTATTGTTGCTATAACAACCAATACTTATGGGTTCAATAGTATTTGATACATTTATAAGGAACCTTACACAGTCAGTAATACTGTCAATCCTAGTACTGTCAATATTTGCTTCAATCCTCCTTATATATTCATCAAGTAATCAATAATCCAGATAAAGATCAGTATTCTCTTCATTACATCATTAATATACATTACACGATGAGTAATACTGGCAATATTTTAGAATCATGAACATTTTAAACATATTATTGTACAGTAATACTGTCATTATTCTATAATATTGACAGTAATATTGATCGTGTAAGGTGCCTTTATGGAAGAACGTACTCATAAAAATCTAGACGTTCAGAATTGGGCTGTAATGCTGTGCAATAATTAAGGTCGAGATTATTACCAATGTTCTGTCACAGTTTTACCATGTTGCTATAAAAATGTGTAAAATGTTCGCTTACCACCACCACGCTTATTGTGGATGGTCCTTAAGTATGATAAAGCAAGAATAAAACTGCGTGATGTAAATACATATAAAAAAGTACAAATTTATTTATAATGGACCAAAATTTTACAACAAATTGAGTAAAAAATAAGTACATACATGTATATCTAAACTTACATGCTAAACAATAATTATAAAAGTCACAAGTAATATAAAAAATATATCTAAAATAGTAGTGCATTTTTCTTGCGTCTCTTAAAAAATCATTTAAACCTGATACAGCATACAAAATAAATGCCGAAAAATTAAAAACAAACATATACACAAATATTAAATTAACCAATCATCATATCATAGCAATTAAAATTTTTTTTTTTTTAGTTTTTAGTAGAATTACACTTAACATCAGATAGAAACACTCATTTAGTTAAACACTGAAAAGTAAGTAGTTGGAAATACTGCATGATATACATAAACTGAGGGTCGTAATGGCACACTATTTAAAGAACTAACCATGACGTGACTACCACAATATTATTTTAATGAAAAAATAAAATAGAAACTAGAGCAGGAAGGAACATTTAAAAATCATTTAAGTAAATATGATTATCAGTAATTAGCCTGAGCGCCAATTTACCATCTCAGACTCTAGGACCCTGCAACATTTACATTCACGTGTCGAGAAAAATATTCATTTAAACATGATATAGTCCCCGTAAAAGGGAGTTTTAAAAAAATATGTAATGATGTAATAAAAATTCATTCTCTCTCCTCTCTACATATATATATAATATATCTCCTCTCTTTGGCGGTAGTAAAATCACAAATCGCGTATTTCCAGTTACAGAAAGACAGTTACCATTAAAAAAAAACCATAGGAATGTACGCGCGCGTTCTTCTTTCCCAACGGTGTTAACATATGTATTTTACCGAGACGCGATAAAATATATATTTAACATACAGAATTGGGAAAAATAAACGTTCGAACAGTTAGTACCTAAAATTTACATTTATAAACTTAACACATACAGAAACATACTTACAACAAACACAGACATATATTTATATATTGAGGTTGGTTAAAAATTACTGCAATTTGTACGTGAGAAACTCCGGTTTCATACCGCGATACTTCATACCTACAACAAAAAACAAATAATTACTTATTTAATTGAGTAAAGTGTTTAAAAGTTAAAATTTTAACAGCAATTGAATGATAAAAACAATACCCATCCACTATTTCAAATGACTTGAACTCTGCACTACACTATTATCCATTACTTGCTATAATTCAATTCTTTTAATTTACGCCTAATTCATAAACAAATGTGAAAAACAATGTACTGCATAGTTCAAGTCGTTAACTTAACTATGCCTGTCTACTATTTCAAACGACTTGAACTATGCATTACATTATTTTTCACATATATTTTTTTTAATTAGTTTTAAAGGAATAAATGACATTAATTTAATCATAGAAAATACCGGATGATAGTGTAGTGCATAGTTCAAGTCGTTTGAAATAGTGGACGGGTATAGTCAGGTTGGTAGGGGCCGCCCGCCCACCCCACCTTTGTTTGCATAGTTTTTCCATAGGATAACAAACACTCTCCTTGGAATGGTTTTAACAATATAAAACATTTGTATCCATTGAAAAAAGTATGCGAGCGAAGGTGGGGTGGGCGGGTGGCCCCTACCAACCTCACTATACCCGTCCACTATTTCAAACGACTTGAACTATGCATTACATTATTTTTCACATATATTTTTTTAAATTATTTTTAAAGGAATAAATGACATTAATTTAATCATAGAAAATACCGGATGATAGTGTAGTGCATAGTTCAAGTCGTTTGAAATAGTGGACGGGTATAGTGAGGTTGGCAGGGACCGCCCGCCCACCCCACCTTTGTTTGCATAGTTTTTTCATAGGGTAACACTCTCCTTGGAATGGTTTTAACAATATAAAACATTTGTATCCATTGAAAGAACTATGCGAGCGAAGGTGGGGCGGGCGGGCGGCCCCTACCAACCTCACTATACCTATCCACTATTTCAAACGACTTGAACTATGCACTACATTGTTATCCGTTATTTTCTATGATTAAATTAATGTCATTTATTAATTTAAGACTAATTAAAAAGATATATATGAAAAATAATGTAATGCATAGTTCAAGTCGTTTGAAATAGTAGACAGGCATAATTAAATTAACGACTTGTACAATGCACTAAATTGTTTTTCACATTTGTTTATGAATTAGGCGTAAATGAATAAATGAAAAGAATTGAATCATAGCAAGTAATGGATAATAGTGTAGTGCAGAGTTCAAGTCATTTGAAATGGTGGACGGGTATTGTTTGGTTGGTAGGGGCCGACCGCCCACCCCACCTTCACTCACATAGTTTTTTCATTGGATATAGATGTTTTAAATAGTTTAAAATATTCCAAGAAGAGTGTTATCCTATGAAAAAACTATGCGAGCACTGGTGGGGTGGGTGGGCGGCCCCCACCAACCAAACTATGCCCGTCCACTATTTCAAACGACTTGAACTATGCACTACACTGTTATCCATTATTTTCTTTGATTAAAGTAATGTCATTTATTCATTTAAAACTAATTAAAAAAAAAATATGTAAAAAATAATGTAATGCATAGTTCAAGTCATTTGAAATAGTAGACAGGCATAGTCAAGTTCATGACTTGAACTATGCAGTACATTGTTTTTCACATTTGTTTATGAATTAGGCGTAAATGAATAAATGAAAATTATTGAATCATAGCAAGTAATGGATAATAGTGTAGTGCAGAGTTCAAGTCATTTGAAATAGTGGACGGGTATTGTTAGGTCTAGGAGGGAAGTTAAACGCCATATGGCGGCACCACATCAATTAGTAATTCACACCCATATAGTAACATGCTCATGCCATTAGGATCACCGGGTAGTGCCCTCTATGAAATAATATTCCAACAGAGTGCTTGAGATATCAGCACAAGGCCAATCTTATAAAACATATGTAAGTGTGAATCCACCCCTTACTAATCTACTTATCTAGATTTCGATCTTATTAGATGTCATCAGTGTAGTTTAGCTAGTGAGGGTGAATTCACATAATATCTGAATTCACACCATATCTCCAGTGGTTATATACAAATACAACTAACCACCTATGAGGAAAGTTAAACTCCATCTGGCACCACATCTTAATTTTCCTCCTAGGAGGTTAGTTATATACAAAAATGATACAACTAACCCCCTAGGAAGAAAGTTGAACATCATCTGGCGGCACCACATCTTAACTTTCCTCCTAGGAGGTTAGTTGTATCATTTTTGTATATAACTAACCTACTAGGAGGAAAGTTAAGATGTGGTGCCGCCAGATGGAGTTTAACTTTCCTCATAGGTGGTTAGTTGTATCATTTTTGTATATAACCACTGAAGATATTGTGTGAATTCATCCCCACTAGCTGAGCTACACTGATGAGATCTAATAAGATTGAAATCTAGATATGTAGATTGCTAAGAGGTGGATTCACACTTATATATGTTTTATAGCAATTGAATGAATACACAAAACTTGTATTTTTATAACTGTAAGCCCAAGGGATATTCTGCTTCTAAAAAGAGGTGCTTAGGGGGGTTTAATCGTCCGGTATTTGCCTTAACTTCACAGAAAACCTCTGAAAAACTGTGGTCTATAAGGGGGTTCTGATTCTCGCTCCCCCAATGGTCAGTATGAGACAGGCGTTGCCTCTAATCACTAGGCCACTGAGCTGGGTTTGAATTAATATTATTTGAGACTCATCTCAGTTGGTCGAGTGGTTAGAAGTGAGATGGACGACACTCGCAAAAATTCGCGCTTTGGCTCCACAATGCTCAGTACCACTAGGCAACTCAGCTGGTTTTGAATTAATAACATTTGATAACCATCTCAGTGGCCAAGTGGTTAAAGGTGAAACGGACGACACCTCTAACCACTCGGCCACTGAGCAGGATCTCAAATAATATTAATTCAAACCCAGCTCAGTAGCCTAGTGGTACTACTGAGCATTGGGGAACCTAGGCACGAATCACCTTTCACAGTATTTCAGAGTTTTTCTGTAATGTTAAGATGATTAAACTCCTTTGAGCTTCTCCCTTGGCCAACTAGAAAGCTTCTCGGCTGATATAGATTTTTTTTAAATTATTACTTGAGTTTTAAATAAAATCATTCAATAGCTGCTGTAAGTTGCAATTTGAATGATATTCATTTGATAGCTCCTGAAACCTTTAATATTAATAAATAGCAATCATTACCATTTTGTTCTGAAGATATGTCCATTTCATTTTCTGATGTGATATGCGAATTGTTTACTCCAGAATCAGTTGAATCATCCGAAATCATGCCTATAGAAATTTATAATTATTGTACATACATACATTGTACATTTTTTTATATATTTTATATATATATATATATATATATATATATATATATATATATATATATATATATATATAAATATATATATATATATATATAAATATATATATATACATTTATATATATATATTACCTTTCTTTAATAGTTTGTCGGGCATTGGCAATTCATTCGGCTCTGGTGGCGACACGGAATTGATCATCGAGCTGAGTGGATGAGTATTAGCAGACAATAGGTTTTTGGTGGGGGATATGAGCGATTCCGTGTCGCACATGAATTTCGGTGTTTGGGCTGCAGGTAAAGGTATTGAGAAATCCTAAAAGATAAAGACAATAATATAGTATTAGCCACAGAAATCACTTCTATCTGATGTTATTACCATATTTGAATTGTATTTTGTAGGAGTATCCCAATTTTTCCATGGGGCAGTACCCTAAAAATCAATAAAAACATATTTATCGAAAATAATACAACTAACCCCCTAGGAGGAAAGTTAAGCGCCATCTGGCAGCACCACATCAATTAGCAATGCACATCCATATGGTAATAACCGTCAACATGCTCATGCCATCAGGATCACCGGGTAGTGCCCTCTATGTAATAATATTCCAATAGAGTGCTTGAGATATCAGCACAAGTCCAATCATACTTATATATAAATATATATATATATATATATATATATATATATATATATATATATATATATTTATATATAAGTATGATTGGCCTTGTGCTGATATCTCAAGCACTCTGTTGGAATATTATTCCATAGAGGACACTACCCAGTGATCCTGATGGCATGAGTATGTGTACAGCTGTAACCAAATGGACAGGCCCATTATCTGTATGTAGTCTAGTACATTGTAATTCACTCTTATGAAATGTATATAAAATTTATATGTACCGGTGCAGGTGGTGTATCAGGTTTCGGTGGGGTAATGCCCCTATTTGTACAGTCCATACCAAGGTCATGCACTGGTGGTGGAGGCCAACTCATAGATTCATCCCTTCTTGTGTATGAAGTTTCATTTTTTCCCATTGAGTTGGGCAGATAAAGTCCGTATTCTAAAATTCACTCATGATCAATATGTGTCTACATCTGGTTCGTTATTGCATGAGAATCTCAAATATTATTGGAGATAGATAATGGAAATTAAACTAAATGAGTATTGTTCAATATTTAAGGCACCTTACATGATCAATATTACTGTCAATATTTTAGAATAATGACAGTATTACTGTACGATAATATGTTTAAAATGTCCATTATTCTAAAATGTTGCCACTATTACTCATCATGTAAGGTATAGTAATAAGGCACCTTACATGGTCAATAATACTGTCAATCCTAGTACTGTCAATATTTTCATCAATCCTCCTTTTATATCTATCAAGTAATCAAATATCTGGATAAAGATAAAATTAAATTAATGTCATTTATTAATTTAAGACTAATTAAAAAATATATGTGAAAATAATGTAATGCATAGTTCAAGCTGTTTGAAATAGTGGACGGGTGTAATCAGGTTGGTAGGGGCCGCCCGCCTACCCCACCTTCGCTCGCATAGTTTTTTCATTGGATATAGATGTTGTATATTGTTTAAACTAGTAAAAGAAGAGTGTTATCCTATGGAAAAACTATGCGAATAAAGGTGGGGTGGGCGGGCGGCCCCTACCAACCAAACTATGCCCGTCCACTATTTCAAACGGCTTGAACTATGCACTACACTATTATCCATTATTTTCTATGATTAAATTAATGTCATTTATTAATTTAAGACTAATTAAAAATATATGTGAAAATAATGTAATGCATAGTTCAAGCTGTTTGAAATAGTGGACGGGTGTAATCAGGTTGGTAGGGGCCGCCCGCCCACCCCACCTTCGCTCGCATAGTTTTTTCATTGGATATAGATGTTGTATATTGTTTAAACTAGTAAAAGAAGAGTGTTATCCTATGGAAAAACTATGCGAATAAAGGTGGGGTGGGCGGGCGGCCCCTACCAACCAAACTATGCCCGTCCACTATTTCAAACGGCTTGAACTATGCAATACACTATTATCCATTATTTTCTATGATTAAATTAATGTCATTTATTAATTTAAGACTAATTAAAAAATATATGTGAAAATAATGTAATGCATAGTTCAAGCTGTTTGAAATAGTGGACGGGTTTAATCAGGTTGGTAGGGGCCGCCCGCCCACCCCACCCTCGCTCGCATAGTTTTTTCATTGGATATAGATGTTGTATATTGTTTAAACTAGTCCAAGAAGAGTGTTATCCTATGGAAAAACTATGCGAATAAAGGTGGGGTGGGCGGGCGGCCCCTACCAACCAAACTATGCCCGTCAACTATTTCAAACGGCTTGAACTATGCACTACACTATTATCCATTATTTTCTATGATTAAATTAATGTCATTTATTAATTTAAGACTAATTAAAAAATATATGTGAAAATAATGTAATGCATAGTTCAAGCTGTTTGAAATAGTGGACGGGTATAATCAGGTTTCTCTTTATTAGATAATTAATATATATATTACACGATGAGTAATACTGACAATATTTTAGAATAATGAATATTTTAAACATATTATTGTACAGTAATATTGTCATTATTCTAAAATATTGACAGTAATATTGATTGTGTAAGGTATCTTATAGATGTAATGAAGAGAATATTGATCTTTATCTGGATAATTGATTACTTGATGAATATAAAGGGAGGATTGAAGCAAATATTGATAGTACTAATATTGACTATGTAAGATGCCTTTATGAAACACTATTGTGTTAAAAAAAATACTACACGTCCCGGTACTTTAGAGAAGCCTGTATACAATTAAAAACTCACCTGAAATCTTCGGATTCAGAGCGATATTAGTCCGCTTCTTCGTTCTTCGCATAATTATCAAAAAACTGAAGTCAGACAACAGTTTCTCATACGTGTCCTCTTCGCTTTGCAGCAAAGACACGACATAATGCCGTCTGTATAGACTATCAAGCGAACTGTATGGCACCTGTCCGCCTTCCTTATGGAGGAGCAGGTAGATTTTAGCGGCAGTCGCGAACGGCGGCGTTAAAAATATTATTGATTCATGATTTGATGAGTGGTTAATCTACACACACAAAAAAGATATAAAAAATATGCCAATTTTGTAATTGTATTGTAAAACAAATTATTGTTGTTTCAACCAGTGTTTCTCAAACTTGATCATCTGTGACTCCCTTTTGTACTTAAATATATATATATATATATATATATATATATATATATATATATATATATATGTAAGTGCCACATATGGCATGTCATGTAGTTACATCAGTTTATTGAATTATTCTGTATGGCAGTTTAAGAAATATATATATATAAAAAATTGAAATTGTTTCTTAAACTGTCATGCAGAATAATTCAATATATATATATATATATATATATATATATATATATATATATATATATTTATATATATTTAATATACTAATACTTAAAATTTCAAAGGAAATTGTTTCTTCACTGTCATACAGAATAATGCAATAAAATGCTGTAACTACACGACATGCCATATGTAACACATACCCTTATTTATGAAATAAATTTCATTATTATTTTTTGTATTATTTTTGCTATTATTATTTTGAATTTATTTTTTTCAAGTTCATGTTTGCAAAAATAATTCCGAAAAGGGTTAAACATCAATAAAAATTAATATCTTATCCTTGGTGCATCTTTGAAATCAATTTTTCTGGGATTCTCTAAGGGGTTAGAGGCTACGACCTTCACTATGAGAATGACTAGTTTAGACAATACTTACAATAACATTATTAAGATGTTCCAGCACTGATACATTTATATTACTTTGGTATCTGGCATTGTATGCATTTATTAAAGCCATCAGATTCATATGGTGGGGTGGGTTTATTAAAATGGCCCACACCCTTAGAGCTAGTGTTGATTGTGTGTTACTTTCAACAGGTACCAGTAGCGGGCCCGCACTGCTATGAGCAACCTAAATCCAAAAAGATTATTAGTTTAGTTATCTGTATCAAATGTCGATTTTTGTCGATTGTTGAAAGACGGATGTGTTTGTGTTTTGAACAACCAAAAATAAATCAAGACTTCATTTCTAAATAACATTTCAAACATACGAGTTATTAGTCATACCTGGAGATAATCCCCTAACTTTGAGACCAGCTCATTGATATCGGTGCACTCGTAGTAGTGTGGTTTTAGCGGGAATCCGTACTCCCGTTGAAAGGCTGAAGCGAGTGCCTCCAATGGCAAATATGACAAATGCGATTTCTTGATTAGCTCAACTATTTGGTTGCCGCGTAGATTTAAAGCTTTGCCCAGGGTGAGTGAAATTTTGCGTTCGCCATCCGATAACTCCTCTACCTAAACCGAAAAAAAAACATACATTAGTAAAACACACTAAGCCCAATTGGTTGGTACAAACAACCTCAATTGAATACTCCTGGGTAGCCGCAGATAAAAATAATTAAGAGATTAGATGGTTAAATTGGTTTGGTTTGTTTAAAATAGTATATTAAGGTCGTTTTAGACATGACAATTTCTTAGCTCAAAAGTTGTTCAAGAAATGAATTCATATATCCTTCTCCCATATAATTTGTCCTTGACAAATAGAAGGAGTTATATTTTTTCATTCGATCTACCATCCAATTCAATTTTTCAAATAATTGTCTGTATGATTCAAGACAAGTTAGATTGTCTCGCATCTTGACTAACTATTGAGTCAAGAAATTGTCCTTTAAGGTCGTTTTAGACGAGACAATTTCTTGACTCAAAAGTTGTTCAAGAAATGAATTCATATATCCTCCTCCCATACAATTTGTCCGTGTCAAATAGAACGCGTTATATTTTTCCATTCGATCTACCATCCATTCAATATTTCAAATAATTTGCTGTATGATACGAGACAATTTAGATTGTCTCGCATCTTGACTAAGTCAAGAAATTGTCTTGTCTAAAACGACCTTTAATCAAGATGCGAGACAATCTAAATTGTCTCGTATCATACAGCAAATTATTTGATATTGAATTGGATGATAGATCGAATGGAAAAATATAACGCGTTCTATTTGTCAAGGACAAATTGTATGGGAGGAGGATATATGAATTCATTTCTTAAACAACTTTTGAGCTAAGAAATTGTCTTATCTAAAACGACCTTTAGTCAAGATGAGAGACAATCTAAATTGTCTCATATCATACAGCAAATTATTTGAAATATTGAATTGGATGGTAGATCGAATGGAAAAATATAACGCGTTCTATTTGTCAAGGACAAATTGTATGGGAGTAGGATATATGAATTCATTTCTTGAACAACTTTTGAGCTATGAAATTGTCTTGTCTAAAACGACCTTAAGGATATAAGGACACAATTTAGAATAACATATTTTTTTTATGTGGCGAATTGTGAAATTATATATTATCATTGCTGGTTTCACCAATTATTGAACAACTGTCTCTTATAGTTATAATAGTTACCTTTAAAGTATCTGGAATAGCCTCAAACAGTTCAATCAGCTTGGTAAACCCATAATCAGATACCTTACACTGGTGCCCAAAGTGGTGGTGATATGCAGGAACAAACTTATTAAACAGCATTGAGCATTGGGGTGAATATGAGAGAAGTTTTACAACCTACAAAATAACAAAATGTAATACAAACATAATAGTCCAGTAACGTAGTACATCAAAAGTTGCATCAAGTGAGAATAGTTGGTTTCATTTTTTCTTTACTTGTGGGATTGAAACATGAACATTGGCATAAAATTTACAAGTTTGCAAATTTTGCATAACTAACTGAAAAGCTGTATCTCGAAAACTATTAGGGCTGCCAAGCCCATCCATTGGGATTGTATATGATAAAACATGAAAATTGGCATACAATTTTTAAGATTGCAAATTTTGCCTAACCTTGAAAAGCTGTATCTCGGAAACTATTAGTTCTGCCGAGCCCATCCATTGGAATTCTATATGATGAAACATGAATTTTGGCATACAATTTTCAAGTTTACAAATTTTTCCTAACTTTGAAAAGCTGTATCTCGGAAACTATTAGAGCTACCGAGTCTATCTTAGTCTTAAATTGTAGCAAATTTAATCTAGTTTATAAATGCATAGAATGATCTTTGTTGAAAACGTGCTTCTTCATGGTCAAAATGGGAAGAACATAATAGTCCAGTAACATCATAAGTTGCATCAAGTTAGAATAGTTGGCTTCGTTTTTTCTTTACTTGTGGCATTGTATATGATGAAACATGAAAATTGGCATACAATTTGCAAGTTTGCACATTTTGCCTAACTTTGAAAAGCTGTATCTCAGAAACTATTAGGGCTGCCGAGCCCATCCATTGGAATTCTATATGATGAAACATGAATTTTGGCATACAATTTTCATGTTTGCAAATTTTGCCTAACTTTGAAAAGCTGTATCTCGGAAACTATTAGAGCTACCGAGCCCATCTTAGTCTTAAATTGTAGCAAATTTAATCTAGTTTATAAATGCATAGAATGATCTTTGTTGAAAACGTGCATCTTCATGGTCAAAATGGGAAGAACATAATAGTCCAGTAACATAGTACATCATAAGTTGTATCAAGTTAGAATAGTTGGCTTCGTTTTTTCTTTACTTGTGGCATTGTATATGATGAAACATGAAAATTGGTATACAATTTTCAAATTTCCAGATTTTGCCTAACTTTGAAAAGCTGTATCTCGGAAACTATTAGGGCTGCCGAGCCCATCCATTGGAATTCTGTATGATGAAACATGAATTTTGGCATACAATTTTCATGTTTCCAAATTTTTTCTAATTTTGAAAAGCTGTATCTCGGAAACTATTAGAGCTACCGACCCCATCTTAGTCTTAAATTGTAGCAAATTTAATCTAGTTTATAAATGCATAGAATGATATTTGTTGAAAACGTGCTTCTTCATGGTCAGAATGGGAAGAACATAATAGTCCAGTAACATAGTACATCATAAGTTGTATCAAATTAGAATAGTTGGCTTCGTTTCTTCTTTACTTGTGGCATTGTATATGATGAAACATGAAAATTGGCATACAATTTTCAAGTTTGCACATTTTGCCTAACTTTGAAAAGCTGTATCTCAGAAACTATTAAGGCTGCCGAGCCCATCCATTGGAATTCTATATGATGAAACATGAATTTTGGCATACAATTTTCAAGTTTACAAATTTTTCCTAACTTTGAAAAGCTGTATATCGGAAACTATTAGGGCTGTCGAGCCCATCCATTGAAATTCCATATGATGAAACATGAATTTTGGCATACAATTCTCAAGTTTGCAAATTTTGCCTAACCTTGAAAAGCTGTATCTCGGAAACTATTAGTTCTGCCGAGCCCATCCATTGGAATTCTATATGATGAAACATGAATTTTGGCATACAATTTTCAAGTTTACAAATTTTTCCTAACTTTGAAAAGCTGTATCTCGGAAACTATTAGAGCTACCGACCCCATCTTAGTCTTAAATTGTAGCAAATTTAATCTAGTTTATAAATGCATAGAATGATCTTTGTTGAAAACGTGCTTCTTCATGGTCAAAATGGGAAGAACATAATAGTCCAGTAACATAGTACATCATAAGTTGTATCAAGTTAGAATAGTTGGCTTCGTTTTTTCTTTACTTGTGGCATTGTATATGATGAAACATGAAAATTGGTATACAATTTTCAAATTTCCAGATTTTGCCTAACTTTGAAAAGCTGTATCTCGGAAACTATTAGGGCTGCCGAGCCCATCCATTGGAATTCTGTATGATGAAACATGCATTTTGGCATACAATTTTCATGTTTCCAAATTTTTTCTAATTTTGAAAAGCTGTATCTCGGAAACTATTAGAGCTACCGAGTCCATCTTAGTCTTAAATTGTAGCAAATTTAATCTAGTTTATAAATGCATAGAATGATCTTTGTTGAAAACGTGCTTCGTCATGGTCAAAATGGGAAGACCATAATAGTCCAGTAACATAGTACATCATAAGTTGTATCAAGTTAGAATAGTTGGCTTCGTTTTTTCTTTACTTGTGGCATTGTATATGATGAAACATGAAAATTGGCATACAATTTTCAAGTTTGCACATTTTGCCTAACTTTGAAAAGCTGTATCTCAGAAACTATTAGGGCTGCCGAGCCCATCCATTGGAATTCTATATGATGAAACATGAATTTTGGCATACAATTTTCAAGTTTGCAAATTTTGCCTAACTTTGAAAAGCTGTATCTCAGAAACTATTAGGGCTGCCGAGCCCATCCATTGGAATTCTATATGATGAAACATGAATTTTGGCATACAATTTTCAAGTTTACAAATTTTTCCTAACTTTGAAAAGCTGTATCTCGGAAACTATTAGAGCTACCGAGCCCATCTTAGTCTTAAATTGTAGCAAATTTAATCTAGTTTCTAAATGCATAGAATGATATTTGTTGAAAACGTGCTTCTTCATGGTCAGAATGGGAAGAATATAATAGTCCAGTAACATAGTACATCATAAGTTGTATCAAGTTAGAATAGTTGGCTTCGTTTTTTCGTTACTTGTGGCATTGTATATGATGAAACATGAAAATTGGCATACAATTTTCAAGTTTGCAAATTTTGCCTAACTTTGAAAAGCTGTATCTCAGAAACTATTAGGGCTGCCGAGCCCATCCATTGGAATTCTATATGATGAAACATGAATTTTGGCATACAATTTTCAAGTTTGCAAATTTTGCCTAACTTTGAAAAGATGTATCTCGGAAACTATTAGAGCTACCAAGTCCATCTTAGTCTTAAATTGTAGCAAATTTAATCTAGTTTATAAATGCATAGAATGGTCTTTGTTGAAAACGTGCTTCTTCATGGTCAAAATGGGAAGAACATAATAGTCCAGTAACATAGTACATCATAAGTTGTATCAAGTTAGAATAGTTGGCTTCGTTTTTTCTTTACTTGTGGCATTGTATATGATGAAACATGAAAATTGGCATACAATTTTCAAGTTTGCACATTTTGCCTAACTTTGAAAAGCTGTATCTCAGAAACTATTAGGGCTGCCGAGCCCATCCATTGGAATTCTATATGATGAAACATGAATTTTGGCATACAATTTTCAAGTTTGCAAATTTTGCCTAACTTTGAAAAGCTGTATCTCGGAAACTATTAGAGCTACCGACCCCATCGTAGTCTTAAATTGTAGCAAATTGAATCTAGTTTATAAATGCATAGAATGGTCTTTGTTGAAAACGTGCTTCTTCATGGTCAAAATGGGAAGAACATAATAGTCCAGTAACATAGTACACCATAAGTTGCATCAAGTTAGAATAGTTGGCTTCGTTTTTTCTTTACTTGTGGCATTGTATATGATGAAACATGAAAATTGGCATACAATTTTCAAGTTTGCAAATTTTGCCTAACTTTGAAAAGCTGTATCTCGCAAACTATTAGGGCTGCCGAGCCCATTCTAGTCTCAAATTGTAGCAAATTTAATCTAGTTTATAAATGCATAGAATGGTCTTTGTCGAAACCGTGCTTCTTCTTCGCTTTTTCTTTGCTTATTGGATTGTATATGATGAAACATGAAAATTGGCAGTTTTTGAGATATTCAAAAGTGTTCTAGGGACTGCCGAGGTCAATATTTTGCATCTCAAGGACATCCCATACAATATAAAAAAAACCTCTTGATGCAACTTAGGCCCCATATAACCCTGACAAGGTTTATAAGGGTTATAATTAATAGTTAAACAAACAAACCTCTTCAGCAAATTGCTTTGTGCGCATTATTTCATCAGCAGTCTGCTCCCGTTTCGGTATGGCAATGACCACATACTCGCCCTTGTTTATCACAACAGTATTCTCAGGCACCTCATCGAGCAGATCCTCGAGGCAACACAAACCGTACTCCACCGCATTGAAGGGCTTGTTCAGCACGCGCTCGTAGGCTTGCGGAAACTCGGAGGCGGTCAATTGTTTCGATGCCTGGCTCTTCAGCACTCGCAGCAAGTCGGATGTAAATCGTCTGACTTGCGTGGCGTGGGTGAGGGTGATGAGGCGTTTGCTGCCCTCACCTAATATCTACAAAATTACAACAATAAATTAGCATCATGGTGAAAACTAGACCATCTTAGGCCCAATTCACACATAGGAGGCTACAAGCACGACGCTTTCACGCCCCCTATATATAAACATATGGTGCAATGCCCACTTAGGTGACGAGGCGCGGGCATTTGCCTCGTGCCGGCACCGCGTCTTAGCCTCTTCGCCCGAGACACGGTGGCTGCGCACAACTCTTCCGCGCCGCCTCTATGTAAACATATGGTGCAATGTCCACCCCTTCACTGCATATGGACATTACAATCGCCTGTGTGACGTCGCGCCTACACCGCGCCTCCGCCCGACGCCGCTTATATGTGTGAATTGAGCCTAAATCTATCAATAGCTATTGAACCCATAAGTATTCGTTGCTATAGCAACAATAAATAAATTATCTAGGGAATGTAGTTACTTTACGTCCACTCTATTGGGATCACTGAAAAATTAAACAAAAGGTGTCATGAAAGTTCCAATCACAAGCTCTATTTAAGGTTTTTGACACTTTTTTTGGCATATTCTGTCACAATGACATTTTAAATTTATCCATTCAATAGCTTATTCAAAAGTTTATGGGATGTTGGTGAATACGGGCAATATATACGCTCATTATTTACAAAGTACAAGTTGGTGAATGTGGGCTTAAGTCTTTTTTTAATTAAAAAGTATCTAGTAGACTGAAATCTAATAAAAATACATACTTGAACTACATTAGATATAGGCTGGCTGCTTAGAAGGTCACTCAATTTCGTGTATCCATAATCCGCGACACGGAGCTGCCTGCCAAAGTGGTGATGGTACGCCGGAATGTATTTGTTTAATTGTAATTGACAGCGTTCTGTGGTTTTGAGCAGATCCACCAACTCACGGCTCAGCAGGTTGATGTTGCAGGTTATCGATGGCGATAAGCTTCTCATAAAGGAATCTAGTGAAACAAATTTTAAATAAATTCCATGATTGGATAATTGAAATACCACCACTTGCCATCTTTATCACTATCCATAGGTTTTAGGGACGTCTCCCGTATAATGTATTTGGTATTCCTGTTGGATCCTCCATACTTCAACTTCACATTACTAACACATGTAACCAAGTGCTCTAAAGGCACGCCTGCAATGTCTGTTGGTAAAGGCTCTCCAAATTCATTATTGTAGCACACAGCGAAACTATAAGAATAATATAATATATGATGAGTGGAAAAGGAACACCCTCTTAAATTTCAAAGGACCCTCTTGAATTTCAAAGGACCCTCTTAAATTTCAAAGGACCCTCTTAAATTTCAAAGGACCCTCTTGAATTTCAAAGGACCCTCTTGAATCTCAAAGGACCCTCTTGAAGAATGGTTATGTATAGAAAAACATCTCAATAATCAACATTTTCTACAACCCCCGAAATGATCTTCCCAAGGGCATCGCGACGCCCACTTTGAGTGTCACCACCTGGTTGTGTATAGAAAAATATCTCAATAATCTTTTTTTTCTACGACCCCCAAAATATTCTTCCCAAGGGGGTCGCGACTCCCCACTTTGAGTATCAGTAGGATATATCATCATTCTAGCTTTAAAAATAAAAAAGACGGAAAAGTCGTAGGCTCAGGAATCACAGTTGGAGAAAAATGTTGAAAAACATAGCGAGAAGTTTGAGAAACACTTGATTTATCCTGTATAATAAATAACCCAGTTACCTTAAGAGAGGCAATGTTCCCATATGAGATGTCAGCAACGCATTCAATTTTACTGTGAACATCTTGAGAGTCATCCGGATGTGAGGTATTTCTAGGACATCAGTCTCACTGCAATCGCCCCAGCCCAAATCCTCAATGCCATTCAATCCGTTCGGGCAATGCACGGAGCAGTACAGAATGTGCGCGCGTTGCAGTATAAGCTGCGGCGATGACCTCACTTCCGGTGTTAGCGAAATTATCCTCTCCCCGTTGTCATCCGTAATGCGGCACACGTCACGCAACTTGTTCACCTCAGACACGGAGACGTTGGTGAGGAAACGCTCCTCCAGTAGATTTAGTAGCCTGTAGAGGGGCATACAATTTAATGGAGCCTCCTGAAAAAAATAAAAATCTTTTTACACATAAATATAAAACATTTGCATTGCAAAAAAAGTCTGCTAGTGGAGGATATTGTATTTCCTGTCATTTTATTAAAAAAAATATCTTTTCAAAAAATTAACATATCAAAAATTATTAATTTTTAATAAAAATTGTATGTATAGAGTGATATTCGCGATGCATATGTTTTTTTTTTGTGATTTAGTAGGTTAATGGGAGTTTTTCTGACCCTAACCAAGTGAGATAATTAAGATTGAACTTTTACTGATAACAATTTTCTCACAGTCACAATTTAGTTCCCACGTTAAAGTATCCTGATTCCTACTGTTCATCAAACCATAACAAAGATCAGTTATTCTTTGTTGCATGTATACCTAAGCATGTATGCCTAAGCATGTATGACTAAGCATGTATGCCTAAGCATGTATACCTAAGCATTCTATGCCTAAGCATGATTTTTATTAGATTTACTTTAACTTACTTGCAAAACAGTAATAACCATCTCCTTCAGCTGTGCCGTATCCAAATTGTTGGTGTGTGCATAGGAAATGGACAGCCGCTTGAATCCTAGCTTGTGGTGGTGCATTTGCGAAATGATGTTGTGTGCATCCTGCTGGGTGCCAACTTTAACTAATGCCACAGGACTGCCATCTGGCTGACTAGAAATGTTCAAATTGTACACCATTGCGTGCTCCTTCAGCAAATTCATTAGGATGTTGCGTAGGTCCTTCAGTGAGGAATCTAGGTTAGTTATGATCAGTTCAACAGGAGCCAATGAGGACTGATTCATGTTGGTTGTAATTGGCTGGAATGTGTTGTTGGCAGAGAAGTATCCCTGAAATTCATTTAATTATACAATTATATTGGGCAATCTTTATATATATATATTCTATAATATTAATATTATATTTAATTATACAATTATATTGGGCAATCTTTATATATATATTCTATAATATTAATATTATATTTAATTATACAATTATATTGGGCAATCTTTATATATATATATATATATATATATATATATATATATATATATATATATATTCTATAATATTCTATGGCCAATATATCACACTGTAAGATGACAAATGTTGTAACTTCCAAAAACAGTTTTTGATGAGAAATGGATTTTACAATTGTAGAACTGACATAAATCATGCAACTGATAAAAAATCATCTGTTCACCCACCAACCTGTTGAAAACTGTTGTAATCACAAATAGCAACAAATAGTTACATAATTAAATCATAAAAACCTTTGAGTGATCAAAATCCCCATTCGCCTTCTGCAATCTAGCTAGAGGGTTTACTAAACTGGCATCTTCTTGCGGTGTCTTCGGTCTGTTAAATCCTAGTTGCCTGTGAGCTGCCCAACCTTGATCCTGGTGTGGTGTGCAGCCTCTTGCAGTTCGGAATGTGTTCGGCTCTTGTAATACTAAAGCTGGTGGTTTTTGGTTTTTATCCTATTCAGACACACAACCGAATTACTGCAAGATTCATGTTGCACACACAATTTGTGACTTTGGGGGTTTTGCAATCAGGTGCTTCAAGTTTTTGAACATGTGTCCAAATAGGAGATTCGCAAAGGTTTACTTTGAAACCTCTACTATGAAGAGCATTCAGACTCGGCCAAATATACTTCATCATGTTTATTGTAATAATTTATTTTTGATACTACTAATTCTTTAATTCTCTGAGGATTTTGATAGGTTTGTTGTGATGGACTAACGTGAGTCATATAAATACAGGGAGTTACTTAAATAAAATAATACAATGTTGGTATTGGATTTAGGATGATAAAAATAGGTTGAGAATCACTGCAGTAGGTCCACCTATTCAGTTTCAGTAGTCAGCAATAGTCTACAAATGACTACATATCATAACACTTACTACAAATGACCTCCATGAAGCATCTCGACTAGTAGATTGGTTCACAAATGAGCTATCATGTAAGGCATAGTTTGGGGGAGGCATGTTGTATGAATGATTAAAGGAATCATTATTTTTTGTTATTTTGCGACCTGAAATAGAGATGTAATGGATTAGTATATTTCAAATAATGCCACCAAATGTTGAAAATGTTCATAATGGACTTCATATGGTAAATGTATGTTATTTTTTATGTGTGGGGAAACGTGAGAAAATGTCTAAATGTCAAAATGTGTGGGGAAACGTGAGAAAATGTCTAAATGCCAAATGTGTGGGGAAACGTGAGAAAATGTCTAAATGTGTGGGGAAACGTGAGAAAATGTCTAAATGTCAAAATGTGTGGGGAAACGTGAGAAAATGTCTAAATGTCAAAATGTGTGGGGAAACGTGAGAAAATGTCTAAATGCCAAATGTGTGGGGAAACGTGAGAAAATGTCTAAATGTGTGGGGAAACGTGAGAAAATGTCTAAATGTCAAAATGTGTGGGGAAACGTGAGAAAATGTCTAAATGTCAAAATGTGTGGGGAAACGTGAGAAAATGTCTAAATGTCAAAATGTGTGGGGAAACGTGAGAAAATGTCTAAATGTCAAAATGTGTGGGGAAACGTGAGAAAATGTCTAAATGCCAAATGTGTGGGGAAACGTGAGAAAATGTCTAAATGTGTGGGGAAACGTGAGAAAATGTCTAAATGTCAAAATGTGTGGGGAAACGTGAGAAAATGTCTAAATGTCAAAATGTGTGGGGAAACGTGAGAAAATGTCTAAATGTCAAAATGTGTGGGGAAACGTGAGAAAATGTCTAAATGTCAAAATGTGTGGGGAAACGTGAGAAAATGTCTAAATGTCAAAATGTGTGGGGAAACGTGAGAAAATGTCTAAATGTTAAAATGAGTGGGGAAACGTGAGAAAATGTCTAAATGTCAAAATGTGTGGGGAAACGTGAGAAATTGTCTAAATGTCAAAATGTGTGGGGAAACGTGAGAAAATGTCTAAATGTCAAAATGTGTGGGGAAACGTGAGAAAATGTCTAAATGTCCAAATGTGTGGGGAAATGTGAGAAAATGTCTAAATGTCAAAATGTGTGGGGAAACGTGAGAAAATGTCTAAATGTCAAAATGAGTGGGGAAACGTGAGAAAATGTCTAAATGTCCAAATGTGTAGGGAAACGTGAGAAAATGTCTAAATGTCAAAATGAGTGGAGAAATGTGAGAAAATGTCTAAATGTCAAAATGTGTGGGGAAACGTGAGAAAATGTCTAAATGTCAAAATGAGTGGGGAAACGTGAGAAAATGTCTAAATGTCAAAATGTGTGGGGAAACGTGAGAAAATGTCTAAATGTCAAAATGAGTGGGGAAACGTGAGAAAATGTCTAAATGTCAAAATGTGTGGGGAAACGTGAGAAAAAGTCTAAATGTCAAAATGTGTGGGGAAACGTGAGAAAATGTCTAAATGTCAAAATGAGTGGGGAAACGTGAGAAAATGTCTAAATGTCAAAATGTGTGGGGAAACGTGAGAAAATGTCTAAATGTCAAAATGTGTGGGGAAACGTGAGAAAATGTCTAAATGTCAAAATATGTGGGGAAACGTGAGAAAATGTCTAAATGTCAAAATGTGTGGGGAAACGTGAGAAAATGTCTAAATGTCAAAATGAGTGGGGAAACGTGAGAAAATGTCTAAATGTCAAAATGTGTGGGGAAACGTGAGAAAATGTCTAAATGTCAAAATGTGTGGGGAAACGTGAGAAAATGTCTAAATGTCAAAATGTGTGGGGAAACGTGAGAAAATGTCTAAATGTCAAAATGTGTGGGGAAACGTGAGAAAATGTCTAAATGTCAAAATATGTGGGGAAACGTGAGAAAATGTCTAAATGTCAAAATGAGTGGGGAAACGTGAGAAAATGTCTAAATGTCAAAATGTGTGGGGAAACGTGAGAACATGTCTAAATGTCAAAATGAGTGGGGAAACGTGAGAAAATGTCTAAATGTCAAAATATGTGGGGAAACGTGAGAAAATGTCTAAATGTCAAAATGAGTGGGGAAACGTGAGAAAATGTCTAAATGTCAAAATGTGTGGGGAAACTTGAGAAAATGTCTAAATGTCAAAATGTGTGGGGAAACGTGAGAAAATGTCTAAATGTCAAAATGTGTGGGGAAACGTGAGAAAATGTCTAAATGTCAAAATGTGTGGGGAAACGTGAGAAAATGTCTAAATGTCAAAATGAGTGGGGAAACGTGAGAAAATGTCTAAATGTCAAAATGTGTGGGGAAACGTGAGAAAATGTCTAAATGTCAAAATATGTGGGGAAACGTGAGAAAATGTCTAAATGTCAAAATGTGTGGGGAAACGTGAGAAAATGTCTAAATGTCAAAATGTGTGGGGAAACGTGAGAAAATGTCTAAATGTCTAAATGTGTAGGGAAACGTGAGAAAATGTATAAATGTCAAAATGTGTGGGGAAACGTGAGAAAATGTTTAAATGTCAAAATGTCGACTTTTCTAAGAAATTCGTCAAAAATTTGTCAAAAACGTTAAAAAAGTAGAAAAAGTTCTGAAATAGCCATTTTAATTTAATTATTAAGTTACAGAAACCCCATATAACTCTTAATTAACAATTTCAAGCCCAAAATAAATATCGAAAATAATACTAATATTCAAATTTACCATGAATTTTTTTTCACCGACAAAAATGAACCTAATTTACAGTTAGGAGCCAACAAATGGCACCACATTAACAATTTGGCGTAGTTGATTTCTAAAACCTACCACTGGATCTCACTGAATTATTTATTAAAAAGGTGTGAAACCACTAGGAACAAAAGGGTTAATTCCCAAGTCAGCAATTGATGCTGTTATAATAAGCATATGGTAAAGAATATTAAGGTTTTAACTCACCAAAACTTCTTGGAGAACCGTGAGAACGCCAGTCGCCCGCACTTGACACAACAATCTTTCTTCCATAAACATCCTCTCCATTAAGCCGCCTTTGAGCCCTAAAATACAAAACCTAGATTAACAATCATGCCTAAAATACTAAACCACTAGTATTTTTTTCTTAAAACAGCTTGTAATCGCACAATCTAACTCAAACCTATACAGGTCACATTTTTATTATAATTTTTTGTTTGATATATATATATAATCAATCTTTATTTGGCTATCGATCCACTCATATTTTTTGTTATAAATAAAATATTATGCTACAAAAAAAATATCCGTGTAAACATCCTAATTTAATTTCTATTGTATAATCGCAGCCCTTTACATACCTATCCTTATTATAGGGACGAAAATGAGACATGCTGTTCAATTTTTTTTTAACACTTTAACGTTAAAAATTCGATCACTTTCCTTGCGCACACCCGTTAATTAGTTCAGTTGCTTCAACCGACTATAAATTTTTATTAATTTACTTTCGGGCACTGCAATTTGGCGATCGAATTCCCACGTTCACATGTTGCAATAGGAAGAACTGCACTACTACTGATAGACCAATTTCAATGTGACTGCGAGTTTATCGCATTCCGGACATTTTTAGATTAGTAGTATATTTTTAGACTCAATTTATTTTAGAGGATAAAAATTATTTATAAATTTAATACTATTATTTATCATATTAACTGAAAGTATTATTTTCCTGAAGATAATAATATATGATGTGTGGGCACCACGTGACTCTTCGAATTAATTAACGTTAATCCCGAAACATCACAAAATTTGCCATGCCTTTCCGGTTAAATTTGAGAGAATCTCGACATTTTCATCATCTAGACTATATTTCCCTCAAACTAATAAATAAACTGCAAAATATTTAGCAGTTTATTTATTAGTTTGAGGGAAATATAGTCTAGATTTATTAGTCTAAGATATTTCCAATCAAATGACATTAGTTCCAGTGCCAAACCATGTGATAACAATACCTTCCTTCTACTCCAATACAGCAGTACTGTATTCAGAAAGGACTATACTAATAAAATAATAATAACATCATTAAGTAATATTACCGTGTCGCAAAATCGAGTGAAGTAAACCTAATTGTAGCAGTCCCCACTTCAGTATTAACATCCATCACTCGCCCACCACAGTTGTCCGATAGAAACTTGAGTCGATTCTTCAGCGGCTTCTTGTCATAATTTGTCGGTAGATTCGTGACAAACAAATCTACGTGTTCAGGACTCTATAAAAACAATACAACATACTAAATACTATAATAGTGGCAGTTAAATCACATTAATTACAACACCTAAATTTTGAAAAACACCCAAATACAGTCAACCAATTCTGTTTGTAATAGCAGGTTTCAGCATCTTGTTGCGCCATCCTCTATTATGTTCATGTTTATTGCCAAGCATTTAACATACGAACAGTTGGATGTTTATGAATAATTTTAGAACGAAAAACCATTTAGATAGTGTAAACTTGAACTATCTTACCAGGGCAGTTGCAGTGCTACAATTGCAAGAGGGGTCGTGGCCCGCACCGTTGCCCGCATGACATTGACAATTCCATATGTGAAAGATATTGTTTATTATGAAATGATTGTTAATCATCGGGGCGAAGGGAAGCATGGGAACTGGATTGCTGGGGGGTATTTGGACTTGTAGTGGTGCTGGTTGTTGTAGTGCAGGAGATACCGACTGGGGTGCAGCATGAAAATTGACTGGTGCTGGAGGGCGAATGAAAAATGGTGCAGTATTTAATGAGGGTCTTGTAGGGATGAATGGTACACGATTTAATAGAGCTGCTGCATGATTTAGTGGTATAGTTCTTGGATTTAATTGTACAGATGTTGGTTTTAGTGGTACCGAATTTGGATTTAATGATATCATTGTTGGATTTACTGGCAACAATGTTGGTATTGATGGTACCAATTTTGGATTTACTGGCAAAAATTTTGGTTTTGATGTTACCGAATCTTGCAACGATGTTGGTATCGATGGTACTGAATTAGGATTTACTTGCAATGATGTTGGTTTTGATGGTATCAAATTTGAATTTACTGGCAACGATTTTAGTTTTGATTTTACCGAATCTGGATTTAATGATATCATTGTTGAATTTACTTGCAACGATGTTGGTTTTGATGTTACTGGATTTAGATTTACTGGTAACGATGTTGGTTTTGATGGTATCAAATTTGGATTTAATGATATCATTGTTGTATTTACCGGTAACGATGTTGGTTTTTGTGGTACCAAATTTGTATTTAATGATTCCATTGTTGGATTTACTGGCAACGATGTTGGTTTTGATGGTACCAAATTTGTATTTAATGATACCATTGTTGGATTTAATGGCAACGATGTTGGTTTTGATGGTACCATTGTTGGATTTACTGGCAACGATGTTGGTTTTGATGGTACCAAATTTGAATTTACTGGCAACGATTTTGGTTTTGATTTTACCGAATCTGGATTTAAAGATATCATTGTTGAATTTACTTGCAATGATGTTGGTTTTGATGTTACTGGATATAGATTTACTGGCAACGATGTTGGTTTTGGTGGTACCAAATTTGGATTTAATGATACCATTATTGGATTTACTGGCAACGATGTTGGTTTTGATGGTACCAAATTTGGATTTACTAGCAACGATTTTGGTTTTGATGTTACAGAATCTGGATTTAATGATATCATTGTTGAATTTACTTGCAACGATGTTGGTTTTGATGGTACTGAACTTAGATTTACTGGCAACGATGTTGGTTTTGATGGTATCAAATTTGGATTTAATGATATCATTGTTGTATTTACCGGTAATGATGTTGGTTTTGATGGTAACGAATTTGTATTTAATGATGCCATTGTTGGATTTACTGGCAACGATGTTGGTTTTGGTGGTACCAAATTTGGATTTAATGATACCATTATTGGATTTACTGGCAACGATGTTGGTTTTGATGGTACCAAATTTGAATTTACTAGCAACGATTTTGGTTTTGATGTTACCAAATCTGGATTTAATGATATCATTGTTGAATTTACTTGCAACGATGTTGGTTTTGATGGTGCTGCATTTAGATTTACTGGCAACGACGGTGGTTTTGATGGTATCAAATTTGGATTTAATGATATCATTGTTGGATTTACTGGCAACGATGTTGGTTTTGATGATACCACATTTGGATTTAATGATATCATTGTTGGATTTACTTGCAACGATGTTGGTTTTGATGGTGCTGAATTTAGATTTACTGGCAACGGCGTTGGTTTTGTTGGTATCAAATTTGGATTTAATGATATCATTGTTGTATTTACCGGCAAAGATGTTGGTTTTGGTGGTACCGAATTTGTATTTAATGATACCATTGTTGGATTTACTGACAACGATGTTGGTTTTGATGATACCACATTTGGATTTAATGATATCATTGTTGGATTTACTTGCAACGATCTTGGTTTTGCTGGTACTGAATTTGGATTTACTGGCAACGATGTTGGTTTTGATGGTACCACATTTCGATTTAATGGTATTGTTGGATTTACTGGCAACGATTTTGGTTTTGATGGTACCAAATTTGGATTTGCTGGCAACGAAGTTGAATTTAATGGTACCGATGTCGGATATAATGAACTCCTAGATCTTCTATTTAATGGTACCGAGTTTGGTTTTGATGCTACCGATTTTGGTTTTGATAAAACTGAATTTGGATTGAATGATATCATTGTTGGATTTACTCGTATCGATGTTGAATTTAATGGTACCGCTGGTTCATTTAATGATAACGATGCTGTATTTAATGGTACCAATGTTGAATTTAATAATTCTGTACCTATAGGTTTTAATACTTCTGGTATATGCTCTAATTGTGCTGGATCAGTATTTACCAGTGCTGATTCAGTATTTAATAGTGTTGATTCAGTATTTAATAGTTTTGATTCAATATTTAATAGTCTCGATTCAGTAGTTAACACTTCTGATTCAGTATTTAACACTTCTGATTCAGTATTTAACACTTCTGATTCAGTATTTAACACCGATTCAGTATTGAATAGTGCTGATTCAGTATTTAATACTGATGAGTCAGTATTTAATACTGATGATTCAGTATTTAATAGAGTTGATTCAGTATTTAATATTGTTGATTCATTATTTAATACCACTGATTCCGTATTAAATACTACTGAGTCAGTATTTAATGTCACTGGTATTTGATTTAATATTTCTGTAGCAGTATTTAATACTGTTGATGAAGTATTTACTGTATTCAGTCCTAGTTTTAATAGTACTCGGTCAGAATTGATTACTGTTGCTCCATCACTCAATGCTGCTGACTTCTGATTTAATAGTGTCATTGCAGAATTTAAGGAATTTGGATTTAATGAAGAAGGATTTAATGCTACTGAATCAGAATTTACTAGTGTTGACGCAGGATTTACTAGTGTTGAATCAGGATTTACTAGTATTGAATCAGGATTTACTAGCGTTAAATCAGGATTAACTAGTGTTGAAGCAAGATTTACTAGTGCTGAATCAGGACTTACTAGTGTTGAAGCAGGATTTACTGGCGTTGAAGCAGGATTTCTTAGTGCTGAAGCAGGATTTCCTGGTGTTGAAGCAGGATTTCCTAGTGTTGAAGCAGGATTTCTTAATGTTGAAGCAGGATTTACTAGTGTTGAAGTAGGATTTACTAGTGCTAAAGCAGGATTTAGTAGTGCTGAAGCAGAATTTAATATTGCTGAAGCAGGACTTAATAGTGCTGAAGCAGGACTTACTATTGTTGAAGCAGGATTTACTAATGTTGAATCAGGATTTACTAGTGTTGAATCTGGATTTACTGGCGTTAAAGCAGGATTTGTTAGTGTTGAAGCAAGATTTACTAGTGTTAAATCAGTACTTACTAGTGTTGATGCAGGATTTACTAATGCTGAATCAGGATTTACTAGTGTTGAATCTGGATTTACTGGCGTTAAAGCAGGATTTGCTAGTGTCGAAGCAAGATTTACTAGTGTTAAATCAGTATTTACTAGTGTTGAAGCAGGATTTACTGGTGTTGAAGCAGGATTTCCGAGTGCTGAAGCAGGATTTCTTGGTGTTGAAGCAGTATTTCTTAATGTTGAAGCAGGATTTACTAGTGTGGAAGCAGGATTTACTAATATTAAAGCAGGATTTAATAGTGCCGAAGCAGGACTGACTAGTGATGATGCAGGATTTACTAGTGTTGAAGCAGGATTTACTAGTGTTGAATCAGGATTTCCTATTGTTGAATCAGGATTTACTAGTGCTGAAGCAGGACTTCCTACTGTTGAATCAGGATTTACTAGTGTTGAATCAGGATTTACTAGTGTTGAATCAGGATTTACTAGTGTTGAAGCAGAATTTCTTAGTGTTGAAACAAGATTTACTAGTGCTGAAGCAGGATTTACTAGTGTTGAAGCAGGATTTACTAGTGTTGAAGCAGGATTTACTAGCGTCGAAGCAGCATTTTCTACTGTTGAATCAGGATTTACTAGTGCTAATGCAGGATTTACCGGTGTTGAAGCAGGATTTACTAGTGTTGAATCAGGATTTACTAGAGCTGAAGCAGGATTTACTAGTGTTGAAGCAGCATTTACTCGCGTTGAAGCAGGATTTACTAGCGCTGAAGCAGGATTTCCTACTGTTGAATCAGGATTTACTAGTGCTGATGCAGGATTTACTGGTGTTGAAGCAGGATTTACTAGTGTTGATACAGGATTTAATAATGTTGAAACAGTATTTACTAGTGTTGGAGCATGATGTAATAGTGTTGAAGCAGGATTTATTGGTTTTGAAGCAGGATTTACTAGTGTTGAAGCAGGATTTTCTAGTGTTGAATCAGGACTTATTAGTGTTGGAGCAGGAATTCCTTCTGTTGAATCAGTATTTACTAGTGTTGAAGCAAGATTTCCTAGTGTTGAAGCAGAATTTACAAGTGTTGAAGCAGGATTTACTAGTGTTGAAGCAGGATTTACAAGTGATGAAGCAGAATTTACTAGTGTTGAAACAGGATTTATTAGTGCTGGTTCTGAATGTAATGTAACCACTGAAGGAATTACTACTGCTGCAGCAGATTTGAATACCGCTGGCTTAGGATTTAAAAATGTTGGAGCAGGATATAATTTTGGTGGTGCAGAGTTTAATCGTGTTAGAACTGGATTTAACAGTGCTGGTGTTCGATTTAATAGTGCCGACGCCGCATTTAATAGTGGCGGTGTAGATTTGAATGTCACTGTAGGATTTATTACTGTCGAAACAGGTGTTAATTGTTCTGACATAGGTGTTAATTGTTCTGAAACAGCATTTAATAGTGTCGAAGCAGATGTTAAGTGTGTTGAGGCAGGTGTTAATAATGTTGAAGCAGGTGTTAATAATGTCGAAGGAGATGTTAACTGTTCTGAAACAGCATTGAATAGTGTTGAAGCCGGTGTTAACATTGTCGAAGCAGGTGTTAACTGTATTGAATCAGGTGTTAATAGTCTTGAAGCAGGTGTTAATAGTGTAGAAAATATGAATTGTTCTGAAACAGGTGTTAATTGTGTCAAAGCAGATGTTAATTGTTCTGAAACAGGTATTAATTGTGTCAAAGCAGATGTTAATTGTTCTGAAACAGGTGTTAATTGTGTCAAAGCAGATGTAAATTGTTCTGAAACAGGTGTTAATTGTGTCAAAGCAGATGTAAATTGTTCTGAAACAGGTGTTAATTGTGTCAAAGCAGATGTTAATTGTTCTGAAACAGGTGTTAATTGTTGTGAAACAGGTGTTAATTTTTCTGAACCAAGTGTTAATTGTTCTGAAACAGCATTTAATAGTGTGGAAGCAGGCGAAGCAGATATTAATTGATCTGAAACAAGTATTAACTGTTCTGAAACAGGTCTTGATTGTTCTGAAACAGCTGTTAATGGTACCACATCAGAATTTAATTTAGTAGATGCAGCATTTAATACTATCGAAGCAGGCTTTAATAGTTCCAATTTATAATTTACTTCATCTGATGCAACATTTACTAGTCTTGAATCAGGCTTGAATAATTCCAATCCAGAATTTAATTTTACTGGTGCATGATCCAATCTTTCTGGTGCATGATCCAATCTTTCTGGTGCAGCACTTAATAACTGCATTTCAGGATTTAATGGTGCTAACGCTGATGCTGAATTTAATGCAGCTGCTGTAGTGTTCAATAATCCTGAAACAGGCTTTAATACTGCCATATCAAAATTTAATTTAGCTGGCGGATGTTTTAATGTTTCTGATGCAGGATTTAGTGATTTTGATTTATTTAATTTTTTAGAATTAAATAGCTTTGTTGCAGAATTTAATGCTGTCGTAGTATTTAACAGTGCCGGTAGTCCTAACTGCGATGCAGAATTTGTATTATTAGTAGTTGTAGTATTTAACAGTGTCTGTAATCCTGATTCCGATGCAAAATTTGTATTATTAGTAGTTGTAATATTTAACAGTGCCGGTAATCCTGATTGAAATTCAAAATTTGTATTATTAGTACTTGTACTATTTAACAGTGCTGGTAATCCTAACTGCGATGCAGAATTTGTATTATTAATATTTGTAGTATTTAACAGCGCCGGTAATCCTGATTCCGATGCAAAATTTCTATTATTAGTAGTTGTAGTATTTAACAGTGCCGGTAATCCTGATTGCAATTCAAAATTTGTATTATCAGTACTTGTACTATTAAACAGTGCTGGTAATCCTAACTGCAATGCAGAATTTGTATTATTAATATTTGTAGTATTTAATAGCACCTGTAATCCTGATTCCGAAGCAAAATTTGTATCATTAGTAGTTGTAGTATTTAACAGTGCCGGTAATCCTGATTCCGATGCAAAATCTGTATTATTAGTAGTTGTACTGTTTAACAACGCCTGTAATCTCGATTGTGATGCAAAATTAGTATTATTATTAGTTGCACTACTTAACAGCGCCGGTAATCCAAATTCCGGTGTAAAATTAGTATAATTATTACATGTTCTATTCAACATCGCCTGTTTACGTTGACATCGTTCAACATTCAACAGCGCCTGTGCAGAATTGAACAGTGCAGTCGCTGCAGGATTGAAATTGAAAGCGATTGAAGGATGATTAAACGATATTGGTTTATGAAATGCAGAAGAAGTAGACGGATCGAAGGGATTAAATGCTGGCGGTGCAGTAAATGTTTGCAAAGGCGGCAGCGTGAAATGAAAGGACATGGGAACCGGACAGAATACTGGTGCTGGAGGATGATGGCAACACGGCCGTTGAATTTGTTGTTGGATAGCTTGCCGACCGTAGTCGCGCAGCTGATTAGAATGCGGCTGTTGAAATCGTGATCTTCGATAACGACGCCCCTAAAATGACTTTATAAGCAACTGAACATCGAAGGGCACATTTATAACATTTATACCCAAATAATTTAATTCGTTTTTTGTTATGGCAACATTTATAGTGTAATTTGATTTACAAATTTATTTTCAACCCTTTTAGGGGTACAAACTGGCCAGTGAACATTGTTCTCCAGACTAAATACTACAAGAAATGATGATAGAAAGACACAGATAAGTTGAGGCTTTTTTCGAATTCATTTTATCATGATAATACAAATAAACTATCATCTTTCACAGTTTTTCAGAGATTTTTGTGTTAGTCAAATACTAATAAATGATTAAATTTCTCTGAGCTTCTTTATTGGCCAGCGGAAAAGTCTAAAGGCTGATAGTCCTACAACAAAGATATTTTGTTTGCAATTCACGCTTTATTTGGGTAGCCTAGGAAATTTATATTATTATTATGATTAATGATATGTATATGAACTTTTTTCGTTTACGATTTTGTCTGTAATAAATGTTTCACTTAGACAGTCGATTAGTTTCAATTAAATTACAACCAATTGGTTATCACATTAAGTATCTTGATGAATGTAGTTTTATTATTATTATATAACTCACACTTTAGTCTAATACAAATTAAACTGTTTATAAGACTATCACATATCACAATATTTGATTACTACTACTACATAAATAATTAGGTAGTTACTTAACTAGTTAGTTATTCTGAAAAGATTTTCGTCTCACTATTACTACATTCTATTAAAAATAAAACCCTCTAAAATAGATGTATTATCAGTATTAGAGGGTTTTATTGAAATGAACTCTCAACTTCATCTCAGCCCACCTGTATGTTTCTACCATTATTCCATTAATCTACTTAAAAATTATTTAGGGCGTCGAAAATTACAAAAGCAGCCAAGCACTACATGCAAACTATATTCTATAATCCAGCACATAAACTCGTACCTTATACTTTATTAATGGTAAATTGTCGGAGATACTGGCGTAGGTATACGTTTCGTTGGCACAGAGGATTAGTGCGTCGGCTACGTTAGTATTATGAACTAATATCACATGGATTTTCTTCCTGTATCTTAGATCCGAGAGGTCGGCCGCGAAGTTCACGTCGCCCGATATTAAAACTACGGTGGCCGGGGTGCGATATGTTTCTGCGAACCTTCGCAGCGACTGGCGCAGCTTCTCGTCGGCCGCATTTTTGCTGGTCGATTGAACGTGAATTAAATTTACCTGAAAATATAATTACTAAATTTTTTGATGATTTTTTGTAGTAACAATTACAACAAATAGCTTAGATTCAAGGAAGAAACCATAATAATAGACCTTTATTTGGCATATTCGCACAAATTTTACAAAAAATTTCCCATTAAACAATACTCTCGCAGAAACAAACAAAAATACAAATTAAGATAAAATACATATTCGCTTCTGTCTTCTTCCTACACATTAGACACCTCCCCACTATCCTTTCCCACGTCAGCCTCCTGCAGATTTTCACGCCTTTTCCATCCTCTCCTAACCATTCATTCAGCTTTCTGCAATTTCCAACCCACTCTGCTTTCACACCCTTACAAGGAAGCAACCACCATTGTTGAAATACAATTAATTTTAATTTTATATAATTATGATTATATTGTGTAAACAAGGACCTTTATTTGGCACACCCACACAGAAAATACAATTCTACAAAATACAATACTCTCACATAAATATCCGAACAATTATGTTTATATTGTGTATGTGTTGTAATTTTTTTATTTCTATTTGCATTTTTATTTTTATCTATTTTTCTTGTGGTTGGGGATATTGAAGAGTTTTTTTTGTGAGGAAAATGCCAATAAAGGTCCTTTTTTTGTGTATGTATGGACAATTCTGTAACTGGATATTGAGATTCTACTATCTTCCTTGGGATGCAAGGGGTGATGGCACAAATAAAGCCAACCCAAATGACAACCTTACCTGCACGTGGTGCATCCTGCTAGATAACTAACAAGGCTCTGTCGACCGAATAACTACCGGTATAAGTAGTCCGCACTAGATAGTTAATAGGTATGAGTGGAAGAGTACTACTTTGTGCTAGAGGATTGAGAAATCATTCCTAATGGGAGAAGAACCATTCAAATGACCAACGATATAGGAATGCGTAAGACAATGAGAAACTATGCAATAATGATTCAGATGGAAAATCTCTAGTACCTTTTCATAATGACTATAATCAAAATTACATATTCCTACTAGATAGTTAATAGCTACGAGTGAAAGAGCGCTCCTTTGTGCTAGAGGATTGAGAAATCGTTCCTAATGGGAGAAGAACCATAAATGACCAACGATATAGGAATGCGTAAGACAATGAGAAACTATGCAATAATGATACAGATGGAAAATCTCCTGTACCTTTTCATAATGACTATAATCAAAATTACATATTCCCACTAGATAGTTAATAGCTACGAGTGGAAGAGCACTCCTTTGTGCTAGAGGATTGAGAAATCGTTCCTAATGGGAGAAGAACCATTCAAATGACCAATGATATAGGAATGCGTAGGACAATGAGAAACAATGCAATAATGATGCAGATGGAAAATCTCCAGTATTTTTTCATAATGACTATAATCAAAATTACATATTTTAATAATAATAAATAATAATAAATATGAGTTGGATCTTGAGGAGAACAGTTTTGAGCAAATATATATATATATATATATATATATATATATATATATATATATATATATATATATATATATATATATAAGGAATACAATTTAAAATACTCTAGTTCTCCAATTTAAGTGGCAAGATGGAATGTGGGAACCCTATGGGAAGGTGTTAAGTTAATTCAGAATAATCTATTTCTTGACTTGCATTGTGTATCTTAGAATGAATTAACATCTTAAGACACAGTGAAGTCAAGTGGCTAAATACAAGTCAATGCCCAACCACAAAAGCACTATATACTATCCTGGAAGGAATGATAACCATCACAAGAACAGGATGGCAATTATAATAGATCGAGGTAAATAAATCAGAGTCATGGTTTTAAAACTACTAACTAATCAAGGAATTCTATATGTCATCTAAATATAGTGTTGAAAAATTGCGACGAAGACGATTTTTGGGTGAAAATTATCAAAAAATAGCTTATTTTGAGCCCAATTACATACAGAATGTAAAATAATATCATAAATTTGAATTTTTTAAATTTTTGATTTTTTATCATTTTTTATAACCCAGTCGATTAATTAAAAACAGCTCGTGCTACAAAAACCTTCCTGCAGATTTTATTTTTAGGTGAAAATTATTAAAAAACGGCTTATTTTGAGAAGAATTAAATATAGAATGTAAAATAATATCATAAATTTAAATTTATGAAATCTTTGATTTTTTATCATTTTTTATAACTCAGTCGATTAATTAAAAACAGCTCGTGCTACAAAAACCTTCCTGCAGATTTTATTTTTGGGTGAAAATTATTAAAAAACGGCTTATTTTGAGCCCAATTAAATATAGAATGTAAAATAATATCATAAATTAAAATTTATGAAATATTTGATTTTTTATCATTTTTTATAACTCAGTCGATTAATTAAAAACAGCTCGTGCTACAAAAACCTTCCTGCAGACTTTATTTTTGGTGCAAATTATCAAAAAATAGTTTTTTTTGAACCCGATTAAATATAGAATGTAAAATAATATCATAAATTTATATTTCTTAAATATTTAATTTTTCATAATTTTGTATAACTCTGTCGATTAATTTAAAACAGCTCGTACAACAAAAACCTTCCTGCAGACTTTATTTTTGGGTGAAAATTATCAAAAAATAGCTTATTTTGAGTCCAATTAAATATAGAATGTAAAATAATATCATTAATTTAAATTTTGTAAATCTTTGATTTTTTATTATTTTTTATAACTCTGTCGATTAATTTAAAACAGCTCGTGCTATAAAAACCTTCCTGCAGACTTTATTTTTGGGTGAAAATTATGAAAAAATGGTTTATTTTGAACACAATTAAATATAAAATGTAAAATAATATCATAAATTTAAATTTTTGAAATCTTTGATTTTTTATGATTTTTCATAACCCAGTCGAATAATTAAAAACAGCTCGTGCTACAAAAACCTTCCTGCAGACTTTATTTTTGGGTGAAAATTATTAAAAAACGGCTTATTTTGAGAAGAATTAAATATAGAATGTAAAATAATATCATAAATTAAAATTTCTTAAATCTTTGATTTTTTATCCTTTTTTTATAACTCAGTTGATTAATTTAAAACAGCTCGTGTTATAAAAACCTTCCTGCAGACTTTATTTTTGGGTGAAAATTATGAAAAAATGGTTTATTTTGAACACAATTAAATATAAAATGTAAAATAATATCATAAATTTAAATTTTTGAAATCTTTGATTTTTTATGATTTTTCATAACCCAGTCGAATAATTAAAAACAGCTCGTGCTACAAAAACCTTCCTGCAGACTTTATTTTTGGGTGAAAATGATCAAAAAATAGCTTATTTTGAGCCCAATTAAATATAGCATGTAAAATAATATCATAAATTTAAATTTATGAAATCTTTGATTTTTTATCATTTTATATAACTCTGTCGATTAATTAAAAACAGCTCGAGCTATAAAAACCTTCCTGCGGACTTTATTTTTGGGTGAAAATTATCAAAAAATAGTTTATTTTGAGCCCAATTAAATATAGAATGTAAAATAATATCATTAATTTAAATTTTGTAAATCTTTGATTTTTTATTATTTTTTATAACTCTGTCGATTAATTTAAAACAGCTCGTGCTATAAAAACCTTCCTGCAGATTTTATTTTTCGGTGAAAATTATGAAAAAATGGTTTATTTTGAACACAATTAAATATAAAATGTAAAATAATATCATAAATTTAAATTTTTGAAATCTTTGATTTTTTATGATTTTTCATAACCCAGTCGAATAATTAAAAACAGCTCGTGCTACAAAAACCTTCCTGCAGACTTTATTTTTGGGTGAAAATTATCAAAAAATAGCTTATTTTGCGCCCAATTAAATATAGAATGTAAAATAATATCATAAATTTAAATTTATGAAATCTTTGATTTTTTATCATTTTTTATAACTCAGTCGATTAATTAAAAACAGCTCGTGCTACAAAAACCCTGCAGATTTTATTTTTGGGTGAAAATTATTAAAAAATGGCTTATTTTGAGAAGAATTAAATGTAGAATGTAAAATAATATCATAAATTAAAATTTTTGTAATCTTTGATTTTTTATGATTTTTCATAACCCAGTCGAATAATTAAAAACAGCTCGTGCTACAAAAACCTTCCTGCAGACTTTATTTTTGGGTGAAAATTATCAAAAAATGGTTTATTTTGAGCCCAATTAAATATAGAATGTAAAATAATATCATAAATTTAAATTTCATACATCTTTGATTTTTTATAATTTTTTATAAGTCAGTAGTTTAATTTAAAAACAGCTCGTACAATAAAAACCTTCCTGCAGTCTTTATTTTTTGGTGAAAATTATCAAAAAATAGTTTATTTTGAACTCAATTAAATATAAAATGTAAAATAATATCATAAATTTAAATTTCTTAAATCTTTGATTTTTCATAATTTTTATAACTCTGTCAAATAATGTAAAACAGCTCTTGCAATAAAAACCTTCCTGTGGACATTATTTTTGGGTGAAAATTATCAAAAAATGGATTATTTTGAGCCGAATTAAATATAAAATTTAAATAATAACATAAATTTAAATTTCTTAAATCTTTCGATTTTTTTATCATTTTTTATAACTCGGTCAATTCATTTAAAACAGCTCGTACAATAAAAACCTTTTTGCAGACTCTATTTTTGGGAGAAAATTATCAAAAAATAGCTTATTTTGAGTACAATTAAATTCAGAACATAAAATAATATCCAAAATTTTAATTGCTTAAATCTTCGATTTTTTATAATTTATTATAACTCAGTCGATTAATTTAAAACAGCTCGTACAACAAACCCTTTTTGCACACTCTTTTTTTGGGTGAAAATTATCAAAAAATAGCTTATTTTGAGCCCAATTAAATATAAAATGTAAAATAATATCATAAATTTACATTTTTTAAATCTTTGATTTTTTACAATTTTTTATAACTCAGTAGTTTATTTTAAAGCAGCTCATGCAATAAAAATCTTCTTGCAGACTTTATTTTTGGGTGAAAATTATCAAAAAATAGTTTATTTTGAACCCAATTAAATATAGAATGTAAAATAATATAAATTTATATTTCTTAAATCCTTGAGTTTTGATAATTTTTTATAACTCTGTTGATTAATTAAAAACAGCTTGGGCTACAAAAACCTTCCTGCAGACTTTATTTTTGTGTGAAAATTATCAAAAAATAGTTTATTTCAAACCTAATTAAATATAAAATGTAAAATAATATCATAAATTAAATTTTTTTAAATTTCAGATTTTTTATAACTCAGTTGATTAATTAAGAACAGCTCGTGCTATAAAAACCTTCCTGCAGACTTTATTTTTGGGTGAAAATGATAAAAAAATAGTTTATTTTGAACCCAATTAAATATAAATAATATAAATTTTTAATTTTTTATAATATAATAAAAAAAATGGGTTGTCATTTGAAAAATAATGTCGATGACGTCATTGCTCAATCAAAAATGGTCAAAAAAAATTGTTGATGACGTCATTGCTCAATCAAAAATGTTCAAAAAAATTGTTGATGACGTCATTGCTCAATCAAAAATGGTAAAAAAAAAATATTGATGACGTCATTGCTCATTCAAAAATGGTCAAAAAATTGACGCTTTCATTAAAAGTTATAGCAACAATAAATACATTTTCTAGGGAATGTAGTTCCCTTTAGTTTCTCTCTATTGGAAACACTGAATAATTAAACAAAAGGTGTTATCAAAGCTCCAATCACAAGCACTTATTCAACATGTTTGACATTTGTTTTGACAATTTCTGTCACAATGATGTTTTTTAATTTGTCCATTCAACCTATAAAGTTTATGGGATGTTGGTAAATATGGCAACATCCCATAAACTTTATAGGTTGAATGGACAAATTAAAAAACATCATTGTGACAGAAATTGTCAAAACAAATGTCAAACACGTTGAATAAGTGCTTGTGATTGGAGCTTTGATGACACCTTTTGTTTAATTATTCAGTGTTTCCAATAGAGAGAATCTAAAGTGAACTCATTAATGTTTTAATACCCTTTTTGGGTGTAGGGAAGTAGTTACACAATCTAAATTTGTCTGAAATATCTACTATTTAGTAGGTATGTTTCATTGTTTTGTTCTTACCTGTGCGTCGTGTAAATCTTGTATAACCTGAGGATTTTCCTTTTTAACATCACAAACCACAATGAACTCAGCCTCGCGGTAGCCCTCAAAAAAGGTCTTGCGGATTCTTTGTACTATAATAGCGGCGCTCTTGTTCTTAGGCACCTGGCAGTTCTCGATGTCCCAGAAGACGCCGATCGGGGGCAGCGATCGCGTGTTCCTCTTGCGATTCCGCTTTTTCGATTTCAAAATCTGCCCGTCGCTCGCCGAACTGTCCGACTGGCAGCTCACGCTGCAGGACGTGTTGTTGGCGCTCTTGCACAGTCGGGGGGCCGGGGGGAATGTGAATTTTGATTTGCCGTAGTCTGATGATGATAGCGAGCCCGCATTGTTGGAGTCGTCCGTGGAGTCGGTGGACTTTTTGGAGTCGTACGAGCTGGATAGGTACATTTTTCGGTGGTGAAGCGGCGCGCGGTTAATTTACATGGCTTGGTGAGATGTTAATAACTTAAATTTGGTATAGAACCTACGCGGACTACATGTCAACAACAACAACAACAACAAAATCAGTTGGGAAACGTCATTCTGGCAGTATGGAGCTGCTTTCTCCCCACCATGTCGCCGCGCTGTTGCCAAGTGGGGCTTTTTTTAATCGATCCAGCTCAAACTGTTCCGGACTTTCTCGGAATTACCTGTTGCAAGGAGGCGCGTGGGTGGACCTGGAGATGCATTTAATCAATACGAATATCATACGCGATTATATGTTATCGGTACAGTTCCTCGAAACGCATAATACTGATTTGCGCTTGATTATGAACTTTTTTGATTTTTCGTATTTTTAATTAACTTTCTTAATTCAGGGTCATTAATATTTGTCTCCTCATTGTAGAAGGTGGCACAATAAGAAACTAATGCTCGTTTGCACCGCACCCGGTTAAAATCGTCAGTTGCTAAACCAGGCGTCAAGCTTAACGCACATGATACATATATACTTAGATACATAATACTACTAAGGGCCGGTTCTACAATTGACATTTAACTGGAGAATAAGGTAATTCTTGGAATAAGATTTTAACGCCAATATCTCAAACTTATTCCACGAGTAGCCTTATTCTCCATTTAAATGTCAATTGAAGGCCCTTAGTCCATATTCGACGTCGTTGGCTGATATATTTGATAATGGTAGAAAAGTAACGAGCGAATAGACCAATATAACACACGTTGTTTTAATAGATTGACCCCCGTATTCACCGACGTTCCATAAATCTATCAATAGCTATAAATATTTGTTGTTATATCAACAATAAATACATTATTCTACAGATTATAGTTACTTTAGTGTATCTCTGTTGGAAACACTGAATAATTAAACAAAAGGTGTCATCAAAACTCCAATCACAAGCACTATTCAAGGTGTTTGACATTTGTTTTGGTATATTCTGTCACAATGACGTTGTCAATTTATCCATTCCATAGCTTATGGGACCTATAAACTTTACTGACATGTTTGTTACTACTAGCTGCATATCAAGAACCCCATTTTCTGTTATCAGACGAACATTATAAAGTATTCGAAAACAATATCATGTCCAAAAAAATACCACAAATAGCATATCACAACTAATAGACATTAAAAATGTCACGTTTACAATTCTGAACCGAGTTTGCAACAAAAACAACACACTGGTGCTAATCTTAATACACTCAGCCCCCACAAACGTTCATAAATAACTACAATACACAAAACGTGGGGAAACAACAATTTTATAGTAGGACTCGGCAACAAAATCCTGCAGTGGTTATTAGATGAAGAAAACGAAGAAATGTATCATATTTTTGGGTGGATGATGTTTTAATATCGTGATTTCTTGCTGAAAATCTTGGTTTCCGGCATGAAGTGAATCAATTACAAATCTCATCAATCAAGCCAATCAGGAATGGATTATAAAACATAAGGGTGTATAGAATGATACTTATGTTGTTAAGTCTTTTATAAATGGCAACTTGCAATTGACCCAGTTGGAGATTGAATTGTTGTGGATGTATGCTGGGAAATATAAATATATTTAAGAATGACTGTCTGTTGGGATATCTGTTGCACATCCCACGCACAGTTCTATTTAATTGGCGTTGCTATGGCATCATATCGATATTCCGGAGGGGATTGTATAACGAGAAATTGCTCGGATTTGTGGAACGTATTAGTGCTTTATGTATATCTGCTTTAATGAACTGATTGTATAGCTATATGAATAACAAATTAGGTCTATCCAGCATTATTATATGGGTTTAGAATTCATTTTCTACATTAATATTACATATTGACCCTTACTGAATTGCCGCCGTTCGTCTTGTACCCAATACTACTTGTACCATAGATATTTTGACATTGATAGATAACACCTGTCAGATAAAATGTTAAAATAATGAAGGAAGATGACATGACAAGGGAATGAAGATTTCACCTTTATTGATAAAGTTGTCATCAAAGCTCCAATAGCAAGAGCTATTAAAGGTGTTTGACATTTGTTTTGGCATATTCTGTCATAATAGCGTTGTCAATTTATCCATTCAATAACTTATGGGACCTATAAAGTTTATGGGATGTTAGTGAATATGAGCATTAGTCATAAAAACTACATTCTACATCCTTCATCACCATGGACATAGCAAATTTGTATTCGACACCACACTACAGTGATTCCTGTAAAGTTTATCGACTCACATTTGTTTTGGCATATTCTGTCATAATGACATTGTCAATTTATCCATTCAATAGCTTATGGGACCTATAAAGTTTATGGGATGTTGGTGAATATGAGCATTAGTCATCCTTCTTCACCTATTCTTCACCATGCACATAACAAGTTTGTATCCTGCACCACACTACAGTGATTCCTGTATAGTATTTCGACTCCAAGGCAACCTAATATCAAAATCATGGACCTCAGACTAATAAATAAACATTATTTATTTATTAGTCTAATGCCCGTATTCACCAACATTCCATAAACTTTATAGGTCCCATATGCTATTGAATATATATGACAACGTTATTGTGACAGAAATGCCAAAACAAATGTCAAACACCTTGAATAGTGGTTGTGATTGGAACTTTGATGATATTTTTTGTTTAATTATTCAGTGTTTCCAATAGAGAGAATGTTAAATAACTACATTCCCTAGATAATATATATTGTTGTTGTTACTATAACAACGAATACTTATGGGTCAATAGCTATTGATTAAGGCACCTTACACGATCAATAATACTGTCAATATTTTAGAATATATATATATATATATATATATATATATATATATATATATATATATATTATCAATTGCCTTTTACCTTTCGGTGTAGGCTATTACATTAACATTATTAACATTATTATAGTTTACAATTAATTGTTTATACATTTGTGAATTCTTTCCACTCCTTTCTGTTCTTCGCCAGTTCTCTTGCTTGCTTGACTGTTTTTCCTTTCTTGATTATTATGTCCTCTACTATGTTGTCCCACTCTTTTCTTGGTCTACCTCTTCTTCTTTTATTTCCAGTTCTTGCTTCCCATACCTGTTTTGTTTGATTCTTTTTGTCCATCCTAATTAAATGACCCCACCAGTTTAGTTGTTTCTTTTCTATATACTTATCTACAGCTTCAATTCCCAGTTCTTCTCTGATGTCATCATTTCTTATTCTGTCTCTTCTCGTAACTTGTTTTACTCCTCTGAGATATTTCATTTCCATTGCCTGTATTCTACTTTTGTCCCTCTTCGTTAGCTTCCACGTCTCGCTTCCATATGTCAGTATAGGTCTATATATGCTTTTATATATATTTATTTTTGTCCTTCTGCTGATCTCTTTCTGGTTAATCAGTATATTGCTCAATGAGTGGTATGTTTTAGCTGTGTTGTTTATTCTGTTACTAAGTTCGCCTTCCATTTTTCCGTCTTCTGTCAGTGCTACTCCCAGGTATTTGAATTCTTCTACTTGTTCTCTTGCGTGTTGTTCTATCTTTATATTTATTTGTTCTTTCCGGTTTCCTATTACCATCACTTTTGTTTTGTAATAGTTCATTTTCATGTTATACTTTTCTAGGTGTCTGTTCCATACACAAAGGTTGTGCTGCAGATTACCTTCATTTTCTGCTATCACTACTACATCATCAGCGAATGCTCCTTCCGATATTTTTACAACTTGCATGTTTTTGTACCCTATGTTTGCTTTTTTGGTTTCTGGTTTCATGCTCTTCATTTTTTCATCCATGTATATGTTAAATAATGTAGGACTGAGCCCGCCTCCTTGTCTTAGTCCAGTAGTTGTCTGAAATGTTCTTGATATTTGTCCCTTGTGTATTATTGCATTGGTGTTTTTGTTGTATATGTTTTGTATTAATTCGACTGTCTTTCTTTCTACACCTCTCTCTTCCAGGATTTTCCATAATTTATTTCTTGGTATCATGTCGAATGCTTTTTCCAGGTCGATGAATCCTAGGTATGTGTTTTTATTATTTGCAATTCTTTTTTCTGTGCTTTGTTTTATCGTGAAAATGTTGTCCTATTCCTTTCCTAAATCCACATTGCGATTCTTCTAGCGTCTGCTCTATTTTTGCTAGTATTCTTTTGTTAATTGTTTTTTCTAAGATCTTCATACCTATGCTTATGAGTGTTATACCCCTATAGTTTGAACATTTTGTCTTATCGCCTTTCTTGTGTATCGGTACGATTAACGATACTTGCCAATCTCTGGGTATTTTATTCGTCCTCCAAATTTCGTTTATTAATTTTAGTAGTATTTCATTACCTGCAGGTCCCATATGTTTAATCATTTCCGTTGTGATCTGGTCTTGTCCTAGTGATTTCCCTATTTTCATTTCCCTTATTATCTCTAGTATTTCTTTTCCATTGATCATCTCTATATCTGCTTCCGAGTCGTTCTGGTCTCTTGTCTTCTGTTCCTTTCCACCATTTTGTGATAGTAAGTCTTCAAAATATTCTTTCCATCTTTCCAGTATTTTTTCGTTGTCCTTCAGCAATATTCCTTGATTGTCTTGTATATAATTTACTTCTTGTCCTTTTTCTTTTCTGTTTAGTTTTAGTGTTTTATAGAATAATTTTTGGTTTTCCTTTGCATTTTTCTCCATTGTCTCTCCGAACTTTTCCCATTCCCTGCTATTTGCTATTCTGACCTTATCTTTTACTATTTTCCTCTTTAAACTGTATTCTTCGTAGTTTTTACTATTTTTGTCATTTAGGTATCTTTGCCATGCTTTTTTCTTTTCCTTTATTTTCTCTCTTATGTCCTGCGACCACCATGCTGTCTGCTGCTTCTTGTTTGTGTTTTGTTTTGTCCCACATGTCTCTTGTGCTGTCTCCAGTATATTTTTCTTTAATTTATTCCACATTTCCTCTACTTCTTGTCTATAGTTGCCCTTTACTAATTTCTCCTCTATTTTCTCTTTATAGATTTTTGCTATTTCTTTTTCCCTTAGTTTGTATGTTCTTATCTTGTTGTAGTTTATTGCTATATTTGGTCTCTGCTTTTTTTATCGCTATCTTGGTAGTCTTCCTTTATTTTCGTCTCTACTAGATAGTGATCACTTCCAATTTCGTAACTTCTCTTTACTCTTGTGTCTATTATTTTGCTCCTTTTCCCTTGTTCTGCTAGTACATAGTCTATTATAGATTTTTCGTTCCTGCTTATCACTTCCCTGGTGTATTTGTGTATGTCCTTGTGTTTGAATAGTGTATTCGTTATTACTAGATTATTCATTCTACAATAATCTAGCATTTTCTTACCATTTTCGTTGAGTACGCCTTCTCCATATCTTCCTCTCATCGCGTCATTATCTTTTACTTCGTTGCCAATTCTGCTGTTGAAGTCTCCCGCCACGTACACTTCTCCTTTGGCTTTTTCTGTTGTTTCGTTGAGCTGCTCCCAGAATGTTTCTTTGTTGCACACAGTATCATCTTCGTTTGGTCCATACACTGCTATGATAGTTTTATGGTAGCCGTTTCTTTGATCTCTAACTTCGATAGACAAAATCCTCTCCGTAATTGCATCCCATTTATATATATTCGATTTCAGTTTTTTATGCACTATACATCCTACCCCTGTTGCGGCTCTCCGATTGTTATCTACACCGCTATATATGAATATATGTTCCTTGTCCATTTTGTACTCTCCCTTCCCCTTCTTTTTTGTTTCTGTTACCACTAAGAAGTCTAGTTCAGCTTTCTCAAATTCTTCTTCCAGCTCTTTTTCCTTTCCATTTATACTCCTGATATTCCAAGTCCCAATTTTCCATATTTTTCTTTTTTTTACTGTACTCTTTTCTTTGTTTCCATTTATTATGTGTTTGTTCTTCTTTCCTTTGTTCGTTGTCCCTTTCCTCGCTGTATTCTTTGTATTTTTGCTTCCGTCCGTTTTCTCTTTTGCTAGTAGTTTTTTGGATTGGTTACTTTCACCCCATTATCTTTGGCTACGACTCCTTTCTCCTTTTTATCCCATATGTATATTTCATTGTCTACTATTATCTTTCTATATCCTATTTTTACGTGTTTTCCTTTTTCTTTTTCCAATTTTGCTATCTTTCTTATCTCTCTTTGTATTTTTCTCTCCTCTTCCGTTAGATTATCGTCTATATATATATCGTTGTATTTTTTAGTTTATATTTTGCTTTCATTATTTTTTGTTTTTCTTCCCAACTTGGGATTTCCACTATTATTATATTTCGTTCTGGGCCTGTGTTTATTTTTTGTATTTTGTTAACCCCTGTCTCCACTTCCATTTTCTCTTTGATGAGTGATCTTACCTCTTCTATGTTATCTATCTTGTCTAGACCTCTTATTACTATGTTATTTTTTCTTCTTCTCTTCTCTTCAATTTCTGCTTTATTTTCTAGTTTTTCTATTCTGACTTCCAATGTTCTCTTTTCTTCTTTCCATCTTTCTTCCTTATTGTTCATTTCGGTCTTCATCTCTTTTATTTCCTGTTTTATTTGTGACATGTTTTCTTCCATCTTCCTCATTAGTTCTATAATCATTTGTTTTAGTTCTTCCATTTTATCTTTGTCAATGTTTGTTTCACCGTTGCAATTTTTTTCTGTTTCTTCTAACCTTCTTTGTGATGCTGGTGATCTCAGTATTTTTTTGTTTTTTCTAACGGTTTCTTTCTGATTTTGTATGTCTTTGTCCTTGCTATCCGTTTCTCTACCTCTTTTATTTTTTAGAATAATGACAGTATTACTGTACAATAACATGTTGAAAATATTCATTATTCCAAAATATTGCCAGTATTACTTATTGTGTAAGGTATAGTAATGATGGAATGAAGAGAATACTGATGCTTATCCGGATAATTGATAAATATAAAAGGAAGATTGATATAAATACTGTCAATCCTAGTACAGTCAATATTTGCTTCAATCCTCCTTTTATATTTATCAAGTAATGTATTATCTGGATAGACCTCAGTATTCTCTTCATTCCATCATTACTAGACCTTTCACAATAAGTAATACTGGTAATATTTTAGAATAATGAACATTTTAAATATGTTATCATACAGTAATACTCTCATTATTCTAAAATATTGACAGTATTACTGATCGTGTAAGCTGCCTTATACATTTAAGGAACATTGGTGAATATGGGGGTAAGTCATGGACTATGAAATAATTTATAAAGTCTTTAAATTGATTTAATAATAATTTCTACTAACTCAGAACAATATTTACAAACTCTATATATATCACTCCACAGTGGTTGGAGCATCATTGCCATTTTTCATCCCTGATCCCACAGGTCCATGGCGGCGCTCCCAAATCATTCTGTGCTTCTGCTTCATGTATGCTGATTTCACATTGTGATAACCACCTAAATCACCATCTGAAAACAATTTATATATAAATTTAAATACCTAAAATATCAAGTGTATGCACCAACACACCTTTCCGAACTTTATTCTTGAAATTTAAATTTAGTTGCAATGTTTTTTCTTAAAATATTTATTATTATATAAAATGTAAATTATTTGTAATAAGTTAAATAGCCTTTGCATTTGGAATATGGGACTATTCTGTGATTTTGCTAATCTACAATATTCTATACAAATTTGGTTCTTCAACTTGTATGATTATTGTTTTCAATCTACAATATTCTATACAAATTTGATACAACTTGTATGATTATTGTCTCGAATCTACAATATTCTATACAAATTTGGTTCTTCAACTTGTATGATTATTATATTGAAACTACAATATTCTATACAAATTTGATTCTTCAACTTGTATGATTATTGTTTCAATCTACAATATTCTATACAAATTTGATACAACTTGTATGATTATTGTCTTGAATCTACAATATTCTATACAAATTTGGTTCTTCAACTTGTATGATTATTATCTTGAAATTACAATATTCTATACAAATTTGATTCTTCAACTTGTATGATTATTGTTTTCAATCTACAATATTCTATACAAATTTGATACAATTTGTATGATTATTGTCTCGAATTTACAATATTCTATACAAATTTGGTTCTTCAACTTGTATGATTATTATCTTGAAACTACAATATTCTATACAAATTTGATTCTTCAACTTGTATGATTATTGTTTTCAATCTACAATATTCTATACAAATTTGATACAATTTGTATGATTATTGTCTCGAATTTACAATATTCTATACAAATTTGGTTCTTCAACTTGTATGATTATTATCTTGAAACTACAATATTCTATACAAATTTGATTCTTCAACTTGTATGATTATTGTTTTCAATCTACAATATTCTATACAAATTTGATACAACTTGTATGATTATTGTCTCGAATCTACAATATTCTATACAAACTGAGGTATCAAATTTGTATAGAATATTGTAGATTGAAAACAATAATCATACAAGTTGAAGAACCAAATTTGTATAGATGATGATGATTATTGTCTCGAATTTACAATATTCTATACAAATTTGGTTCTTCAACTTGTATGATTATTATCTTGAAACTACAATATTCTATACAAATTTGATTCTTCAACTTGTATGATTATTGTTTTCAATCTACAATATTCTATACAAATTTGATACAATTTGTATGATTATTGTCTCGAATATACAATATCCTATACAAATTGAGGTATCAAATTTGTATAGAATATTGTAGATTGAAAACAATAATCATACAAGTTGAAGAACCAAATTTGTATAGAATATTGTAGATTCAAGACAATAATTGGTTCTTCAACTTATATGATTATTGTTTTGAATCTACAATATTCTATACAAAATTCATTCTTCAACTTGTATGATGATTGTTTTGAATCTACAATATTCTATACTAATTTGGTTCTTCAACACATGACAAAAGGACCCTAAGGTAGATAGCATATCAAAAATTGTAACTACTACTACACATTATCCCCATATGATGTATAGATCTAAGGTTTAGGTCTAAATCTATACTTCATATGGGGATAATTTGTAGTAGTAGTTACAATTTGTGCTACGCTATCTACCTAAGATCTAAGATTTAGGTCTGCTAACTATCCAGCACTATCCCAATCAAGGTTTAGGTCTAAGTATAGATATGATCCTTCCTTAAATGATTTACAATACAAATGTATATACTAATTGCTGTAATTTTGGATTTTTACAATATCTAAATATAAATGTTTAATTAATTATTGTGAAAAAAGTTTAAAATTCACTGTCATACCCCATTATTCACCTTCATAATATTAATATAATTAGAATAAACCTATATTTAGTAATCCTCACTTCTACCATTATCGTTTACCTTAATTTCACTTACATTTAATAAACCAATTAGTAGTAGCTTCCTCATACTGATCCAAAACATGTCTACATTTTGTCAAATGATCAGGAGACTCATAGATGACACAATCCTCAAAGCGTTGCCTTAGAATCCTCAAAATATCAGAATCAACCTGCCTACAAGTAAAAACATTGATGGTGTTACATAATCATACAAAACAAACTAACAACAAATCCCTTACTTGTCCCGTTTATACTGCCAGTTAGCTTCAGTATAACAAACAATATCATCAGTGTAGCACTGATCAATTGTGGGCACTCTGCGGAACTTCTGGTGATACCATGGGTACTGTTGCTGGTTGGGTTCCACAATTTTTTCTGCAGTAACATTTTAATTAGTAATAATCATGTAATTAAATTGCAACATAAAGTAAACTATTTTATGTTCTTGAATCATATGAAAATTCTTATGGTGAATGCATTTTTTTAGGTTATGCAAACATGTACCTCTTACGAACACAACCGGGCCCTCCAACATGCCCTGTACAGCCCTGAAAAAGGACTCCACGATGTTTCTAGCATCCCCTTCAGGCATTTTAAGGAGCTAGAAGTTTTCCAAAATATTAAAATTGACAACTGTCAAACTATTTGGCAGATAGGACTCGCTTGAAATTGGCTGCGATTAGATAATAATAGCGCGTTCAATGCATTGAAAATCATTCAAATTATATTTTCTTTCAGACAAAATCAATTAGATAATAATAACAAAATGCGATTAGATAATAATAACGCGTTCAATGCATAGAAAATGTGCATGTATGTTTTTTGATGAGCATTCTCATTCAAATTATATTTTCTTTCAGACAAAATCAATTAGATAATAATAACAAAATGCGATTAGATAATAATAACGCGTTTAATGCATAGAAAATGAGCATGTATGTTTTCTGATGAGCATCCTCATTCAAATTATATTTTCTTTCAGACAAAATCAATTAGATAATAATAACAAAATGCGATTAGATAATAATAACGCGTTCAATGCATAGAAAATGAGCATTTATGTTTTCTAATGAGCATCCTCATTCAAATTATATTTTCTTTCATATTGAAAATTGTTGCTAAAATTAATTTAAATATGAGTAATATATATTTTATATAAACAGCTGACGTATGCCCTCTGACGGAAAAACTCTATGGAGAATATAGACAAGAAATGGAGAAACTGAAAGTAGGAAAATAGTAATCTTCTGTTGGTATTAAAGTTGGTATTACTGTTATTATTGTTCAGTTTTGTTGGTATTTAGCTTGAATTTATAACCTAACTTTCTATGTTTTCGAACTGTTTTAATTTTCAGTCTAAAAACGGTACAATGTATTGATGGGATTGTTAAACCACAGATATGTATTGAAGACAGTCTACCGAACTTTATGTAGTAACACTAGGAAGGACGTTATGAAATATTTGTGTGTGGCAGAGAAGAATGATGCTGCAAAGAATATTGCTGCTATATTATCCAGGGGAGCTTCTCACAGGGTAAATAGAATGTAGATCTTCTAAAAATACTTCGTGATGAGCCATTTAAGAGATAACAGAACCTGACTTTTAATATTTAGAAAGCTTAATTAGAGATTATTTTAGAGAGAGGGGTTTTCCCCCTACAACAAAATCTATGAGTTTGACTGCCAAGTCAGAGGACAACAATCGAACATGGTCATGACCTCTGTTTCAGGCCATTTGCTAAACTATGAGTTTGTAGGCACTTTTAAAGGATGGCGGTCATGCAATCCCATAGCTCTCTTTGATGCCCCACTGCATAAGGTGTGTCCAGAGGATTATGGAAAAATTAAGGTACAAACACTCGGGTTATTACCATACAAATAATTGGAACAAAATTTCTGTTTGTAGAAAACTTTAGAGAGGGAAATAAAATACTGTGGGGCGCTAATTATATGGACGGATTGTGATAGGGAAGGAGAAAATATTGGATTTGAAATTATCAAAGTGTGCACTGATGTCAAGCCCAATTTGACTGTTTTTAGGGCCAAGTTTTCTGAGATCACTGCCCAATCAATCCATAGGGCTTTGAATAATCTGGAGCAGCCGAATAAAAATGTGAGTGATGCTGTTGATGTCAGGCAGGAACTTGACTTGAGAACAGGTAATAAATATTTATTGATTGATTATGTTGAACATTCATTTGTTCATGATTACAGATAGATTAGAAATTGAAACAAGCAGAATTTGTTTCAATTTCTAATTGAGTTTGCAGTATATCACTGACTTGCTCACTCACCCACTCACTCACAATGATTTACTGACCCATCATTGACTCATTACTGACTGACTGATTCATTTACTCATCAATGATTTACTGGATTCATTGATCCATCACTGCCTTACACAATTATACACACTTATTCAATCACACACACACTAAATCACTCAGTCACACATAATCACTCTTCCACTCACTCACACATAATCACTGATCCACTCACTCACACATAATCACTCATCCACTCACTCACACTGAGTCATTGAACTGGCATTGATTCACTGGCTCACATACTCATCACTCACACCAACTTGCTGATCCATCACACATACTGACATACTGATTCACTGATCAACACTGAATCATTTACACAGATTCATCAATGACTTATAACTCATGACCACTGATTCATCACTAACTAATCATTGACTCTTCACTAACTCATTGTTGACTCTTAACTGACTCACTGACCCATCACTGATTTACTGACTCGTCACTGATTTACTGACTCGTCACTGAGCATTTGGCAGCAAATCCTATTATGAATTCTCACTCTTTAGATGTAATCATACAGTCTTCTTTAAAATAAAATTAAAATTCACACAGAATCATCAATGACTTATAACTCATGAACACTGACTCATCACTAACTAATCATTGACTCTTCTTTAATTCATCATTGACTCTTAACTGACTCACTGGCCCATCACTGATTTACTGACTCACTGGCCCATCACTGATTTACTGACTCATCACTGAGCATTTGGCAGCAAATCCTATTATGAATTCTCACTCTTTAGATATAATCATACAGTCTTCTTTAAAATAAAATTAAAATTCACACAGAATCATCAATGACTTATAACTCATGAACACTGACTCATCACTAACTAATCATTGACTCTTCACTAATTCATCATTGACTCTTAACTGACTCACTGGCCCATCTCTGATTTACTGACTCATCACTGAGCATTTGGCAGCAAATCCTATTATGAATTCTCACTCTAGATGTAATCATACAGTCTTCTTTAAAATAAAATTAAAATTCACACAGACTCATCAATGACTTATAACTCATGAACACTGACTCATCACTAACTAATTATTGACTCTTCACTAATTCATCATTGACTCTTAACTGACTCACTGGCCCATCACTGATTTACTGACTCATCACTGAGCATTTGGCAGCAAATCCTATTATGAATTCTCACTCTAGATATAATCATACAGTCTTCTTTAAAATAAAATTAAAATTCACACAGAATCATCAATGACTTATAACTCATGAACACTGACTCATCACTGACTAATCATTGACTCTTCACTAATTCATCATTGACTCTTAACTGACTCACTGGCCCATCACTGATTTACTGACTTGTCACTGAGCATTTGGCAGCAAATCCTATTATGAATTCTCACTCTTTAGATATAATCATACAGTCTTGTTTAAAATAAAATTAAAATTCACACAGACTCATCAATGACTTATAACTCATGAACACTGACTCATCACTAACTAATCATTGACTCTTCACTAATTCGTCATTGACTGTTAACTGACCCACTGGCCCATCACTGATTTACTGACTCATCACTGAGCATTTGGCAGCAAATCCTATTATGAATTCTCACTCTTTAGATATAATCATACAGTCTTGTTTAAAATAAAATTAAAATTCACACAGACTCATCAATGACTTATAACTCATGAACACTGACTCATCACTAACTAATTATTGACTCTTCACTAATTCATCATTGACTCTTAACTGACTCACTGGCCCATCACTGATTTACTGACTCGTCACTGAGCATTTGGCAGCAAATCCTATTATGAATTCTCACTCTTTAGATGTAACCATACAGTCTTCTTTAAAATAAAATTAAAATTCACACAGACTCATGAATGACTTATAACTCATGAACACTGACTCATCACTAACTAATTATTGACTCTTCACTAATTCATCATTGACTCTTAACTGACTCACTGGCCCATCACTGATTTACTGACTCGTCACTGAGCATTTGGCAGCAAATCCTATTATGAATTCTCACTCTTTAGATATAATCATACAGTCTTGTTTAAAATAAAATTAAAATTCACACAGACTCATCAATGACTTATAACTCATGAACACTGACTCATCACTAACTAATTATTGACTCTTCACTAATTCATCATTGACTCTTAACTGACTCACTGGCCCATCACTGATTTACTGACTTGTCACTGAGCATTTGGCAGCAAATCCTATTATGAATTCTCACTCTTTAGATATAATCATACAGTCTTGTTTAAAATAAAATTAAAATTCACACAGACTCATCAATGACTTATAACTCATGAACACTGACTCATCACTAACTAATCATTGACTCTTCACTAATTCGTCATTGACTGTTAACTGACCCACTGGCCCATCACTGATTTACTGACTCGTCGCTGAGCATTTGGCAGCAAATCCTATTATGAATTCTCACTCTTTAGATGTAACCATACAGTCTTCTTTAAAATAAAATTAAAATTGACACAGACTCATGAATGACTTATAACTCATGAACACTGACTCATCACTAACTAATTATTGACTCTTCACTAATTCATCATTGACTCTTAACTGACTCACTGGCCCATCACTGATTTACTGACTCGTCACTGAGCATTTGGCAGCAAATCCTATTATGAATTCTCACTCTTTAGATGTAACCATACAGTCTTCTTTAAAATAAAATTAAAATTGACACAGACTCATGAATGACTTATAACTCATGAACACTGACTCATCACTAACTAATTATTGACTCTTCACTAATTCATCATTGACTCTTAACTGACTCACTGGCCCATCACTGATTTACTGACTCGTCACTGAGCATTTGGCAGCAAATCCTATTATGAATTCTCACTCTTTAGATGTAACCATACAGTCTTCTTTAAAATAAAATTAAAATTGACACAGACTCATGAATGACTTATAACTCATGAACACTGACTCATCACTAACTAATTATTGACTCTTCACTAATTCATCATTGACTCTTAACTGACTCACTGGCCCATCACTGATTTACTGACTCGTCACTGAGCATTTGGCAGCAAATCCTATTATGAATTCTCACTCTTTAGATGTAACCATACAGTCTTCTTTAAAATAAAATTAAAATTGACACAGACTCATGAATGACTTATAACTCATGAACACTGACTCATCACTAACTAATTATTGACTCTTCACTAATTCATCATTGACTCTTAACTGACTCACTGGCCCATCACTGATTTACTGACTCGTCACTGAGCATTTGGCAGCAAATCCTATTATGAATTCTCACTCTTTAGATGTAACCATACAGTCTTCTTTAAAATAAAATTAAAATTCACACAGACTCATGAATGACTTATAACTCATGAACACTGACTCATCACTAACTAATTATTGACTCTTCACTAATTCATCATTGACTCTTAACTGACTCACTGGCCCATCACTGATTTACTGACTCGTCACTGAGCATTTGGCAGCAAATCCTATTATGAATTCTCACTCTTTAGATGTAACCATACAGTCTTCTTTAAAATAAAATTAAAATTCACACAGACTCATGAATGACTTATAACTCATGAACACTGACTCATCACTAACTAATTATTGACTCTTCACTAATTCATCATTGACTCTTAACTGACTCACTGGCCCATCACTGATTTACTGACTCGTCACTGAGCATTTGGCAGCAAATCCTATTATGAATTCTCACTCTTTAGATATAATCATACAGTCTTGTTTAAAATAAAATTAAAATTCACACAGACTCATCAATGACTTATAACTCATGAACACTGACTCATCACTAACTAATTATTGACTCTTCACTAATTCATCATTGACTCTTAACTGACTCACTGGCCCATCACTGATTTACTGACTCGTCACTGAGCATTTGGCAGCAAATCCTATTATGAATTCTCACTCTTTAGATATAATCATACAGTCTTGTTTAAAATAAAATTAAAATTCACACAGACTCATGAATGACTTATAACTCATGAACACTGACTCATCACTAACTAATTATTGACTCTTCACTAATTCATCATTGACTCTTAACTGACTCACTGGCCCATCACTGATTTACTGACTCGTCACTGAGCATTTGGCAGCAAATCCTATTATGAATTCTCACTCTTTAGATATAATCATACAGTCTTGTTTAAAATAAAATTAAAATTCACACAGACTCATCAATGACTTATAACTCATGAACACTGACTCATCACTAACTAATTATTGACTCTTCACTAATTCATCATTGACTCTTAACTGACTCACTGGCCCATCACTGATTTACTGACTCGTCACTGAGCATTTGGCAGCAAATCCTATTATGAATTCTCACTCTTTAGATGTAACCATACAGTCTTCTTTAAAATAAAATTAAAATTCACACAGACTCATGAATGACTTATAACTCATGAACACTGACTCATCACTAACTAATTATTGACTCTTCACTAATTCATCATTGACTCTTAACTGACTCACTGGCCCATCACTGATTTACTGACTCGTCACTGAGCATTTGGCAGCAAATCCTATTATGAATTCTCACTCTTTAGATATAATCATACAGTCTTGTTTAAAATAAAATTAAAATTCACACAGACTCATCAATGACTTATAACTCATGAACACTGACTCATCACTAACTAATCATTGACTCTTCACTAATTCGTCATTGACTGTTAACTGACCCACTGGCCCATCACTGATTTACTGACTCGTCGCTGAGCATTTGGCAGCAAATCCTATTATGAATTCTCACTCTTTAGATGTAACCATACAGTCTTCTTTAAAATAAAATTAAAATTGACACAGACTCATGAATGACTTATAACTCATGAACACTGACTCATCACTAACTAATTATTGACTCTTCACTAATTCATCATTGACTCTTAACTGACTCACTGGCCCATCACTGATTTACTGACTCGTCACTGAGCATTTGGCAGCAAATCCTATTATGAATTCTCACTCTTTAGATATAATCATACAGTCTTGTTTAAAATAAAATTAAAATTCACACAGACTCATCAATGACTTATAACTCATGAACACTGACTCATCACTAACTAATTATTGACTCTTCACTAATTCATCATTGACTCTTAACTGACTCACTGGCCCATCACTGATTTACTGACTCGTCACTGAGCATTTGGCAGCAAATCCTATTATGAATTCTCACTCTTTAGATGTAACCATACAGTCTTCTTTAAAATAAAATTAAAATTCACACAGACTCATGAATGACTTATAACTCATGAACACTGACTCATCACTAACTAATTATTGACTCTTCACTAATTCATCATTGACTCTTAACTGACTCACTGGCCCATCACTGATTTACTGACTCGTCACTGAGCATTTGGCAGCAAATCCTATTATGAATTCTCACTCTTTAGATATAATCATACAGTCTTGTTTAAAATAAAATTAAAATTCACACAGACTCATCAATGACTTATAACTCATGAACACTGACTCATCACTAACTAATCATTGACTCTTCACTAATTCGTCATTGACTGTTAACTGACCCACTGGCCCATCACTGATTTACTGACTCGTCGCTGAGCATTTGGCAGCAAATCCTATTATGAATTCTCACTCTTTAGATGTAACCATACAGTCTTCTTTAAAATAAAATTAAAATTGACACAGACTCATGAATGACTTATAACTCATGAACACTGACTCATCACTAACTAATTATTGACTCTTCACTAATTCATCATTGACTCTTAACTGACTCACTGGCCCATCACTGATTTACTGACTCGTCACTGAGCATTTGGCAGCAAATCCTATTATGAATTCTCACTCTTTAGATGTAACCATACAGTCTTCTTTAAAATAAAATTAAAATTGACACAGACTCATGAATGACTTATAACTCATGAACACTGACTCATCACTAACTAATTATTGACTCTTCACTAATTCATCATTGACTCTTAACTGACTCACTGGCCCATCACTGATTTACTGACTCGTCACTGAGCATTTGGCAGCAAATCCTATTATGAATTCTCACTCTTTAGATGTAACCATACAGTCTTCTTTAAAATAAAATTAAAATTGACACAGACTCATGAATGACTTATAACTCATGAACACTGACTCATCACTAACTAATTATTGACTCTTCACTAATTCATCATTGACTCTTAACTGACTCACTGGCCCATCACTGATTTACTGACTCGTCACTGAGCATTTGGCAGCAAATCCTATTATGAATTCTCACTCTTTAGATGTAACCATACAGTCTTCTTTAAAATAAAATTAAAATTGACACAGACTCATGAATGACTTATAACTCATGAACACTGACTCATCACTAACTAATTATTGACTCTTCACTAATTCATCATTGACTCTTAACTGACTCACTGGCCCATCACTGATTTACTGACTCGTCACTGAGCATTTGGCAGCAAATCCTATTATGAATTCTCACTCTTTAGATGTAACCATACAGTCTTCTTTAAAATAAAATTAAAATTCACACAGACTCATGAATGACTTATAACTCATGAACACTGACTCATCACTAACTAATTATTGACTCTTCACTAATTCATCATTGACTCTTAACTGACTCACTGGCCCATCACTGATTTACTGACTCGTCACTGAGCATTTGGCAGCAAATCCTATTATGAATTCTCACTCTTTAGATGTAACCATACAGTCTTCTTTAAAATAAAATTAAAATTCACACAGACTCATGAATGACTTATAACTCATGAACACTGACTCATCACTAACTAATTATTGACTCTTCACTAATTCATCATTGACTCTTAACTGACTCACTGGCCCATCACTGATTTACTGACTCGTCACTGAGCATTTGGCAGCAAATCCTATTATGAATTCTCACTCTTTAGATATAATCATACAGTCTTGTTTAAAATAAAATTAAAATTCACACAGACTCATCAATGACTTATAACTCATGAACACTGACTCATCACTAACTAATTATTGACTCTTCACTAATTCATCATTGACTCTTAACTGACTCACTGGCCCATCACTGATTTACTGACTCGTCACTGAGCATTTGGCAGCAAATCCTATTATGAATTCTCACTCTTTAGATATAATCATACAGTCTTGTTTAAAATAAAATTAAAATTCACACAGACTCATGAATGACTTATAACTCATGAACACTGACTCATCACTAACTAATTATTGACTCTTCACTAATTCATCATTGACTCTTAACTGACTCACTGGCCCATCACTGATTTACTGACTCGTCACTGAGCATTTGGCAGCAAATCCTATTATGAATTCTCAGTCTTTAGATGTAATCATACAGTCTTCTTTAAAATAAAATTAAAATTCACACAGAATCATCAATGACTTATAACTCATGAACACTGACTCATCACTAACTAATCATTGACTCTTCACTAATTCGTCATTGACTGTTAACTGACCCACTGGCCCATCACTGATTTACTGACTCGTCGCTGAGCATTTGGCAGCAAATCCTATTATGAATTCTCACTCTTTAGATGTAACCATACAGTCTTCTTTAAAATAAAATTAAAATTCACACAGACTCATGAATGACTTATAACTCATGAACACTGACTCATCACTAACTAATTATTGACTCTTCACTAATTCATCATTGACTCTTAACTGACTCACTGGCCCATCACTGATTTACTGACTCGTCACTGAGCATTTGGCAGCAAATCCTATTATGAATTCTCACTCTTTAGATATAATCATACAGTCTTCTTTAACATTTTAAATTAAATTAAAATTAGTATCTGTATTGAAATATTTGTTATTTTTAGGTGCTGCATTTACCCGTTTGCAAACCTTACGTCTACAGAAGGTTTTCCCTGGCTCTTTAGCCGATAAACTGATCAGTTACGGCTCGTGCCAGTTCCCGACCCTGGGGTTCGTCGTTGAACGATACCAGGCAATCGAAAATTTTGTGCCTGAACGGTTTTGGAAAATTAAAAGTATGTTACCAACAGTATATTAGTGAGACAGGCAATATTAAGAGATATGTTTCAGTGTCACATACAGTGAAGGACCTCACGACGGATTTCGCGTGGAAACGGGAGAGGCTGTTCGAGGAAAACGCCGTTCAGGCTATTGTTGATATTTGCAAGGAGAATCCCGTTGCCACTGTTGAAAGTGTTGAAAGCAAGCCTAAGAATAAATGGAGGCCGTTGCCGCTTGATACTGTGGTATGTTAATATTAAACATGATTATAGAACACAAAAATACAAATATATAGTGCCCATAATTTTAAAGGCACCATCTAAAATATTGCCAGTATTACTTATCCTGTAAGGTATAGTAATGATGGAATGAAGAGAATACTGATGTTTATCCGGATAATTGTTTACTTGATAGGTATAAAAGGATGATTGAAGTAAATACTGACAGTACTAGGACTGACAATATTATTGATCATGTACAATAATACTGTCAGTCCATAAAGTAGATACAATCAGTCATAGAAGTTTTCAATGATTTTAAAAGTCATTAGTTATGTGGTGGAAATGGAGGTCTAAAAATGAAAATTTGTGTAAGTCGAATTGAATCGAACTGAATCAAACTGAATCGATTAGAATCAAACTGAATCAAATTGTTATAGAAATATCTTCAATTTTGATATTAATTAAATAATTAGGAAAATCGTGTGTATTTATTATTTATTTTGTACTTTTTTGGTAGGAAATGGAGAAAACAATATCGAGAAAATTGCGGATCAACGCGAAAGAAGTGATGAAAATTGCTGAAAAACTCTACACTCAAGGGTTTATCAGTTATCCCAGAACTGAAACAAATATTTTTGCAAAGGAGCTTAATTTACGACCTTTGGTTGAGCAGCAGAGGGAGGACAACAGGTGGGGCGAGTTTGCTAATAGGGTGATCGACTGGGGAGGGCCCAATCCTAGACAAGGAAAGAAGTCTGATCAGGTAGAGCTATTATACTAAAAAAGTTTTAATATTGTCCTCATGCCCATGCAGTAATTATCATAACTCCCTCCCTAATTTCTTCTCATCGTTAAAAAAACTTTCATTATTTTGTATATATATAGAGGGTGTTCTATAACTGGCGTGCAAAGATTAAAAAGGCAATACAACTAGAAATAATAAAAAAAAAGTCAAAAGGTTCATAATTGAAACAAAATATTTTTGAGAGAAAAAATGTATAGTATAAAGGATTATTAGGTCCTTTATACTATACTTTTTTTCTCTCAAAAAATATTTTGTTTCAATTATGAACCTTTTGACCATAGTAACTTAACTATGGAAATTCCACGGGTACCTGCACTTCATCAGTACATTCTGACCCAAAAATAAATATGTATACTAACAATTGTCGCAAACAAATACATAGTATTTTGTAGAGTATTTTTGTATAAGTATACTGATATTGTATAAAATTTTAGGCCCATCCCCCCATTCACCCAATTAAATATACAAACAGCCTGCAAGGCAACGAGCAGCGCGTATACGAGTTTATTGTTCGGCACTTCCTGGCGTGCGTAAGCAAAGACGCGGTGGGGCACGAAACAACCGTTGTAGCTGACATACAAGGCGAAAAGTTCACCGCGAAAGGGTTGCTTATTTTAGAGCGCAACTACTTAGACGTATACATCTATGAAAAATGGAATGCGAAAGAAATCAATCAGTACAGCAACGGGGACACGTTCACCCCCACAGAGCTTGATATGGCAGGTTTCGAGTATGTTCTGTTTGCTATAAATATATTAATATTTAAGCTTTGTAGATAGAGGGTAGCACCTCGCCCCCCAAATTGCTAACCGAAGCCGATTTGATTGCGCTGATGGAGAAACATGGGATTGGCACAGATGCAACACATGCGGAGCATATTGAAACGATCAAATCGAGGGAGTATGTTGGGATGCATGAGAATATGTATTTCGTGCCTGCTACACTTGGAATGGGGCTGGTTGAGGGGTAAGGTTTTATAAATGCATTCAGACAATATATTCCATAATAGTTATTTGAATATCAAGACCAAAAAGTGAACCTTTTTCAATCCAGTCTGGTGTCTAAGCTAGAACTTAGCGTACACTACAGACTTTTGATTGGCCGACAGGCCAACTATCGACTATCTGTGTGTTTTCAATATGTAACTATGGTATTATCGCAGTGCAATAGTAGCTTAATATTTTTATCATCATTATAATGGCACCTTACACGGTCAATAATACTGTCAATACTAATACTGTCAATATTTGCTTCAATCCTCATTTTATATTTATCAAGTAATCAATTATCCAGATAAACATCAGTATTCTCTTCATTACACCATTAATATACCTTACACGATGAGTAATACCGGCAATATTTTAGAATAATGAACATTTTAAACATATTATCGTATAGTAATACTGTCATTATTCTAAAATATTGACAGTAAGATTGATCATCTAAGGTGCCTTATTAGTGCACATCGACTCCTTTTGATTAAATAATCGAGTTGATCTGCAGATGTGTTGTGTATGCGACCTACATTAAACTTAATATATGTATATTCATCAACTAAACTATCAGTCGACTGAAAAGCCTAAGTCATCTGATTGTCCAGCAATATACAAACTATATTTTCTTGTAGACACAATAATATCGGATTAGAAATCTCGCTGGCGAAACCAACCCTGCGTGCAGACTTCGAAAACGACTTAAAACTGATTTGCGAAGGCCGAAAGGTAGCGGAAGTGGTTAGACGTGAGCAAGTACAGAAATATAAAGATGCGTTTAAAACCGTGGCGGAACGAATGGGGTTGATAGACACCAGTTTAGCAACCCGACTAAACGTGCGACCGGAGGATTACGCGGAGGAGGCAGTAGTGGCAAACGACTACCAGCCACCCCTAAAATGCCCCAAATGCGGCTCCGATATGATCCTGCGAGACCGTAAGAACGGACAGGGTAAATTCATAAGTTGCTCGGCTTACCCCAACTGCAAGAATGCCATCTGGCTGCCGGCTAGTTTGATGAGTGTGGAGGTTACCAATGAGAGTTGTCTTATTGTATGATGTTTAGACAAATAGAGTTGATGGCATGTTTAATGAGTGTGATTTCAGTGTGGGCCCAGTGTTAAAAAATTGAAGATACAATTTCGGCAAAATCCTTTTATCGGTGAACCTAATCCGAATGTACTGTGTATTGGTGGATGCGATGCGGCTGTACTATCTGCGTTGGATATACCAATGGGGTCTGTCAAAAAATGTAAGTTTTGTATATATTCTAATAGTAATTTGAAATTAATAATCCAAAACTAATATCCATGGATGGTAAACTAGTATGAATAGAAGTTATTAGATGGCACTAGGATCGAATTTTGTAATAATTATTTGAAACCTAGTGGTGTTAATGAACAAAGATGAAAGTTTGAATGGTTGATAGCCAACTACAACTGTTTCTGACATTGTGCTATTATAAAGGCACCTTACACAGTCAATAATACTGTCAATCTTAAGGTCGTTTTAGACAAGACAATTTCTTGACTCAAAAGTTAGTCAATATGCGAAACAATCTACATTATCTCGTATCATACAGCAAATTATTTGAAATATTGAATTGGATGGTAGATCGAATGGAAAAATATAACGCGTTCTATTTGTCAAGGACAAATTGTATGGGAGGAGGATATATGAATTTATTACTTGAACAACTTTTGAACTAAGAAATTGTCTGGTCTAAAACGACCTTTAGTACTGTCAGTATTTGCTTCAATCCTTTTATATTTATCAAGTAATCAATTATCTGGATATACATCAGTATTCTCTTGATTTCATCATTACTATACCTTACTATACTTCGATCAGTAATACTGTCAATATTTTAGAATAATAAATATTCTAAACATATTATTGCACAGTAATACTGTCATTATTCTAAAATATTGACAGTATTATTGATCATGTAGGGTGCCTAATAAAGGCACCTTACACGGTCAATAATACTGTCAATATTTGCTTTAATCCTCCTTTTATATTTGTCAAGTAATCAATTATCCAGATAAACATCAGTATTCTCATGATTCCATTATTATTATACCTTACACGAAAATTCTCTTCATTACATCATTAATATACCTTACACGATGAGTAATACTGGCAATATTTTAGAATAATAAATATTTTAATCATATTCTCATACAGTAATGCTGTCATTATTCTAAAATATTGAAAGTAATATTCTATGTGTAAGGTACCTTTATTAGGCATTTATTTATTTATTGCTGTCAATATTTTAGAATAATGACAGTATTACTGTACGATAATATGTTTAAAATGTTCATTATTCTAAAATATTGCCAGTATTACTCATCATGTAAGGTATATTAATGATGTAATGAAGAGAATACTGATCTTTATCTGGATTATTGATTACTTGATAAATATAAAAGGAGAATTGAAACAAATATTGACAGTACTAGGATTGAAAGTATTATTGACCATGTAAGGTGCCTTATGAATATGCTATTTGTTTATATTTGATATTGTTTTTAGTACCACAACAGCAACAAGTCAACAACCCCACAAACAATGTAAATCAACCACCTCCTGCAATGCCCGCCCCTAGGAGTAATAATAACATCAGACCAACAGATGCAACACATACAATTAATCAAACCTCTATAAGCAATTGGGTGAATAGCAGTACGTTGAATAGTTCTGCTAATACCAGTGGCTACAATACAACAAACAGGCCCAATAATACAAGGAACCTAGGAAATCAATCGGGTGTGAATCTGTTGCCAGGGCCATCAGGAAATAATTCTTTCAATAATAGTAATAATAGAAATAGTGCTGGAATTCGATCTAATAATAGTTTTGGGAATGGTACTTCCGAGGAGGAAATTGTCTGTCATTGTGATAAATCAGCAGTGCTTCTAACTGTTAGAAAAGAGGGGCCAAATCAAGGTATGCTTTCAGCTGTCATTTCTACTAAACAAAATAAAAATTTATTCTATAAGGCACCATACACGATCAATAATACTGTCAATATTTTAGAATAATGACAGTATTACTGTACAATAACATGTTTAAAGGGCACCTTACACGATCAATATTACTGTCAATATTTTAGAATAATGACAGTATTATAGTATGATAATATGTTTCAAATGTTCATTATTCTAAAATATTGCCAGTATTACTCATCGTGTAAGGTATAATAATGATGTAATGAGGAGAATACTGATCTTTATCCAGATAATTCATTACTTGATAAATATAAAAGGAGGATTGAAGCGAATATTGACAGTACTAGGATTGACAGTATTATTGACCATGTAAGGTGCCTTTAAAATGTTCAATATTTTAGAATAATATATTACTTATCATGTAAGGTATAGTAATGGTGGAATGAAAAGACTACTGATGTTTATCGTGATAATAGATTACTTAAGCAAATACTGACAGTATTATTGACTGTGTAAGGTGCCTTTATATATATATATATATATATATATATATATATATATATATAGAATTTTAAAAGTGTAAAAAGACAAATTAAACTAAAACAGACAGATGTATGTGGTGTTTATTTTAGGAAGAAAATTCTATAAGTGCTCCGAAAGCAAATGCGACTTTTTCTTGTGGGAGCCCGACGAGGGTGGTGCCACGAATAATGGTAGACCAGGCCAAAATCAGACGGAAGAACTAAAATGTGATTGCTACTTGCCGGCGGTGCAGCGCACTGTCAACAAGGATGGTCCTAATAAAGGACGACAGTTTTACTCCTGCCCGAAACCGATGGGGCAAAGTTGCAAGTTTTTCAAGTGGGCTGATGAGGTTAATATTTTGGATTACGATTGTTGATGCTATTGATGATTAATGTTTGTGATTTTAAGGTTGATAATGGTGGTGGCGGCGGAGGTGGCGATGACTGGGGAGGGGGAGGAGGTGGAGGCGGTTCTTATAGAGGAGGTCGAGGTGGTACCAGTTGGAAAGGTAAAACCAGAGGGGGGCGTGGTGGGAAGACGAATAACCGGACGGCGCCCTATAATAATAAAACTAAAGCCAAGAGAAAATGTGGGAGTTGTGGACAAGAAGGTTAGAAAATAATAATAATAAACTCTTTATTTCTAGTACAATGTAATTCATGCTTTATATGGGAAATTACACTTTCTTGTGTAGAATCCGCTTAGGTTTCTAATTCGAACTAACACACATACCTAACATAATAAATAAATACATCAAGTTAATAGTTATTTGAAAATAGAAATGGGTTGTCATGAGTATTAGATACCTTTGGTATGAATCAATCTTATAGATTGAGATCTATTCCCATCTCGATTTAAACTTGCCTTTGTTTATCATTCAGAAGCTGTTCTGGACTGGTATTAGATGGCTTAAAACAGCCTGAAACAGTTCCAGAATGATAAACAAAAGCTGCTTAAATGTATAAGAACAAGACAAAGAAATAATTGATTTTGATTTTTTTTAGGACATACAAGGAATAAGTGCCCTAATGCTTAAATATCTCATCTGTAAGTACTAACCTGCAAGATATCGTAATGTTTGTGTTATATGTTTATATTATTGATATAAAACTTATATATATATTTTTTTTATTTATGTCGCTTTTTTTGATCATGTAATTTATCCATCTCCCTCTGCTGTATGTGGCTCTCTGCAGTCGTCTGTGTTAGCTATAAATGAAAAATATATAAAATGTCATGATATTGTGGCATTACAATATTATTAGATGAACAATTATACCCCCATTTTTTGTGGATTCGAATTCTATGACCAAAAATACAATGTCTGAAACATTTTTTCAATTCATGATAGAATAAAAAAAACAAGACACATCAATTAAACAGATTAATAAGTGTATTGAAGTCGAAGGCCATAAATTTGAGCACTTACTTTAAATAAAGTAGAAAAAAAAGTGCCATCGACACTTTTTGTTCTACTTTATTTAAAATAAGTGCTCAAAATTATGGCCTTTGACTTCAATACACTTATTAATGCCATGGACACTTTTTCTTCTACTTTATTTAAAGTAAGTGCTCAAAATTATGGCCTTCGACTTCAATACACTTATTAATCTGAAGTTCAAATGACTGTCCACAATTGAGAAGTGTCCTGTTTTCTTTATTTTCTATGGTCACTGGATAGGTAGAGGTGGTTTATCTAATCAGCTGATCCAACAATAACAAAGAGCAGCTGTTTACCCACTAGGAAACAAAACTACCTTGTTTCTATAAGGCACCTTACACGATCAATATTACTGTCAATATATTAGAATAATGACAGTATTACTGTATGATAATATGTTTAAAATGTTCATTATTCTAAAATATTGGCAGTATTACTCATTGTGTAAGGTATAATAATGATGTAATGAGGACAATACTGATCTTTATCCGGATAATTGATTACTTGATAAATATAAAAGGAGGATTGAAGCAAATATTGACAGTACTAGGATTGACAGTATTATTGACCATGTAAGGTGCCTTTATATCAAATTTCAACCAAATTTACCATAAATTATTTAGAAAATGTAGCCTAATAGTAAATATGGTGCTGTATAATATGCAGCTATGCAACCAATTTTATGTATTTTAGGTGTTCTTCACCGGAATAATTTTCCAATGGAGTGCTAAGTGAAAGATAGTAACTCAAACCCCAACTTTTGATCACATGAGTTCCTATCACGCATGCGCGAGTGTTGCAAATTTTGGACAGCTTACCATATTTAGCATTAGTTCGTATTTCAAACGCAGCATGTTGTTTTCCTCCTGCAAGTCCGCGATTCTATTCTTCAATTTGCGCGTATGCTTGTATCGGTGTCCACTTTCTCCATTAGCTAAAAGAAAAAGTGGCTTAATAGTATTTGATATTTATTATATAGCTTGTCTCCATTTATTGTTTGCCACTATTATTTATAGAATGTTGGTGAATACGGGCAATAAGCTTTCAAACGACTTGAACTATGCATTACATTATTTTTCACATATATTTCTTTTATTAGTTTTAAATTTATAAATGACATTAATTTAATCATAGAAAATAATGGATGATAGTGTAGTGCATAGTTCAAGTCGTTTGAAATAGTGGACGGGCATAGTTTGGTTGGTGGGGGCCACCCTACCACCCTACCTTTGTTCGCATAGTTTTTCCATGGGATAACACTCTTCATGGAATAGTTTAAACAAAATAAAACATCTATATCCAATGATAAAACTATGCGAGCGAAGGTGGGGTGGGCGGGTGGTCCCTACCAACCAAACAATACCCGTCCACTATTTCAAATGACTTGAACTCTGCATTACACTGTTATCCATTACTTTCTATGATTCAATTATTTTCATTTATTCATTTACGCCTAATACATAAGCAAAAGTGAAAAACAATGTATTGCATAGTTCAAGTCGTTAACTAGACTATGTCTGTCTACTATTTCAAACGACTTGAACTATGCATTACATTATTTTTCACATATATTTTTTTTTATTAGTTTTAAATTTATAAATGATATTAATTTAATCATAGAAATTAATGGATAATAGTGTAGTGCATAGTTCAAGTCGTTTGAAATAGTGGTCGGGCATGGTTTGGTTTTGTTTTTATATATATATATATATATATATATATATATATATCTCTATCTCTATCTCTTTCTTTGGCATTATTGTTACTTTTCAAACCAAATAATGTTTGTTTACATCAATTTAATCTAGATTACAGTCAAGGGTATGTCTTTCTGTAGCTCACTTAAGTTTTGAAAATGTCCAAGGTATCATCATTTTAAATACTGCACTGAAGGTCTTCACATCACTGTTGGTAGGAACTCTAAGCAAGGATATACCATTGTGGGAAGAACAGCATTCAGAATCTGTAGGTCCTCAATTGATTCAAACTTTATAATCAAAGTATAAATATTGCATTGATTGTGGACTTATATTTTCTGAATCCTTTCTGGGGTTGTTCTGGGCTGTCCTGAGCCAGCTAAGACCAGCTCCCAAACGATAAACGAAAGTGGCTATAGATATGATTGTTAAATTTATAAGTATCTGTTAACAGAGGAGGCAAACGATTTTAACAAACCTATCTATAGCATATAGAAGTATGGTCCAAGCACAAGTATCATCAAAGTTAAGAATCAAACTAATATGGGTAAGAAGAATGAATAGCCCCTCTTGAATTATATTTGTATGTTCCGCCACTGCTCAATCACCTTACCTGGCGTCCACTCTCCATTATTAAAAACACTCTCCTGCTGGCCCAACGTCAACGACACATTACGATTCTCGGTAAACAGCTCCTCAATGGACTCGTTCACACTAGTAATATTCTTGCGCGACGGCGTCTTTTTCGGCGAAAACTTGCTGCCGAAGATCGGCATCTTGGATTCAAAATCGCTCGATACAAACAGTCCAGAGCAACCAACCCAACCCCGCACGGCTGCCAGCTGTTTATGTTGAAAAGTCACTGCCGGCTGAGAGTTGCCAGATGAAATCGGCACGTTTCCTGCGAATTGGGGATTATAGTGCGAAATAAAAGTGGTTGTGGGGGATTAGCAAGATGGGTATTCTAGAGAAAATCTCGGAGATTGAGAAGGAAATCGGGCGGACGCAGAAAAATAAAGGTGACATAACCTAGAAAGTGGGAGATGTATTTTTGTTATTATAACTTGCGATTGTTTTGTAGCTACTGAGTACCATTTGGGGTTGCTTAAGGCTAAACTAGCGAAGTACCGTTCGCAACTGTTGGAGCCCTCGAAGAAGTCTGAAAAGGGCGAAGGGTTTGATGTGTTGAAAAGTGGTGATGCTAGGGTTGCACTTATCGGGTTTCCATCAGTTGGAAAGGTAAATTACTGCAACAATATAATAATAACTTTTATTAATAATGTGTATATATATAAACATTAATAATTTATTTATTTAATCATATGCTTTGTACCAGTAGGACCTTAATAATAATATCCCCCATATTCACTGACACTAAGGCACCTTACATGGTCAATAATACTGTCAATCATAGTACTGTCAATATTTACTTCAATCCTCCTTTTATATTTATCAAGTAATTAATTATTCAGATATACATCATTATTCTCTTCATTTCATCATTATAAAAGGCACCTTACATGGTCAGTAATACTGTCAATCCTTGTACTGTCAGTATTTGCTTGAATCCTCCTTCAATATTTATCAAGTAATGAATTATTCAGATAAACATCAGTATTCTCTTCATTCCATCATTACTATACCTTACACAATCAGTAATTCTATCAATATTTTAGATTAATGAAAATTTTAAATATGTTTTTGTACAATAATACTGTCATTATTCTAAAATATTGACAGTATTATTAATCCTTATAAAGGCACCTTACACAATCAATATTACTGTCGATATTTTAGAATAATGACAGTATTACTGTATGAAAATATGTTTAAAATGTTCATTATTATAAAATGTTGCCAGTATTACTCATAGTTTAAGATATAGTAATGATGTAATGAAGAGAATACTGATGTTTATCCAGAAAATTGATTACTTGATAAATATAGAAGGAGGATTGAAGCAAATATTGACAGTACTAGGATTGACAGTATTATTGACCATGTAAGGTGCCTTTATAGCTATTGAACCCATAAGTATTGATTGTTATAGCAACAGTAAATACATTATCTAGGGAATGTAGTTACTTTAGGTTCTCTCTATTGCAAACATTGAATAATTAAACAAAAGGTATCATCCAAACTCCAATAGCAAACACTATTCATTGTGTTTGATATTTGTTTTGGCATATTCTGTCATAAAGATGTTGTCAATTTATCGATTCAATAGCTTATGGGACCTATAAGGTTTATGGGATGTTGGTAAATATATGTGCATAAGACTCTTATTTCCCTGAATTATAACAGCTGTTCTTCCAACTGGCATTTGTTTCTATAATACATATTCAATTATTACTATGCCGTACCAAAAACAATTAGTATCAAAATTCAATATAAATAAAAGGCATCTATATGTGAAAAATAATGTAATGCATAGTTCAAGTCGTTTGAAATAGTGTACGGGCATAGTTTGGTTGGTGGGGGACGCTCGCCCACCCCACCTTTGCTCGAATAGTTTTTCATTGGATATAGATGTTTTATATTGTTTAAACTATTCCAAGAAGAGTGTTATCCCATGGAAAAACTATGCGAATAAAGGTGAGGTGGGCGGGCGGCCCCCACCAACCAAACTATACCCGTCCACTATTTCAAACGACTTGAACTATGCATTACATTATTTTTCACAAATATTTTTTTAATTAGTTTTAAATTAATAAATGACATTAATTTAATCATAGAAAATAATGGATAATAGTGTAGTGCATAGTTCAAGTCGTTTGAAATAGTGTACGGGCATAGTTTGGTTGGTGGGGGCCGCCCGCCCACCCCACCTTTATTTGCATAGTTTTTCCATGGGATAACACTCTTCTTGGAATAGTTTAAACAATATAAAACATCTATATCCAATGAAAAACTATTCGAACAAAGGTGGGGTGGGCGGGCGGCCCCCACCAACCAAACTACCCGTCCACTATTTCAAACGACTTGAACTATGCATTACATTATTTTTCACAAATATTTTTTTAATTAGTTTTAAATTAGTAAATGACATTAATTTAATCATAGAAAATAATGGATAATAGTGTAGTGCATAGTTCAAGTCGTTTGAAATAGTGTACGGGCATAGTTTGGTTGGTGGGGGCCGCCCGCCCACCCCACCTTTATTCGCATAGTTTTTCCATGGGATAACACTCTTTTTGGAATAGTTTAAACAATATAAAACACCGATACCCAATGAAAAAACTATGCGAGCAAAGGTGGGGTGGGCGGGCGGTCCCTACCAACCAAACTATACCCGTCCACTATTTCAAACGACTTGAACTATGCACTACACTATTATTCATTATTTTCTATGATTAAATTAATGTCATTTATTAATTTAAAACTAATTAAAAAAATATATGTGAAAAATAATGTAATGCATAGTTCAAGTCGTTTGAAATAGTGGACGGGTATAGTTTGGTTGGTGGGGGACGCCCGCCCACCCCACCTTTATTCGCATAGTTTTTCCATGGGATAACACTCTTTTTGGAATAGTTTAAACAATATAAAACACCGATACCCAATGAAAAAACTATGCGAGCAAAGGTGGGGTGGGCGGGCGGCCCCTACCAACCAAACTATACCCGTCCACTATTTCAAACGACTTGAACTATGCACTACACTATTATTCATTATTTTCTATGATTAAATTAATGTCATTTATTAATTTAAAACTAATTAAAAAAATATATATGAAAAATAATGTAATGCATAGTTCAAGTCATTTGAAATAGTGGATGAGCATAGTTTGGTAACATCAGTATTCTCTCGATTCCATCATTATACAATCAGTAATACTGTCATTATTCTAAAATATTGCCAGTATTACTGATCATGTAAGGTATACTAATGATGGAATTGAGAGAATACTGATGTTTATTCGGATTACTTGATAAATATAAAAGGAGAATTAAAGCAAATACTGACAGTACTAGGACTGACAGTATTATTGACCATGTAAGGTGCCTTTAAGATAAAACACATGCTGTTGTAGTGTAATGGTTAGCAACCATGCTTAACACTCTTGCTGTTAGTGACATGCCTTCAGCAATGTGCCGGCGACATGCTAGCATGCTTAAAGCCCTGCTTTTCTTGTAGAGTGACCACTTTTGGGGTCATTTACACATCACAAACATCATTCTAAGTATATATAATTATAAAATTCACTAATTTTCATCAAAATTCATTAGGTTTTGCATTATGTTGCAATGTTGATGAAAATTATTGAATTTTACAATTGTATATACTTAGAATGATGTTTGTGATGTGTAAATGACCCCATATTTTATTTATATACACATAAGCAAATATAAAATGGTTGTCCCATGATTCTCCCTTCAACTATATTATATTTTCTTTTATAGTCTACATTGCTTTCAACCCTCACTAAAACCGAGAGCGAAGCTGCTTCCTATGAATTCACAACTTTAACATGTATACCTGGTGTAATTGAATACAATGGGGCTAATATCCAGTTGTTGGATTTGCCTGGGATCATTGAAGGTGCCGCCCAGGGAAAAGGAAGAGGTAAACTATAAAGGATTGTCATAAGGTGGTTAAATTTATATAAGATTGCTTTAGGTAGGCAGGTTATTGCTGTTGCAAGAACTGCTGATCTGGTGGTGATGATGTTGGATGCTACCAAACAGGATGTGCAAAGGCAGTTGCTCGAGAGGGAGTTGGAGAGTGTTGGTATTAGGTTGAACAAACAGAAACCTAATATTTACTTCAAGGTAATGCAAATAATAACTTATTAGTGCTCAGTGCACTATAAAAGCTGTACTTTTTTTTAGATCAAGAAAGGTGGTGGTTTGTCCTTTAATTCAACTTGTCCTCTGACGAAGTGCGATGAAAAATTGGTGCAGTTGATTCTCCATGAATACAAAATCTTCAATGCCGAAGTGCTGTTTAGAGAAGATTGCACTGCGGACGAGTTAATTGATGTAATATGCGCCAATCGCGTGTATTTACCCTGCCTGTATGTTTATAACAAAATTGATCAAATTTCCATTGAGGAAGTGGACAGGATTGCGAAGCAAGCAAACAGTATTGTTGTTAGGTAGGACATTCGGGTTTAGCTGGATTTATGATGGGCTGGCTTCACTGGGTTCATTTACCAGTTGTGAATTATATGGCTTGTCACAGGCCCAATATTAGATTCAGTTATATCGGTTTAGAAAAGCTGTCTGTTGACAGGAGTGATATAGAAATTTGAGTGTATTTATATATATATATATATATATATATATATATATATATATATATATATATATATATATATATTTAAATATATATATATATATATTTATATATATATATATATATATATATATATATATATATATATATAGATATATATATACACTCAAATTTCTATATCACTCCTCAACTTGAATACTCTAAACTCAATGTGAATACTCTAAAAATTTCACCCTCCAGTGGGAATTGAACCCACGTATTAAAGTATTCACATTTACTTATTTACAGCCTTACATTTGACAATAATAATACAAGCCAAATTTATATATTTATCAATTTTTAGTTGCAACATGAAACTCAATTTAGACTACCTTCTGGAGACTTTGTGGGAGTATCTCTCCCTCATCCGAGTCTACACCAAAAAACCGGGCCAGCCGCCAGATTTCTCCGACGGACTCATTCTGCGGAAGGGTGTTTCGGTGGAGCACGTGTGTCACGCCATCCACAGAACACTAGCCGCACAGTTTAAGTATGCGCTAGTTTGGGGTACTAGCACCAAGTATTCCCCGCAGCGTGTCGGCACTAGCCATGTTATGTGTGACGAGGATGTCATTCAAGTTGTAAAGAAATAGCTTTTTTTTTGGTAATTATCTTTTTTTAAATATAAATCTGCATTTTAAATATCCTTTTCCTAATGAACCTGAAGCTATGCTATAAACTGAGTGTGAATTACATTTTACTAAATTCGTCAAGAAACCTGAATATCATTCAAGACTAGCTCATACTTGAACTTTGAAATAGCATAGCAGGACCACTGAATAATTTAGGCTATAATACATATCAATACAAACTATGAAAGAGGTAAACTCATGAAGAAACAAAACTACCCTATGGTGAGGACTTGTAACTACAAATATAGACAGATAATTCCAAAATATTTGCCCTTTACCTTTCGGTGTAGGCTAACTAAGCTAAATTCCAAAATACACTCAACAGATAGTTCGGAAATACAGAAACACTCAAAACAATGGGGATAAAACTATCTGAAAACATAAAAAGCAGCATACAAGTTGCAACAAAAATTATAAGCACAAAACAAAAAGGACGGACTTGTAAAATAAGCTCAGAAACTATAGATCTAATTGAACAAAGAAGGAACATGAACAGAGATCAGGAACTATACAAAGACGTAAGCAGAAGGAAATATCTAGGAGAGTTTAAAACAAAACATGTAATAGACAGCATAGAAAACAAAAATATGAAGGCTCTTCAGTCAAAATGTTAGTAGGTATCTCGCATCAAAAATAAAAAACGATAAGGGAGTCATAGTCCATAGTAGAGAAGAAATCGAAACAGCGATCCAAAACTTCTATAAGAACCTCTAAGATCGAAAAACCAGATGAAAAACAACTAATGCCCAAGGGTGCGATTCTTGAAAACACTCGTTTCAAACGTATTCGTTTCACTGTCGAACTCCCTGGGAAAAATTCACGATTTGAGTTCGTTCAATGATTTAATTTTGGTTTATTACTAATAAATCGAAATTTAGGTTAAAGACTAATAAATCGAAATTTCGTAATTTTACGAGATGGACTAGTAGCCAGGACGGGCACATACCGAAACAGGACCTCTCAAGATGGGCAAATAGGCAGACGAGATGGCACTTAAAGCCTTAGAAGACCCCACAGAAGGTGGAAGGAAGACATCCAGGAAAAAACCGGAGCCAAATTGCTCAAAATATGGAGAAAGAGGCCTACATCCAGGAGTGGATAAACAGGACCTCTCAAGATGGGCAAATAGGCAGACGAGATGGCACTTAAAGCCTTAGAAGACCTCACATAAGGTGGAAAGAAGATATCCAGGAAAAAACTGGAACCAAATTGCTCAAAATATGGAGAAAGAGGCCTACATCCAGGAGTGGATAAACAGGACCTCTCAAGATGGGCAAATAGGCAGACGAGATGGCACTTAAAGCCTTAGAAGACCCCACATAAGGTGGAAAGAAGATATCCAGGAAAAAACTGGAACCAAATTGCCCAAAATATGGAGAAAGAGGCCTACATCCAGGAGTGGATAAACAGGACCTCTCAAGATGGGCAAATAGGCAGGCGAGATGGCACTTAAAGCCTTAGAAGACCCCACATAAGGTGGAAAGAAGATATCAAGGAAAAAACTGGAGCCAAATTGCCCAAAATATGGAGAAAGAGGCCTACATCCAGGAGTGGATAAACAGGACCTCTCAAGATGGGCAAATAGGTAGGCGAGATGACACTTAAAGCCTTAGAAGACCCCACAGAAGGTGAAAGAAGATATCCAGGAAAAAACCGGAGCCAAATTGCCCAAAATATGGAGGAAGAAGCCTACATCCAGGAGTGGATAAACAGAAGCTGAAAAAAGAAACATATTGGACACGGAATGAGCTATTCTCTAGTTTACTATGCTTGATAAATTAAACATCTCTAGTTATCTAGATATAAACTTTAAACTATGAACAGCTCTCGCCATCTAACGGCGCGCAACAGCACCGACCATCTGCGCCGGTTTCTGCCTGACGCTTTGCGCGTGCATGTGCGTGTGTGTGTGTGTGCATGACAGATGTGTCATTAGCGTGTGATGCCCCACCTCCACAACATTCTTATTTACGCCCATGTGGGGGATTTAAAAGCTTAATCTTATTAATGAAAATGAGCGTTATCGCGTTAAACTGAAAATTACCACCGGCGGGCCAGCAGCACCAGTGCGCGACCATGTCGAACGCGGCCGCTCGTAACGCCAGCAGCCAGAAGAAGCCGGCTAGCCAAAATACCTCGCCAAACAATCGGATTGTGGTGAAAAGTGCGATACCGAGGAGGCGGTAAGTGACTAATTGTCTTATAATAATAATAACATTACATAATCAAAGTGGTTACCAATCGATGATGTAAATTTGCACCTGAGTGGTTTGAAATGTGCGTTTGGCGCGTAATCAGTTTTAATCGTGTGCAGATTTTTTTGCGCGTGTTGCATTTTTATTTGTTGTCAAAAAAGTGCGCTGCGAGGCGACTGTAATGTTACCCCGGTGCGGAAACGTCACCCCTCGGTTTCATTGATTTTTGTGCAACCCTTCGGTGATTTAGTAGTAGGGGCATCTGGCACGTGTTATATTTATAACGCCGGGAGATTATATAAAATTCTGTTTTTAAATAGATATAAATATATGAACGCGTGTTATTTCTGAGAGCGGGTTTATCAAAAAATATATATCTATATGTGCATTGCACGCATTATATAATGCGTGAATACAAAAATAATAATAATATTAACACGACAGAAACAACTAACAAGACACCATAATATAAATAAACACAGACAGATTTCCAGGACAGATAAATTTTAGTTATTAAATTATATAATAATATTAACACGACAGAAACCACTAACAAGACACCATAATATAAATAAACACAGACAGATTTCGAGAACAGACAAATTTTAGTTATTAAATTATATAATAATATTAACACGACAGAAACCACTAACAAGACACCATAATATAAATAAACACAGACAGATTTCGAGAACAGACAAATTTTAGTTATTAAATTATATAATAATATTAACACGACAGAAACCACTAACAAGACACCATAATATAAATAAACACAGACAGATTTCGAGAACAGACAAATTTTAGTTATTAAATTATATAATAATATTAACACGACAGAAACCACTAACAAGACACCATAATATAAATAAACACAGACAGATTTCGAGAACAGACAAATTTTAGTTATTAAATTATATAATAATATTAACACGACAGAAACCACTAACAAGACACCATAATATAAATAAATACATACAGATTTCCAGGACAGACAAATTTTAGTTATTACAGTATATATCGTGAAAAATATTTGGGGGACCGCAGAAGAAAATCATCCCACAGAAGAGTTAATTTAAATACAGACGGAGTTTATTTTTTATGTTTAATTGCATTGAAGCATTCACATTTTTTAGTAATAGCAGATTTATGCTTTGTCTCCGAAAAACATGAATAGTAAATTTATAAAATATTTGAAAGAAACTATAATCAGTTTCTTTCAAATATTTTTGCAGAACAAAACTCAGCCAATCAAATGTTATATCTTTTCTTTTTCATACTTCTATTATTGTTTGCTCCGATTTATTCAGCGTCCACACTTCACTTGCATAGATAGATAGATAGTTCGTTTAATATTGTTCTTGTTATTATTATTAAAATATTTATTATTAATAATAATTTTGTTTATCTCACCAGCACATCTCTGACAATTTTGATAGGGACACTTGTACAGCAATGTGTTGCCATAAATAATATTGTATTAAAATAACATTGCATGTTATGTTTGCTACTTGTTGCTGTAATATATATATATATATATATATATATATATATATATATATATATATAACAATATTAAACGAACTATCTATCTATCTATATATATATATATATATATATATATATATATATATATATATATATATATATATATATATATATTTATATGTGAGCATTCATAATACATAAAGAACCTTTTATTTTATAATAATTCTGTAAAGCGGAAGTTTAAATTATGAGCGTGCATGTGTGGGGCACAGTTAACCGTGTATTACGTTATTTTTTTTTTATCATACAGATAAAATAATATACATACATGTTAACTGTTGGATAAGCGCAGGTATATAGAGATAAGGATTTCCTATGATCTGCGTTGTATATGAACAATTCATCATATTGTTTATATAGTATACAGATTGTAGAAATTTAGACAGGATGCTTTATATGTTTGCATTAAATTTTTATACATATATGAGATAACAAAACACAATTAAAATAACGATAAATACTATAAGAAGTAATATAACACTCAAGTTTTGTCAACCAAAAAAACAAATAGGTTTCTGCCCCACTATAGGGTTCCCCGAATTAGAACACATTTTATTGATTTCATTAAAAAATATATTTTTACACTAATGAAATTTTTTATTAGTACTTAATTCTAGAGTATTTGATGAAGAAACATCTTTAATAAATAAAAATATTATATATATATATATATATATATATATATATATATATATTTATATATATATATATATATATATATATATATTTATATATATATTTATATATATATATATATATGTATATATATATATATATATATTTCTCTTTAACTGGGTCCTGTTACTATCGATTTGTTATGAACTCACGCCTCTTACGTTTTTCACTATAATGAACTCAATAATTGAGACAAATACACTAATTGTATCTCATTTTGTAGCTAATTAAGTAACTAATTCAGTCATCTAATGACAATTTGTATCATCCATGAATTGGATTTATTACCATTTTTTAAGTACAAACGTTTGTTATAAACTCGCTCCTCTTACGGTTTTCACTGTAACGAACTCAATAATTGAGACAAATATACTAATTGTATCTCATTTTGTAGCTGATTAAGTAACTAATTCAGTCATCTAATGAGAATTTGTATCATCCATTCATTGGATTTATTACCATTTTTACAAGTACAAACATTTGCTATAAACTCGAGCCTCTTATGGTTTTCACTACAACGAACTCAATAATTAAGGCAAATATACTAATTGTATCTCATTTTGTAGTTGATTAAGTAACTAATTCAGTCATCTAATGACAATTTATATAATCCATTAATTGGATTTATTACCATTTTTAAAGTACAAACGTTTGTTATAAACTCGCGCCTTATACGTTTTTCACTATTACAAACTCAATAATTAAGACAAATACACTAATTGTGTCTCATTTTGTAGCTGATTAAGTAACTAATTCAGTCATTTAATGACAATTTGTATCATCCATTAATTAGATTTATTACCATTTTTAAAGTACAACCATATGATATAAACTCGCGCCTCTTACGCTTTTCACAATAACGAACTCAATAATTGAGAAAAATATACCAATTGTGTCTTATTTTGTAGATGATTAAGTAACTAATTCAGTCATCTAATGAAAATTTATATCATCCATTAATTGGATTTATTACCATTTTTGAAGTACAAACGTTTGCTATAAACTCGCGTCTTTACGTTTTTCACTATAATGAACTCAATAATTAAGACAAATATACCAATTGTGTCTCATTTTATAGGTGATTAAGTAGCTAATTCAGTCATCTAATAACAATTTGTATCATCCATTAATTGGATTTATTACCATTTTTATAGTACAAACGTTTGTTATGAACTCGCGCCTCATACGTTTTTCACTATACCGAACTCAATAATTGAGACAAATATACTAATTATATTTCATTTTGTAGCTGATTAAGTAACTAATTCAGTCATCTAATTACAATTTATATCATCCATTAATTGGATTTGTTACCATTTTTAAAGTAAAAACGTTTGTTATAAACTCGCGCCTCTTACGGTTTTCATTACAACGAACTCAATGATGGATACAAATATACCAATTGTGTCTCATTTTGTAGCTGATTAAGTAACTAATTCAGTCATTTAATAATATTTTATATCATCCATTAATTGGATTTATTATCATTTTTAAAGTACAAACGTTTGTTATAAACTCGCACCTCATACGTTTTTCACTATAACGAACTCAGTAATTGATACAAATATACTAATTGTATCTTTTTTTGTAGCTGATTAAGTAAGTAATTCAGTCTTTTAATGACAATTTGTATCATCCATTAATTGGATTTATTACCATTTTTAAAGTACAAACGTTTGTTATAAACTCGCACCTCATACGTTTTTCACTGTAACGAATTCAATAATTGAGACAAATATACTAATTGTGTCTTATTTTGTAGCTGATTAAGTAACTAATTCAGTCATCTAATAACAATTTGTATCATCCATTAATTGGATTTATTACCATTTTTATAGTACAAACGTTTGTTATCAACTCGCGCCTCATACGTTTTTCACTATAACGAACTCAATAATTGAGACAAATATACTAATTATATCTCATTTTGTAGCTGATTAAGTAACTAATTCAGTCATCTAATTACAACTTATATCATCCATTAATTGGATTTGTTACCATTTTTAAAGTAAAAACGTTTGTTATAAACTCGCGCTTCTTACGGTTTTCATTATAACGAACTCAATGATGGATACAAATATACCAATTGTGTCTCATTTTGTAGCTGATTAAGTAACTAATTCAGTCATTTAATAATAATTTATATCATCCATTAATTGGATTTATTACCATTTTTAAAGTACAAATGTTTGTTATAAACTCGCACCTCATACGTTTTTCACTGTAACGAACTCAATAATTGAGACAAATATACTAATTGTGTCTTATTTTGTGGCTGATTAAGTAACTAATTCAGTCATCTAATAACAATTTGTATCATCCATTAATTGGATTTATTACCATTTTTATAGTACAAACGTTTGTTATCAACTCGCGCCTCATACGTTTTTCACTATACCGAACTTAATAATTGAGACAAATATACTAATTATATCTCATTTTGTAGCTGATTAAGTAACTAATTCAGTCATCTAATGACAATTTATATCATCCATTAATTGGATTTATTACCATTTTTAAAGTACAAACGTTTGTTATAAACTCGCACCTCATACGTTTTTCACTAATACGAACTCAATAATTTAGACAATTATACTAATTATGTCTCATTTTGTAGCTGATTAAGTAACTAATTTACTCATCTAATGACAATTTATATCATCCATTAATTGGATTTATTACCATTTTTAAAGTACAAACGTTTGTTATGAACTCGCGCCTCATACGTTTTTCACTATAACGAACTTAATAATTGAGACAAATATACTAATTGTATCTCATTGTGTAGCTGATTAAGTAACTAATTCAGTCATCTAATGATAATGTATAACATCCATTCCGAATGGATACTCGAAAGAGAGACGCCGGAATGTACACATCAAGCGGTCGTTACGTTTATGAAAATATCAGGAGATGAATCACAAGCCGGCAGAATGAGTACCCGTCTTGTGATTCATCTCTTGCAATTTTCATCATCTGATACGACCGCTCGATGTGTTCATTCCAGTGTCTCTCTCTCTTTCTTCTTTCTACATTCATTGATTTTATCTACCTTTTATACTTGTCTAATAATGTTTTCCTGAAATCCGTCGGAGTATTTTTATGTTTACTATTTCAGGCCACAAAATGTGAACAGCAGCACTGTTACAGAATAAAGTACAAACTATACATACAGTAAGTATACTATTATACAGAAGAATAAATATTTATACGACGTGAAGCGGAAAGGGCAATAACCAAATAAACTTTTCTATTTTTATTTTATTTTTTTCGTTATATTAAAAGCATGGTTGGTAAATTAAACGCTGAGAGGATACGTTTAAAAAATCACATTTTCATTAAATTAAATGGTCCATGCATTACTTAAAATTTAACGAATTGTAAAATATTATACTTATTTAACAACCGGAAATATGACGGCTTATTTTTTTTAACGAGACTGATAAATAAATGGAGTGCACAAATATATTTATGGCAGTGCATGGAATTCACCGTTATCAATAATAAGTTTTTTAATATTGATATCCAATTCATATCCGAACACTAAAGTAATATAAATAAGTTTAAATATTGGATTGTTAATTGTTAATTTTGTGATAATTGATTTTAAGGATAAATAATGAGAAATGTGTTTCAATATTAATATTCTTTTTATGGATAAGGTTGTCCATAAAAAGAATATTAAAATTGAAACACATTTCAACATTTCCGAAAATTAAACTTATTTATATTACTTACGTTTATTAAAATATATTTATGACAGTGCATGGAATTCATAGTTATCTATAATAAGTTTTTAATCTCGATATCCAATTCATATCCGAAAACGAAAGTAATATAAATAAGTTTAGTTTTCGGAAATGTTGAAATGTGTTTCAATATTAATATTCTTTTTAGGGACAACCTATTTATATTACTTGTCCATAAAAAGAATATTAAAATTGAAAGACATTTCAACATTTCCGAAAACTAAACTTATTTATATTACTTTCGGATATGAATTGGATATCGATATTAAAATCTTATTATAGATAACAGTGCACTGCCATAAATATATTTGGGCACTTATTTATCAGTCTAGTTAAAAAAATAAGCCTTGTCATATTTCCGGTTGTTAAATAAGTATAATATTTTACAATTCGGACAAGTAATATAAATAAGTTGTCCATAAAAAGAATATTAAAATAGAAACACATTTCAATATTCATTGTAACAAGATATTCATTATTATCTTTCATGGGAAAAAAACATATGATTCTAATATCATGAAATATTTATGTACAAAGTCTCTTTAACTATTTAGTTGACCGTATCGTTCAATAAATGTGTCATCGAGCTATGCGATCCGTACATGTGACGATAATGGCAAATAAGTTGTAGTGATTTATCATTATATGAACTGTTGATCTCATTGTTTATAAATGTATTGTACGATTAATGTGATTCTAAAATTGTAGACACTGTACATACATATAACAATAGATTATGAATTATTAATCTTATTAATATCATAAATAAAATAAGTAGTTTAGAATTTGATAATGAGGACGCACAACAAGAAGAAGAAGAATTTGATAGAAACCGTTAATTGATTTTTGTTTTTACAAAACTCTTTTTTTGTAAAAATTAAAATCAATTCAAGGTTATGAACAATATTTGTACGTTATTTATTTTATTCTTCATATTAAGGGGCACTTTTAATGGCGTTGTGCACATTTTTCCTTAATGGGCCTTTAAGGATCATGAAGGGCAACTTAATTTTTTCAAATAGAAATTTTTTAATTATTATTCTTATTCTACATGGAGTAACGCCTTCTAATATTACAATGTGTTTAATAACACCGTACACGTTAGGAAAACAAATTTTAAACCCATTATTATTATTTTTCATGCAGAATAAGAATATAAAAGGAAAAATATAGATTTCCATTTGAAAAAATTGAGTTGCCCTGCATGTGATCCTTAAAGGACTATTATGGAAAAATTTGGATAGCGCCATTAAATGTGCTCTTTTAAATGAAGAATATTTTATATAAAACATTTTTTCATATTCCTGCTGGTTTCCGTAATAATTGATTGTCTCAAGATAAATAGACCAAACTGTATATTCTTATTTATTTTGGTGCTTGTAATTATTGAAAAATACTACACAAACATGTGGTTTCTAAATAGAAACCAAATATACACACGTATAATGTTGGTGTTATTACTCTCGCCCTTATCAGTACTAATATATTAACATTCGATGATTGTAAAAAAGGTAGTTAACTCTGATTTACATAACCTGTGATATACTCGCCTATTATTACGAACATAACGATTATTACTGGTTCATTATGCATACCCCGGGCAGTAATGCTTCCATACTTATCTCTTATTTATGACTGATCGTTATTATGCATATGCGCTAAAACCATTGTAGGACTGCGTTATTACTTGTCCTTGCTCCCCGCATAATATTTCATGAACCCAAAGTTATTCAATTTTTATATGGTAATTAGATAAACCGAACATAATTACTAATACTTTTTCTAACAAACAGCACAACAAACAACACATTTGTTATTCCTGCTGAAAGGAATTATTGTTATCAACTTAAGCACTTGTAATGTTCTTTTGCATAGGAATACACTTATCTAAAAAACATTACAATAGTATTTTAAAATATTTTTCTCTATTTTCAGACAAGAATTGCTAAAATGGAACGGGTGGGGCTACAAGGATTCGAAATTTTACGTGAAAGATGGAATTGTACATTTTATCGGAAAGAGGTATGTACAAAATCATGGACACGGACACTACTGCGTCATCTATTGTACAATATATATATATATATATATATATATATATATATATATATATATATATATATATATATATAAAGAAAGTAGTGGGGATATAGATATAAATCAATTTATATTGAACTTCCAAGTAAAATTGCATTATATCATTCAATATAATCACCAGACAAGTTTATTACCTTTTACCAAATGTGGGGAAGCCGTAGGTGTTGGCTGTTGATGGCCACACTAGACCGCCTTATTGCTCGAAGCGCAGATGCCACGTTGGGAAATTATGGCCTTTTAAATAAATAATCCTCCCGCTGGGTTCCTTTCCTTTCCTAAGTTGCAGGATAATTGATTGCTCTACAGCTTAACATAAAGCAGGCATTATTTATTATTTTATTTTCAACAGAAATGAGTTACCAGCATTTTGTCATACACATAATCTGTGAGAAGTAAAATTGCATTAAGTTTTTTCAAGCAGTTTCCAAGCTTTTCTATTTATTGCCAGTTCTTCCAGTTTTTTCCTTTCCTTTCTAATAGTTCCGATATAGCTTCATCCAATTTTTTTCTTGGTCTTCCTTTTTTCTTGTTTTTGATTTTTGCTCTCCATATTCTTTAGGCTGGTGCTATCTCTGCCATCCTAATTATGTGTCCCCGCCATCCTAATTGTCTTTCCTCTGTGTACTTTATTGTCGGTGTTACATTTAGGTTCTCTTCTTATATCCTCATTCCCCATTTTTTCCTTTTTTGTCACTCCTCTAACTCTCCTCATATACTTCATTTCAACTGCTTGTATTTTGCTCGTTTGCTTGATTTAATGTCCATGTCTCGCATCAGTAATTAGTAAACATTGTTTTTCTTTAGATACCCCATCGGCGAAATCGAACTGCCATATTTCACCGAATTCGTGAAAGAAGTGCTCGGTTTGGAACTAGGCCTGCCACGCGAAGTCCAACCGCTGCCACGACAAGAAAGCTACCCTGCGCCAAGCATTAACGACCAAACTTTCAATGACTTGCTCAAACTCAATGTGACTCACTCGACGGATGTCGTTGATCGACTTATGCGAGCACACGGGCATACTATGCACGACATCCATAAGCTACGCGAGGGGAAGTTTGAGAGGATACCTGATGTCGTTCTATGGCCTGAATGTCATGACGATGTTGTTAGGATAGTGAATTTCGCTGATCGAAATAATCTAGTTGTTATTCCTTTTGGTGGAGGCACGGCTGTTTCCGGAGCGGTTGAGTGTCCAACACGAGAGCCTAGGACTATTATTTCGTTGGATACATCACAGATGAATAGTATTCTGTGGTTGGATCGAGATAATTTGGTGGCGTGTATTGAGAGTGGGATTATTGGGCAGGATTTAGAGAGGGAATTAAATAAACTCGGTAAGCATTCAAATAGATCAATCAAACATTATCTATATGTCCTTTAATAACTTACATACATACATATACATTGTTTCGTGATAACAATACTCATGCCCGTATTCACCAACATCCCATAAACATTATAGTTCCCATTGAATGGATACATTGACAACGTCATTGTGACATAATTAGCCAAAACAAATGTCAAACACCTTGAATAGTGCTTGCAATTGGAGCTTTGATGACACTTTTTGTTTATAGTTCAGTGTTTGCAATAGAGAGAATCTAAAGTAACTACATTCTCTAGATAATATGTTTATTGTTGCTATAACAACGAATACTTATGGGTTCAATAGCTATTGATGGATTTATGGAACGTCGGTGAATACGGGGGTCAGTGACCTAGTGGTTAGAGGCACTGTCCGTATTCACCAACATCCCATAAACTTTATAGGTCCTATAAGCTATTGAATGGATAAATTGACAACGTCATTCTGATAGAATATGCCAAAACAAATGTCAAACACCTTGAATAGTGCTTGTGATTGGAGTTTTGAAGACACCTTTTGTTTAATTGTTCAGTGTTTCCAATAGAGATACATTAACTATATTCTGTAGAGAATGTATTTATTGTTTTGCTATAACAACGAATACTTATGGGTTCAATAGCTATTGATAGATTTATGGAACGTCGGTGAATACGGGGGTCAGTGACCTAGTGGTTAGAGGCACTGTCTGTTGCGTACTGATATGTATCCTTGGGAGCGAGACTTCACCCCCCGTTGTGGGCAAAATTTCTCGAATCACCTTTCATAGTTTTTCAGAGGGTATTTGAACTAATACGATAAATACCGAGTAATTAAGCTTGGTGGAGAACCTTACGACTGATACCCCCCATATTCACCAATGTTCCATAAATGTATCAATAGCTATTGAACCCACAAGTATTCGTTGTTATAGCAACAATAAATACATTATCTAGGGAATGTAGTTACTTTAGATTCTCTCTATTGGATACACTGAATCATTAAACAAAAGGCGTCATCAAAGTTCCAATTGCAAGCGCTATTCAAGTTGTTTGACATTTGTTTTGGCATATTCTGTCACAATGACGTTTCAATTTATCCATTCAATACCTTATGGGACCTATAAAGTTTATGAGATGTTGGGCAATAGTCCTGTAAATAAAAACGTTTTCAAAGCAAAGCGAAAGGACAAATTCAAGTTCCCGAAATTGCTATTAAACATCAGTTAATGATGCATGATTAATTAATTATTACAGGATACACATCGGGGCACGAACCGGACAGTTTTGAATTTTCAAGTTTGGGCGGATGGGTGGCGACACGCGCCTCGGGCATGAAAAAGAACGTCTATGGAAACATTGAAGATTTAGTGGTGCATGTGCGAATGGTAACACCTAAAGGTGTGCTGGAAAAAAGCTGTAGGGTGCCCCGAATGTCATGCGGGCCCGACTTCAATCACGTCATACTGGGCTCGGAGGGCTCGCTGGGCGTGGTGACGGAGGTTGTTTTAAAAATCCGCCCTTTGCCCGAGTGTAAGAAATACGGATCGGTTGTGTTCCCGGATTTTGAGTCGGGGGTGAAGTGTATGCGAGCCATCGCTTTGGAACGGTGCCAGCCGGCGTCCGTGCGGCTCATGGACAACGAGCAGTTCCGATTCGGGCAGACTTTGAAGAGCGTGCCCTCGTATTTCGGGATGGCGTTGGATGAGCTGAAGAAGTTTTATGTTTTAAACATTAGGGGATTTCGCCCGGATCGGATGGTTGTGATGACGTTGCTATTTGAAGGCGGCAAGAAGGATGTGGAGGCGCACGAGAAGAAAATCATTGAGATGGCGAAGAAGTTTGGGGGATTATCCGCGGGCGAGACTAACGGGTTCCGGGGATACATGTTGACTTTTGTTATTGCTTACATTAGGGTAAGTAGGACATTTTACCCCCGTATTCATCAATGTTCTATAAATGTATCAATAGCTATGCGAACTAACAAAATTTACCATAATCTAAAAAAATATAGACCTAAACTAACCAAACATCATTAATATCAGTAACTTCTATTGTTTAGATGTTTTGAACGTGAATTCAATGATCTTTGGTTAATTTAGGTCTAGGTTTGTTTACATTATGTAAGATTTTGGTAGTTGGCAGACCGCCGTTGTATGTGCGACCTTCCTTCCTTATCAATGGCTACCCATAGCAACAATAAATACTTTATCTAGGGAATGTAGGTACTTTAGATTATGTCTATTGGAAACACTGAATAATAAAACAAAAGGTATCCTCAAAACTCCAATCGCAAGCACTATCCAAGGTGTTTTGGACATTTGTTTTGGCAATATCTGTCACAATGACGTTTTCAATAGTTTATGGGACCTATAAAGTTTGTAACATTTATCCCCATATTCACCAACATTCTATAAAGGCACCTTACACGGTCAATAATACTGTCAATCCTAGTACTGTCAATATTTGCTTCAATCCTCCTTTTATATTTATCAAGTAATCAATTATCTGGATATAGATCAGTATTCTCATCATTACATCATTAATATACATTTCACAATGAGTACTACTGGCAATATTTTAGAATAATGAACATTTTAAACATATTATCATACAGTAATACTGTCATGATTCTAAAATATTGACAATAATATTGATCGTGTAAGGTGCCTTATCAATAGCTATTGAACCCATAAGTATTCGTTTTTATAGCAACAATAAATGCATTCTCTAGGGAATGTAGTTACTTTAGATTCTCTATATTGGAAACACTGAATAATTAAGAAAATGGTGTCATCAAACCTCCAATCACAAGTGCTATTCAAGGTGTTTGACATTTGTTCTGACAATTCCTGTCACAATGACGTTTTTCATGTTGTCCATTGAGTAGTTTATGGGATGTTGGTGAATACGGGCAACAGTGAAGTGCCTAAACAGGCCATATTGAATCATGATAAGTAATAATCAATATTATTGCAGGATTTGGCAGCTGATTACAACGTGGTGGCCGAATCCTTCGAGACGTCTGTGCCATGGGACCGTGCGGTGGCGTTATGCAACAACGTCAAATACTGTGTGGAGGAGGAATGCCGAAAAAGGGACATAAAAAATCGTTTTATAACATGCCGCGTTACACAGACATACGACGCCGGTTGTGTAATTTACTTTTATTTCGCGTTTAAGTACACCAACGAGGAAGATCCGGTGCAAATCTACGAGGACATTGAAGATATCGCACGGGATGAAATAATAGCGTGCGGCGGTAGTATATCGCACCACCACGGCGTCGGAAAACTACGGAAACGCTGGTATGAGCAGACAGTAAGCAAAGTGGGCGCGGGACTTTTCGCCGCCGCCAAAACGGAGTTGGATCCCAATAATGTTTTCGCGACGGATAATCTGGTGAACTTTGTAGCTTCAAAACTGTAGCATGCGCTGCGGAGGGTTTTAATAACGTGTGTGTGAGAATATTTGGCCAAATTTATTAATAAGGGTTGTGAATATTCGTTTATTCATTGTGCTTAAGATCTATTTTCTTTTTTAATGGATTTTTTCTAGGAAAATGTTGGTAATTATCTAGTCAAGTTATTACTGTATTTAAAAAAAAAACGTTTGCATATTTGTACTTGCCATGAAGGTATTAATGATTTAGTTACCATTATTATAGACATATAAATAATAAAACATTGATGGTATGGAAAATATAAAATGACATTTATTTTAATTGGTATCAAATGTAGATTTTAAAGCAAATATAATCCTTAAAGCTTTAAAGCTTACGTTTGAAACACTAATTTCATGAATAATCCACAAAGTGCTTTCCAAAAAATCCAGTCCTTACAACAAGGACTAGATTCGTCAAGAAACTTGTTGAACAAGTGTGAAATACGGCCGCTTTTGTCGTTCATAGTTAAAAACTAGATCCACAAAACATACTAGACTAGATCCGTTGTTACGATACTGAGTAGTAGATTATTTAGTGATAGTAGATGGCGCACTCATGCACTCAAGGACAACAAAGGACAATAACCTTCTTATGCAACCAAATTTACTTTACAATTATCCAACCGTATAAAATATTTGTAATCGTCATTTGTAGTGACTTTTCATACGTTGTGTTGGCCCCGCTGTAAATTAACAATCGCCAGAAAACCGATTGACAGCATCTAGCAGATCCTGTCCATTTCCTCAATTTTTCCGAATTTCACCAGATATTTCGGTGAACCACAACAACTACTCGGTCCATATCGGTACAATATTCGCATAAAACTGCTGTGAGTAACCCACACATTGTAACAAACGTCCTAACTCACATCCCGCGTTTTTTCTTCCAGACCATGTCCGGCATAGCGGCGGCTCGTCTGGCTGAGGAGAGAAAAGCTTGGAGAAAAGAGCATCCTTTTGTAAGTAGCGATTGTTTATAACCCCCTCAACCTCATTAAAGTAAATAAATATGTTTTTCACAAAACAAATAAATAAGTCGGCCATATTCCCTCAAACACTACAACGCGTCTGTCTACTCATGTTTAGGGATTCGTTGCGCGGCCCAGTAAAAATCCGGATGGCTCCCTGAATTTAATGAATTGGGAGTGCTGCATTCCCGGCAAGAAGGGGACTCCCTGGGATGGTGGCCACTACAAGCTCCGTATGATCTTCAAGGATGACTACCCGAGCAGTCCCCCCAAGTGCAAATTCGAACCACCTCTGTTTCATCCCAATGTCTACCCATCAGGAACTGTGTGTCTTTCTTTGCTGGATGAAGAAAAGGATTGGCGTCCTGCCATTACAATCAAACAGATCCTTCTTGGGATACAGGATTTGCTCAATGAGCCTAATGTTAAGGATCCTGCACAGGCTGAAGCATATACTATTTATTGGTAAGCCTTTATTATTTTATCAATATTAATTTAAAAAAAATATAACTAGCTATACAAGTTAGCACAGTAATAGGAAGTGTAAAGAATTCTACGCAACGTTTGCGAATATGACCCTTATCGACATTTAATTATATTCCAATCTTTCCAGCATTAAAAATGAAGGATTTTGCAGCAATTTTTCAAATATTATAATACTTATGGATGTATAGGGCATGATTATCTTGAATTTTCAATATATAATTATTTAATATGTATGGGAGTGATTAAACTACTAGATTGCTACCTTCTATACAGTCGAATCTTTAACATGCTATAACTACAAATTTTAGTCATCAATTCTTGCAAACTAAGTTTCAATACGAAGGATGAAGTGTTCTTATTGACTTGCATAAATTGTATGCCATTCCATGGCGTAGTTTTGCCTAAAAGCTGGAAACAATTACACAAGTTTCGCCATAAGGAAAGTATAGGCTAAATCCCAGCCTTAAGCAAGTAATATCACATGTATGTACTAAATTCACATGCATGATTGAAATTGAACTGAATAAGATTCTAGTTTAATGTGAACCAATATAGCATTATCCCCTGTATCCACTAACGTTCCATAAATCTGTCAATAAGGCATCTTACATGGTCAATAATACTGTCAATCCTAGTACTGTCAATATTTGCTTCAATCCTCCTTTTATATTTATCAAGTAATCAATTATCCAGATAAAGATCAGTGTTCTCCTCATTACATCATTATTATACCTTACATGATGAGTAATACTGGCAATATTTTAGAATAATGAACATTTTAAACATATTATCTTATAAGGCACCTTACACGATCAATAATACTGTCAATATTTTAGAATAATGACAGTATTACTTTACGATAATATGTTTAAAATGTTCATTATTCTAAAATCTTCACAGTATTACTTATCATGTAAGGTATAGTAATGGTATAATGAAGAGACTACTGATGTTTATTGGGATAATTGATTACTTGATAAATATAAAAGGAGGATTGAAGCAAATACTGACAGTACTAGGATTGACAATATTATTGACTGTGTAAGGTGTCTTTATGATAATATGTTTAAAATGGATTGAAGCAAATATTGACAGTACTAGGATTGACAGTATTGTTGACCGTGTAAGGTGCCTTATTGATAGATTTATGGAACATTGGTGAATACAGGGGATAATGCTATATTGGTTCACATTAAACAGAATTACTGTATAGTAATACTGACATTATTCTAAAATATTGACAGTAATATTGATCGTGTAAGGTGCGTTTATAGCTATTGAACCCTTAACTATTTGTTGTTATAGCAACAATAAATACATTATCTAGGGAATGTATTTACTTTAGATTCTCTCTATTGGAGACACTGAATAATTAAACAAAAGGTGTCATCAAAGCTCCAATTGCAAGCACTACTCGAGGTGTTTGACATTTGTTTTGGCATATTCTCTCACAATGACAATTCAATGGGACCTATAAAGTTTATGGGATGTTGGTTAATAAGGGCATAAAGGTTGTTTTAGACAAGACAATTTCTTGACTCAAAAGTTAGTCAAGATGCGAGACAATCTAAATTGTCTTGTATCATAAAGCAAATTATTTGAAATATTGAATTGGATGGTAGATCGAATGAAAAAATATGACGCATTCTATTTGTCAAGGACAAATTGTATGGGAGGAATATGAATTCATTTCTTGAACAACTTTTGAGCTAAGAAATTGTCTTGTCTAAAATGACCTTAAGTAATACATACAATAATATTGTGCAACATTAGGAAACTGCAATTAGCATATGTTTTACTGTTCTAAATGATGAGCATGCAACTACATTGAAATCAAATGAAACTTAACATTTGATTCTTGCTATTTCTGAGATAGTATTGTATTGGATGTGATCAAAAATGTGAACAATGTATTGGATGTGATCAAAAATGTGAACAATGTATTGGATGTGATCAAAAATGTGAACAAAATACAGTACACTACTTGCAGTGGATACTTTGTAACATGATTTTCAGGGCTTTTAAAAACGAATTGTGTTTAATATGTGTTTTCTTTTTTCAGTCAAAACCGATTAGAATACGAAAAAAGAGTACGCGCACAGGCACGAGCGATGAGCCAGCAGGAACTCTAGAACTGAACTACACCCCACCAAACAACTAAACACAAAACTTTACTTCTATAGAAATAAATACTTTTTTACAATGGGATCCTGACAATTTTCAAATCAATTAGTATTTTGGTCGGCTGATTTGAAAATCACCTACATAATTTAAGTTTTAGATAAGATTATAGCAGGCACAATAGATGTGTTCCCTCACATGGTGTAAACACGAGTAACCTCTAGATGTAAACGGAGTGCTGTTACTCTCTTGATGTGACTGTTTATTTCTCTTGATGTAAACAGATTGTGCTTGGATGTATGTATTATACTTGTTCTAGGGTAGTTTTAAAATATGTGTTAATCTCCATAATCAATATAATTTTTTTTTTAAATAAATACATTTCTTAATAAATTTGCTGTTTTTTTTGTATACTATATATCTATGAGTTCTTGTATACTATATATCTATGACTTCGGCTCTATGACTTAGTTTTCTTGTGGATTACAGAGCTATAACTCTAAACAGTTATCCATGGAAATGGCTAAGATTTTCCTCCGACGTTCAAAATGATGACAACATTTATTGTGCAAACTTAGTTCGATTGAGAAGAAAAAAAATTCGAGGTGAAAAATTCAGAAGGAATAACCTTTTACGATTTTTTCGATTTTTCGCGATTTTCTCAATCTTTTCGATTTGCTTCAAAATTTGCATGTATATTATAACGGGCATAAGAAACAATATTTAACGAGTTTCACTTGTTTAGAGCTACTAGTTTTTCAGTTATGACTCGTGGAAAACTGGCTCTATGACTTAGTTTTCTTGCGGATTACTGCTATAACTTAAACAGTTATCCATGGAAATGGCTAAGATTTTCCTCCGACGTTCAAAATGATGACAACATTCATTGTGCAAACTTTCAGATTGATCGAGAAGAAAAAAAATTCGAGGTGAAAAATTCAGAAGGTTAACCCCTTACGATTTTTGACGATTTTTCGCGATTTTCTCAATCTCTTCGATTTGCTTCAAAATTTGCATGTATATTATAACGGACATAAGAAACAATATTTAACGAGTTTCACTTGTTTCGAGCTGCTAGTTTTTCAGTTATGACTCTTGGAAAACTGGCTCTATGACTTAGTTTTCTTGCGGATGACAGAGCTATAACTCAAACAGTTATCCGTGGAAATGGCTAAGATTTTCCTCCGACGTTCAAAATGATGACAAAAGTTATTGTGCAAACTTTCAGTTCGATCGAGAAGAAAAAAATTTCGAGATGAAAAATTCAGAAGGTTAACCCCTTACGATTTTTGACGATTTTTCGCGATTTTCTCAATCTCTTCGATTTGCTTCAAAATTTGCATGTATATTATAACGGACATAAGAAACAATATTTAACGAGTTTCACTTGTTTAGAGCTACTAGCTTTTCAGTTATGACTCGTGGAAAACTGGCTCTATGACTTAGTTTTCTTGCGGATTACAGATCTATAACTCAAACAGTTATCCATGGAAATGGCTAAGATTTTCCTCCGAGGTTCAAAATGATGACAAAAGTTATTGTGCAAACTTTCAGTTCGATCGAGAAGAAAAAAATTTCGAGGTGAAAAATTCAGAAGGTTAACCCCTTACGATTTTTGACGATTTTCGCCATTTTTTCGATTTGCTTTAAAGTTTGCACATGTATTATAATAGACACAAGAAACAATATTTTGTTAGTTTCAGTTGTTTCAGGCAGCTAGTTGTCTTTTTATTATACTTTTTAGGTCAACATATCTCGTGTCCTGTCGGCACGCTTGAACTTTGTCTCTTCTGTGTATATATACTAGGCGAGCAATGATTCAGGTGTATTGACAGACCGAAATCAACAGTTTGTACGCGTAGTCACCTCCTCGGACATCATATGTTCCTGATACAAACTATTTTATTTTAAGAGATATTTACATTCTGTTTCGTGATTCTTGCGGGAGAAGTGGAGATCGCGAGAAAACCGTCGACGCAAAATTTCAGTAATTTTACTCCGAATAAATAAATCTTGTATTAGGATCACATGGTGTGCGAGGAAGTAACAGCGCGTCCGCCATTAGTCCGCCATTACAGGCGTCATCGCAAAATTCGCGGGAAATAAAAGCTCGCGAAATTACTCCTGTAATGGCGGACACGCAGTCACCTTCTCGTACATCATATGTTCCTGATACAAACTATTTTATTTTAAGAGATATTTCGATTCCGTTTCGTGATTCTTGCGGGAAAAGGGGACATCGGGATAAAACCGTCGACGCAAATTTCACTTATTTTGCCCCGGATAAATAAATCTTGTATCAGGATCACATGGTGTGCGAGGAAGTAACAGCGCGTCCGCCATTAGCCCGCCATTAGTCCGCCATTACAGGCGTCATCGCAAAATTCGCGGGAAATAAAAGCGCGCGAAATTAATCCTGTAATGGCGGGCGCGCAGTCACCTTCTCGGACATCATATGTTCCTGATACAAAGTATTTTATTTTAAGAGATATTTCGATTCTGTTTCGTGATTCTTGCGGGAAAAGTGGAGATCGCGACAAAACCGTCGACGCAAATTTCACTAATTTTACCCCGGATAAATAAATCTTGTATCAGGATCACATGGTGTGCGAGGAAGTAACAGCGCGGCCGCCATTAGTCCGCCATTACAGACGTCATCGCAAAATTCGCGGCAAATAAAAGCGCGCGAAGTTACGCCTGTAATGGCGGACACGCAGTCACCTTCTCGTACGTCATATGTTCCTGATACAAACTATTTTATTTTAAGAGATATTTCGATTCTGTTTCGTGATTCTTGCGGGAGAAGTGGAGATCGCGAGAAAACCGTCGACGCAAATTTCACTAATTTTACCCCGGATAAATAAATCTTGTATCAGGATCACATGGTGTGCGAGGAAGTAACAGCGCGCCCGCCATTAGTCCGCCATTAGCCCGCCATTACAGGCGTCATCGCAAAATTCGCGGGAAATAAAAGCGCGCGAAATTACTCCTGTAATGGCGGACACGCAGTCACCTTCTCGTACATCATATGTTCCTGATACAAACTATTTTATTTTAAGAGATATTTCGATTCCGTTTCGTGATTCTTGCGGGAAAAGGGGACATCGGGATAAAACCGTCGACGCAAATTTCACTTATTTTGCCCCGGATAAATAAATCTTGTATCAGGATCACATGGTGTGCGAGGAAGTAACAGCGCGTCCGCCATTAGCCCGCCATTAGTCCGCCATTACAGGCGTCATCGCAAAATTCGCGGCAAATAAAAGCGCGCGAAGTTACGCCTGTAATGGCGGACACGCAGTCACCTTCTCGTACGTCATATGTTCCTGATACAAACTATTTTATTTTAAGAGATATTTCGATTCTGTTTCGTGATTCTTGCGGGAGAAGTGGAGATCGCGAGAAAACCGTCGACGCAAAATTTACTTATTTTGCTCCGGATAATTAAATCTTGTATCAGGATCACATGATGTACGAGGAAGTAACAGCGCGTCCGCCATTAGCCCGCCATTATAGGCGTCATCACAAAATTCGCGGGAAATAAAAGCGCGCGAAATTACTCCTGTAATGGCGGACGCGCAGTCATCTCCTCGTACGTCATATGTTCCTGATACAAACTATTTTATTTTAAGAGATATTTCGATTCTGTTTCGTGATTCTTGCGGGAGAAGTGGAGATCGCGAGAAAACCGTCGACGCAAATTTCACTTATTTTGCTCCGAATAATTAAATCTTGTATCAGGATCACATGATGTGCGAGGAAGTAAAAGCGCGCCCGCCACGACACGCGTCATCGCAAAATTCGCGGGAACTAAAAGCGCGCGAAATTACTCCTGTAATGACGGACGTCATATGCTCCAGATACAAACTATTTTATTTTAAGAGATATTTACATTCTGTTTCGTGATTCTTGCCGGAGAAGTGGACATCGCGAGAAAAACATCGACACCCCCTATGACATTTTGCGCCCCTGGTACGAAAATCTTGTATTTCAACCCAGCCCGAAATAACAGAAGACACCGCAAAATACGCTTATTTTACTCCGGATAAATAAATCTATTTTCAAATACCTTTCTTCCCGTACAAACTGTTGATTTCGGTCTGTCAATACACCTGAATCATTGCTCGCCTAGTATAAATACACAGAAGAGACAACGTTCAAGCGTGCTGACAGGACACGAGATATGTTGACCTAAAAAGTATAATACAAATACAAATCGATAAACATGTGAAACTCGTTAAATATTGTTTCTTATGTCCGTTATAATATATATGCAAATTTTGAAGCAAATCGAAGAGATTGCGAAAATCGGGAAAAATCGAAAAAAACGCAAGGGGTTAACCTTCTGAATTTTTCACCTCGAAATTTTTTTCTTCTCGATTGAACTGAAAGTTTGCACAATAAATTTCGACATAATTTTGAACGTCGGAGGGAAATCTTAGCAATTTCCACGGATAACTGTTTGAGTTATAGCTCTGTAATCCGCAAGAAAACTGTCATAGAGCCAGTTTTCCACGAGTCATAACTAAAAAAACTAGTAGCTCTAAACAAGTGAAACTCGTTAAATATTGTTCCTTATGTCCGTTATAATATACATGCAAATTTTGAAGCAAATCGAAGAGATTGAGAAAATCGCGAAAAATCGAAAGGGGTTGTTAACCTTCTGAATTTTTCACCTCGAAATTTTTTTCTTCTCAATCGAACTGAAAGTTTGCACAATAAATTTTGTCATCATTTTGAACGTCGGAGGAAAATCTTAGCCATTTCCATGGATAACTGTATTATAACTTCTAGTTGTTTTTGGATTGAGGGGGTGGCTTTCCATACGAGAACTGTATTATCTCCAACCTACCTTTGTTACTTTTAACGTGGAAAGTGAAAAACTGAAAAAGGAATGAAAGGGGTGACATTTTTACAATAAAAATCATTTTTTTTTTAAATATATAACAATTTGTAGTTATTTCTCCCCTTAAACCTCAAAGAATAAAAAAAAAGATATGCACAATAAATTTATTGCAATTATCTACCTATTAAGTATAAACAACGTATAAGACATATTACTTATCGATAAACAATGTTATAAATAAAATGTATTCACAATTTTGTAAAATCTGCTACACAAATACACAAGCAGTCTGGAAGAAAAATTCCCGCTAGTGAATCGAAATAAAACGTAAAATCGTACAAACACTATTTTACTTTATACATCATATATCATCAAGAGAACCTCCCACAATTTACATCACTTTAAAAATATTTTTTTTTGTACAAAATTATAATCTAAATCTACTTGGCTAGCTCCTTCATGCGGTTGAGGGCGCTGCCAGCGACGAACCAGGTGACCTGGAGGTCGTTCATGGTGTGGTTCAGTTTGATCTTGTCCACTTTACCGTCGGCGTGCTTGACACTGCAATCGACCTGCTCGCCGGCTTTCAAGCTGGCCAAATTCAGCAGGCTGATTTTGTCCGTGGGCTGGATCTTGTCGTAGTCGGCGGGGTCGGCGAAGGTGAGCGGCAGGACGCCCTGCTTCTTCAGGTTGGTCTCGTGGATGCGCGCGAACGATTTGACAATGATGGCGCGGCCACCCAGGTGCCTTGGCTCGAGAGCGGCGTGCTCCCTGGAGCTGCCCTCGCCGTAGTTCTCGTCGCCGACGGCCACCCATCGCACCTTGTTGGCTTTGTAGTGGCGGGCCACGTCGGGCACGGTTCCCCACTCGCCAGTCAGTTGGTTCTTGATTTTGTTCATTTCATTGTTTTCGGAGTTAGTAGCACTGGAAAGAACGTTAGATTTTAATTGATTTACAGGTAAAATAAAAAATAATTATGTCATTTGTATAGTTTTTGAGATATTGGATGAAAAATATTATCGGGTTATTTTGTAATACTTTATTGTGCAGACAAATCTGTTAATATTATGCGTAATTACGACAATATACTAGCTCTATGACAAACTCTGACAGGTGAAAGCTGATGTGATTCTAAGAAAAAATTATTCATATAAATTTTTTTTTTTTGGAATCACATCAGATTTCATCTGTTAAGCCCTGGTTTCCTAGGAGAACGGTCGCTTTAAAGCGGCCGCTTTTGACGTCATTCAAAAATCACAAAGGTCGTTTCAAGTATATGTAATAGAAGAACTCTTAATTTTTCATCGTAATTCATTGCGTTTTTGCAGTACGTTGAGGTATTACACTTTATAGGAAACTATATTCGTTTATATACACGTAGAATTATTTTGGTGACGTAAAAATGACGTCAAAAGCGGCCGTTTTTAAGCGGCCGCTTTTCTAGGAAACCAGGGCTTTAGAGTTTGTCATAGAGCTAGTAGATAACCCTGTATATTGATTTATTATTATTATTGTTTAATACTATATTTCTGTTCATTTTATTTTGTAAATACATTCATTATTATTACTGCTTTATATATTTAATTTATTGTCAATATTAGTTATGGCCAAAAAACGGAAAATGGCTCAAATATAACTTTCTGCATTTTTCGTCGGGCGCATTTAATCTCCCAGACATATATACCGTAAAATGAGGTTACTTTGCACCATTTTTCAGGTGTTTTGTCTTTAATTGAACAGAAATATTTTTTGAAGCGCGTTAAAAATATGGGACTTGTTGCATTTTGTTCTTTAGTGTTATTAGTTGCTATTTAATATAAAATATATGTAATGTGAGTAATTTATTATGCAATATTTATTATATAAATTTGGTGCAAAGTTACCCCTTTGAGTAGGATACTTTGCACCATCACATCATTTTGATCGAAACTCCGTTGTATATAGGAAAGATGCGAAGTTAAAAACATAAATCAATAGAGCACACAAAATTTATTCATGGAACTGATTTTTTCTTCAAAAAACATAAACGCCACATTGCAAATTAATTATTTACAGCCAACCCAACTTTTCCATTTCTGGAATTCGATACAATCCTCTTCTATTTACCATGGTAGAGAGGTTTATGTTGTCAAATACATGCTCCCTATCATAGTATGAAACATCTGGATTTTCAGGCAATTTTCACGACTTCATAGATAACCATAGAAGAAATTACAACTCCAATGATATTATTTTACCAGAAAACAATTTCCCTTCGTATTTGAAAATCATGTATTCTCCTACAACTCTCTTTGCGGCAATTATGCCAAGAGCATCTGTTAGAGATTTCGTACCTTCCATCATTGCAGCTTTTTCTTCCTTTTCCATATCTTTTACATGTTTGAAAATTGGGATATTCTTCATCTGAAGAGTCCTGCAATACTGGATCATTCGTGTCATCATCCCGCTGGATTCACTTTGTCTTTTCTGATATATCCTATTGCCTTTCTTGTGCCTTTTATATATTTTGTGAATTAAAAAAAAATGTTTCACCAGTTTTAACAGAGTTTGACGTTGGTGCAAAGTCTCCCCATATTGTGGTGCAAAGTTACCCCACGTGTTAAAAATGTTAACAAGTACTCACCAGATGATTTTAAATATAAACTAATTATCAAAATATATAGCCAAAGATGTGTAACTGGTACTAAAATGGTGACTTATCTGATAGTATTACACATGAATCGGTGGAACACGCAATTTTTCAACACTTAACAAAACTGCAACAGATTGGTGTCATAAACAAGTCCCGTAAAGTTAGGTTTTGATGTAGAAATCTCCTAATCACTCTCTCACAAGATCTACAGACGACACTTCCATCTTGTGATTAACATGTTGCGCAGTTAAATCAGAAACTATACATATGGCTCCATGATGAATCTTTTTCGGACGTTGGTGCAAAGTTACCCCACGCGGTGCAAAATAACCTCGTTTTACGGTATTTTTTAATTTTGCATGAAAATGGTAAAAGTTAGTGGAAAACATCCAATGAGCAATTGAAATCCTCTACAGCTTTGCAGATTTAATCATCCTTCTTAGTTTTAAAAATAAAAACTTGCTTTATCTAAATTTAACCACCAAGATATGGTGGTCACCCTTTTCACAGCCCACTTTTCCTCTTACATTTTTAATTCATCTTTCTATTATTTTTGGTGCTAAGATGATTTTATCCTCCGTTTTCTTGTACTTTTGTGAGTTTATGTATGTTTTGGGCATGAATAATAGATTTAGTAATTATTTATGCATGTGTGCTATTTAAAATGCAGAAGTCTATTATTCTGTTTCCATTACAATTTCTTTTTGGTTTCCCCCGTGTGTGTGTTTTTTTTTGCTATATTGGTTATTATAATGCTTACCCAATGAACATGTTGTTGGAGATGTTGTCCAAATGTCCGCGGTACTTCAGCCAGGGACCAGCAGCGGAAATGTGGTCAGTCGTGCACTTTCCCTTCACTTTGATCAAGACGGTCATGTCAACCAAGTCCTTGCCATCCCACTTCTCGAACGGATCCAAAAGCTGGAGGCGGTTGGAGGATGGGCTAACATTCACCTTAACGCTGCTGCCGTCAGATGGTGGCGCCTTGTAGGTGTCCTCGCCGGCGTCGAAGCCTTTGCTGGGAAGTTCGTCTCCGAATGGCGCGGACAGTTTGAACTTCTTGCCATCAGAACCTGCCAAAAGAATATTAATATAGGAAGAGGTCCAAAGGATGCACAATTATTACGGGTTAACGTGAATTTTCCGATACAGGCTACAGCGCGAATTATTTAAAAAAAAATATGATTACTAAAATAACATTTAAAAGCCTCTAAAGGTGCTGGATATCAGGTTCAGTTTTCCATTCGAGGTGTATATTGAACTAGTGCTTCAAGTTAACCAGTTATTATTATATATATATATATATATATATATATATATATATATATATATATATATATATATATATATTATTTATCATTATTAAATCATTATTATTACCTGTAAGTTCATCTTTTGTGGGGTCGAAATTCAATGTTCCGGCAATACTCAAAGCCGTCGTAAGCTCAGGCGATGTAACGAAGCAATGGGTTGCAGGATTGGCATCATTACGGCCGGTAAAGTTACGGTTGTAGGATGTAACAATTGTATTCTTCTCGCCCTTCTTGACATCCTTACGGTCCCATTGGCCAATGCATGGCCCGCATGCGTTAGCCAGTACAGTGCCTCCAAAATCTCTCAAAATCTTGGCGATGCCATCGCGCTCAATCGTGGCGCGGATCTGTTCGGATCCAGGCGTAACGTTGAATGGGATTTTGGATTTCAATCCATGTTTCATCGCCTGTTTGACGATGCTGGCGCACCGGCCCATGTCCTCGTAGGAGCTGTTTGTGCAGGAGCCGATGAGGCCCACCTTGATGTCCATGGGCCAACCGGCCTTTTGTGCGTGTGCGCCCAACTCGTTGATGGGGTGAGCTAGATCGGGCGTGAATGGACCGTTCACGTGCGGTTCCAGCTGGTCCAAGTTGATTTCGATTACTTCGTCGTAGTTGCAACCGGAATCGGCGGTTAGCAAGGACTTTTGGAATTTGTCGGCTTCGTTAGCGATGTTGCTGCGGGATGTAGCTGAAACATGGGAGATTTTTATTTAGACCTTTGTTTTTGGTGAAGATTTTTCAAATTTTTATACACATTTAAGGCACAACATAAGATAACCGTGTTATTTAGGAAAAGTGTAAGATATTTTCCAAACAAAAAGGGCATACAATTTTAGAACATATGGCGGAATAACTCAAAATACAGGTGACACAACTAAAAAACCTAGTTTTTTCTTCCAAACAAGCGATATGTCTAATTTTTCTAAAAAAAGTGCAATTTATACTCCTTAGGATGCTAATTAAAAAATGAGAAAACTGTTTGTGGAGATCTCCTTCCGTTTTCGAGTCACAACCCTTCAAAATTTTCTTCCAAACAAGCGATATGTCTAATTTTTCTAAAAAGTGCAGTAGTTGCGCCTTAAACGTCGATATGTATTTTTTAAAATTTAATTACCTGCCAGGTAGTCTCGCATACGACTGTTGTATGGGAAGAGGGATGTTGTGGCTCCAATTTCAGCCCCCATGTTGCAAATAGTTGCCATTCCGGTGCAAGAAATGGAATCTACACCCGGTCCAAAGTATTCAACAATAGCACCAGTACCACCCTTAACGGTCAAAATACCAGCTACTTTCAGGATGATGTCCTTCGGTGATGTCCAACCAGATAGTTTTCCTGAATTAAAAATAAAATTTGCATGAACAACGGAATTATTGTGATATAACCAGATGCTTACCAGTAAGTTTAACACCAATCACTTTAGGGCATTTCAACTCCCACGCAATGCTGGCCATTACATCCACGGCATCGGCGCCGCCAACGCCGATACACAAGCCACCAAGACCACCCCCGTTTGGTGTGTGCGAGTCAGTACCGATCATCAAAAGACCGGGGAAGGCGTAGTTTTCCAAGATAATTTGATGAATGATACCTGAAAAACGAAAGGTTTGTATTTTAATAAACTAAAATGATACAACTAACCCCCTAGGAGGAAAGTTAACCGCCATCTGGCGGAACTAGAGTGTTAGTTGTATCATTTTTGTATATAACCATTCGAAATATTGTGTGAATTCAATCTCACTAGCTGAGCTACACTGATGAGATCTAATAAGATCGAAATCTAAATATGTAGATTGCTAAGAGGTGGATTCACACTTATATATGTTTAATAAACTATATAAGTATTTTTTGGATCGTTCACGTGACTATAAATTGTTTTCTCCAACTTATTATCACTTTTAGATTTTACTCAAATTTTCACAGCTCGTTATCTGAGCCAATTTCCTGATCCATACAGCCGTTTCCCGCAATTGTGTTCAGAGATATACAGACATACACGCAAACACATACACACAGATATACACGCAAACACATACACACAGACATTTTCCAACAATAGTCTATTATGACTATATTAGTTATGTATGTAAATAAAAGTCAAAATTTTCAATTCGAAATTTTACGTGATAATACTTCTCTTATGAATTAAATTCTCTAGAATAATAGCTGTTTTTGCATTTACATTTAAAATATTTTTTTGAATTTTACAGTAGTGCTGTATTCGGAAAATAAACAAGAAAAGAAAGTTTTTATGTATATATAAATGAATATTGTTTACTAGAGAGCTGTATATCTCAACATATTAAAAATGCCATAAATTACAGTGAATTATAGAGATATTCAATTACATTACATAAAACTTATTGTAATTTGTAAATAGCAAGTCCGTTATGTAGAGGGTGCAATGAAGAACTAGAAACAGCAGAGCATGTAATATGCCTCTGTCCAGCTCTAGTAAACACCAGGCATCTAATACTAGGGGAGTGCTGGCCTAGTATGCTCAGCATTGGCAGCTCCTCACCCGCCAAGGTTTTGCGGCTTGCACGCAAAATTGACTGGTGGGACGAGTGAGCAGCCTTAAGGGAGGTTTCACAATGGGCCCATTTTGAGGCCTAAGTGTCTGTAGCTATGCTACCCTCCAGCCAACTATCCAGAACTATCCAAATAGCAAGTCACAAGCGGTTGTTCTATCGATGGCTTAGTACACAGATGTGGGAAGTGCAAATATTGATTCTTCAAAGTGATCTTTAGTGCAATGCCCAGATGTTATAAGTGAAAATCAAACTATGATGTAATTTTCACAAAAATTTTCACAAAAATTTTCACTTACCACATCTGTGCACTAAGCCATTGCTATGAAACCAGGTAGTAAAAATAAGTATTTTTTTTACAGACAAGCTAGTAAGTCGAAAGATTCTGACGTTCTTTGAGAATGTGTGGTTGAGGGTGTCATGGTTAAAGATTGGAGCACTAGCGCTGAGCGTTCTCTCCATAACTAGTAAGTTCATTCATTTTGTTTACCTGAACCAGGTTTCCAGAAGCCAACACCGTATTTAGCGCCAGCACTAGATAAGAATTCGTACACTTCCTTGTTGATGTCCTTGGCCCTGGCCAAATCCTTTTCGCCGCCAATTTGCGCTTCAATCAAGTGATCGCAGTGGATGGTGCTGGGGACTGCGACTTTTGGAAGACCACTGGAGATGAACTGCAACATGGCCATTTGTGCGGTGGCATCTTGCATAGCAACGCGATCCGGTCGCAGACGCAAGTAGGATGTACCCCTTTCAATGTCCTAGAAGAAAATTATTCATTGTAAAATAAATGATAATATTTTATGCTTACAATCAATAGTCAGGAGGTGGCTTTCCTTAAGATAACAATCCCTAATCTACCTCTATTAACTTCAACATCGAATGCAAAAAAAAAAAACGAGAAATGATTGAAGCGGTTGAGGGCAAATTACAATAAAAATAAAAAAATTATTTAATTTTTTAATGATACCAATCAATACTCCTTAGGATGTGAATTAAAAATGAGAAAACAGTTTGTGGATATTTCCTTCCGTTTTCGAGTCACAACCCTTCAAAATTCGTAAAAAAATACCATTTCAGAAACGCCATTTTTAAGCCCACCCTACCTTGGTTAGCATTGTATTTTCCATGGGATAACACTCTTCTTGAAATTGTTTAAACAATATAAAACATCTGCATCGAATGAAAAAAACTATGCGAGCGAAGGTCGGGTGGGCGGGTGGCCCCTACCAATCAAACTATCTCCGTCCACTATTTCGAATGATATGAAGTCTGCATTACAGTATTATCTATTATTATCTATGAGAATTGAAGGAATAATGCTATCAGTATCGCCAGAAGAAACAGTCGCGGTGCGACCAAGAATCCAACTGTTGACCTATTGGAAAGTTGTCGGAAGGACGGGAAGCTAGAACGAATGTAGTGTGTAGTTCAAGTCATTTGGAATAGAGGACGGGCATAGTTTGGTTGGTGGGGGCCACCCACCCACCCCACCTTTGTTCGCATAGTTTTTCCATTGGATAACACTCGTTTTGGAATAGTTTAAACAATATAAAACGTCTGTATCCATTGAAAAAAGTATGCGAGCAAAGGTGGGGTGGGCGGGTGGCCCCCACCAATCAAACTATACCCGTTCAGTATTTCAAACGACTTGAACTATGCATTACATTATTTTTCACATATATTTTTTTAATTAGTCTTAACTTAATAAATGACATTAATTTAATCATAGAAAATAACGGATAATAGTGTAGTGCATAGTTCAAGTCATTTGATATAGTGGACGGGCGTAGTTTGGTTGGTAGGGAACGCCCGCCCACCCCACCTTCGCTTGCATAGTTTTTTTCAAAGGATACAGGTGTTTTATATTGTTTAAACTATTCCAAGAAGAGTGTTATCCTATGGAAAAACTATGCGAACAAAGGTGGGGTGGGCGGGCGGCCCCTACCAACCAAACTACGCCCGTCCACTATTTCAAACCACTTGAACTATGCACTACACTATTATCCACAACTTTGTGTGATTCAATTAATTTCATTTATTAATTTAAGACTAATTAAAAAGATATATGTGAAAAATAATGTAACGCATAGTTCAAGTGGTTTGAAATAGTGGACGGGCGTAGTTTGGTTGGTAGGGGCCACCCGCCCACCCCACCTTCGCTTGCATAGTTTTTTTCAAAGGATACAGGTGTTTTATATTGTTTAAACTATTCCAAGAAGAGTGTTATCCTATGGAAAAACTATGCGAACAAAGGTGGGGTGGTTGGGCGGCCCCTACCAACCAAACTACGCCCGTTCACTATTTCACGACTTGAACTATGCATTACATTATTTTTCACATATATTTTTTTAATTAGTCTTAACTTAATAAATGACATTAATTTAATCATAGAAAATAACGGATAATAGTGTAGTGCATAGTTCAAGTCATTTGAAGTAGTGGACGGGCGTAGTTTGGTTGATCCTACCGACTTCTAGTTTGTGTTTTTGGATTCAGGGAATGGCTTTCCATACGAGAACTCTATTATCCCTAATCTACCTCTATTATTTTTAACGTGAAATGCGAAATACCGAGAAATGATCAAAGGGGTACAGGTCAAATTTTTTTACAATAAAAACTTAAAAAATCATTTTATGCCACCAATTAATACTCCTTAGGATGTTAATTAAAAATGAGAAAACAGTTTGTGGATATCTCATTCCATTTCCGCGTCACAACTCTTCAAATATCGTAAAAAATGCTTGAAATTACCATTTCAGAAACGCTCTTTTCGACCTGTATCTCAGTTAGTGTTTGTCGTACCGACTTCTAGTTTATGTTTTTGGATTCAGGAGGTGGCTTTCCATACGAGAACTCTATTATGCCCAATATACCTCCATAATTTTTTAACTTGAAATGAAAAATACTGAGAAATATAATAATATAATAACAAATTTTTACAATAACAATTTTGGAAAAATAATTTTATGCTGCCAATTAATACTCCTTAGGATGCTAATTAAAAATGCGAAAACGGTTTGTGAAATTTTGACAATAAAAATTTTTTAAATTAAAAATTATTTTATGCTAGTAATCAATACTCTGAAGGATGCTAATTAAAAATGCGAAATCCGTTTGTGGATATCTCTTTCCATTTTCGCGTTACAACCCTTCAAAGTTTGTGAAAAATGCTAGAAACTATCATTTCAAAAACGTCCTTTTTGGGCTTTATCTCAGTAAGTGTATGTTGTACCGACTTCTAGTTCGTGATTTTGAATTCAGGGGATGGTTTTCCATACGAGAACTCTATTATTCCCAATATCCTTTAATTACTTTTAAAGTGACATGCGAAAAACTGAGAAATTATCATAGAGTTAGAAGTGAAATTTTGACAATAAATTTTTTTTAAATTAAAAATTATTTTATGCTAGCAATCAATACTCTGAAGGATGTTAATTAAAAATCCGAAATCCGTTTGTGAATATCTCTTTCCATTTTCGCGATACAACTCAAAATTCGTAAAAAAATACTTGAAATTACCATTTCAACAACGCCATTTTCAAGCTGTATCTCAGTGAGTATTGGTCGTACTGACTTCTAGTTTGTGTTTTTGGATTCAGAGGATGGTTTTCCATATGAGAAGTCTAATATTACACAAGTTTTAATAAAAAATTTACAATTTTATCCTTGATTACAAGATTCGTCTAATTATATCAAACACATGTTATTCCAATGAATTAATTTACCAATTAATTATATGTTTATTTAACAAAATTGTATTAAAATCCACATGTGCCTCACTATGCACTTTATACTTTGCACCAAAACAAACCCAACCATTCAAAACAAACTCATCTAATAAAAGTTCACCAGAGGTTATCATTCATTTATGAATAGATCATTTTGGGGCCAATATCAGTACCTGGCATATGTGTGCCACAAATTTGGACAGACATAACAAAATACATCGTTCTTAATTACAAAAACAAACATCCCAGATAAACTGGGTGTACATTGTATTTTAATTTAGTTTTGTTGTTACAATGGTTGTTATCAGTATTTATGCAAATGTTGAATTCACATGCTACTTATCAAGTCAAGGATGTCGTTAGTAAATGAATATCCATGAATGTTTCACTTAGTTGGAATTAGGCTAATTATTACCTATTAAAAATGGTAAACTGAGTTGCACCAAATAGAATGGTTTTTATATAAAATAATAATATTGCGCACCTTGAGACGACAACTGTCGTAACTCGCTATTACTAGATTTATAGAAATAACGATGAATATAGTGAATACGATACGACATTCTATAAAGGCACCTTACACGATCAATATTACTGTCAATATTTTAGAATAATGACAGTATTACTGTACTATAATATGTTTAAAATGTTCATTATTCTAAAATATTGCCAGTATTACTCATCGTGTAATGTATATTAATGTTGTAATGAAGAGAATACTGATCTTTATCCGAATAATAGATTACTTGATAAATATAAAAGGAGGATTGAAGTAAATATTGACAGTACTAGTATTGACAGTATTATTGACCGTGTAAGGTGCCTTATAAATCTATCAATAGCTATTGAACCCATAACTATTCGTTGTTATAGCAACAATAAATACATTATCTAGGGAATGTAGTTACTTTAGATTCTCTCTATTACAAACACTGAATAATTAAACAAAAGGTGTCATCGAAGCTCCAATCGCAAGCGCTATTCAAGGTTTTGACATTTGTTTTGGCATATCCTGTCACAATGATGTTGTCAATTTATCCATTCAATAGCTTATGGGACCTATAAAGTTTATAGGTCCCATAAGCTATTGAATGAATAAATTGACAACGTTATTGTGACAGAATATGCGAATACAAATGTCAAACACCTAGAATAGCGCTTGCGATTAGAGCTTTGATGACACCTTTTGTTTAATTATTCAGTGTTTCCAATAGAGACAATTTAACATAACTATATTCCAGATAATGTATTTATTGTTGCTATAACAATGAATACTTATGGGTTCAATAGCTATTGCTAGATTTATGGAACGTCCATAATCTATTGAACCCATAAGTATTTGTTGTTATAGCAACAATAAATACATTATCTAGGGAATTTAGTTACTTTATTTTCTCTTTATTGAAAACCCTGAATAATTAAACAAAAGGTGTCATCAAAGTTCCAATCACAAGTGCTATTCAAGGTGTTTGACATTTGTTTTGGCATATCCTGTCACAATGACGTTGTCAATTTATCAATTGAATAGCTTATGGGACCTATAAAGTTTATGGGATGTTGGTGAATACGGGAATTAGTATCGTAATTCATTTTATTTTGTCTCATTTTGTCTTATTTCATCTAATCTTGGCTCATTCTGTCTCATTTTGTCTTATTCATCATCATTTTGTCATATTCACCATCATTTTGTCTAATTCAGCATCATTTTGCCACATTTTGTTTCATTTAGCCTAATTTAGTTGAGAAAACTTTAAAGCACAACATATGTTTCAACTTCTTATCACATAACTTAATACATCATCATAAATTTATTGTTATAATATAAATCCCTTAAAATCGCGCTTGCGATTGCAGCTTTGAAGACACCTTTTGTTTAATTATTCAGTGTTTCCAATAGAGACAATTTAACATAACTATATTCCAGATAATGTATTTATTGTGGCTATAACAACGAATACTTATGGGTTCAATAGCTATTGCTAGATTTATGGAACATCCATAATCTATTGAACCCATACATATTTGTAGTTATAGCAACAATAAATACATTATCTGGGGAATTAAGTTACTTTATTTTCTCTTTATTGAAAACCCTGAATAATTAAACAAAAGGTGTCATCAAAGTTCCAATCACAAGTGCTATTCAAGGTGTTTGACATTTGTTTTGGCATATCCTGTCACAATGACGTTGTCAATTTATCAATTGAATAGCTTATGGAACCTATAAAGTTTATGGGATGTTGGTGAATACGACCATTAGTATCGTAATTCATTTTATTTTGTCTCATTTTGTCTTATTTCATCTAATGTTGGCTCATTCTGTCTCATTTTGCCTCATTTTGTCTTATTCATCATCATTTTGTTTTATTCAGCATCATTTTGCCACATTTTGTTTCATTTAGCCTAATTTAGTTGAGAACACTTTCCAGCACAACATATGTTTCGACTTCTTGTCAAAACTTAATACATACAGCATAAATTTGTTATTATATAAATCCCTTACCTGCTTGTTGGGCTCATCTAAATGGGAGTATAGAACCTTCTCTGACAATGTCAATGGACGATTCAGACGTTTCTTCACCACCTCTAGATTCTTTTGTAGTTTTTCATAGGGCAAATTCGCAGTGGAATCGAATTTGCTCATCGCCACCTTTGCGGCGGCGGCAGTTAGGGGAGAGACACTGAAACATCTTGATTGGATGTCAGTTAGGATTACGCCGCAAATGCCGCGTCCCTGTAACAAAAAAATTAAATACAATTAGTATAATACAATATTATGGTAGAAAGCCATTGTCTAATAAAGATTGATTTCTCTCTACAATATTATATGAAATATATAACTGACCAAATCAAATCCAAATTTATTTAATAAAGGTCGTTTTAGACAAGACACTTTCTTGACTCAAAAGTTAGTCAAGATGCGAGACAATCTAAATTATCTACATACAGCAAATTATTTGAAATATTTAATTGGATGGTAGATCGAATGGAAAAATATAGTGTTCTATTTGTCAAGGACAAATTGAATTTGAGGAGGATATATGAATTAATTTCTTGAACCACTTTGAGCTAAGAAATTGTCTTGCCTAAAACGACTTTAAGAGTACATCACAACATAACTAATGCTATACAAAAAGAAATAACATCAAAGCAATATACATATATTTAACTACAAACTAGGAAGTATTCATTTATTGAATATGATTTAGATATTCTTTGACCAAGTAGAAGGAATTTAGAAGGAGTTTTTGTGCTTGGGCAAGAAGATATGTTTTAATTAAAAACAACAAATGTTCTCAAATAGAGAGAACGAGAATTCATTTTTCTTAAGACCATTGGACAGAGATGTTCCTGCCAGTATTATTACTAGAAATTTACTTGTTTTCAATGTTAATTATTTGTTATTACTACGTACAAAATATATGCTGAATATATTATTACAATTTACAGTCAGGTTGGTTAAAAAAAATCATTAATCAACAGTATTAAGGGTGGGATCACATTTATATGTTACTTATGACATGAATTATATAATTTTAATGAGCTTTTTGCAATAAACTATGCACCTGAATGGCATACAACTTATGCAAGTTAATAAAAACACTTTATTGTTGGCACTGAAACTTATTTCATAAGAATGACCATAATACATAGTTATTGCCTGGTTATGTGTAGTGTGTAAAAAGTCATTAATTCTTAAAAAATGAGCTGAGCCAAGAATAAAGTATTTTTATAAGGGCCGGTTCTACAATTGACATTTAACTAGAGAATAAGGTTATTCGTGGAATAAGTTTGAGATATTAATGCCAATATTATTCCATGAATAGCCTTATTCTCCGGTTAAATGTCAATTGTAGAACCAGCCCTTAATTTGTTAAAATTATATGCAATTTAGTTGTGTTACTTTTCTATTCCTCTATCAATTTATATGATAAAGGCACCTTACACGATCAATATTACTGTCAATATTTTAGAATAATGACAGTATTAATGTACGATAATATGATTAAAATGTTCCTTATTCTAGAATGTCGCCAGTATTACTCAACGCGTAAGGAATAGTAATGATGGAATGAAGAGAATACTGATCTTTATCCGGATAATTGATTACTTGATAAATATAAAAGGAGGATTGAAGCAAATATTGACAGTACTAGGATTGACAGTATTATTGACCATGTAAAGTGCCTTATAGACATAGATTATTTGTGTCAACCAATACATTGTATTTGACACATGTCATAGGAATAGGAATAAATTTAAAATGAACAGAACAAATTGATAAAAGAGAAATGTGAAAATTTTGAAACTAGACTAGATGAAATGAAAGGTGAATTAAAATCAACAAATGTCACATGATCTTATATAAAAACAGTATAAATTATTATAAACATTGAACTAGAAGACAAACATATATTTTGATCCAATTACATAATAAAACAAATCATAAAATTCCTCTGTAATCCCTCAAGTGGTCTTGTTGAATTTTGACCTTATAAGTTTATAGGTTAGAATTACGTAAGACGTTTCCTCATCAAAACGAACGAATTAATATGCTGCAATTACCATCGAAAGTGTAATTCATGTCTATATTGCCCCCTGCTCGTCCTCATTTAAAAATAGAGCCCCGAGTGTCACATGATGTGCGTGTTCGGCGCGCATACACACTCACACACCGAACAACCCTTCAAAATGATTCGATTACACAATAACCACACTCACCTGGCGATGCAAAACTCTCGTACAGTACGCCATGGCCGCAGAAGACACTTAGCAGCTACAGAGGATGGTTTTTCAAAATTATAGCCCGTGTTCGGTGTGCCAGCTACACTGTGATTCTGTGCACTGCAATTTCCTGTGACGCGCGTCAGCTGTCCGTGCGCTGCACTGCGCGCGCGCAGCATTCAAAGATTTTGCCGGTTGTCAATTTTTGCGCGGAAAATGATGAAAAATTTAGCAATTGATAAGCTATTACATGAATATTTATTAGCGGGTAATTTAGAATGGATTATTATGGCATAATGACAATAAATGTAACGGTGGGTGTATAATTTTGCAGAAAAAAACGTGTTACAGTGACATTTAATTGTCTAATAGGAGACACGTTTTTATTTTCACTTGAAGGATTCATGCTTGTGCATCATTATGAATTATGTACAACTAATGTTTTAGTTAGTTCTACATAGTTTTAGTTAGTTCCATTAGATATCTTGGTTTTCTATGATTTTATCTACTATTAAAACTAAAGTAACAATACTACAATGAAAATGCGTAGAATTTAACAGCTTACTGGTAATTTGAAAAAATAATAGATACATAGTATCACCGAATTGTATCAGTTTATGGATAATGTGCTAAATAATAAATTAACCCCCGTATTCACCGACGTTCCATAAATCTATAAGGCACCTTACACGATCAATAATACTGTCAATATTTTAGAATATTGACAGTATTACTATACATGTTTAAAATGTTCGTTATTCTAATATATTGATAATAATACTTATGGCGTAAGGTGTAGTAATGCTGGAATGAATAGAATTCTGATGTTTATTCGGATAATTGATTACTTGATAAATATAAAAGGAGAATTGAAGTAAATACTGACACTGCTAGGACTGACAGTATTATTCAGTGTTTCCAATAGAGAGAATCTAAAGTGACTACATTCACTAGATAATGTATTTATTGTTGCTATAACATCGAATACTTATGGGTTCAATAGCTATTGATAGATTTATGGAACGTCGGTGAATACGGGAGTTAGAGTAATAATTAAATATCCAATATATCTCGTTTTCGCACCACAACCCTTCAAAATTTGTAAAAATTGCTCGAAATTAGCTTTTAGAGCTGCATCGCAGTAAGTGTTTATCGTACCGACTTCTAGTTTGTATTTTTGGATTCAGGGGGTGGCTTTCCATAGGAGAACTATATTATCCCCAATCTACTTCTATTACTTTTAACGTGGAATGCGAAAAACCGAGAAATGATCGAAGGCAACCCTTCAAAATTCTTAAGAATTGCTTGAAATTACCAATTTTAATTTTATTTAAATTAACTAACGCTAGATATTTAGAGGAAACCTAAATTCTGCCTGTATATTATATTTTTGGAAAACGCCTTCACTGATAATAATTCTGTAGCAAAATTAATTTCTTAAAATTTTGTGCGAGTTCAATGGCTTTTTCTACGTTTATTGACCCGCTCACGTATAAAAAAAATCCAGCCATAAAATAATATCATGCCATTGACCTTGAATTTTTACCTTTTCGTAGATATTGAAAAATACGCAGTTCGTTATCTTTTATTATAATGAATTACAAAGTATATAAAGTAAATAATTAAATATATACGGGTTGCCCGTTTTTCGACCCTACGTATGGGTATTTCGCTTATTACATATTATTTACGGTTTTTTTTTCTGTACAAGGTACAACATCAAAAGTTATTATAAAGATATTATCAGTGTTTTAATATTTTTTACAGAATAGATACGAGATAGAGATATTTACGGTACTCTGCTCATAAAATAATATGGGATAATGTCTTTACTTTTCTTATGCCATGAATTGTGAAATTGTATTGCATTTGTAAGAAAAACTATGCAGCACAATGTCATACAAATTTTACTAGTTCATTAAAAGACGTTTTGGTTAGCTATGAAACTTATTGTTTAGAAATTGATTAATTTTAATTGTATAATTGTTCACGAAAACAATACCTTCTAGTTTTTTTTTCGGAAAGTTATCGCATATTTCCATAATTTTAGTTAGAAAACGTGAAGACGTTTCTGCTAAAACAATACCTTCCTCTTTGTAGTGTACTGGCAAAATGTGATGTATTTGTAATATAACAATTAGTAGTAGTAGTAGTTAATATAATTGTTTATATATCATTTTATTTCTGTAAGGTACAAAGTAAAAAGTTTCATAATATCTTGAAACTTTTTATTTTGTACCTTGTGTTTTTTTTACAGAATTGTAACTAGCTGAAATTATTATTTTTCATTAAATAAAATGAAATTTATTCATTAAAAGTATTTTAGTTTTCATATAGGAATTTATACATGCAAATGGAAAGACGAAAACATGTGTGTTATTTATAGGAGATAGTAGCATTAACATTTTTATATCAGGGAGTATTTTCAGACCGGGCTATTTTTATATTATTATGCGATTCTGGTGCACTTTGAATCTTATTTCAGTGTAATATAACGTTTTATAAGCGTTTCAAACGCTATTTGTTTAGCGTTATCTTATCAGTTTTCTGTTAAGGACTGACATAAATAATTTAAGTTATCATTTATTTGTATATATTATAAATCAATGCTGTTAGGAAAATACGATTTTACCGCTTGTTCTATAGACAACTTTTGTCTAATATAGTTGCTTGAAATGTAGCCTATATTACAATGCTGTCATCCATATAAATTCGAGATTTGCAAACTATTTCCAAACTATTTATCAAGGAATTTTTTATCTTAGTTTCACAAATTCTTAAAAAATTAATTAATTTAAGTCCGTATCAGCCCAGAGTGTTAAACGAAAGGCACTTAAATCACCAACTACCACCATACCACGACCCACTGAATGTCTCGATGCCAGGACCAAGGGGGGGCATCCTCCGAGTTCCTGCAGCGAGAATCACTTATTGATTATATTTAATTTATATTGTATTATGATTTTTTATTCAATAAAAATTTATAAATAAAAAAATGTAGTTTCTGCAGTTAATAATTACATTACCATAACAATGGTAATGTAATAATTAACTGCAGAAACTAATGGAGCGGTTATTATTATTTTTTATGCAGTAAAATATTCATATATGTTAATTCTATTAAAATATATCAAACAATACTAATTCACCCTTGCTATTTTTAGTTACTAAATGTTGTAACTGCGCCAACAACAAAAATATTTTCGTAAGTTTATTTATTTGTTTACCTAAAATGTGGGATGTACGTTGTAAATTGTTATTTATTACACCGTATGCCTATGTGCAAATTATTTTCGTAGATAAGCCAACAAATTAGCATATAATGTGTTGACGCATAGTTGAATATATACATATATATATATATATATATATATATATATATATATATATATATATATATATATATATATATATATATGTATCTTAGAAAACCATTGCAAGGGTTTTATATAGAGGGTGATTCAGCTTTAATGTTGAATATTTTAACACAATATTCTCCTCATCTGATTTAAAACTATAGTGTAAAATTTTAATATTCACTATAGTTTTGAATTGTGTATATATATATATATATATATATATATATATATATATATATATATTATTGCACTTATTTAGCTTCAAAAAGTATTATTTGTTAATTTTGTCTAATAATAACGTCTCAATACGAGACAGAACGTTTCCATAAGCTTTTTGTTAAAAAATCGTAATAAATTCATTTGTAGAAATTCAAAATAAATGATCAAATAATTTTATTTGGTACTAGTTTAGCTTCAAAATGAAGTATTATTTGTTTATGTTTGTCAAATAATAACGTCGCAATACGAGAAAATTCAAGGCAGAACTTTTCGATAAAAACACATTGTTTAGAAAATCGTAATAAATTCAATTCTAGAAATTAAAACTAAATGATGATATAATTTTATTTGGAACTTGTTTAGCTTCAAAATGAAGCATTATTTGTTTATTTTTTTTAAATAATAAAGTCGCAATACGGGAAAATTCTAGACATATGACGTTTATATAAAATATTTTTGTTTAAAAAATCGTAATAAATTCATTTCTAGAAATTTAAAATAAATGATTACATAATTTTATTTGTTACTAGTTTAGCTTCAAAATGAAGTATTATTTGTTTATGTTTGTCAAATAATAACGTCGCAATACGAGAAAATTCAAGGCAGAACTTTTCGATAAAAACACTTTGTTTAGAAAATCGTAATAAATTAAATTCTAGAAATTAAAACTAAATGATCATATAATTTTATTAGGCACTTGTTTAGCTTCAAAATGAAGCATTATTTGTTTATTTTTTTTAAATAATAAAGTCGCAATACGGGAAAATTCTAGACATATGACGTTTATATAAAATATTTTTGTTTAAAAAATCATAATAAAATCATTTCTAGAAATTCAAAATAAATGATCACATAATTTTATTTGGTACTAGTTTAGCTTCAAAATGAAGTATTATTTGTTTATGTTTGTCAAATAATAACGTCGCAATACGAGAAAATTCAAGGCAGAACTTTTCGATAAAAACTTTTTGTTTAAAAAATCGTAATAAATTCAATTCTAGATATTAAAACTAAATGATCATATAATTTTATTTGGCACTTGTCTAGCTTCAAAATGAAGCATTATTTGTTTATTTTTTTTAAATAATAAAGTCGCTATACGGGAAAATTCTAAACATATGACGTTTATATAAAATATTTTTGTTTAAAAAATCATAATAAAATCATTTCTAGAAATTCAAAATAAATGATCACATAATTTAGTTTGACACTAGTTTAGCTTCAAAATGAAGCATTTTTTGTTTATGTTTGTCAAATAATAACGTCACAATACGAGAAAATTCAAGGCAGAACTTTTCGATAAAAACACTTTGTTTAGAAAATCGTAATAAATTCAATTCTAGAAATTAAAACTAAATGATCATATAATTTTATTTGGCACTTGTTTAGCTTCAAAATGAAGCATTATTTGTTTATTTTTTTTAAATAATAAAGTCGCAATACGGGAAAATTCTAGACATATGACGTTTATATAAAATATTTTTGTTTAAAAAATCATAATAAATTCATTTCTAGAAATTCAAAATAAATGATCACATAATTTTATTTGGTACTAGTGTAGCTTCAAAATGAAGTATTATTTGTTTATGTTTGTCAAATAATCACGTCGCAATACGAGAAAATTCAAGACAGAACTTTTCGATAAAAACACTTTGTTTAGAAAATCGTAATAAATTCAATTCTAGAAATTAAAACTAAATGATCATATAATTTTATTTGGCACTTGTTTAGCTTCAAAATGAAGCAATATTTGTTTATTTTTTTTTAAATAATAAAGTCGCAATACGGGACAATTCTAGACATATGACGTTTATATAAAATATTTTTGTTTAAAAAATCATAATAAAATCATTTCTAGAAATTCAAAATAAATGATCACATAATTTTATTTGGTACTAGTTTAGCTTCAAAATGAAGTATTATTTGTTTATGTTTATCAAATAATAACGTCGCAATACTAGAAAATTCAAGGCAGAACTTTTCGATAAAAACACTTTGTTTAGAAAATCGTAATAAATTCAATTGTAGAAATTAAAAATAAATGTTGATCTAATTTTATTTGGCACTTGTTTAACTTCAAAATGAAGCATTATTTGTTTTTTTTTTAAATAATAAAGTCGCAATACGGGAAAATTCTAGGCATATGACGTTTATATAAAATATTTTTGTTTAAAAAATCATAATAAATTAATTTCTAGAAATTCAAAATAAATGATCACATAATTTTGTTTGGTACTAGCTTAGCTTCAAAATGAAGTATTACTTGTTTATGTTTGTCAAATAATAACGTCGCAATACGAGAAAATTCAAGGCAGAACTTTTCGATAAAAACTTTTTGTTTAGAAAATCGTAATAAATTCAATTCTAGAAATTAAAACTAAATGATCATATAATTTTATTTGGCACTTGTTTAGCTTCAAAATGAAGCATTATTTGTTTATTTTTTTTAAATAATAAAGTCGCAATACGGGAAAATTCTAGACATATGACGTTTATATAAAATATTTTTGTTTAAAAAATCATAATAAATTAATTTCTAGAAATTCAAAATAAATGATCACATAATTTTATTTGGTACTAGTTTAGCTTCAAAATGAAGTATTATTTGTTTATGTTTGTCAAATAATAACGTCGCAATACGAGAAAATTCAAGGCAGAACTTTTCGATAAAAACACTTTGTTTAGAAAATCGTAATAAATTCAATTCTAGAAATTAAAACTAAATGATCATATAATTTTATTTGGCACTTGTTTAGCTTCAAAATGAAGCATTATTTGTTTATTTTTTTTAAATAATAAAGTCGCAATACGGGAAAATTCTAGACATATGACGTTTATATAAAATATTTTTGTTTAAAAAATCATAATAAAATCATTTCTAGAAATTCAAAATAAATGATCACATAATTTTATTTGGTACTAGTTTAGCTTCAAAATGAAGTATTATTTGTTTATGTTTGTCAAATAATAACGTCGCAATACGAGAAAATTCAAGGCAGAACTTTTCGATAAAAACTTTTTGTTTAAAAAATCGTAATAAATTCAATTCTAGATATTAAAACTAAATGATCATATAATTTTATTTGGCACTTGTCTAGCTTCAAAATGAAGCATTATTTGTTTATTTTTTTTAAATAATAAAGTCGCTATACGGGAAAATTCTAAACATATGACGTTTATATAAAATATTTTTGTTTAAAAAATCATAATAAAATCATTTCTAGAAATTCAAAATAAATGATCACATAATTTAGTTTGACACTAGTTTAGCTTCAAAATGAAGCATTTTTTGTTTATGTTTGTCAAATAATAACGTCACAATACGAGAAAATTCAAGGCAGAACTTTTCGATAAAAACACTTTGTTTAGAAAATCGTAATAAATTCAATTCTAGAAATTAAAACTAAATGATCATATAATTTTATTTGGCACTTGTTTAGCTTCAAAATGAAGCATTATTTGTTTATTTTTTTTAAATAATAAAGTCGCAATACGGGAAAATTCTAGACATATGACGTTTATATAAAATATTTTTGTTTAAAAAATCATAATAAATTCATTTCTAGAAATTCAAAATAAATGATCACATAATTTTATTTGGTACTAGTGTAGCTTCAAAATGAAGTATTATTTGTTTATGTTTGTCAAATAATCACGTCGCAATACGAGAAAATTCAAGACAGAACTTTTCGATAAAAACACTTTGTTTAGAAAATCGTAATAAATTCAATTCTAGAAATTAAAACTAAATGATCATATAATTTTATTTGGCACTTGTTTAGCTTCAAAATGAAGCAATATTTGTTTATTTTTTTTTAAATAATAAAGTCGCAATACGGGACAATTCTAGACATATGACGTTTATATAAAATATTTTTGTTTAAAAAATCATAATAAAATCATTTCTAGAAATTCAAAATAAATGATCACATAATTTTATTTGGTACTAGTTTAGCTTCAAAATGAAGTATTATTTGTTTATGTTTATCAAATAATAACGTCGCAATACTAGAAAATTCAAGGCAGAACTTTTCGATAAAAACACTTTGTTTAGAAAATCGTAATAAATTCAATTGTAGAAATTAAAAATAAATGTTGATCTAATTTTATTTGGCACTTGTTTAACTTCAAAATGAAGCATTATTTGTTTTTTTTTTAAATAATAAAGTCGCAATACGGGAAAATTCTAGGCATATGACGTTTATATAAAATATTTTTGTTTAAAAAATCATAATAAATTAATTTCTAGAAATTCAAAATAAATGATCACATAATTTTGTTTGGTACTAGCTTAGCTTCAAAATGAAGTATTACTTGTTTATGTTTGTCAAATAATAACGTCGCAATACGAGAAAATTCAAGGCAGAACTTTTCGATAAAAACTTTTTGTTTAGAAAATCGTAATAAATTCAATTCTAGAAATTAAAACTAAATGATCATATAATTTTATTTGGCACTTGTTTAGCTTCAAAATGAAGCATTATTTGTTTATTTTTTTTAAATAATAAAGTCGCAATACGGGAAAATTCTAGACATATGACGTTTATATAAAATATTTTTGTTTAAAAAATCATAATAAATTAATTTCTAGAAATTCAAAATAAATGATCACATAATTTTATTTGGTACTAGTTTAGCTTCAAAATGAAGTATTATTTGTTTATGTTTGTCAAATAATAACGTCGCAATACGAGAAAATTCAAGGCAGAACTTTTCGATAAAAACACTTTGTTTAGAAAATCGTAATAAATTCAATTCTAGAAATTAAAACTAAATGATCATATAATTTTATTTGGCACTTGTTTAGCTTCAAAATGAAGCATTATTTGTTTATTTTTTTTTAAATAATAAAGTCGCAATACGGGACAATTCTAGACATATGACGTTTATATAAAATATTTTTGTTTAAAAAATCATAATAAATTCATTTCTAGAAATTCAAAATAAATGATCACATAATTTTATTTGGTACTAGTTTAGCTTCAAAATGAAGTATTATTTGTTTATGTTTGTCAAATAATAACGTCACAATATGAGAAAATTCAAGGCAGAACTTTTCGATAAAAACACTTTGTTTAGAAAATCGTAATAAATTCAATTGTAGAAATTAAAAATAAATGTTGATCTAATTTTATTTGGCACTTGTTTAACTTCAAAATGAAGCATTATTTGTTTTTTTTTTAAATAATAAAGTCGCAATACGGGAAAATTCTAGGCATATGACGTTTATATAAAATATTTTTGTTTAAAAAATCATAATAAATTAATTTCTAGAAATTCAAAATAAATGATCACATAATTTTGTTTGGTACTAGCTTAGCTTCAAAATGAAGTATTACTTGTTTATGTTTGTCAAATAATAACGTCGCAATACGAGAAAATTCAAGGCAGAACTTTTCGATAAAAACTTTTTGTTTAGAAAATCGTAATAAATTCAATTCTAGAAATTAAAACTAAATGATCATATAATTTTATTTGGCACTTGTTTAGCTTCAAAATGAAGCATTATTTGTTTATTTTTTTTAAATAATAAAGTCGCAATACGGGAAAATTCTAGACATATGACGTTTATATAAAATATTTTTGTTTAAAAAATCATAATAAATTAATTTCTAGAAATTCAAAATAAATGATCACATAATTTTATTTGGTACTAGTTTAGCTTCAAAATGAAGTATTATTTGTTTATGTTTGTCAAATAATAACGTCGCAATACGAGAAAATTCAAGGCAGAACTTTTCGATAAAAACACTTTGTTTAGAAAATCGTAATAAATTCAATTCTAGAAATTAAAACTAAATGATCATATAATTTTATTTGGCACTTGTTTAGCTTCAAAATGAAGCATTATTTGTTTATTTTTTTTTAAATAATAAAGTCGCAATACGGGACAATTCTAGACATATGACGTTTATATAAAATATTTTTGTTTAAAAAATCATAATAAATTCATTTCTAGAAATTCAAAATAAATGATCACATAATTTTATTTGGTACTAGTTTAGCTTCAAAATGAAGTATTATTTGTTTATGTTTGTCAAATAATAACGTCACAATATGAGAAAATTCAAGGCAGAACTTTTCGATAAAAACACTTTGTTTAGAAAATCGTAATAAATTCAATTCTAGAAATTAAAACTAAATGATCATATAATTTTATTTGGCACTTGTTTAGCTTCAAAATGAAGCATTATTTGTTTATTTTTTTTAAATAATAAAGTCGCAATACGGGAAAATTCTAGACATATGACATTTATATAAAATATTTTTGTTTAAAAAATCATAATAAATTAATTTCTAGAAATTCAAAATAAATGATCACATAATTTTATTTGGTACTAGTGTAGCTTCAAAATGAAGTATTATTTGTTTATGTTTGTCAAATAATCACGTCGCAATACGAGAAAATTCAAGGCAGAACTTTTCGATAAAAACTTTTTATTTAAAAAATCGTAATAAATTCAATTCCAGAAATTAAAACTAAATGATCCTATAATTTTATTTTGCACTTGTTTAGCTTCAAAATGAAGCATTATTTGTTTATTTTTTTTAAATAATAAAGTCGCAATACGGGAAAATTCTAAACATATGACGTTTATATAAAATATTTTTGTTTAAAAAATCATAATAAATTCATTTCTAGAAATTCAAAATAAATGATCACATAATTTTATTTGGTACTAGTTTAGCTTCAAAATGAAGTATTATTTGTTTATGTTTGTCAAATAATAACATCGCAATACGAGAAAATTCAAGGCAGAACTTTTCGATAAAAACACTTTGTTTAAAAAATCGTAATAAATTCAATTCTAGAAATTAAAACTAAATGATGATATAATTTTATTTGGCACTTGTTTAGCTTCAAAATGAAGCATTATTTGTTTATGTTTTTTAAATAATAAAGTCGCAATACGGGAAAATTCTAGACATATGACGTTTATATAAAATATTTTTGTTTAAAAAATCATAATAAATTCATTTCTAGAAATTCAAAATAAATGATCACATAATTTTATTTGGTACTAGTTTAGCTTCAAAATGAAGCATTATTTGTTTATGTTTGTCAAATAATAACGTCGCAATACGAGAAAATGCAAGGCAGAACTTTTCGATAAAAACACTTTGTTTAGAAAATCGTAATAAATTCAATTGTAGAAATTAAAAATAAATGTTGATCTAATTTTATTTGGCACTTGTTTAACTTCAAAATGAAGCATTATTTGTTTAAGTCGCAATACGGGAAAATTCTAGACATATGACGTTTATATAAAATATTTTTGTTTAAAAAATCATAATAAATTCATTTCTAGAAATTAAAATTAAATGATCATATAATTTTATTTGGCACTTGTTTAGCTTCAAAATTAAGCATAATTTGTTTATATTTGTCAAATCATAACGTCACAATACGAGAAAATTAAAGCACACAAACACAGACATTTTCCAAAAAATTGTCATGAAACGTACAGAAAAGTTAAAATTAGAAAAATAATTTTTTTCTCGCGATAACCATAATTTCTATTCGGAAAGTAAATATATTCTCTTTACTAACATTATTTCCTCTCTGAGTTAATATTAGTTAAACTAATTAAATTACCGATCAATTAATTTCGATCCGTTTACAATTAATATGTTGATTATTGAGCATCAAATATTTTTATTCATTAGCAATTCACTTGATTGTAATTCTTTGAAAACTACTTCAAATAATCTAATCTTATTTGGGTCGGAAACAAATCTTGTGAATATATATAATGTGAAGTGTGAAGAAAATAGAAGAATATAAATCTTCTTTGTTTTTTTTCTATTTTCTTCACACTTAACACTTTATATATATATATACATATATATATATATATATATATATATATATTATTACTGAAATTTTGTATAAAAATGTTTTAAAGAATCATTCAACATATAAAGCACGCAGGTAATATTTCAAATTAATGTTCCTATATATTTCTATTAAGTGTTAAGTGAAGAAATAGAAGAAACAAAATAAGATTTATATTCTTCTATTTTCTTCACACTTCACACTTTTAACATCATAAACTAATAACTGCCCTAAAATTTGCAAAAAAAGTCTTGATAGTCCAGTCGATAGCACTGATCGATTATAAAATGAATTTTGTCTATGGAATATGAAAAAAAACTAGACAATATATGAACGTGAATGAATTTTCTTATCTTCTCTGTCTATATTTTCTCAGCCCCCCTATATTCAGTATTCCCAATTTTTCAACAACTACTGCCCTGCTGAAATTTAAAGTTAAACATGAATTACATTGTACTAGATTCGTCAAGAAACTTTTTTCTAGTTTCAATTATTCACGTACTATATTCAGCTCGTACTATGGTGAATCATGTTTTGAATAAAAGACACGCATAGAACGTGATTAGTCATAGTTACGGTGACCATACTTTTTTGAGATAATAAGGACATATCGAAGAAAATTAAAAAAATAAGTTTATTAAATTTATTACCAAAGTAGTAGCACACATTAAAAGTTTAAACAATATTGATTATTGATATTACACATACACGGATATAAAAATTTAAATAAGATTAATTTTAATACTTTTTAGTAGACTAGTCCTGTAGACCTTAAATAAAGGACGTATGGTCACAGTAGTCACAGTACATGAATACTAAGAATCTTGCTCAAGTCTCTTGACGAATCTATTACAATGTAATTTACACTTTAGGGGTTTTACAGGTTGTAATTCAACAATAAGCTTAATTATTGCAGCCTGCTGATATACGTTATAATATGCAAGATGTTTGCTCATGTGGAAGGGTGTGTTGGGCAAATACGTATTAACGTCTGGTCGATAAACGGAGCAAATTCTTAACTATATCATTACGCCACCTCACACTTTGTTATAATTTAGTAAACACTTTCGTTTTGACGCAAATTTGGTATTTAAAAGTCGTGGAACTATTGTTATATATTTATTTAAAAATATCACAAGCACACTTTTCACAAGTTAATCGTAAATATTTTATTTAGTTAACTGTTACATCAGTGTTAATTATTCAATTGTTGTCATAGTCGTTGGGGTGTGAGCAAAATCAAACTCAAACACAATTTAAAAGCAAATTTGAAATTGTTCCGATGCATTTACAATATATATATATATACAAAAATTTATTTTGAAGGTAATATTAAATATTTTAAATATGACACGCAACGAAAGATATCTATAAAACCAGAAAATTACCGACATATCGAACCATTTATATACACAATATATGTGTCTATATGCACCAACATAAAAGACTGCAACAACATATCAGCCATGACTACAAGACTAGAAGTAAATATAATCAAAACATAAAGATACCACTAAGCAGAAGAAACATTAATGTAATATCCTTCAACTACATTGCTCCAAAATGTTATAATATATTGCCGCCACAAATAAAAAACATAAACAAAATTAAATTGTTTAAATTAAGGTGTCACACTTTTATAGTGGATAATATAAACATTTTTAAAAATTGTATGTACAAACAATAACATACTAACAATATTGTATTTTTCCAAATTCACCAAGACTATTCCATGTGGTTATTTTATGTATATATTTTCGAAATAACAAAATGTAAATTATCTTGAATCAGGGCACATACAAGTACTACGTAGTTAGGTGCAATAATGAAATTATTATAAAAAAATATTATAGAATAACGACAAAGTGTATAAATGTTTAAATGTAAATATATATATATATATATATATATATATATATATATATATATATATATATATATGTGTATATGTCTCTTCGAAACGCACATATAATTCAATCCAATCTCTTAATTTTCAAATAGCTGCATCTATTACCTACTTATTTTCTAAACTGGATTTACTTTTTTACTCCGGGCTGCACATCCCGGAGTAAAACAGTAAATTCGGGTTAGAAACGTTATGAAAATTGAATAGAATAGAAATTTATTTCAGATGCATACAATACATATACAATAGTACATTATATATCATACATTGAAATATTGTCAACAAAACAAAGGTGGTGATTACATCATATTTTTAACTTCATTAAAATAGATACAGCTATTTGAAAATTAAGAGATTGGATTGAAATATATATATATATATATATATATATATATATATATATATGCAATTCGAAGCGATAGTATAGTTCAGTATAAAAGTTAATTTTTCGTATGTAAAAATATTTAATTTGGGAATTTTTTTTTCTATCATTATTAGTATGTACCTGAGATGTTCACTGAATATAATCCATATTCAATGATAATTTCTTCCACTAACTCTCTTAATGCGTGCGGTAGTGATTGAATAAACCGCGGGTTTTAATACATAATTGAAGTAATATTAATCTTGTAATTTATGATTGTGTAAATAAAGGATGACGTTAATTCTTGAAAGTGTATTGATTATACTTGATCGATGAGGTACCACCGTCAAGAGGAAATTCCAACCGAGTATTGTTTTTCTTCACGTCTTGCATCCATTAGCATTTGCGTGAATCAAAGGGGGATTACCAATAGTAATAACTAACGCAATTTTCACGTTTTCACGCTTCAGTGCGAGTGTGGATACTGCTAATATAAACTTTATCCATTAAAGAAGTCTGAATTAAGTTAATTGTGTTATTGCACTGTTTTATCAGCGTCAGAGAGTACAATTGATTTAAAACTTGGGTTATTAAAGGATAAATAATAATTATTATTTTTCCTTTAATAACTCAGTTTTAAATCAATTATATATTATATTTGTATATTATAATTAATATTTATTTATTTATTAAAAGGTCCATAATTCCTACTATAATTTTCAGAATTACGTAGAATTATCCTCAATCTATTCATGAATAGTTGAATTTAGTATATACCAAGTGCTAAATTTGTATTTCTACTATTTATAGCTTTTTTGGGATATCAAACTCGAAAACAATGAAATTCTACAATGTAGGGTTATAAAAAGGGCCATAATTCCCACTATAATATTCAGAATTGGGTAGAATTATCCTCAATGTATTCATCAATAGTCACATTTAGTATATACCAAGTGCTCAATGTGTACTTTTACTCTGTATAACTTTTTTGGGATGTCAAACTCGAAAACAACGAAATTCCACAATGTAGGGTTATAAAAAGGGCAATAATTCCCACTATCATTTTCAGAATTGGGTAGAATTATCCTCAATATATTCACCAATAGTCACATTTAGTATATACCAAGTGCTCAATTCGTACTTTTACTCTTTATAGCTTTTCTAGGATGTCAAACTCGAAAATATCGAAATTCTACAATGTAGGACTATAAAAAGGGCCATAATTCCCACTATAATTTTCAGAATGAGATAGAATTATCTTCAATGTATTCAACAATAGTCACATTTAGTATATACCAAGTGTTGAATTTGTATCTTTACTCTTTATAGATTTTTTGGGATGTCAAACTCGAAAAGAACGAAATTCAACAATGTAGGGCTATAAAAAGGGCCATAATTCCCACTGTAATTTTCAGAATTAAATAGAATTATCCTCAATATATTCATCAATAGTCACATTTAGTATATACCAAGTGCTCAATTCTTACTTTTACTCTTTATAGCTTTTTTGGGATGTCAAACTCGAAAACAACAAAATTGCGCAATGTAAGGTTATAAAAAGGATCATAATTCAGACTATAATTTTCAGAATTAGATAGAATTAGCTTCAATGTATTCATCAATAGTCATATTTAGTATATATCAAGTGCTTAATTCGTATGTTTACTCTTTACAGTTTTTCTGGGATGTCAAAGTCAAAAACAACGAATGTAGGTTTATAAAAAGAGCCATAATTCCCACTATAATTTTCAGAATTAGATAGAATTATCTTCAATGTATTCATCAATAGTTACATTTTGTATATACCAAATGCCCAATTCGTACTTTTATTCTTTATAGTTTTTTTGGGATGTCAAACTCGAAAACAACGAAATTCCACAATGTAGTTTTATAAAAAGAGCCATAATTCCCAGTATAATTTTTAGAATTAGATAGAATTATCCTCAAAGTATTCATCAATAGTTACATTTAGTATCTACTAAGTGCTCAATTCGTACTTTTATTCTTTATAGATTTTTTGGGATGTCAAACTCGAAAATAACGAAATTCTATAATGTAGTTTTATAAAATAGACCATAATTATCACTAAAATTTTCAGAATTAGATAGAATTATCTTCAATGCATTCATCAATAGTCACATTTAGTATATACCAAGTTCTCAATTGGTACTATTACTCTTTATAACTTTTTTGGAATGTCAAACTCGAAAAAAACATAAGTCCACAGTGTAGGGTTATAAAAAGGGCCATAATTCCCATTATAATTTTCAAAATTAGGTAAAATGATCCTCAATGCATTCATCAATAGTTACATTTAGTATATACCAAGTGCTCAATTCGTACTTTTACTCTTCTATAGCTTTTTTGGGATGTCAAACTCAAAAATAACGAAATTCTACAATATAGGTTTCTAAAAAGAGCCATAATTTCCGTTATAATTTTCAGAATTAAATAAAATTATCTTCAATGTATTCATCAATAGTTACATTTAGTATATACCAAGTGCCCAATTTGTACTTTTACTTTTTATAGCTTTTTTGGGATGTCAAACTCGAAAACAACGAAATTGCGCAAAGTAGGGTTATAAGAAGGGCCATAATTACCACTATAATTTTCAGAATTAGGTAGAATTATCTTCAATATATTCATCAATAGTCACATTTTGTATATACCAAGTGCTCAATTCGTACCTTTACTCTTTATAGATTTTTTGGGATGTCAAACTCTAAAACAACGGAATTCTTCAATGTAGGGTTTTAAAAAGGGTCATAATTCCCACTATAATGATCAGAATTAGGTAGAATTATCTTCAATGTATTCATCAATAGTCACATTTAGTTTCTACCAAGTGCTCAATATATATTTTTACTCTTTATAGCATTTTTGGGAAGTCAAACTCAAAAACAACGAAATTCTACAATGTAGGTTTATAAAAAGGGCCATAATTCCCATTATAATTTTCAGAATTAGATAGAATTATCCTCAATATATTAATCAATAATCACATTTAGTTTATACCAAGTGTTTAATTCGTGCCTTTACTCTTTATTGATTTTTTGGGATGTCAAACTCGAAAACAACTAAATTCTGCAATGTACGGTTATAAAAAGAGCCATGATTCCCACTATAATTTTCAGAATTAGATAGAATTATCTTCATTTTATTCATCAATAGTCACATTTAGTATATACCAAGTGCTCAATTTGTACTTTTACTCTTTATAGCTTTTTTGGGATGTCAAACTCAAATTTCACAATGTAGGTTTATAAAATAGCCATATTTCCCACTATAATTTTCAGAATTAGATAAAATTATCCTCAATATATTAAACAATAATCACATTTAGTTTATACCAAGTGCTCAATACATATGTTTACTCTTTATATCTTTTTTGGGATGTCAAACTCGAAAACAACCAAATTCCACAATGTATATAAGCTTATAAAAAAGGTTATAAAAAAGCCATAATTCCCGCAATAATTTTCAGAATTAGCTAGAATTATCTTCAATGTATTCATCAATAGTTAAATTTAGTATATACCAAGTGCCCAGTTCGTACTTTTACTTTTTATAGCTTTTTTGGCATGTCAAACTCGAAAACAACGAAATTCCACAATGTAGGTTTAAAAATAGGGCCATAATTCCCACTATAATTTTTAGAATTCGGTAGAATTGCCCTCAATATATTCATCAATATTCACATTTAGTATATACCAAGTGCCCAATTCGTACTTTTACTCTTTATAGATTTTTTGGGATGTCAAACTCGAAATCAACAAAATTCTACAATGTAGATTTATAAAAAGGGTCATAATTCCCATTATAATTTTTAGAATTAGATAGAATTATCCTCAAAGTATTCATCAATAGTCACATTTAGTATATACCAAGTGCGCAATTCGTACTTTTATTTTTTATAATTTTTTTGGAATACAAACTCGAAAACAATGAAATTCCACAAAGTAGGGTTATTAAAAGGGCCATAATTCTTAAAATAATTTTCAGAATTAAATAGAATTCTCTTCAATGCATTCATCAAGAGTCACCTTTAGTATACACCAAATGCGGAATTCGTACTTTAACTCTTTATATTTTTTTTGGGATGTCAAACTCGAAAACAATACAATTCCTGTTGAAGCAATGCCCAAAGGGACATCGCGCATAAAATAGATAGCAGCGGTGGAAGGTCTCAAACAGATAGGCATTGCCAACTGGATAAGGGCTGCAATAAACTGTAAGAAATTGATCAAAGTCGTAGAGGCAGCCAAAACCCACCTAAGGTTGCAAATTATAAGGAAGAAGGGTGCCCTCTAGGAAGCGTGTCCCGTCTTACTCTTCCCAAGGCATACCCTTCATCATTGACCGAGAAGATCGTTGAATGAAGACTTCAAGAAGGCAATGGCGATTAGAGGATTAGAGAAGGGTGCCCTATGGGAAGCATGTCCCGTCTTACTCTTACCAAGGAGTACCCTTCATCATTGACCGAGAAGATCGTCGTATGAAGGCTTCAAGAAGGCAATGGCGATTAGAGGCTTAGAGAAGGGTGCCCTATGGGAAGCATGTCCCGTCTTACTCTTACCAAGGCGTACCCTTCATCATTGACCGAGAAGATCGTCGTATGAAGCCTTCAAGAAGGCAATGGCGATTAGAGGATTAGAGAAGGGTGCCCTATGGGAAGCATGTCCCGTCTTACTCTTTCCAAGGCGTACCCTTCATCATTGACCGAGAAGATCGTCGTATGAAGGCTTCAAGAAGGCAATGGCGATTAGAGGCTTAGAGAAGGGTGCCCTATGGGAAGCATGTCCCGTCTTACTCTTCCCAAGGCGTATCCTTTATCATTGACCGAGAAGATTGTCGAATGAAGGCATCAAAAAGGCAATGGTGATTAGAGGCTTAAACGTAGAGGATATGGACGATGGGAGAGGATGAAGATTAGAAGTGGGAAGGCAGCCTGCCTCTGTATAATAATAATAATATATTTTTCGCTGATGCAACAGGGGGTTTAGTGTTATTTACTCTAGGTGCGTCACTGATCTTACTTAAAATTTCCTGTGGTTTTGACAGACGTAAAGGAAATTTTAAGTAATTGAAGTCATTGAATGTTAAAAAATGGTTTTATAGAATTATTTTCAATAAACACATTTTATACAAAGCAATCAATCTATAATATAATTGCGTAATGGTTTCTGTTAGGTCAGTTCTGCGTAATTTGCAATGTGCTATATTTACTGTAATTATAACTTTAGTAGGTGCCAACCACAAGAAGTCATTTTCATTTATTTATTCGTTTGTCATTATGAACACCCGTAATTAATATTAAAAAAATTAATAAATTATAATTGCCAGGATTCTTAAGGTGAAGATGGAGGTACGAAAAAGCTACCACAGGGAAACATTTGTATAATGAAAAAAAAAACGTATAATAATTATAAAAATTGTAAATTACATTATATATTTGTATTATTATTAATTTTTTTTTTCAATATACTTTAGTTTAGGTTTACTTTTATTGTGTTAAATATTAAGGGAATATTTATTTGTATTATTTTATGCTTTTGTAAAATGAAATGTATACACACAGGCGGAAAGACCGGTGAAGGTTCAATACTTTAGTTGTTTTGTCTTAATTTAACTTTTTTTAGTTGTTTTGTCTTAATGTCTCAGCTTTAACATAAGAACGACCCAAATTGAATATGACCCTATATGATTGCAATCTCCCTAATCTAATAAGCATTCTGTTTATTATACATAACATTGTTTTTGTAAAATTCCTGAAATGGCGCCATTCCTAGAATTCTCAACTAACATTAAGCAATGTTTATATAGCCTGACGCAGTGAACCATAATAAAAAAAAAACGCATGATTTAATTAAATATCGGTCACGATGCACGTGGTTAATCCAAGCAGGTAATAACAACAGACGGTCCGTCGCGCTGTGATAAGGAGTGAATTTTTTTAATCAGCCACTCTCAAAACAGTCTCAAATTATGCCCTGCTAATAAAAAAAAAATCGCGATCGATATATTGCGTAACAGCCAATTTGCCGGGCGCTAAATATTTTTCCAATCCATTATCGAGCTATAGTCGCGTGAATTATTTTTATTTGAACCGACGCAGAAAGAGATGGCTATATAAACTGTAATCGGTACAAATAGTCGGGACACTTAAAAAAACCGATGCATTTCGTACTAGACGTACTAGATGAACATGTAAAAGTTCATAGAGGTGGAAAGGGAATTTAATTGATTTTTATATTTACAACACGTTTTGTTCAGTGGCTGCTGTAATTAGTGCTTGCTGGATTAAAAGAAAAAATGGTTGTCAAAGTTGAGTTGCCTTCGTTTCGAGTGTTGAGACAAGTTGTTCCTGTGCTATTTGGTGAGTACATTATAAACGTATTTAGATTTGAGTTAAATAAAAATGTTTTGGGAATTCCGACGAATAATGGTTTTTGTTGTTTTGTAGTATATTTGTAAAGTGAATTAAAGAATAATTTGTTGTTTAAAATACGATATATATTTGAAACTAGTTAGAGGGTACTTTTTCGATGGAAAAAACTCAGTCGATAGACCAAAAAACATATTTAGGGAGAAATTATTTTGAAGGCGGCGTAAACGCATACAAGTGAAGTAGTTTATTTTTTGTTTTTACACCGCCTTACCAATAGTTTATCTCTAAATATATTTTAAACAATAGAAAACTACTGTAGTATTCTTTAGTAGTAGTACCCTTTTTGATCCATTTCGCGTTTAATCTTATTACTAGACAAAATATTTTTTCTATATTTTCTAGAAATTTCTATATAATTCTCAATATATAATTTATTTCTCGAATAGCAGTAAGTGGAGAATATTTTTCTCTTGACAATTTTAAAGAAAACATATTAAATACAACAAACAAATAATATTCAATATTTGTTTGTTGTATTTAATGTTTTCTTTAAAATTGTCAAGAGAAAAATATTCTCCACTTGCTGCTATTCGAGAAATAAATTATATATATTTAATTTTCATAGATGTTACTATTCTTTTTTCTTTTATTATTAATCCCCACCATTATAAATATAATTTCTATCTTCATATGGCTTTTCCGCCGGTAAAGGGACAAGCTCGAAGGAGTTTAATCATTCGGTATTTACCTTAACTTTACAGAAAACCTCAGAAAAACTTTTAAAGGCGATTCGCGAAATTCGTAAAATTCGTAAAGTTCTGAGAAGTGTAATCACCAAATATTTGCCTTAATTTCATAGAAAACCTGTGAAAGGTGATTCTTGAAAATTGGCCTACAATGGGGTTTGAACTCTCGCCCCCATGCTTAGTACAAAACGGGCTAACCGCTAGGCCGGCAGGGTTATAAATTCTATTTAATAAAAACCCCACGAACCCAAATATTAACAAATGCGGACATTCCTTACGGGTGTATTTGCTATTGGCGAGGTTTATATATTTTTTAAAATTAATTTGATGTAATAAAAGCTTTAATTATAATACATCTAAAAAGTTGACGTGATTTTTACGATCTCATTGCATATTTTATTTTAAATATATTCTACTTGTCTATTCATATACATAAAATATCAAGGAAAAATAACAATATAATGCATGTTTTATCAACATTACGGTTGTTTGTTAAAATAATTCGATAACCTTGGCTGACAAAAAAGATTTCTGACTACATAAACGCCCGTGTAGAATGACGTGTGGTCTGTTGCATATTTTAAAATTATTAAAAACGACTCTAACTGGCTTTAAAATTATGGTGTTAATAGTCTCAATTAGGCTGATAACAGCTCGAAAATGTATCAAATCATCCATAAAATACTATAATTACTATCGTAATTATTTGTTCGATAAAAATAACTTTCAATAAGTTTCAAGTGTGAAATATAAAGATATAATATAAAAACCTATATTTAAATTGGCACAGTACTTGATCAAATTCTATTTCAAGTGTTACTGCTATGAACGAGCGCTTAGTAGAAGGGGTATCAGTAAAAAACAGCGTGTCAACTAAAAGATTTGATGACCAAAATCGTTATATAATAAAAAATGCAAACATTTTTAGATTAATTACGAGAACTTTACTACCAGAAGGGTGGAGTACATGGATCATGAAATTTTAAAAAATCGTCAAATCTAGTCGAAAATGCTTGTAAAGTCTCCGCAGAACGTCAAAACGTTAGAATATGAAGTAAAAATCCCAAGAATTTCACGCTTTTTCTATACCAGGCATGAGCAACCCGCGGGAACTGCTCGTGGGCTGATAAGTGTAGAAAGGTATTAAAACTTACAAAATAAGATCTGAATCTTATTGGCTTCAGGGCCAAGAATAGAGTAAAATAATAATAATAAGTAAAAATTGGGTGCCATTCTGCATTTTCTGTATTAAGTTGAGAAATTTGCCCCATCTTTGAACTGATGTATCTCGGTAAGTATTGCATAATAAAATTAATAAAAAGTTGACTAACGAAGGAAATTTAATGCTCTACAACTTTGTATATAGATATTTTCTTCGAAAATCATATGGTTTAGAAGATATAAGCAAGAAAATAAAACTTAAAAAAAATAACTCTTACTAAAAAGCGCGATGCAAAATAAACAAATTGTTCTACATTTATTATCAAAATGTATCACGAAATAAATGTCTCAAACCACCAAATCAATAATTTAAATTTAAATTCGTATTGGGTACGTGTCTGAAATAAAATTATGGCTATTACGGGTGCATTAAGTAGGTGTTAATTTCCATCTCAAACACATGAAACGATCTACAATCATACGTGCTCTAAATAATAAGGTATATGATTTCAATCTGCTCTTGTCGCAGTGAAACTAATCAGTTATTTTTGCCAAAAACACAAATTATAGCCATCAAGATACAACAAATGTTGCACAACCAACAGCACAATTCTATAATGTGATCTATATTATGAATCCAAACAATTTGTTTTTAAAATCACAAGAACCGACGGAAGACATAATTATATTAAAAATGTAAAATTAAAATTAATTGTATATATATACAAAATACAAGGTATGATTGTAGGTGGTTAAATCAATTTAGAAAAAGTTATTTGTTTTGCAGAACTTTTCGGATTAATGAATTAATATTAAATCAAAATTTAAGATAGTTTTCAAATTTTCATGTTTTCACAGTTTCACAGTTTCACAGTTTCACAGTTTCACAGTTTCACAGTTTCACAGTTTCACAGTTTCACAGTTTCACAGTTTCACAGTTTCACAGTTTCACAGTTTCACAGTTTCACAGTTTCACAGTTTCACAGTTTCACAGTTTCACAGTTTCACAGTTTCACAGTTTCACAGTTTCACAGTTTCACAGTTTCACAGTTTCACAGTTTCACAGTTTCACAGTTTCACAGTTTCACAGTTTCACAGTTTCACAGTTTCACAGTTTCACAGTTTCACAGTTTCACAGTTTCACAGTTTCACAGTTTCACAGTTTCACAGTTTCACAGTTTCACAGTTTCACAGTTTCACAGTTTCACAGTTTCACAGTTTCACAGTTTCACAGTTTCACAGTTTCACAGTTACACAGTTACACAGTTTCACAGTTACACAGTTTCACAGTTACACAGTTTCACAGTTACACAGTTACACAGTTACACAGTTACACAGTTTCACAGTTTCCCAATATTATTTAACTTTGTAATTTTAAATATGTTGGCGTTCTTTACAACATTTATAGTTTTTTTATTCGCTGTATAAACAGCATTGTAATTTTTTTACTTTCCGTATAGAGCACATTCGGAGAGTAAAAAATTACAATTTTAGACTGTCGTTTTATAAATTGAATTTGTGGTAGATTTTCTTCACTATTCTATTAAAATCACTGCAACTCGTCAAGTAAGTTTTAAATGTTGTAAACAACTAATAAATAACTTATAAAATATAATATAAAACTCTAATAAATATTTTATATCAGAATATTCTGTATTCTCGAGAAACCGAGAAATGTTTAAAAGGGGACGAGCTCCAAATTATACGATAAAAATCAAAAATTATAGAGTTTATGCTGAGATTGTGTTGTAGAATTTTACGGTGTTGGAAGAGAAATGCGAGGGATTTACTTGCATTGTTGTCATTGTTGTCCTGTAATTGGTTTTTTTCTTTCCGTTAGACAGTAAAGCCTATTATTATTATTATTTAAATTAAATAATTATATGTTACTCAAAAATTCAATACTTAATTATATTAAAATTTTGTAGACTATAATTTTATATCTATATTTTCTACTAATGTTGAAACTTTAAATTTCAACTGAACTGCAAAATCTTTTACATTAATATTCAAATTTAAAACTACCCATCGCAACTGACAAAGTATCAAAGGGTACGTACAAAACGTGGTTTTCGATTCATTGAAAAAAAAATCCTGAAAGATAATGCTAGTTCATTCAAATATCTTTATTGTTTCCAAAGACATCCATCAGTAAAGTTGAAAATAATATTAATTCTCTATTTCATCAATATCATTCAATATCATATCAATAAAAGTAGTCGCCACTTTGAGATTCTATAAGTTATCTATGTGATACTTATTGAAAAATATATCAGGAACACAGATAATGTTAGCACACTCAGATATCTTTATTATTTCCAAAGATATGCATCAGTAAATTTGCAAATAATATTAATTCGATATTTCATCAATAAAATTAGTCGCCACTTTAAGATTTTTTAAGTTATCTATGTGATGCTTATTGACAAATATATCAGGAATACAGATAATGCTAGCACACTCAGATATCTTTTTAATTTCCAAAGATATCCATCAGTAAAAATATATCAGGAATACCGAAAGATACTGACGGATATCTTTCGAAATAATAAAGATATCTGAGTGTGCTAGCATTATCTGTGTTCCTGATATATTTTTCAATAAGTATCACATAGATAACTTATAGAATCTAAAAGTGGTGACTAATTTTATTGATAAAATATCGAATTAATATTATTTTCAAATTTACTGATGGATATCTTTGGAAATAATAAAGATATCTGAGTGTGCTAGCATTATCTGTATTCCTGATATATTTTTTAATAAGTATCACATAGATAACTTATAGAATCTTAAAGTAGTAACTATTTTTATTGATGAAATAGCGAATTAATATTATTTTCAAATTTACTGATGGATATCTTTGGAAATAATAAAGATATTTGAGTGTGCTAGCATTATCTGTGTTCCTGATATATTCTTCAATAAGTATCACATAGATAACTTATAGAATCTTAAAGTGGCGACTAATTTTATTGATGAAATATCGAATTAATATTATTTTCAAATTTACTGATGGATATCTTTGGAAATAATAAAGATATCTGAGTGTGCTAGCATTATCTGTATTCCTGATATATTTTTTAATAAGTATCACATAGATAACTTATAGAATCTTAAAGTAGTAACTATTTTTATTGATGAAATAGCGAATTAATATTATTTTCAAATTTACTGATGGATATCTTTGGAAATAATAAAGATATTTGAGTGTGCTAGCATTATCTGTGTTCCTGATATATTCTTCAATAAGTATCACATAGATAACTTATAGAATCTTAAAGTGGCGACTAATTTTATTGATGAAATATCGAATTAATATTATTTTCAAATTTACTGATGGATATCTTTGGAAATAATAAAGATATCTGAGTGTGCTAGCATTATCTGTATTCCTGATATATTTTTTAATAAGTATCACATAGATAACTTATAGAATCTTAAAGTGGCGACTAATTTTATTGATGAAATATCGAATAAATATTATTTTCAAATTTACTGATGGATATCTTTGGAAATAATAAAGATATCTGAGTGTGCTAGCATTATCTGTATTCCTGATATATTTTTTAATAAGTATCACATAGATAACTTATAGAATCTTAAAGTAGTAACTATTTTTATTGATGATATAGCGAATTAATATTATTATAAATTTGAAAATAATATTAATTCGCGATTTCATCAATAAAAATAGTGGCTACTTTAAGATTCTATAAGTTATCTATCTGATACTCATTGAAAAATATATCAGGAATTCAGATAATGCTAGCACACTCATATATCTTTATTATTTCCAAAGATATGCATCAGTAAATTTGAAAATAATATAAATTCGATATTTCATCAATAAAATTAGTCGCCACTTTAGGATTCTATAAGCTATCTATGTGATACTTATTGAAAAAGATATCAGGAATACAGATAATGCTAGCATACTCAGATATCTTTATTATTTCCAAAGATATCCATCAGTAAATTTGAAAATAATATGAATTCGATATTTCATCAATAAAATTAGTCACCACTTTAAGATTCTATAAGTTATCTATGTGATACTTATTGAAAAATATATCAGGAACACAGATAATGCTAGCACACTCAGATATCTTTATAATTTCCAAAGATATGCATCAGTAAATTTTAAAATAATATTAATTCGATATTTCATCAATAAAATTAGTCGCCACTTTAAGATTCTATAAGTTATCTATGTGATACTTATTGATAAATATATCAGGAATACAGATAATGCTAGCACACTCAGATATCTTTATTATTTCCAAAGATATCCATCAGTAAATTTGAAAATAATATAAATTCGATATTTCATCAATAAAATTAGTCGCCACTTTAAGATTCTATAAGCTATCTATGTGATACTTATTTAAAAATATATCAGGAATACAGATAATGCTAGCACACTCAGATATATTTATTATTTCCAAAGATAACCATCAGTAAATTTGAAAATAATATTAATTCGATATTTCATCAATAAAATTAGTCGCCACTTTAAGATTCTATAAGTTATTTATATGATACTTGAAAAGTACCGACTTTTTTTCTTTTATGTTTTTGGATTAAGGGGTGGCTTTCCATACGAGAACTATATTATCCTTAATCTACCTCTATTACTTTTAACGTAGAATGCGAAAAAACGAGAAATGATTAAAGGGGTAGAAGTCTAATTTTTAGAATAAAAATAAAAAAATTCATTTGATACTACCAATCAATACTCGCTAGGGTACTAATTAAAAATCCAAAAACAGTTTGAGGATATCTCCTTCCGTTTCCGCGTCACAACTCTTCAAAGTTCGTAAAAATTGTTTCAAATTACTATTTCCAAAACGTCTTTTTCGAGCTGTATCTCAGTTAGTGTGTGTCGTACCGACTTCTAGTTTGTTTCTTTGGATTCAGGGGGTAACTTTCCATACGAGAACTGTATTATCCCCAATCTACATCTATTACTTTTAATACGGATTGCGAAAAACCGAGAAATGCTCAAAGGGGTAGAGGTCAAATTTTTACAATAAAAATAAAAAATTAAAAAATTCATTTATATTACCAATAAATACTCCTTAGGATGCTAATTGAAAATGCGAAAAATGTTTGTGGAAATCTCTTTCCGTTTTCGCGTGACAACTCTTCAAAATTCGTGAAAATTGCTTGAAATTACCATTTGAGAAACACTCTTTTCGAGCTGTATCTCAGTTAGTGTTTGTCGTACCGACTTCTAGTTTGTGTTTTTGGATTTAGGGGATGGCTTTCCATCCGAGAACTGTATTATCTCCAATTTACCTCTGTTACTTTTAACGTGAAATGCAAAAAACGAGAAATAATCAAAGGGGTAGAGGCTTTACAATACAAAATTACTTTTAACGTGAAAAACGAAAAATCGAAAAATTATCAAAGTGGTAGAAGTCAATTTTTTAGAATAAAAATAAAAATTTTAATAATTCATTTTATGCTGCCAATCAATACTCTTTAGGGTACTAATTGAAAATCCGTAAAGCGTTTGTGGATATCTCTTTCCCTTTCGCATCACAACCCTTCTGAAATTACTATTTCAGAAACGCCCTTTTCGAGCTGTATCTCAGTAAGTTTTCGTCGTACCGACTTCTGGTTTGTGTTTTTGGATTCATGGGGTAACTTTCCATACGAAAACTGTATTATCCCCAATCTATCTCTATTACTTTTAACGTGAAATGCGAATACCGAGAAATGATCAAAGGGGCTCTAATATTTATAATAAAAATAAAAATTTCAAAAATTCATTTTATGCTACCAATCAATACTCCTTAAGGTACTAATTAAAAATACCAAAACCGTTTGTGGATATCTGTTTATGTTTTCGCGTCATAACTCTTGTATATTTATGTAATAACTTACAGGTAATCAATCTTCTTAGAATAAGCCTGTGTAATATTCTTTTGTATGCTAATATCTTTCAGCGTGAAAATATGATTTACATTTTGGGAAACACCTATTTGTAAACAGGTTTTTCCGAAATTATAAATGCATGCGAAATATTAACATACTTTATCAATTGCACATTTTTTTTTGCAGCGCATTGCCCTAACAACTACTATAAAAAAAACATACAAGTTCTATAATTAGATGCCGAAACGATTTGCAGTGTTAATGTTGTTTTTCTATTATTGCAACTTGTGTGTGATACAGAGTTATTTTAAAAAATATTTCAAAAGAAAATGTGTTTAAAAACTTTAGAAAATTGACGATTATGGCCAAAATTATTGTTTCAACTAATTTTGGCCAGAATCGTCAATTTTCAAAGACTTTTACAGACACATTTAAATTGGATAGTTTTTAAAGACTTTAACAGACGCATTTCCTTATGGAAAAATCCTTAATTTCTAAAAATTAAGGACTATATTTTACTATACTTAAAAAACAATCCAGAACTATACAGAAATTAAGGATTTTTCCATAAGGAAATGCGTCTGTTAAAGTCTTTAAAAATTATCGATTTTAAATGTGTCTGTTAAAGTCTTTGAAAATTGACGATTCTGGCCAAAATTATTGTTTCAACTAATTTTGGCCAGAATCGTTAATTTTCCAAGACTTTAACAGACACATTTAAAATCGATAATTTTTAAATTTAAATTAATCGGTATTAAGCGATGGTGAATCTATGCCAGAAGTAAAGATTATGATAAATAAATAAATATTTATTTTTTATTAATACAATTTTATTTGTTTTCAGGTGCATTCATATCAGTATCATTCGGTATGATGCTGGGTTGGCCAGCACTAGCATACCCGTACCTCCTAAACAAAGACGTCACCCCCATACCAATTTCCCTGGATGAAACAGCCCTAATCGCGGGCTTCCTACTGGAAGGCAACACTATCGGATGCCTGTTTTCAACGTCCAAATTAATACCCAGCAAAATAGCCCTATGCATCTGCAGCGCCCTACAAATAGCCGGATGGGTAGCCATGTTTTATTCCAAAAACATATTCTGGTTCCTAGCGAGTAGATCAAGCGTAGGTTTTGCAAACGGTTACGGTTTAGGCCAATTAAAACGGTTCATTAAAGAAACATGCGATCCTGATGTGGCTCTAATTTTAAACAAATACATGCCACTTACTATGAACATCGGAATTATTATAATCTACAGTTTTGGAGCGTGGGTAAGCTTTAGAGAAATGGCGTTTTACTCCACACTGATTCCAATTATTGGCTTATTATCATTCGCACTGTTTCCAAAAATTGATAAACCAAATATAACAAATCGTGTTAATAACATTTTAAGAACGGATAGCACTCGAAAGGATGAGTTTGGAAAACAGCTTGCACCAATTGACAATAATTGCAAACCATATAGTGTTATACAAGTGATTAAAGATAAAAGCAGTAGACATGCTTTATTACTAATGTTTTTGTTGGTGTTCGTTCAGCAATATAGCGGCGGGCCTGCTAATATTGTCTACTCGCAAATTATATTTATGGCTGTTGAAAATCCATACCCTAAAGTCTGCTCAATTGTGTACTCAATTTGTTTTATGATTAGCATGTTTCTGGCTATTACATATGCAAGGGATATTCGACGAAAAACGAATTTAATCACATCAACACTTGTATGTATATTATGTTTGAGTCTTGTAAGTCTTTACTTCTTTTTACGTAAGGATTTATTGGACATCCACCAATATTTTTCGTGGGGGCCTCTGTTTTTATTAATCCTCTTCAACTTTTTTCACTGTTTTAGTTATGGCGTACAACCATTACTAATATTAACGGAAATATTGCCCAAACACTCATTGAATATCGGTAGTAAATTTTGGACGATTAATTTCTCTATGTCAGCGGTGATTTCAACGAAAATCTTTCAAGTGTTATTTGGGCTTTATGGTATGAGTGTTGGTTACGCGTTTTTCGTGTGTGTTCTTGTTGTTGGTTTTGTTATATTAATATTTATTGAGGATTACACGCCCAAGAAAACGCGCGAGGTGCCTACTATTAAAATTGATACGATTGAGACTGGACGAGTCAATGTTGCGTTTGAAGAGACAGAAACACATACTAAATTGTAAATTGTTAGTGGAATTTAAATAGTGAAATTGAATGATTGATGAAACCAGTTATTGAGTTCCTGAATAATGTAGGATTGTGTGATTTTTATATTTTTATTTTAAATGAAAATGAAATCTTTTTCGAAAGTAATAGGAATTAAGTAAATTTTTCTAAAAGCATGGTATTACATCTACTTGCTGGCCTAGTATCAGAGGCCTACCTAGGGTATTCTTTCCTATAAAGTGGCACACAAATCCATGACGGTTGCCGACCGCTGAGCTAGTGCATAGTCATAATTTTTATTATTTCTATATTGTTGTCCGTATTTACCAACATTCCATAAACTTTATAGGTCCAATAAGCTATTGAATGGATAAATTGATAACGTTATTGTGACAGAATAAGCCAAAACAAATGTCAAACACCTTGAGTAGGGCTTGCAATTGGAGCTTTCATGTTTAAATATTGTTTTTGCAATAGAGAGAATCTAAAGTAACTACATTTCCTAGATAATGTATTTATTGGTGCTATAACAACGATGGATTCAATAGGTATTGATAGATTTATGGAACGTCGGTGAATACGGGGGTCTAGGTTTTATTTTTGAAACCTATTTTTTAATAGAAACAAATATGTTATTTAAGTCATTAAGAGCATATCGCTTTCGGAATGTGTACCATTTTTTACCTCTCTAGTTACAGCTCTGTATTTATTAAGTTGTTCTCTTTATTCTTTTATACATGTTGAGTTTGGCTAGTTATATTTATGCTAATATTTATAATTAATTAAAAAGCAATACAATATTTTTATATAATGATGTTACGTTTAATAAATTAATTATTAACCGATTATAAACTATAAAAACTGAAACGGAATAATTTACTTTATACGTTATATTTATAGTATATTTTGTAAACTAACTTGCAAGCTGTTAATTAGATTATAAATATGAATAGTAAGTTAATAATTGTAAATATGTTTTATAAATATGTCCAGTATTATATTCTGTAGCAAATCTGTAAATAATATGTGTGAAATGATGATCTCTATGTTAAAAATGTAACAATGAAAATAAAAATGTCGAACGTAATGTTTGTTTATGTTTTTATCGTGTTCTTTACAAACTGGCATGTTCTTGGTGTAGATTCACTTTGCTGAGTAGTATGTAATCAAATTGTAAAATGTATTAATATTGGTAACCTACACCTAAAGGTAAAAGGCAAATAGATAATATATAAATAGAAGAGGATAACCGAATACTACTAGTTTAAAAAAATAGACATATACATACGTTAACCAAATTTTTCCCAAAACCAGGTGGCCAGGACTCACTCCGGAGTTTTTTTTTTACTGAATTGTATTTATGTATTATTTATGTATATATACATATATATATATATATATATATATATATATATATATATATATTAATATTGGCATTAAAATAAAAAACTAGGAGCAACAGCAGCCGTTCCTCTCAAGTTCTTCAAGCGTACGCACGTGTTTTTGTTAATTAACGTTATTTGTAATTGTTTTCAGAATTCAGAGTATTATATATTGGTTTAAATATTCAATTATAGTTAATGTATCTGTACCCAACGATAAATATTAGATTAGATTGTATTATTCAAATATTATTTAATAGTGTATGTTTGGTTGTATATTGTGAAATAACGTTACGAATGATTTTATAAGAGGATTACACAGATTTTCAGCGATTTCCCAATGTATATCTTTAGTTCATACGTTCAATTTATTAATTAATAAATAAACTCACCGTTAAATTCTCTCAAATCCATGGCTCAGGATGACCCGCACAGAGTTTCTGCAAAGAGAAGAATTTACAATATCAAAATTGGAAATAAATATAATAAAAATAATAATAAACTTATTTTATTCTTTTTTTGTCTATGAAAGTATTAATTATTGGGGAGAATTTTGTAAAAGGGAAGGTGGTGGGAAGATGCCAAATACGGGTCTTTTTTTTAAATAATAAACTTTATTTGTCAATACCTATGTTAAAAGAAAATGACTTGGTGGTAAATGCAGTAAAAACTAACATGATTAATTTAATAACTAAAAGCAAGCACGTCAGCAACTCCAAATATACTTGTATAAAAAAAAATCTAGGCAACAAAATAACATTTCTGGGATTTTTTTGGACCACAAATTGATATGGTTGAACCATGTCGATTACCTATCTAGCAAACGGCATGTTACTTAATAAAAAAAACTTGAAAACCACATGTAGTCTAGAGGTATTACGGCTGGCGTACAATGGCATATTTCAGAGGTTACTAGCATATGGTTTATTATCGTGGGGACCTAGCAGCCACATTAAAAAATATCTGATGTGGGCACCATACGACTTTTCGAATTACATTTCCGAAATGTTTGACATTTTTGAGAATATTTGACTATTATTTTTGCATTATTAGACTGTATTTAACTATATTTGACTATATTTGACTATATTTGACTATATTTGACTATATTTGACTATATTTGACTATATTTGACTATATTTGACTATATTTGACTATATTTGACTATATTTGACTATATTTGACTATATATGACTATATATGACTATATATGACTATATTTGACTATATTTGACTATATTTGACTATATTTGACTATATTTGACTATATTTGACTATATTTGAGTATTTTTGAATATTATTTTTGCCTATATTTGACTATATTTGACTATATTTGACAATATTTGACTATATTTGACTATATTTGACTATATTTGACTATATTTAAACTATATTTGACTATATTTGACTATATTTGACTATATTTGACTATATTTGACTATTTTTGACTATTATTTTTGACAATATTTGACTATATTTGACTAATGTAGATATTTGAATACGGTATTAAAATTTGACTTTATCAGTAATTTTTACATATGAAATCGTACCATGTACATTTATTTTGGCTGCAAAACATATATAAAATCTGATTATATAAGTTTCATTATGTTCAACTATACAAATTTTGACTTTGAAGGCATGTAACTTTAACACAAATGAAGATATTTCAATACGGTTTCAAAATTTGACTTTTCCAATAATTTTTACATATAAAATAGCACGATTTACATTTATTTTGGCTGTAAAACATATATAAAACGTCACTATATAAGTTTCATTATTTTCGATTATACAAATTTAGACTTTGAGGGGTTGTAACTTTAATAAAAATGAAAATATTTTAATGCGGTTTCAAAATTTGACTTTTTCAGTCATTATTACATATAAAATTGTATGATATACATTTATTTTGGCTGGAAAACATATATAAAACCTCACTATATAAGTTTCATGGTTTTCGATTATACAAATTTTGAGTTTGAGGGGTTGTAACTTTAATACAAATGAAAATATTTTAATGCGGTTTCAAAATTTGACTTTTTCAGTCATTTATACATATAAAATTGTATGATACACATTTATTTTGGCGGGAAAACATATATAAAACGTCACTATATAAGTTTCATTATTTTCGATTATACAAATTTTGACTTTGAGGGGTTGTAACTTTAATAAAAATGAAAATATTTTAATGCGGTTTCAAAATTTGACTTTTTCAGTCATTTTTACATATAAAAATGTATGATATATATTTATTTTGGCTGGAAAACATATATAAAACCTCACTATATAAGTTTCATTATTTTCGATTATACAAATTTTGACTTTGAGGGGTTGTAACTTTAATACAAATGAAAATATTTTAATGCCGTTTCAAAATTTCACTTTTTCAGTCATTTATACATATAAAATTGTATGATACACATTTATTTTGGCGGGAAAACATATATAAAACCTCACTATATAAGTTTCATTATTTTCGATTATACAAATTTTGACTTTGAGGGGTTGTAACTTTAATACAAATGAAAATATTTTAATGCGGTTTCAAAATTTGACTTTTTCAGTCATTTTAACATATAAAATTGTATGATATATATTTATTTTGGCTGGAAAACATATATAAAACCTCACTATATAAGTTTCATTGTTTTCGATTATACAAATTTTGACTTTGAGGGGTTGTAACTTTAATACAAATGAAAATATTTTAATGCGGTTTCAAAATTTGACTTTTTCAGTCATTTTTACATATAAAATTGTATGATATATATTTATTTTGGCTGGAAAACATAGATAAAACCTCACTATATAAGTTTCATTATTTTCGATTATACAAAGTTTGACTTTGAGGGGTTGTAACTTTAATACAAATGAAAATATTTTAATGCGGTTTCAAAATTTGACTTTTTCAGTCATTTTTACATATAAAATTGTATGATACACATTTATTTTGGCGGGAAAACATATATAAAACCTCACTATATAAGTTTCATTATTTTCGATTATACAAATTTTGACTTTGAGGGGTTGTAACTTTAATACAAATGAAAATATTTTAATGCGGTTTCAAAATTTGACTTTTTCAGTCATTATTACATATAAAATTGTATGATATACATTTATTTTGGCTGGAAAACATATATAAAACCTCACTATATAAGCTTCATCATTTTCGATTATACAAATTTTGACTTTGAGGGGTTGTAACTTTAATAAAAATGAAAATATTTTAATGCGGTTTCAAAATTTGACTTTTTCAGTCATTTTTACATATAAAAATGTATGATATATATTTATTTTGGCTGGAAAACATATATAAAACCTCACTATATAAGTTTCATTATTTTCGATTATACAAATTTTGACTTTGAGGGGTTGTAACTTTAATACAAATGAAAATATTTTAATGCCGTTTCAAAATTTCACTTTTTCAGTCATTTATACATATAAAATTGTATGATACACATTTATTTTGGCGGGAAAACATATATAAAACCTCACTATATAAGTTTCATTATTTTCGATTATACAAATTTTGACTTTGAGGGGTTGTAACTTTAATACAAATGAAAATATTTTAATGCGGTTTCAAAATTTGACTTTTTCAGTCATTTTTACATATAAAATTGTATGATACACATTTATTTTGGCGGGAAAACATATATAAAACCTCACTATATAAGTTTCATTATTTTCGATTATACAAATTTTGACTTTGAGGGGTTGTAACTTTAATACAAATGAAAATATTTTAATGCGGTTTCAAAATTTGACTTTTTCAGTCATTATTACATATAAAATTGTATGATATACATTTATTTTGGCTGGAAAACATATATAAAACCTCACTATATAAGCTTCATCATTTTCGATTATACAAATTTTGACTTTGAGGGGTTGTAACTTTAATAAAAATGAAAATATTTTAATGTGGTTTCAAAATTTGACTTTTTCAGTCATTTATACATATAAAATTGTATGATACACATTTATTTTGGCTGGAAAACATATATAAAACCTCACTATATAAGTTTCATTATTTTCGATTATACAAATTTTGACTTTGAGGGGTTTTGACTATATTTGACTATATTTAACTATATTTGACTATATTTAACTATATTTAACTATATTTAATTATATTTAACTATATTTGACTATATTTCACTATATTTGATTATATTTGACTATATGTAACTATAGTTGACTATATTTGACTATATTTGACTCGTATTGAATGTTTTTGACTATATTTGACTATATTTAACTATGTTTAACTATATTTGACTATATATGACTATATTTGACTATATTTGACTATATTTGACTATATTTGACTATATTTGACTATATTTGACTATATTTGACTATATTTGACTATATTTGACTATATTTGACTATATTTGACTATATTTGACTATATTTAACTATATTTGACTATATTTGACTATATTTAACTGTATTTGACTATTTTTGAATATTATTTTTGACTATATTAAAATTATATTTGACTATATTTGACTGTATTTGACAATATTTGACAATGTTTGACAATATTTGAGATTATTCGACAATATTTGACGATATTTGACAATATTTGTTTCTTCATTTTCTTCATTATAATTTTCAGTCGTTTATACGTAATTAAATTTTAAACTATATATAAAATCAAACTATTAGTTACTGCTGTGTTCGTTGCGCGCGTATTTATGTTGGCGTCACTGGCATTCAAATTGGCGGGAAAGTGATTTTTGCTAGGAAACGATTTTATCAAGATATTTTCTCTGTTTGTGGACCGATTTTGCTTAAACACCCTAATTCAATATCCCAGCCGATTTGCAAATATGGTCGCGATCTATTCAGACGTTTTCCCAGAATTTCGTTCAAAGAAAAATCCATACACACACACATATACATACACACACACATTTTCCAAAAATAGTCAATTTCGACTAGAAAAGTCATGAAACGTGGAGAAAATTCAAAATTGGGAAATCGATTATTTTGTTGCGAAAACTATACCTTCCTTATACAGCAATGCTGCATTCGGAAAGTAAAAAGAGACATCGCCGACATGGTAAACAATAAGAAGCTAGAATACATAGACCACATCTCCAAAGGTAATTGGTATCTGTGGGTTTTGATTTATTTTAAATATTTTCCAAGATTTATTCATCCCTGTAGCTGTGGAAAATTCTTATTTTTTGGTTCAAGGGGCTCAGAACTTTCAACTCACGCACATGTACCTCGAAACTTGCATATAATGAATTTTGGATTCTGTTTTCTTTTGTAAGCCGCTAGAAACAAACATTGAGAATTTTCCACAATTACATGGATCAATAAATCTTGGACATTATTTAAAATAAATAAATAAAATAAATAAATTCAAAATAAATAAAAACACATGGGTTATTATAGAAAATTCTTCATAATTTTTTTCAAGCGCTTTGAAATGTTCCTCTCAAGCTGCTTGAAAAAAAAAATTGCAATAAACTAGTAAAAATATATGGGTTATTATACAAAATTCATATTTTGATTATGAAGAAAATATATTTATTGTAACATACATACTTACAAGATATACATACATACAAGATATACATATATACATACAAGATATACATACATGTACAAGAGACCATCGGCCGTGGTCTTTCAGCCTAAGGTAAACATGAAGGCGCGTTATGAAAAATGGAATATGAATAATTATATAAGATAAGCAAGTTTGAAATCTTAAAATACAAAAAAGCAAAAAAAAATTTTAAAAATGATTAATTTTGTATAATAACCCATGTATTTTTGGTTATAAAATTTATAAAAAAAAATTTCGACAAAAAAATTATGAATTTTGTACAGCAACAACCTATGTATTTTGGGTTATTATTTTATTTATAAAAATTTTCAATTTTTTTAAAATTATGACACAAATAGACACATACATACATACATTTTCGCTTGACAATAAAATGATGAATTTTGTAGAATAACCCATGTATTTTTAGTTATAAATTTATTTATAAAATTTATACATTTTTTTCAACAAAAATATTATGAATTTTGTACAATAACCCGTGTATTTTGAGTTATTTTATTTATAAAATTATCATTTTTAAAAATTATGACACAAATAGACACATACACACATAAATACATTTTCGCTTGAAAATTAAATGATGAAATTTGTATAATAATCCATGTATTTTTAGTTATAAATTTATTTATAAAATGTATACATTTTTTTTTTCAACAAAAAAATTATGAATTTTGTACAATAATAATAAATAAAATAATAACTCAAAATACATGGAATTTGGAGTTATTATTTTATTTATAAAATTTATCATTTTTTTAAAATTATGACACAAATAGATACATACATACATTTTCGCTACTATATATTTTAAGTTGTAAATTTATTTATAAAATTTATACTTAAAAAAAATTTATGAATTTTGTATAATAATCCATGTATTTTTAGTTATTTTATTTATAAAATTTATAATTTTTTTAAATTATGACAGAAATACTAACACACACATACATACATTTTCCAAAAATAGTCTATTTCGATTATATTAGTCATGAAACATGAACATTAACAACTCGATTTTTTTTGCAAAAACATGCTTTTCTATTCGTAAACTAAATATTGAAGCATCTGCATTTGTATATAATAAAATGTACATGCGCGTTTTCTTGTCGCGCCTATAGTTATAGTTGGAGAAATGCGTACGGATGAAATAATTTGCTAGAATAGATAATTTTTATTAAATTTATTTCGTATTTATTATCGTGTACTCTGTGTACACAGAATGGGGTTACTAGAGATTATGTCGCCATCGTAGTGCGACTACCAATATTTAGTACGAAACACACACATAAATATTAAACACAACATTGTTTTAAAATAGAACACTGTCGGCGGGCAAGTCCTGGGGCTGATAGCCGTATGAAGGTGGAAGTTTATGATTTAGAATACTGTTGTGTGGGTTTAAAGAAATTATGGCAGTAACCATTGAAACGTAGCTAAATTACTACTAGTTTAAAATTTTATTCTCTATATTATTTTTTAGAATATAGTTTATTATATTATATTAGTATGTAATATCTTGTCGTCCTGTAATTGGAATTTTATTATTCTGTTGGGCACTAAATACGTTGTTAAAGGTACATTTAAAAAAAAAGAAATTAAAATTATTTTTTAAGCTACCAATCAATACTCCTTGGGGTAGTAATTAAAAATCCGAACCCCTTGGGTGGATATCTCTTTCTGTTTTCGTGTCACAGTCTTTCAAAGTTTATGTATACACATGACCAATAAACCAAATGTTATTTATAACTTATACCAAAAAAAATGACGTCTATGTCGAAATTAGTTCATGCCATCAATAAAACATAATTATCAATTAGTCGCGAGTGAAATAGAGACCGGCATTGTTGTGGTCCAATAAATAAAATGCTATTGGTATGCACGTACATTACTCTATTATTAATTGCGAATCCGTTATGGGCGTCCTATGCGGTTATATACAAAAAATTATGAATGTTTATTAAGAATTATCAAGAATTTATGAGACAACACAGGTATAATTACACCTTGCATAATTATCACTTTCGCAACTTAAAATAACGTTTGGTTTTGTGATTCATTCATGTGCTAATTTTTCCCATGCATATATGTATATAGTAAAAGGTAATCCCTATCGAGGCACGTTTAATAGTAGCAATCCCTGCAAATAACTCTTGTGCAAATGTAATGTAATGTAAATTTTTATATTTGAATAATGTAATAAAATCACAAAGAAGATCATGCGCATTTCAACGCGTGTGGGCACGGATGTAGATAAGTCAACTTACTGCCTTGAATCCATATGTATATTTGAAAAATCGTATGTAAACATTAAATGTCAAGAATTTGTTGATCCGTATATGTCTTCGCGTGCAAGGTTTTCTTTTCCGAAATGTCAAACTGGAGCATTTATTACATGCAATAACGGTTAATATGCTGCTAGTTCGTGTGGTTTTCACAACTATAAAAGTGTAATTATCAGGACACGCATTATTTCAAACGCACTCTTACTTTTTTCATTTCTTTAAATACACTATGCAAATGAAAAAAACCGATATAAAAAACGATTCTGATATTTGTACTCGCAATTGTTGTTTTTTTTTTATTCTCGTTTTATTGTATACATATAATACAACAAATCGTGAATAAAAAAAGAACAACAAAACAACAACGCATTGATGGAATGCCCTAAATATGAACGAAATTGGGATACTAAATTTTACTGTAACGAGAAGCCTAGAAGCCCATTTAGGGCAAAAGTGAGTAGAGAATGATAGCGCAGGCCACTAGGATAGAAACACTTGATATTGTTTTTATTATATATATATATATATATATATATATATATATATATATATATATATATATATTATATATATTATATGATGAAACAAAAAGCATTTTTTTAAAGACTCAAATAGCGGCAATTTTTGGGTGGATTTTAGGGGGAGGGATAAGTTCACGGCGATTATTTTCGAGAAAAAGATAAAGTATATATTATTATTATTATTATTATTTGTAGTTATGGATATATTAATTCAGTTTCCTATATTTACATCTAAAACCGCACCCACGTGTGTAGGAAACACGAATATCCTTGATAAAACTATTAAAGTTATTAATAAAAACATAACTATGAACGAATAAAAATCCATTTTATGGAAACCTGATAGTTGCGCCACATAAAATCGTTTCTGTGGGAGATATCGATGAATCACAAAAGCTGACCGTTTCTATTTTATGAATTACACACTGGGGCGTGTGAGAGCATTTATTAACCATAAATAATTTCCAGTGGATTATCCAATAAAAGTGGTCGTTCTTACGGGAATTCGCCAAAAATTGCGCAATTTACGAAACTGGGCTATGTTATTATTAAACGGCTCCAACCCATAATTTCATAAATGATGAACGAATTACTTTGCGCCGCTGTCGGATGTCTGTTGAGGATCATTTTGCATTCCTGCCGGCGGTTTTTAATGCGGTCCTGTTATTAATATTACGCAAAGTAAAAGAAATAATTCTCAAGGGCGGCAAGCGTAATTAATATATACACGAAAAAAAACAAAGCTCAAATACGTGTCTGTATATAAGTTAAAATATTATATTATTATTATATTAGTTAAAATAAAAATAAGTCAAATTTAATTATTCGCTTTTAGAACTGCACCCACGTAGTGTTATTTAGATAGGATTTTCCAGATACCAAATTAAATTACGCCGAAATGTGTATTAGTTATAAATTATACATTCAAATTCATAATAGATTAGTTAATACTATCTGTTAATAATATGTCATAGAAAGTTATGTGTGGTGTATTGAAAGTATTGTATAATAATAGTCCTGTCACTCTAAATATTTCACCAGATAGCAATATAACATAAGTGAGTATGCAAATTCTATATGTTTGTAGTATTCATGAATTTAATAGAGTTATTAAGTAATATCTATTAAATTTTGTTTATTAACTCATGTATATCTAATTTATTATTAAAATAATATCTATTAACTTTTGTATATCAACTCATGTATATTTAATTTATTATTAAAATAATATCTATTAAATTTTGTTTATCAATGTTTAAATTTATATAGGCAAAAAAAAATATATCGTCTAGTCATATATTTCTAGTGAAGTCGCATACCTAATACTGATTTGAAACATCATTACATTTCATATGAAACTACCCCCATCGATTTTGAATGATGAAGGGATGAGGGATATATTTCTAGCTATTATTATTTTGGGTTGATTTTATATAAGGGTTATGCTTTGAAAAATGATGACCCTCTATGCACGAATGGTCGGTATTTTATTTACGAATCAACAATAGCAATTACCTTCTTTAAATAAGTTACAGAACCAAAACTGGCATAACATCTAAATTCTACGTGGCTTGTGGTGGTGAACAGGAGGGGAGGGTAGTGGGTCGGTCGGTATAGACTGTATGTATAATATACATAGATATGTCAAAAAATAAAAGTTAAGTAGTATTTTTCTCATATTTTTCACAAGTTGAGAAATTTGCCCCATCTTTGAACTGCTAAATCTCGGTAAGTATTGGATATAAAAATAGCGCTGACCAATGAAAATTGAAGGAAATTTAGTGCTGTACAACTTTATATATAAACATTTTCTGCGAAAACCCCATGGTTTAGAAGATATAAGCAAGAAACTGAATAAAAAAACGGGAAACCCTCCCAAGTTGAAAAATTTGCTCCATCTTTGAACTTGGGCTTGTGATGGTGAACAGGACGGGAGGGCAGTGGGTCGGTCGGTATAGACTGTATGTATAATATACATAGATATGTCAAAAAAGAAAAGTTAAGTAGCATTTTTCTCGTATTTTTCACAAGTTGTGAAATTTGCCCCATCTTTGAACTGTTAAATCTCGGTAAGTATTGGATATAAAAATAGCGCTGACCAATGAAAATTGAAGGAAATTTAATGCTGTACAGCTTTGTATATAAATATTTTCTGCGAAAACCCCATGGTTTAGAAGATATAAGCAAGAAACTGAATTAAAAAAACGGGAAACCGTCCCAAGTTGAGAAATTTGCTCCTTCTTTGAACTGTTAAATCTCGGTAAGTATTGGATATAAAAATAGCGTTGACCAATGAAAATTGAAGGAAATTTACCCCTCCCCCCAAGTTAAGTTTCCACAGGTCAATCGAAATCTCGGATTTCACAGCCCACACCAACCCCGAATAATATTCTAAAATTTCATTAACTTCGGAATTTTATCCAGGTAGAATGTACTTGTCGACTAGACTATTAGGTAAATGGCTACAGTTCACTAATAGTCGTTTTTTATTCTCAAATCAAAGGTGACTATATATTTTATATTTTCTAAGAGTATGGAATTGCTACTTTTTATTCGCGAATAAAATGGTAATTATTGTATAAATGAATATAATGTGTTTAATTAATGGAAATATATAAATAAAATGTCGAGAATTCGTTAATCAAGGGTAACCATTTTCTAACAGTTACATGTGATTAAAATATACATAGACTGGGGCCAGCGCAAGGGTTGAAGATTTTAGTAGATATGGTTGAGTTCCACACTATTGGGCGAGAAATGTTGGGGGTTCATAAAACATTTCTCCAGATAGCAAAAAAAAAACTAATTCCCTTTGTTTCCTTCATTATTCCGACAGGCAAGTCCACGCAGTCGAATTACCGCGGGTTCCATTGAAAAGAGAAAAGGGAATAAATCAAGAAGGAGCATGAAAGTCCGCAGTCCCGTGTTATACAACATTATAGTTTTCAGTTTCATAATGTCGCCAAGCCCAAATTTATAACAAATAACCGTTGATCACCGTCGCCATAGAAGGACCATTTGTTTAAAATTAGATCACCTTCAGTCACATTTAGGTCAGACAATGGTTTATTTAGAGGTTTACAATTTTACGCCGAGGTCTGCACCCGCACCCAGAAAAACCAATGCCAATATATAATATTTCTATTTTCTGTTATTCTATTATTTTCGTTGTTACTGTAAACATGTGTTAATATAGTTTTTATATGTATAGAATTATGTATTTTAAGGGAAATAAAAGTCATTATTATTAATAACAAGCAATTTTGAAAAATTATTAAAGAAATATTCTCAACATTTTCGTGTGTGCCCAATAAATCAATTAATGCGACCCGATTGTTCCCTTAAAAAAAAACAGCACACATTTTCCACCCATTGTATTCGTAATGAACAACAGTATACCACACGCAGATTCTATCAGCGCGCATAAATTTAAGAGGACCGTTTCGGAATCAACTCATAATGCACGCCTATTAGATCGGATTGTTGTAATTTAAAATTATCACAGCATGTAATTTATCGTTTGGCAAGCGCATATTAAATGATTTACATTGCGATTTGCTTATCCCGCACTCAATCAAAACTGCGTTAAACACATTCAGAACATTACAGTTGACCTAAAAAAAAATAATTTTGTGGTAATTATTATATAATGTGTTAAATGATTATAATGTGTTTAATTAATAGAAATAATAATATATATATAATAATAATGATATGTCTGATGTATTGTATGTACCATGTTATATTTTCTTCTTATTTTGTAAGTTGTTCTGTAAATGGATGTAAATCTGTAGAGCAATAAATCTATTATTATTATTATTATTATTATTATTATTAAGATTCGTTGAAGAAACCGGGCGATAGTGACCTAAAAAATAATTGATTTTATGGAAACTACTGTGTGGTAATTATTATTATATAATGTGTTAATTGAATCGTTTAATTAATGCAAATAGAAAATAAAATACGGTCGAATTTTGTTTGAAATTAACATATTTCTCGGGTAATTAATTCGATTTGTTGGATAATCCTGGCTGTGTTTGGTGCGACAGTCATCGTGCCGCGTTGATTCGTATTTAGAGGTGTGAACGTGGCGAAACCAGATTATTTTTTTTGCAAACTAATATTAATCACAAAGGCCGCATTGTTTGGTGATTAATGCTGTGATTCCAATCAAGGTAGCCCCCGACGGGGGCGATGAAATGTACAGCGCGTGTTTCACAATATCTTGTATGAGTCGTGTACTTGGTAATAATTTAGCATATTAATTGGTTTGCATTATTTTTAGATGAGTTCATCGAAGATTATAATATGCTGGAGCAACATGACAAATATCTTTTTAAACCAGACACTAGCCTGTCCCGTGCCTGGAATAGAAGAAGAATTTATAATATCAAATGTAAATGAATTAGTCCTGAACTAACAGTGACAATGAAAAACACTTGATATAATAAAAAATCAAAGGTATAAGAAATTTAAATTTTTGATATTATTTTACATTCTATATTTAATTGGATTCAAAATAAGCCATTTTTTGATAAATGTCACCCAAAATTAAAGTCTCAGGAAGGTTTTTATTGTACGAGCTATTTTAAATTAAACGACTGAGATATAAAAAATTGTAAAAAATCAACGATTTAAATCTTTTAAATTTATGATATTATTTTACATTCTACATTTAATTCGGCTCAAAATAAACTTATTTATGATTATTTCTATAAAAAAATAAAATCTGCAGGAAGGTTTCTATTGCACGAGCTCTTTTAAATTAATCGACTGTGTTATAAAATATGATAAAAAATAAAGATTTAAGAAATTTAAATTTTTGATATTATTTTACATTCTATATTTAATTGGATTCAAAATAAGCGATTTTTTGATAATTTTCACCCAAAAATAATGTCTGCAGGAAGGTTTTTAGTGTACGAGCTGTTTTAAATTATTCGGCCGAGTTATAAAAAATTCTAAAAAATTAAGGATTTAATTTTATTAAATTTATAATATTATTTTACATTCTATATTTAATTGGGCTTAAAATGAACTTATTTTTTATTATTTCTATCCAAAACTAAAGTCTGCAGGAAGGTTTTTTTTTGTACGAGCAGTTTTAAATTAGTCGACTGAGTTATAAAAAATGATAAAAAATCAAAGATTTAAGAAATTTAAATTTTTAATATTATTTTACATTCTATATTTAGCTGGGCTCAATATAAGCCATTTTTTTTAAATTTGCACCCAAAAATAGAGTCTGCAGGAAGGTTTTTATTGTACTAGCTGTTTTACATTATACGACTGCTATATAAAAAATGATATCAAAATTAAAAAAATTTTAAATTTAAATTTTTGATATTATTTTATATTCTATATTTAATTGGGCTTAAAATAAACTTATTTTTGATCATTTTTATCCAAAAATAAAGTCTGCTGGAAGGTTTCTATTCTAGCATCGGTTGTATATTATACGATTGTGTTATAAAAAATGATAAAAAATCAAAGATTTTTGAAATTTAAATGTTTGATATTATTTTATATTATATATTTAATTGGGCTTAAAATAAACAAATTTTTGATCATTTCCACCCAAAAATAAAGCCGGCAGGAAGGTTTTTGTTGTTCGCGCTCTTTTAAATTAAACGACAGATATAAAATAATTAAAAAATTCAAAGATTTAAAAAATTTAGATTTTTGATATTATTTTACATTCTATATTTATTTGTTATCAAAAAAAGCCATTATTGATAATTTCCGACAAAAAGTAAAGTCTGCAGGAAGTTTCTTAGTGTACGAGCTGTTTTAAGTTATACAAAAATGTGAAAAATCAAGGATTTAAATATTTTTAATTTATGATATTATTTTACATTCTATATTTAATTGGGCTCAATATAAGCCATTTTTTTTAAATTTGCACCCAAAACTAAAGTCTGCAGGAAGGTTTTTATTGTGCTAGCTGTTTTATATTATACGACTGATATATAAAAAATGATATCAAAATGAAAGATTTTTAAATTTAAATTTTTGATATTATTTTATATTCTATATTTAATTGGGCTTAAAATAAACTTATTTTTGATAATTTTTATCCAAAAATAAAGTCTGCAAGAAGGTTTTTATTCTACCAGCTGTTTTATATTATACGATTGTATTATAAAAAATGATAAAAAATCAAAGATTTTTGAAATTTAAATGTTTGATGGTATTTTATATTCTATATTTAATTGGGCTTAAAATAAACAAATTTTTGATCATTTCCACCCAAAAATAAAGCCTGTAGGAAGGTTTTTGTTGTACGCGCTCTTTTAAATTAAACGACAGATATAAAAAATTTAAAAAATTCAAAGAGTTAAAAAATTTAAATTTTTGATAATGTTTTACATTCTATATTTATTTGTTATCAAAAAAGCTATTTTTTAATAATTTTTGTCCAAAAGTAAAGTCTGCAGGAAGGTTCTTAATGTACGAGCTGTTTTAAATTATTCAACTAAGTTATACAAAAATGTGAAAAATCAAGGATTTAAATTCTTTTAATTTATGAAATTATTTTACATTCTATATATAATTGGGCTCAATATAAGCCATTTTTTTAAAATTTGCCCCGAAAACTAGAGTCTGCAGGAAGGTTTTTATTGTACTAGCTGTTTTATATTATACGACTGATATATAAAAAATGATAAAAAATTAAAGATTTTTTAAATTTAAATTTTTGATATTATTTTATATTCTATATTTAATTGGGCTTAAAGTAAACTTATTTTTGATAATTTTTATCCAAAAATAAAGTCTGCAGGAAGCTTTCTATTGTACGAGCTGTTTTAAATTAGTCGACTGAGTTATAAAAAATGATTAAAAAAATCGAAGATTTAAAACATTTAAATGCATAATATTTTTTGACATTCTATATTTAATTGGGCACAAATGAAGCTATTTTTTGATAATTTTAACTCATAAATAAAGTCTGCAGAAACGTTTTTATTGTATGAATTATTTTAAATTAATAGATTGAATTTTAACAATAATTATAAGATTTAAGAAATTTTAATTTATGATATTATTTTATATTCTTATTTTCACCCAAAAATAAAGTGTGCAGGAAGGTTTTTATTGTACGAGCTGTTTTAAATTAATCGATTGAGATATAAAACATGATAAAAAATCAAAGATTTAAGAAATTTAAATTCTTGATTTTATTTTACATTCTATATTTAATTGGGCTCAATATAAGTTATTCTTTTTAAATTTTCACAAAAAAATAATGTCTACAGGAAGGTTTTTATTTTACGAGATGTTTTAAATTAATCGACTGAGTTATAAAAAAAGATAATAAATCATAGATTTAAGAAATTGACATTTTTTATTTTATTTTACATTCTATATTTAATTGGGCTTAATATAAGCTTTACTTTTTTAATTCTCGCCAATAAATAAAGTCTACAAGAAGGCTATTATTGTACGAGCTGATTTAAATTAATCCACTGAGTTATAAAAAATAACAAAAGATTAAAGATTTAAGAAATTAAAATGTGTGCTATTATTTTAAATTCTATATTTAATTATGCTTGAAATAAGATTTTCTTTAATAAGTTTCACCCACAAATAAAGTCTGCAGGAAGGTTTTTATTGTACGAGCTGTTTTAAATTAATGGACTGAGATATACAAAATGATAAAAAATCAAATATTTAAGAAATTAAAATTTTTGATTTTATTCTACATTCTATATTTAATTGGGCTTAAAATAAGCAGTTTTTTAATAATTTTCACCCATAAATAAAGTCTACATGAAGATTTTTATTGTATGAGCTGTTTTAAATTAATCGACTGAGATATAAAAAAATGATAAAAAATCAAAGTTTTGAAAAATTTAAATTTTTGATTTTATTTTACATTCTATATTTAATTGGACTCAATATAAGCTATTCTGTTTTAATTTTCACCAAAAAATAAAGTCTACAGGAAGGTTTGTATTGTACGAGTTGTTTTAAATTAAACGACTGAGATTTAAAAAATTATAAAAAACAAATGTTTAAGAAATTAAAATTTTTCATTTTATTTTACATTCTATATTTAATTGGGCTCAATATAAGCCATTTGTTTTAAATTTTCACTCAAAAATAAAGTATGCAGGAAGGTTTTTATTGTACGAGCTGTTTTATATTATACGACTGAGTTAAAAAAATTATAAAAAATCAAAGATTTTTGAAATTTAAATTTTTGATATTATTTTATATTCTATATTTAATTGGTCTTAATATAAACTGATTTTTGATAATTTCCACCTAAAAATAAAGTCTGCAGGATGGTTTATATTGTATGAACTGTTTTAAATTATTCGACTGAGTTATAAAAAATGATAAAAAATCAAAGATTTAAGAAATTTAAAATTATGATATGATTTTACATTCTATATTTAATTGGGCTTAATATAAGCCATTACTTTTAATTTTGGCACAAAAATAAAGGTTTTTATTGTACGAGCTGTTTTAAATTAATCGACTGAGATATAAAAAATGATAAAAAATCAAAGATTTAAGAAATTTACATTTTTCATTTTATTTTACATTCTATATTTAATTGGGCTCAATATAAGCCATTGTTTAATAATTTTCACACAAAAGTAAAGACTGCAGGAAGGTTTTTAGTGTACGAGCTGTTATAAATTATTCGACTGAGTTATAAAAAATTGTGAAAAATCAAGGATTTAATTTTTTTAATCGACTGCGTTATAAAAAATGGTAATAAATCAAAGATTAATGAAATTTTAATTTTTGATATTATTTTATATTCTATATTTAATTGGGCTTAAAATAAGTAATTTTTTGATAATTGTCACCCACAAATAAAGTGTATATCAAGCTTGTTGCAATTGTCCCGAGAAATTATGAAAGCCAAAATTGAATATTGGCTCATCTACTGTAAATGATTGCCTCTTTGATATTGGTGGTCTGCGACATTTTTTAATGATGCTCCATGACTTCAAAAAGGTTAAGAATTACTGGACTAAGTTCTAATCATTGTCAATTTTCCTGGATGTGTAAAAAAATATTTTTTTACACAATCATCAGGGAAAATAAAGGACAATATTTGAACCTTATTTAAAAAAGATATCTCCTAACTATCGTGGGCGTGTAATTGTTTGTGCTTTCAATTTCGTTGTGTCTGTCAGCTCCGTAATTTATCAATTTACATTCAAACGAATCACGATCGGTTTTCAATTATATTATCTTGCGTGAACAATCATCGGCGTTCTAAATAGGCGAATAATTGCGTAAGGCCGGTCCAATTATTTAACACTGGTCGCAGCTGCTTGCTGCAGCGCTGTCGAGCTGAAATGTAAAAATGCGTGCCGGATTCGATTCGTAAGTAATCCGATCGCGCCTACCTTATGGCAGAGCCTTGGCCTAAACTTAACACTGGCGCTACTGGATTTTTTTAATGAGTTGTTTTTTTTGTATGTGTATTGGATTCGTGCGGTCGATTTGTCTACGGGATTAAAATATAATGAGTATGGGAATTTTAAAAAAATTGCATAATGTAAAGAAAAAAAGGCGTTTGGCTGGTAGCGTAAATAAAAAGTACTAGTTTATATGTAAAAAATACTCAAAAACACAAATTTAAAAACCGATTTATAATACTGTTTACACTGTTTTTATGGAACAGTTGTTCAAACTAAACATTACATATGTAAAAATGTATAAAACGTTATGATATAAGTTTCATTACTTTGGATTATACAAATGTTGTATAATACAAAGTAATGAAACTTAAAGCTTCGTTTTTATTGGTTTGAATTATACAAATTTTGTATAATCCAAAGTAATGAAAATGTCTTGATGTACGTTTTATACATTTTGACATATCAAAATCAATTTAACTCGTAATAGTGTGTGCAAATTACTGGAAACCATAATTTTTTTTTAAATTTTATTAATCATATATATATATATATATATATATATATATATATATATATATATATGTATTTATATTTATATATAAATTATATATTATTATATATAAATATATATATATATATATATATATATATATATATATATATATATATATATATATGTGTGTGTATGTATGTAAATAATTAAATAGTAAAATTACATAATAAATTAACCCAATTAGAAGACAAACGTAACAAACAAAAATTAGAAAAGTGACCCCCCTTTCAAAAAAGCTACAGATCGGGCGGCAGCGCCTGGTTTTACCATTCATTTACTTTCGTCGAGCGCCGTCCAGCCGCCCGCCACCTTTTACCTTAGCCTTGTAAAACACCCTACGACTTTTCGAGGCCTGTCCGTTTTAAGGCAGTCAATCTTCGGCGATCGACTAAATCAGATCGAACAAGAAATAAAAAAAAAAACGAGAGCGAAAAGAAACAGAGCAATATCACCACTGCACGCCGGCACGCTCTCACTTTCAACGCGCGTCCGAGACCAATAACACACACACAATATTCCAACATACTCAGTGCTCTTAAGAATGGACTTGTAGATATATTTAAAAAAAAAGATGAAGATTACAAGTGCCGCGGTTGTACTTTTGCTCGTCGCGGCCGCCGCGAGCGCGAAGGACTGTCACAGCAAGAAGTCGAACTCGAAATTGTTCTGTTATTATGGAAAAGCTAAGGATATCAATTCGTGTAAATGCAGTCATGTTATCCTGCCCGCGGACGCCGATGTTAAATCGATTGAGTCGCTGAAGGATAAGCTGGCGGGAACGAAAATCCTGCTTACTGTAAACGACTTTAATGAGGTGAGTAAACGATAGTTTAACCCCATTATTTATTAATTTTTACTATTTACTTGTTTATTACAATATTAAATATAAATAAGTAGGGTTATTAAGGCGTCTACTTTGTGATTATTCGGAGGAGCTCGAAAATGGCTAGAGCTTAGCCGAAACTAGTGTAACTGAAGTGTGATAAAAAACAAAGTAAAAAATCGTTTTATTTATCTTTTAAATGAGTAAGGTAGTTTTTGCCTGAAAACTAAAGTCTTCAATATTAAATATGTTTCATATATCGCACTAGTATTTCTAAAGTGACACAACGCAACTTTAGAAGTTTTTAGTTTTAGTTTCTGGAAAAACCGAAGTAGAAGGAGTTAGGTTTGGGGGAGTTACGTTTGGGGGAGTTAGGTTTTGGGGCAGTAAGTGCGCTATGAAGCTCGGTTAATAAACTCTTGATTATTGATAGAGGGATATTTTCCCTATTCTTCTATGAACACAACTCAAAACACATGATTTTGAATATTCAGTCCCTGTCCCGATTTATCACAATTCGTTTGTTGATCCCTAATTTATAGCATTTGTCCCGAATTGTCCCGAAAACCAGTAGTGTGAGAACGTAAAAAAGTTCAAAAACTGTTCATAATGCTATTCGCTCAGTTGCAGTATTAGTGCCAGGACACAAGATAAGTTCTATACTACTTTTTATTTATTTAAGTAGTATAGAATGTATCTTGTGTCCTGGCACTAATACTGCAACTGAGCGAATAGCATTATGAACAGTTTTTGGACTAGTGATAAGACACATCTTAAAGTGGACACTTTGAAGGGTATTTTAATCACCAAAATAAATATTGATAAAAATTGCAGGGACTTTTATAAGAATATTAAAAAAAAGAAAAAGACGTTCTAAGAAATATTCATGCTTCAAAGAAATATAATCAAAATAATTTAGTAACCTCGAAATATGTTCACTTTTATTTATATTATTTATTTATTTTTATATTATAGCGATTATTAAATTTTTTAAAGTCAATCTCTTAAAATAATAGCAGTCGTTGAACAATATAATATTTACACGTATTTTCGAACAAGATTATCACGAAGGTGAATGAGAATATTCTTGATTTAAAGATTTACTTAATTATTAGATACATTGTTTATTATCTAGTAATTAAGTAAATCTTTGAATGCGCCATCCTGCAGTGGGAAATCATTCAAACCAAGATGAAAAATGCTGTTAATTTAAAACAAATCCCGTCATTAATGAACGCCTGCTACAAACTTACATGCAGACGATAATTCATAATTGAATAATCGAGTTGATTATGAGAAAGGTCATTTGTCAACACCATTATACGTTTATATATATATATATATATATATATATATATATATATATATGTATATATAATATAAAAAAACTATTTTATTTATTTCATCGAATGCCTATGTACCGTATTTTGGTGTAAGGCTCAATAACAGTATTAATAAGGTAATTGTGGTTGATTGTTAATACAGGTATATTTATATTTATCAATGAAATTTTTTATTTTTTTATTTTTCTATGGTAATTATTGAATTAATAACACCTATTTATATTATATTCTTTTAAGTAAGCAATTATTGAAACAAACAGAATATTAAAATAGAACAGGATATTGGTGTCCTTCGGCCCACTTGGGATTTGTATAATGTATCTGCCCACAATTTTATTAGATGGAAAATATATTACAATATGACTGTAATCATACATTAATAAAATTATTAGTTAATTGAATTTAATGTGTTACTAATTAATAAAATTAGTAGGGCAGTAATCCTGATGAAACTACGAGTGAAACGTATTGATAATATATACATGCATCACTCGATACTGATAGCCCAGGATGAGAGAAAGCCTACAAATCTCGAGATGAAAACAGGGGGATGAAAACCATGTTTAGTTTTTTTTTTAAATAATTTGGTTTATTCTAAACTCAAAAAAGGATTAAAGGAGCGTTAAAATAAATCAGTGATATAGGTGACATTATTAGTCTCTACCTTGAAAACAATAAATGTATTTAAGTTGTTAAGTGTTAATTAGCTTATATGTAATTTAATACTTGATTTTAGCCCAATTTCTTCATCTGCAAACTGGAATATGTATATAGTTTTGTTTTTAATCGAATCAACATATTAACCTTTACGAGAGGCGTAAATCGCAAGGACCTTTGCGGAGAAAAATTCGCAAATCGATCGACCCACTTTAGCCGGTGCTTATATTAAAAAGTTTTGCTCAATTTCAGTTGCCTAATGATAACGGATGTACTAATTATCGGCCTTTCGTGGAATCTTCTAATAAATTAACAACAATGAGAATTATAAAATTAAAAAAAAAAACTTGAGGGCATCCGTTCAATAAATAATTTCGATATAATTTATTCTGTAAACACGGTATTTATGTGAACATATATTGTTGAAATTACATCTCAACTTACTGTATCAATTAATTTTTGCTCTGTTACTACTTTACTTTACATTACATTTACATTACATTACATTACATTAAAGTTGAAATAACTTGCAAGTTATTTAGCTCAACTTTAATGTGGGAAATTATGAGATATATCTGAAATATCTGGATATCAATGGCGATATCAATGCAATTCGTATATATATATATATATATATATATATATATATATATATATATATAAACAGCTCGTACAATAAAACCCTTCCTGCACATTTTATTTTTGGGTGAAAATGATTAAAAAAATGGTTTATTTTAAGCGAAATTAAATATAAGATATTAAACAATATCATAAATTTAAATTTCTTAAATCTTTGATATTTTATAATATTTTATAACTTAGTCGATTAATTAAAAACATCTCGTACAATATAAACCTTTCTGCAGACTTTATTTTTGGACATAAATTATCAAAAGATATCTTATTTTAAGCCCAATTAAACATAGAATGTAAAATAGTATCAAAAATTTAAATTTCTTATATCTCTCATTTTTTATAATTTTATTAAAACTCAGTCGATTAATTAAAAACAGGTCGTACAATAAAATCCTTCCTGCAGACATTATTTTTGGGTGAAAATGATCTAAAAATGGCTTATCTTGATCCCAATTAAATATAAAATATAAAATAATATGATAAATTTAAATTTCTTAGATCTTTGATTTTTTATATTTATTTATAACTCAGACGATTAAAACGGTTGGTATAATAAAAAACTTTTCCGCAGACTTTATTTGTGGGTAAAAATTATCAAAAAATACCTTAGTTTGAGCCCAATTAAATATAGAATGTAAAATAATATCAAAAAATTAAATTATTTAAATATTTTATTTTTTATAATTTGTTAAAACTCAGTCGATTAATTTAAAACAGCTCGTACAATATAAACCCTCATGCAGACTTTATTTTTAAATTAAAATGATCTAAAAACTGATTTTCTTAAGCCCAATTAAATATAGAATATAAAATAATATCAAACATTTAAATTTCTTAAATCTTTGATTTTTTTTTTAAATTTTTATAACTCACTCGATTAATTTAAAACAGTTCGTATAATAAAATACCTTCCCGCAGATTTAATTTTTGGGTAAAAATTATCAAAAATAGCTTATTTTGAGCCAAATAAAATATAGAATGTAAAATAATATCAAAACTTTAAATTTCTTAAATATTTTATTTTTTTATAAACTCAATCGATTAATTTAAAACAGCTCGTGCAACAACACTTTATTTTTGGATAAAAATTATCAAAATATATCTTATTTTAAGTCCAATTAAATATAAAATGTAAAATAATATCAAAAATTAAAATTTCTTATATCTTCAATTTTTTATAATTAATTAAAACTCGGTCGATTAATTAAACACTGCTAGTACAATAAAAACCTATTTGCAGACTTAATTCTTGAGTGAAAATGATTAGAAAATGACTTATTTTGAACACAATTAAATATAGAATGTAAAATAATACCAAAAATGTAAATTTCTTAAAACTTTGAATTTTTATAATTTTTTTATAACTCAGTCGATTAATTTAAAAAGTTGTTTGGATAATAAAAAACCTTCCCGCAGACTTTATTTTTGCATAAAATTTATCAAAAATAGCGTATTTTGAGTCAAATTAAATATAGAATGTATAATATTATCAAAAATTAAAATTTCTCAAATCTTTGATTTTTTATCATTTTTTTATGTCTTATTCGATTAATTAAAAACAGGTCGTACAATAAAATCCTACCTGCAGACTTTATTTTTGGGTGAAAATTATCTAAAAATGGCTGATCTTGATCCCAATTAAATATAAAATATAAAATAATATGATAAATTTCAATTTATTAGATCGTTGATTTTTTATATTTTTTTAAACTCTAATTTAAAACAGCTCGTACAATAAAAACCTTCCTGCAGACATTATTTTTGGATGAATATTATCAGAAGATATCTTATTTTAAGCCCAATTAAATATAGAATGTAAAATAATATCATAAATTTAAATTTCTTATATCTTTAATTTTTTATATATTTTTTATAACTCAGACGATTAATTTAAAAAGGTTCGTATAATAAAAAAACCTTTCCGCAGACTTTATTTGTGGGTAAAAAATATCAAAAAATAGTTTGAGCCCAATTAAATATAGAATGTAAAATAATATCAAAAAATTAAATTATTTAAATATTTAATTTTTTATAATTTGTTAAAACTTAGTCGATTAATTTAAAACAGCTCGTACAATATAAACCCTCATGCAGACTTCATTTTTGGATGAAAATGGTCTAAAAACTGCTTTTATTGAGCCCAATTAAATATAAAATATAAAATAATATCAAAAATTGAAATATTTTAAGTCTGATATTTTTATAATTTTTTACCTAAGTCGATTAATTTACTACAGCTCTTACAATAAAAAACCTTCCTGCAGACTTAATTTTGGTTGAAAATTATCAGAAAATGGTTTATTTTGAGCCCACTTAAATATAGAATGTAAAATAATATGATATATTTACGTTTCTTAAATCTTTGATTTTTTATAATTTTTTAACTCATTATCCGTATTTCGTGGCGCTGACAGTTAAACGAATACACTTGTACACCGATATATTGCTAATATTTAAAAAAAAAAGACCTTTATTGGCATTTCCCTCTCAAAAAAACTGATCTTCAACATCACCAACCACAACAAAATTATTAATATTGCTAATACTATAATGTATATATTTTTTTATAACTATGGACTTAAAATTAGATTTATATCAAACGTCTTCAAATAACATTATACCTTTATACACGCATGATGCAAGACACATTTTTCTACCTCGTTAGTGAAATAGAAAATAAAAGTTCTAACCTTTATGGCACGCGAATTATTTTAATTAATAATGTTTATTAGCGAGTAAACAGCGTTAAATATCGCGTGCCGGCCCGCGATGATCTCAATGCGTTCCAGTTTCTGTCTAATTAAATGCTGGAATTTAGCGCTGCTCTGTTTGCACAAACGCTCCGCCAGCTTAATTTATTTATGCGTGCAAATTGCACATTTCGGCATTGTTCTTTGACAAAAAAAAACTTCCTAACCACTAACATACATACATAATGTATATATGCAGAATCAAGTATATTTAATAGCAGGCCTTTATTTAAATTTTTTAATATTTTCACTAAAACCCTCCGATTTTAGGTGAAAATTCGGAGATACAAAATCAAAAGTTATAAACTAGCAGCCAGGGGGCTTTGAGTTAAGCTTAGATAAGGCTACATCCTTATTTCACTCTAGATAAATAAAAATTCAGAAATCATTTGGTTTTTATTAAATTTAAAAAAAATATTAATTACAAGGCACAAGGAAAGACCAGGGAAGGGTCGATAGCCCAATAATGATTGTTTATATATATATATATATATATATATATATATATATATATATATATATATAATATATATATATATATATATATATATATATATATATATATATATATATATATATATTCTGTATTCTGTATCAATAAGCTTGAATATGATTGAATGATATAACCGCGATTGAAATCACATACTAGTAGGTGTCAAATAAGTTCTTCCTGCACTTTTTTTTTACGCAATTCACGTCATTTCTGATCAAAATCTGGGACGACGCGATGTAGATATATAGTCCAAGAGTTGCGTAACTGCAATTTCTCGTGCGAAATAAAAAAAATTCGTTCAATTACGAGGAGGCTTTTATCAGCCGACGGACGAAGTGGAAACCTGTTGGTGTTGGCGATGTGAGGACGAATATGGCTCGAAAGTGGAATGCTGCGTGTGCGGACTCGGGCCGGCCTGACGTAACGCGGTGTGTTGCGAAAATTTTAATTGGGTCGTGAATAGGCCCGGTGCCGATTGTTTTTCTTTTCATTTCGTTTTAGCTGGAGATGAGTGAGATGGGCGGGAGGTATTTGAAAGTGAAAGATCATTTCCATTAAAAACGTTTTATGGTCGTACTGGTTTTACGCGAGATTCCAGAAAAGGTCATGTTTTAGGGTTTTAGTATTGTATTATTTTTGTAACTACTATTTAAATGAGTTGTAATGTGATACAAATCCAGAACCCTACATAGACATTTTTGTGTCTACTTCAGACAAAAATTGACACTCTCTATCCCTAAAAAGAAACTTTTTGAAAATATTTCTAGATCTAGGAAAAACAACTATAAATAAACCTTGTAAATGTTTATGTATACCTTTATACAAGCAAAACAAACTATTACCATCCGAGTAGTTTGTAGGTTTTTAGGGACAATTTCTTAACAAAATGCTACATAACGTACTATTATATGGAACAGAAGCATGGGCACTAAGAAAGCAGACATTGAAAGGATAGAGGACTTATAAAAGAATACTACGAATGCCATGGGTCCGTCCATGGTATTCGTGGTAATGTGGTAACCAATACAAAAGTATTTAGATTGAGTCACGGATGGCTTGGTTCCATGAATTAATGAAGGAAAGAGTTTATTTGACATGTGCAGCAGTTGTTTCTATTCTTGTAATATATTTTTTAAATTTTTATTTATAAAAATATTTAAAATGGCTTGGATTTTAATTTAAAATTGTTTATAAATATTTGTTAACTTTGGAATTCGATAGCATGAAAACTAGCAGTACCGTAATTTTGGATTATGCCTTTAATTAGTAGGTCAATATATCGATAATCCATTAGTGAAGTTTGATAAATATTCTTGGAGGGGTTTTTGAAATATTTACAAATTTTTCGGTTGTAACATACAAAATCTTATTTTTTTTTAAATATCGACTTTACCATTAAATAGCATGAAAATTAGCAACATCGTAATTTTGGATTATGGCTTTAATTAATAGACCAATATATTGGTAATGCATTAGCGAAGTTTGAAAAATATCCATGGAGGGATTTTTGAAATATTTACAAATTTTCGGTTAAAACATACAAAATCGTATTTTTATGAAATATTGACTTTACCATTACATAGCATGAAAATTAGCAACATCGTTATTTTAGATTATGGCTTTAATGAATAGACCAATATATTGGTAATTCATTAGCGAAGTTTGAAAAATATCCATAGAGGGATTTTTGAAATATTTACAAATTTTCGGTTGAAACATACAAAATCGTATTTTTATGCAATATTAAATATGCCATTAAATAGCATGAAAACTAGCAACACCGTAATTTTGGATTATGGCTTTAATGAATAGACCAATATATTGGTAATTCATTAGCGAAGTTTGAAAAATATTCATGGAGGGATTTTTGAAATATTTACAAATTTTCGGTTAAAACATACAAAATCGTATTTTTATGAAATATTGACTTTACCATTACATAGCATGAAAATTAGCAACATCGTTATTTTGGATTATGGCTTTAATGAATAGACCAATATATTGGTAATTCATTAGCGAAGTTTGAAAAATATCCATGGAGGGATTTTTGAAATATTTACAAATTTTCGGTTAAAACATACAAAATCGTATTTTTATGAAATATTGACTTTACCATTACATAGCATGAAAATTAGCAACATTGTAATTTTGGATTATGGCTTTAATGAATAGACCAATATATTGGCAATTGATTAGCGAAGTTTGAAAAATATCCATGGAGGGATTTTTGAAATATTTACAAATTTTCGGTTAAAACATACAAAATCGTATTTTTATGAAATATTGACTTTACCATTACATAGCATGACAATTAGCAACATCGTAATCTTGGATTATGGTTTTAATGAATAGACCAATATATTGGTAATTCATTAGCGAAGTTTGAAAAATATCCATGGAGGAATTTTTGAAATATTTACAAATTTTCGGTTGAAACATACAAAATCGTATTTTTATGCAATATTAAATATGCCATTAAATAGCATGAAAACTAGCAACACCATAATTTTGGATTATGGCTTTAATGAATAGACCAATATATTGGTAATTCATTAGCGAAGTTTGAAAAATATCCATGGAGGGATTTTTGAAATATTTACAAATTTTCGGTTGAAACATACAAAATCGTATTTTTATGCAATATTAAATATGCCATTAAATAGCATGAAAACTAGCAACACCGTAATTTTGGATTATGGCTTTAATGAATAGACCAATATATTGGTAATTCATTAGCGAAGTTTGAAAAATATTCATGGAGGGATTTTTGAAATATTTACAAATTTTCGGTTAAAACATACAAAATCGTATTTTTATGAAATATTGACTTTACCATTAAATAGCATGAAAATTAGCAACATCGTAATTTTGGATTATGGCTTTAATGAATAGACCAATATATTGGTAATTCATTAGCGAAGTTTGAAAAATATCCATGGAGGGATTTTTGAAATAATTACAAATTTTCGGTTAAAACATACAAAATCGTATTTTTATGAAATATTGACTTTGCCATTAAATAGCATGAAAACTAGCAACGCAGTAATTTTGGATTATAGTTTTAGTAAATGATCAATATATTGATAATGCATTAGCGAAGTTTGAAAAATATACATTGAGGGATTTTTGAAATATGTACAAAATGTTTGGTAAAAACATAAAAAATCATATTTTTATGAAATATTGACTTTGTCAGAAATGAATCTTAAATAACATCAAAACACGAACACTACAATACTTGGGATACAACACACCAAAAAATACCGTCTATTCCAAATAATAATACATCCAAAGATACAGGGTAAAATAAGTCTCTGTCCATTTGGCTACTACTAATGACTAATGTGGTACTGACACATGCTGGTATCACGCCAAATATTTAAGAAATCTAATTGGGGTTAAAATAAGCTTGATTCGTGAATATATTTGTTTAACATTTTTAACAATTTTATGTATTTAATTTCAGGGTCTAGTAAACACTTTGAAAACAACAAAAGTGGACGGTTTGGAAATAAACCTCAAGAAACTGGACTCAAAATCGGACATATCCGACTTCATTTCGACCGTACGAAGCAAACTGGGCTCCGACCTCTACCTCGCAATCACAGTGCCCTCAAAAACCGAAACCCTCGCCAAATACTACGATTTCAAAGCCCTCAGCAAGAGCGCTGATGTGTTCATCCTCCAGACGCACCTCCTGGGGGCGTCCGGCAACGTCACGTTCCATCCGAGCCGGCTGTCCGGTCTCTGGGATGTACAAAACACGGTAAGTAGTTGAAGGTTTTTTTTTATATAAATGTGCGCTATATACGTGGTGTGTGAGATTTATGAAATATCAAGGTTTTTATATACATTAATAGAGCTACAAAAAAAAACTTCAAAGACGTACACACACCTCTACACATTTGTAACGTATGACCCTAATTATAGATACAAAAACGGTCATATTACCAATAAAAGAGATGAATAAAACTAATATGTTATATGTACTACGGTCATATTACCGTTTTTGTATCTATAATTAGGGTTTGATTGTGAATGAAATCGATTTTAATGCGTTTATAAGCATAAAGTAGAGGGAGTTTTGACCTTTATGAATCACATCTTACTTGATATATGGTTATTAAGGGCATGAGGATTTGTATTGAAAAAATTGCACATCACAAAATATTTATAGAGTGATAAATGCATGCATTCATACGGATTGTATGTTTCACTTTTATATAGCTAGATTATTGTACGTGTCAATAATCATATTTTTTAACCAAAAAAGGGCGTTTATTTATTAATTAAATCATTATCTTCTAGCTATTGCTAATAAATAGTCTATGGTAAATAGCGATATATCGTCTAAATCATATTTTTAACCAAAAAGGGCGTTAATTAATTAATTAAATCATTATTTATCGGCTATTACTAAACAAAGTCTATAGTAAACCGCGATATACCGTCCTAATCATATTTTTAACCAAAAAGGGCTTTAATTAATCAAAGAAATCATTATGATCGCGATTTACCGCTCTAACTATATTTTTAACCAAAAATGGCTTTAGTTAATTAATGAAATCATTATGTACCAGCTATAACCAAAAGTAGTCTGTGGTAAATCGCAATTTACCGCTCTAACTATATTTTTAACCAAAAATGGTTTTAGTTAATTAATGAAATCATTATGTACCAGCTATAACCAAAAGTAGTCTGTGGTAAATCGCGATTTACCGCTCTAACTATATTTTTAACTAAAAAGGGCTTTAGTTCATTAATTAAATCATTATTTACCAGCTATTACTAAAAGTAGTCTATGGTAAATCGCGATTTATCGCTCTAACTATATTTTTTAACCAAAAAGGACTTTAGTTAATTAATGAAATCATTATGTACAAGCTATTACCAAAAGTAGTCTGTGGTAAATGGCGATTTACCGCTCTAACTATATTTTTAACTAAAAAGGGCTTTAGTTCATTAATTAAATCATTATTTACCAGCTATTACTAAGAGTAGTCTATAGTAAATCGCGATTTATCGCTCTAACTATATTTTTTAACCAAAAAGGACTTTAGTTAATTAATGAAATCATTATGTCTCAGTTATTACTAAAAATAGTCTGCGATATTTACAACAAAACTATTTATTTTAAAATATTTATATATAAACCAAATTTATTAGACTATTGTCCCTTATTTATTTTAATATTTTTTAAATATTTATTTTTATAAATAATAAATTTAGTTGATTTTGATAATAATTTCCTCACCTCACCTCCCGTTATCTTATTTGACTGAGACACGTGTAATTTCATGCTAATGAAGTCGGATGGCGCAACGCCGGCCCTCCTCAATGAAGTACATCCGTTTAAAGTAATTACACGTGCATTTTTTTGTAGAGGCGTTTAGAAAATTACACAGCCACGAGGGGACGTGGGCCTTCGATCACAAACCTTTATTATGCCACTTGCCCATAATCTATTTCAATTTCAACGTTCAAAAAGCGAAAGTTACCTCCCGGCTGGCCATAACAATTATATTTTTCATGACTAAGATAGCTGTGGACGGCCTTAATGCGTTTACGATTATATTCTTTACGGTCTGGTTTAATTAATAAAATTATCGATAGGTGTAATTACAGGTGTGTTACATCAGATTGGCGCATCGGGATGCTATTAATATGCAGCGCGGATTTAATCGAATTAATCCGCTGTGTGTAATTAAAGTGTCTGGAGGTAATTTGTTAAATTATTATTATTAGCTTGAGGGGTATCACGACACTTCTGTAATAGATGGAGAGCTGTAATATTTATTCGTGTGTGTAGAATTTTTTTTTCATTTTGCACTGTCGTGTTCTCCTAGGGGTATTATTATAAGTTGCAAAATATGTGTGCAAATTGCTAGAATTTTTAATTAAATTGATGTAATTATATCGTCCGTAATTATTATGGTAGTAGATAATATAACGATTATCTGCCCCCAATCATTAAAAATATTATTTATTACCATAATAATTATTAGGCGATTTGTAAGAAATATTACCTTTTTAAATTTATTGTGAAAACCAAATTGTGAATAATTCTATGTGGCAGATAATTAAACAATATAAATAACAAATTTCATTCAGTTTAAAGTCAAAGCCTCATCATCCGATCGACCTTACAATGTACTCTCAATATAGCCGTTGCAAGGCAATCGCGTCTTCTTTTTTCATCAAAAAGAGTTCAATGTTTCATCTCCTCCACGCGTGTGTGTGTGTTTTTTATCGGTCAACTGCACGTTGTAATACTGGTATTTATTTTCTATTGCTTCAACGCAACGCCTATTGAAACTGCCCGGCGGCGTATGACTATCTCTCATCCATTGTTGCGCCGGAAATGGACATGTTCGGGAAATTATAAACATTTGGTGAAATGCGATTGTTTTGCAGGATTCCGTCGTGGATTTGGTGAGTGGATTAGGGGCGCCTTTATCGAAATTAGTGGTGTCGGCGCCGGTGCAGGCGTTTAAGTTTACTTTACAAAATGAGGGGCACACGGCGCCTGGAAGTCCAGCGGTGGAGCTGTCGACGATTAACAGGGATGAGCTGTGCAGAAGGATGGGGGCTGATAAATGGACGCTGGAGAGGGATCAGGATCAGGCAGGACCTTATGTTTTTAGGTGAGAATTTTAGTTTTATTTACTCAGATTTTTTATATACTTTACTATGCTTGATGAATAGAATATTGTACGTTGTTATGAAAAATCTAAAATAATTTTTATATTCTCAGAATTTGGAAAAATTTACATGTTTTTCATCTTAATAGACATATGAACTTTTACCAGGTATACTTACCTGCATACTTACCTGGCAAAAGGTCATATGTCTATTAAGATGAGAAACATGTAAAAATTCTGAGAATATAAAAATTAAGGTGCAAGCCAAAATATTTAATATGAGAATTTTAGATTTATTTACTCAGATTTTTTTAAAAATACTTTACTATGCTTGATGAATTTTGTAAGTTAGTTTGAAAAATCTAAAATAAATTTTACATTCTCAGAATTTTAAAAATTTTACATGTTTTTCATCTTAATAGACATATGAACTTTTACCAGGTATGCAGACATACCTGACAAAAAATCATATGTGTATTAGGATGAAAAACATGTAAACTTTTCAAAATTCTGAGAATATAAAAATCAAGGTGTAAGCCAAAATATTTAATATGAGAATTTTAGTTTTATTTACTCAGATTTGTTTAAATACTTTACTATGCTTGATGAATATTGTAAGTTGCTTTGAAAAATCTAAAATTATTTTTATATTCTCAGAATTTTGAAAATTTTACATGTTTTTCATCTTAATAGACATATAAAATTTTACCAGGTATGCAGACTTACCTGGCAAAAAATCATATGTGTATTAGGATGAAAAACATGTAAACTTTTCAAAATTCTGAGAATATAAAAATAAAAGGTGTAAGCCAAAATATTTAATGCTGTCAGAGTGATTTAGTTGTCGACCATTTAATATTATTACGGTGTAATTTTCCTTTATCATTGTAAATTTGAGATGAATTTATTTGTCTACATTTAATTTAAATGTTCATTACATAAGCTACGTTTGTAGCTTGTTTATATTGCTCGGGACGGTTTCATTAAGAGCATTGCACCTACAATAAGGCAAATAGAATTATAATAGAGGTAAAGTCAATTAAATAAATTAATAAAATAATACAACTATCATTTCATGAATTAATTCACCACTTTATAGGTGAATTAATTCATGAAATGATAGTTGTATTATTTTATTAATTTATTTAATTGACTTTACCTCTATTCTAATTCTATTTGCCTTATTATTGTTAGTTGTCTACGTCTGTGTGTGAATATATTGTTATTGTTTATACTTACTTTTATACTATATTTATAATTATTTAAACATATTGTTGTCCTGTAGTTGGAAAATATTTCTGTTGGACAATAAAGGCTTGTTATTATTATTATTATTATAGGTGTAATGCTCTTGATAGTTGTATACAATTCTAAAATCACGATGTGTCGTTTTAAAAATCTGTACATTCATACATATAAACATTACTAATCATTCAGTGAGTAACAAATGACTCATATATAATCCAAGAGGTTATAATACGCCATGCACATGCCTGTCCAATACTAATTATATTGAATTACATACATTATTACACAAACCATAACATTATGCATTTAAATAATTTCATTCATAATCTCCAATGAAAGTGACAACATAAATAAACGCCGCGCGTACGCAAAGAAATTTCCATGCATCACCGCCTTCTATGGCAATTATCACCGCACTATTAAATCCGCTCGATTGATCATCACTGTCATAACACTCACTTACCTTGTTGACTCCCACCGCAATTAAATCCTTCTTCGGCACCTTCAAATGGCACAACACTGACACATAAACCTTCGACGCGACCACGCACTAACCCGCACTTGAACTGACGCGATGGTGATGGCCCGGCTGGACGAGCGAACAATGACATTGATATGATAAGAGACCGCGGGTAGCAATAAAAACTGGTCCGGCTGACGCAGTTAAAATTTTTATGGTTTCGAATACAATAAAAGATTTATAAATGTATTGAAATTTGCTACCAACAGTTAAACACGGCTGTAGATTAGTTATGGTTTTGGGTGCGATATGAACGACTGGTTTAGGATATTTATCATTAATTGTTAGCACAATGGACCACAAAAAAATATCTGGATATTTAACATGGAAATTTGTAAATCTGTTAACTACTTGGGCCTTGAAAACCTTTAACAGGACAATGATCCAAATCATACTGCATTGAAAGTGATTTTTAAACACTTGTACTTGTTCTCTTTCTGCCCAAACCACATTACAAAACGGACTGCACAATAATAATAAGCTTTATTAGCCCAACAGATATAAACTCAATTACAAGACAGCAATACAATGTAAAAATAGTATTTAGTAACTTAAAAAATGTACTAGCAAGTAAATAAATAGGTAACTATAATTGATTTTGTATTTTTGAACAGCAAATTTGTAGATATTTTTAAAATCCCTCGATGGATAATTTTCAAACTTTGCTAGTGCATTAGTATTATATTTATCTATCCTTTAAAGTCATAATCAAAAATTACGGTATAGTTAGTTTTCACGTTATTTAAATCCAAAGTCAGTATTTCAAAAAATACGATTTTGTATGATTGAACCGCAAGTTTTTAAATATTTTCAAAATCCCTCGGTGGATAATTTTCAAACTTTGCTAGTGCATTAGCACTATATTCATCTATCCCTTAAAGTCATAATCAAAAATTACGGTATTGCTAGTTTTCACGTTATTTAAATCCAAAGTCGGTATTTCATAAAAATATGATTTTCTATGTTTGAACCGCAAATTTGTAAATATTTTCAAACTCCCTCGATGGATAATTTTCAAACTTTATTAGTGTATTAGTATTATATTTATCTATCCCCTAAAGGTATAATCTAAAATTACGGTATTGCTAGTTTTCACGTTATTTAAATCCAAAGTCAGTATTTCATAAAAATATGATTTTGTATGTTTGAACCGCAAATTTGTAAATATTTTCAAAATCCCTCGATTGATAATTTTCAAACTTTACTAGTGCATTAGTATTATATTTATCTATCCCTTAAAGTTATAATCTAAAATTACGGTATTGCTAGTTTTCACGTTATTTAAATCCAAAGTCAGAATTTCATAAAAATACGATTTTGAATGTTTGAACCGCAAATTTGTAAATATTTTCAAAATCCCTCGATGGATAATTTTAAAACTTCACTAGTGCATTAGTATTATATTTATCTATCCGTTAAAGTCATAATCAAAAATTACTGTATTGCTAGTTTTCACGTTATTTAAATCCAAAGTCAGTATTTCATAAAAATACGATTTTGAATGTTTAAACCGCAAAAATTGTAAATATTTCAAAATCCCTCGATGGATAATTTTCAAACTTTACTAGTGCATTAGTATTATATTTATTTATCCCTTAAAGTTATAATCTAAAATTACGGTATTGCTAGTTTTCACGTTATTTAAATCCAAAGTCAGTATTTCATAAAAATACGATTTTGTAGGTTTGGTCCGCAAATTTGCAAATATTTTTTAAATTCCTCGATGGATAATTTTCAAACTTTGCTAGTGCATTAGCACTATATTTATCTATCCCTTGAAGTCATAATCAAAAATTACAGTATTGCTAGTTTTCACGTTATTTAAATCCAAAGTCAGTATTCAAAAAAATACGATTTTGAATGTTTGAACCGCAAATTTGTAAATATTTTTAAAATCCCTCGATGGATAATTTTCTAACTTTGCGAGTGCATTAGTGTTATATTTATCTATCCCTTAAAGTCATAATCTAAATGACTGTATTGCTAGTTCTCACGTTATTTAAGTTCAAAGTCAGTATTTCATAAAAATACGATTTTGTATGTTTGAACCGCAAGTTTTTAAATATTTTTAAAATCCCTCAATGGATAATTTTCAAACTTTACTAGTGCATTAGTATTATATTTATCTATCCCTTGAAGTCATAATCAAAAATTACGGTATTGCTAGTTTTCACGTTATTTAAATCCAAAGTCAGTATTTCATAAAAATACGATTTTGTATGTTTGAACCGCAAATTTGTAAATATTTTCCAAATCTCTCGATGGATAATTTTCAAAATTTACTAGTGCATTACTATTATATTTATCTAACCCATAAAGTCATAATCAAAAATTTCGGTATTGCTAGTTTTCACGTTATTTAAATCCAAAGTCAGTATTTCATAAAAATATGATTTTGTATGTTTGAACCGCAAATTTGTAAATATTTTCCAAATCTCTCGATGGATAATTTTCAAAATTTACTAGTGCATTACCATTATATTTATCTATCCCATAAAGTCATAATCAAAAATTTCGGTATTGCTAGTTTTCACGTTATTTAAATCCAAAGTCAGTATTTCATAAAAATACAATTTTGTATGTTTGAACCGCAAATTTGTAAATATTTTTAAAATCCTTTGATGGATAATTTTCAAACTTTGCTAGTGCATTAGTATTATATTTATGTATCCTTTAAAGTCATAATCAAAAATTACGGTATAGTTAGTTTTCACGTTATTTAAATCCAAAATCAGTATTTCATAAAAATACGATTTTGTCTGTTTGAACCGCAAATTTGTAAATATTTTCAAAATACCTCGATGGATAATTTTCAAACTTTGCTAGTGCATTAGTATTATATTTATCTATCCTTTAAAGTCATAATCAAAAATTACGGTGTTGCTAGTTCTCACGTTATTTAAATCCAAAATCAGTATTTCATGAAAATACGATTTTGTAAGTTTCAGCCGCAAGTTTGTAAATATTTTTAAAATCCCCCGATGGATAATTTTCAAAATTTGGTAGTGAATTAGCACTATATTTATCTATCCCTTAAAGTCATAATCAAAAATTACGGTATTGCTAGTTCTCACGTTATTTAAATCCAAATTCAGTATTTCATAAAAATACGATTTTGAATGATTGAACCGCAAATTTCAAAATATTTTTTAAATCCCTCGATGGATAATGTTCAAACTTTACTAGTGCATTAGCACTATATTCATCTATCCCTTAAAGTCATAATCAAAAATTACGTTATTGCTAGTTTTCACGTTATTTAAATCCAAAGTCCGTATTTCATAAAAATATGATTTTGTCTGTTTGAACCGCAAATTTGTAAATATTTTCAAAATCCCTCGATGGATAATTTTCAAACTTTACTAGTGCATTAGTATTATATTTATCTATCCTTTAAAGATATACTCAAAAATTACGGTATTGCTAGTTTTCACGTTATTTAAATCCAAAGTCAGTATTTCATAAAAATACAATTTTGTATGTTTGAACCGCAAATTTGTAAATATTTTTAAAATCCTTTGATGGATAATTTTCAAACTTTGCTAGTGCATTAGTATTATATTTATGTATCCTTTAAAGTCATAATCAAAAATTACGGTATAGTTAGTTTTCACGTTATTTAAATCCAAAATCAGTATTTCATAAAAATACGATTTTGTCTGTTTGAACCGCAAATTTGTAAATATTTTCAAAATACCTCGATGGATAATTTTCAAACTTTGCTAGTGCATTAGTATTATATTTATCTATCCTTTAAAGTCATAATCAAAAATTACGGTATTGCTAGTTCTCACGTTATTTAAATCCAAAGTCAGTATTTCATAAAAAAAAAACGATTTTGTATGTTTCAATCGCAAATACGTAAATATTTTTAAAATCCCTCGATGGAAAGAATGTATACTGAAACAACTACGTTCTCCACTCACCTATCTTAACCCAATTGAACATATTTGGGATGAAATTGAATAAAAATTCGAAAATATAAAATGACAAAAAGAGTAACAATAAAGGCTAAACAACTACAGAAAGTATTGGCTGAAATTTCCTCAAAGATTATTATGAAAATTTATAAATTACTTTTAATACTTTTTTTAAATTTTCTATAGTATTTTATTTTCTATACTTTTTTTAATTAAAAAAAGTGAATACATACTTATATAATACACCTGAATAATAAAACAGTATTTTTACTAATTATTACTAGTAATTTAACTAATTTATTGTGCCCAATCCCCAATAGATTTTTTTTAAAACTCGTAACCCTTTTTATTTTGAGACTATTTTTACCATAAACTTAATAGAAACATTCTTTTTATAATTTCTTATTATAATTACTGATGTAAGCTACAATTTAAATAACAATTTATTACAATGTCGTTAGCATAATCTAACACCTAAGCTCGTTTACTACGAAAGTATCTTTAGGCGTGGCAATATATATTTATATTTTTTGTAATGTATGCGAAGTACAAACGTTTCGCAATGCACGCTCCAATTTTCGTATAAAATTTGTATCTGCTCTGAATTTATTTAGCGTTAGCATTCACATGTGGCATTGGTAAAAGGGATAGAAAAATGACTGAATTGATTAATGACGGACAGGAGCCTTGTTCTTGTATTATATAAGCGTTCTAAATCGAATCGCGCCTTAAAACTTTTTACTGTGCGTATATGTTATGTAATTAATTTTAAGCAGATCATTAAAAATGGGACACCAATTACACAATCGTGAGGCTGAGTGGATGTGATTTAAGTAATTTAGTATGAATCATTAATGAATTAGGAAATATTATGATTTGTAGATCAGGTTGTAGAATCAATCTCGACCTCACTGGTATTGGATTTGTATTATAGTAAATTTAAGATTATATTATATATTTTTTTGGATATCTTTTACTACTAATCAATGTACACATGTAAGCACAAAACAGGCTAAGGGGGTCGATATCCCAATAAAGATGATTTATATATATATATATATATATATATATATATATATATATATATATATATATATATATATATATATATTATAAAATCATAATCATAATAGTAATTAATTAAACATACAATATTTTTAGAGTTCTAGAGAGTAAATAAAACGGTTTTGAAATAGCACAGGGCTGTCCAAATGCAAGGGCTGCTTAAAAAAAATATTGCGGTTTGGAAAACCCTAACCATAAGTATAAATATTCCAAAATATTTCTAATTTCCACTGATTCGTCCAGTATAATATATTTTAGTAAATTTATGATTATATTATAAAATCATAATCATAATAGTAATTAAATAAACATACAATATTTTTAGAGTTCTAGTAAGCAAATAAAACGGTTTTGAAATAGCACAGGACTGTCCAAATGCAAGGGACGCTTTAAAAAAAAATGCGGTTTGGAAAACTCTAACCATAAGCATAAATATTCCAAAATATTTCTAATTTTCACTGATTTGTCCATTATAATATATTATAGTAAGTTTATTAATATATTATAAAATCATAATCATAATAGTAATTAAATAAAAATACAATTTTTGGAGTTCTAGAGTGTAAATAAAACGGTTTTGAAATAGCACAGGGCTGTCCAAATGTATGTGCCCCAAGGGCAAAAAAAATACGGCTTGGAAAACCCTAACCATAAGCATAAATATTCTAAAATATTTCTAATTTCCACTGATTCGTCCAGTATAATATAATAAAGTAAATTTATGATTATATTATAAAATCATAATCATAATAGTAATTAAATAAACATACAATACTTTTAGACTTCTAGAGAGTAAATAAAACGGTTTCGAAATAGAACAGGACTGTCCAAATGCAAGGGTCGCTTTAAAAAAAATGCGGTTTGAAAAACTCTAACCATAAGCATAAATATTCCAAAATATTTCTAATTTCCACTGATTCGTCCAGTATAATATATTATAGTAAATTTATGATTATATTATAAAATCATAATCATAATAGTAATTAAATAAACATACAATATTTTTAGAGTTCTAGTAGAGTAAATAAAACGGTTTTGAAATAGCACAGGACTGTCTAAATGCATGTGCCCCAAGGGCAAAAAATAAATGCTTTTTGGAAAACCTTAACCATACGCATAAACATTCCAAAATATTTCTAATTTCCACTAATTTGTCCAGTCTAGTACATTATTTTATTTCTTATTTTATGTCTGTATAAACCCTGCGTCACAATGGGCCCATTTTGCGGCCTAGGTGTCTGTAGCTATGCTACCCTCCAGCCAACTATCCAGAACCCCCTCTTAGTTAACGTCATATAGATTACAAACATAAAAAATAATAACATTCTTTTGTTTTTGATTCTAGGGAAAAGGAATGGATTGCATTCGAGGACTCGACCAGTATGGACATCAAAGCAAAATACTCGCGTGTACGTGGCCTGGCAGGTTTGGCTTTAAAAGACGTTTCACAGGATGGCGGAGTGAAATGTGGCGAATCCCTTCTGGACTCGGCTTTCAATGGATTAATGAAGCAAGCGCGTGCACCCCGGGGCGCCGTGCTCCACTCGCTCGAACGAGAAATTTTAGAGGTCCCAAGGAAACTTGATAATGTGCAAGTGTCGCCGTATAGGATTTCCAGGGTCATCGATGTGGAGGGAAAAGTGCACGTTATAAGACAGGTAAACAAAAAAATCTTGGAGTACACACAGAATCAACAAATAAAAGCAATAATATTATTATTAAATTCATTGCGATTTTTTTAGGATACTCGTACTGAATTCGAGTGCTCCCGCCAAGGATATTTCGTGCATCCAAGATCTTGCGGCAGATTCTACCGTTGTGTTAAGTTCGATCAACTTTCGGACGAATTCAGCGTTTTTGAATTTGATTGCCCCGCTGGTTTAGCGTTCGATAACCGTGTTGAAGTATGCGTTTGGCCAGGCAGTTTACCTCATGCTTCAGCTTGTTCAGGCAGTAGTGAAATCGCACCAGTGCCAAGGGAGAGGTTTATTTGTCCCTCAGAGCCAGGTAAGATATATGTGCTTTCTAATTAATTCAATATGAATACATAATACTTCTTCGATGTTTCATACTTTTTAAACTATTTACTTCCGTCAAGTAGACATGGACATGGACATAATATTTTGTCAATGTTTCTTACTTTCTTATTTAACTTTTTAAACCATTTACTTCCCTCAAGAAGACATGGACATGGACATAATATTTTGTCCATGTTTCTTACTTTCTTATATAACTTTTTAAACTATTTACTTCCCTCAAGAAAACATGGGCATAGACATAATATTTTGTCGATGTTTCTTACTTTCTTATTTAACTTTTTAAACCATTTACTTTCCTCAAAAAGACTGGACATGGACATAATATTTTGTCGATGTTTCTTACTTTCTTATTTAACTTTTTAAACTATTTACTTCCCTCAAGAAAACATGGGCATAGACATAATATTTTGTCGATGTTTCTTACTTTCTTATTTAACTTTTTAAACTATTTACTTCCCTCAAGAAGACATGGACATGGACATAATATTTTGTCGATGTTTGTTACTTTCTTATTTAACTTTTTAAATTGTTTACTTCCCTCAAGAAGACATGGGTTCGAATCCCACCGGGGTGTGAATTTTTGAGATTATTATAATTCAATATGATAAATCTCTGATTCACTCAGATAGCAGTACTGCGGTGAAATTACTCTCACTCTTAAAAAAATATATGTATAATCTTATTGAAAATAATAAATAATTCATATGAATGAATGTATTATTGGTATTATCTTATCTTAGCGCAAATAGAAGAAACGATTACATTCCATACGGCAGTGATTGTCAAGTAGGGGTACGCCTGGTGAAAAGTCTTAAATTCACTAAAGTAAAGGACGTTTTAGGCAAGACAATTTCTTGACTCAAAAGTTAAGATCGTTTTAGACAAGACAATTTCTTGACTCAAAAGTTAGTCAAGACGCGAGACAATCTAAATGATCTCGTTTCATATAGCAAATTATTTAAAATATTGAATTGGATGGTAGATCGAATGGAAAAATATAACGCGTTCTATTTGTCAAGCATACATTTTATGACAGGAGGATATATGAATTCGTTTTTTGAACAACGTTTGAGCTAAGAAATTGTCTTGTCTAAAACGACCTTAAGAAACGTCGAAACAAAATTTAATACGAATATGCGGGTATAACTAATGTGGAATCGACATTTTTTTGCCGATTCGTGAAATGAATACAAGAAATCTGTGTGAACTTTAGCCTTTTTCATTATAGAAATAGACACATATTTGTTGTTTTAGCATACATATATAAGTAATGTAACTTTCTTTATATAGAGGTCAATGTATGTTTGCGCCGCTTATGCTGGAAATATCTTTTATCGTGCGATGGTGGTGTAATGGTCAGCATAGTTGCCTTCCAAGCAGTTGATCCGGGTTCGATTCCCGGCCATCGCATCTTTTTTTTATCATTTGAATTGCTGATAAAGCTCCATGCATCATGCTAATGTTCTGCTTTATTCCTTCAGTTTTATAATTTAAACATTAGCTCTTATGGGCCATTCTCAATAAGCGTGGTAGGGGTAGCGAAATTGCATACATGTATAAAAATGCGGGTGTTTACAGCAGCGCAGTAAAACTATGATAGAACATGGGTAATTATTTCTACCATAATTATCGCATACCATTCATTACTGCCCAATTCTGAATGTCTGATTTTTTATAGCCATGCAAAATATTGCCTTACCACTACCACGCTTATTGTGAATGGCCCATTAGTCTTTGCCTTAACTTTTATTTTACTTGCTGTTATAAATCCCGGAGACTGAAGAGATTGAAGGGAACAAGCGTTGACTATTTGCCTTTTTTTTTAATTTTATTTTATGATCATATATTGCTTGTTATATATCAATTCATTACATTAACAAATTAATAGGAGTTTCCTTCGCAGTGCTTTCACCTTTGCCTTAATTTACATTTTATTTGCCTTGAGACTCTGTTAAGTCTCAAGGCAAATAAATAAGTTTTTAAATTAATTAGTTCAATAAGTTTTTCTAAATTACTGTCATCCCGATGCTTTGAAGTTCAGGTAAGACGTTAGACAGGAGCTGAACAGGAGGTGAAATAAAGAAAACTAGACCATCGAGGCATCCCACCATAAAAAAGTGGGTGTCCTTGTTGGTTTTTTTTTGGCAAGTCATATTAGTGAAATTCACATATATTGGTGGTTTCCTGTGAGCATCGGACCTCCTCTAGGTGTAGTACGTAACTTCCTTGTTAGGCGTAGTACGTAACTTCATTGTTAGGCGTAGTACGTAAAGTTATGTTTTATAATTAGTAACGAAAATTAATTCAAATTGCTGAATATTAAATAATAACCTAATGCCTTCAGATGCCTACCGGTGAATAAAATGTTAAGTTAAATAATTCATTCAATTTTGTCATTTGAAACATATACACTCATAATTTTATGAAATACTAACTTTGGCATTAAATAGCATGAAAACTAGCGTCACGGAATTTTTTATTATTACTTCAATAGATAGACTAACACATTACTAATCTATTAGCAAAGTTTTATAAATATCCATTCAGATATTTTAAAAATATTTACAAATTTGCGATTAAAACATACGGAACGTATTTTGATGAAATACTGAGTTTGGCTTTAAATAGCATGAAAACTAGCAATACAGTAATTTTTGATTTTAACTTTAATGGATTGATAAATATAATGCTAATACATTAGCAATGTTTGAAAAATATCCATCGAGGGATTTGTAAAATATTTACAAATTTGCCGTTCAAACATACAAAATCGTATTTTTATGAAATACTGATTTTGGATTTAAATAACGAGAAAACTAGTGATACAGTGATTTTTGATTATAACTTTAGTGGATAGATAAATATCATACTAATGCACTGGCAAAGTTTGAAAATTATCTATAGAGGGATTTTAAAAATATTTACAAATTTGCAGTTCAAACATACAAAATCGTATTTTTATGAAATACTGTTTTTGGATTTAAATAACGTGAAAACTAGCAATACCGTAATTTTTGATTATGACTTTAAGGGATTGATAAATATAATACTAATGCACTAGCAAAGTTTGAAAATTATCCATCGAGGGATTTTAAAAATATTTACAAATTTGTGGTTGTAACATACAAAATCGTATTTTTTTTGAAATATTGACTTTGGATTAAAATAACGTGAAAACTAGCAATACCGTAATTTTTGATTATGACTTTAAAGGATATATAAATATAATAGTAATGCACTAGCAAAGTTTAAAAATTATTCATAGAGGGATTTTAAAAATATTTACAAATTTTCGGTTGAAAGATACAAAATCGTATTTTTATGAAATACTGACTTTGGATGTAAATAACGTGAGAACTAGCAATACCCTAATTTTTGATTATGACTTTAAGGGATAGAGAAAAATAATACTAATGCACTAACAAAGTTTGAAAATTATCCATTGAGGGATTTTAAAAATATTTAGAAATTTGCGCTTCAAACATACAAAATCGTATTTTTATGAAATACTGACTTTGGATTTAAATAACGTGAAAACTAGCAATACCGTAATTTTTGATTATGACTTTAAGAGATAGATAAATATAATGCTAATGCACTAGTAACGTTTGTAAATTATCCATCAAGGGATTTTGAAAATATTTACAAATTTGCGGTTCAAACATGCAAAATTGCATTTTTATGAAATATTGACTTTGGATTTAAATAACGTGAGAACTACCAATACCCTAATTTTTGATTATGACTTTAGTGGATAGATAAATATAATGCTAATGCATTACCAAAATTTGAAAATTATCCATCGAAGGATTTTAAAAATATTTACAAATTTGCGGTTGAAACATACAAAATCGTATTTTGATGATATACTGACTGTGGATTTAAATAACGTGAAAACTAGCAATACTGTAATGTTTGACTATCACTTTAAGGCATAGATAAATATAATACTAATCCACTAGCAACATTTGAAAATTATCCATCGTGGGATTTTAAAAATATTTAAAAATTTGCGGTTCAAACCTACAAAATCGTATTTTTTGAAATACTTACTTTGGATTTAAATAACGCGAAAACTAGCAATACCGTATTTTTTGATTATGACTTTAAAGGATAGATAAATATAATATTAATCACTAGTAAAGTTTTAAAATTATCCATCGAGGGATTTTAAAAATATTTACAATTTTGCAGTTCAAACATACCAAATCGTATTTTTATGGAATTCTGACTTTGGATTTAAATAACATGAAAACTAGCAATACCGTAATTTTTGATTATGACTTTAAAGGATATATAAATATAATACTAATGCACTAGCAAAGTTTGAAAATTATCCATCGAGGGATTTTAAAAATATTTACAAATTTGCGGTTCAAACATACCAAATGAATTATAATTACCTATTTATTTATTTGGCAGTATTAACGATTGTTTAAGTTACTAAATACTATTTTTTACATTGTGTTTCTGTCCTGTAATTGGAGTTTATCTCTGCTGAGCGAATAAAGCTTATTATTATTTTGGTGCCACATTACAAGACGGACTCGTCTTGTAATGTGGCAAGAGAACAAGTGTTCAAAAATCACTTTCAAAGCATTTCAAGATAAATTCTGAGTGATTAAGCTTTTCCCTTAGGCCCTTAGTCATATAAATTTATATAAATAAAACCTGAACTGAATTTTTTTGTAAATAAATTTCATAGATATCCTAGATATTTAAAACAAATTCCATTTGTTTTCAGGTTATTACGCCGACCCAGAAAACTGCAGATGGTTCTTCGCCTGCCTCGACCACGGCAAATCACCCCTCTCAGCCTACGAATTCAGATGCCCGTATGGTTTAGTGTACGACCAAGAACGTCTTCTATGCGAATGGCCATGGTTAGTACCAAAATGCGGTTCTGGAATAGCCATTGGCGAAGAATACCATTACGGACATGAAGCACGCGATGGCGCATCAAGTTTAGACTTGTATGACGGACTAGGATCACTAAATGCAGTCAAACTAGGTGGACTGAGCGGACCACTCGAGCAACCTGTAGCTAAAATCTACAGCAGCTTCACACATGGAAACAGCGAATATAATGCTGGTGATATCAGTTTGGGGTTGACTGGTGGTGAACACACACATAATAATTACGAACAAGGACAATACGTGCATAGCGGATTCGGAAATGAAGCCTCTTTTGGAGCTGGAGATGCAGGAACTGCTTATGTAGCTGCGTATGATAACCAACAAGCTGGATTTGGAAATCATAATAGTGGAAGCTATTCATTTGGAAGCAAACTAGATTCTTCATATAATAATGCTGGTGTCAGTGGTGCTGCTACATTTGAAAATGGTGCATATGAAAATAATGGAAGATATTCATCCGGAAGCAAACTAGATTCTTCATATAATAATGCTGGTGCCAGTGGTGCGGCTACATTTGAAAATGGAGCATATGCAAATAATGGAAGATATTCATCCGAAAACAAATATGCTGAGGCTAATAGCGGAAGCTACTCATTTGGCACTAAATATGAGACGAATTCTGCAGCAAATCAAGCTGGTTTAGTTTATAGCACTGGCACTGCAGGATTTGTAGGTGCAAACAGTGCAGGTAGTAATGTATTAGTAGGTGCTGATAATAAATTTGCTAATGCTAATAGCGGAAGCTACTCATTTGGAACCCAACATGCTTCATCATATGAAAATGCAAATGGAGCTAGTTTGGTTACTGGATATGTAGCTGCAAATAGTGGTAGCCAGGAGGCGACTAACGCTAATAGTGGAAGCTATTCGTTTGGAACTAAACATGCCTCATCATATGCAAATTCAAATGCTGCTACAAATGAAGCCAGTTTAGTTTATACCAGTGGATTTGCAAGTGCAAACCACGCAGGTGGTAATTCTATTGTAAGCCATGATGCTACAGCTCATAACATCAACAGCGTGTTTGGTAGCACAAATGAAAATGATAGGACTTACATCCATTCTGAATCTGGTGAAAATGCATACAACTTAGGTGGTGCTTATGAGAATGGTAAGTCATCGCAGTTCGGACAAACTAATATTGTAGGAGGAGGAGCATCAGCTGTTGCTAAAGAAGGCGTTCAGATTTACCAACATGGAGTCAATTTAGGGGTGGAACATGTAACACCAGTATCAATTTCACATATACCTGTTGTAACAGCCGTGCCAATCCCAAGCGTACAATCGTCTACAGAATTTGGAATTTATAATGGAGGTGTTGTAGCTAATTTACCCGATTTACAATACAAATTGGAACACCCCAGCACCATAAATGCTTATTTAAATGGGTATTCTAATGTATCTTCAACTGCACGATCAACAGCTTATGATTTCCCTCTTAGCTATATAGCTACATCAACTGAATCGAGTGTACCAATTAAGACAGTTACTGATTATCAACAGGTTCATGATAATTCTGAAGGGTATCACTATTCCAAACCTGCAATTAGTTTCGAGGAGAAACCTAAAGGATATCTTCCACCACCAACTGTGCAATCCACGTATCTTCCAGCTGCACCACAAGCTAAATCAAGCTATAGCTATAATCAACAAACATCTTACGTGCAACCTTTGAAACCTGTAACTTATAGCTTCCCTAAGTCCACATTTGTAAAAACATTCAACCCTATTCAACCAGCTCAACTAAATACGTACACATACAAACAATCACATGTACAAACTCAACAGGAAGGAGGTTATCACTATGAAAAACCTATAATTGCTTTCGAAGAAAAGCCAGTAGTTCATGTGCAACCTGCCGTCACGTACCAAGAGGTTAAACATTATCAGAAACCAACAATTGCTTACGAGAAAAAAACTGTTGAACATATTCAACCAGCTGTTACATATCAAGAAGTCAAGCATGAAAAATCTATTGTTCAAGTACAACCAGCATTCCAAGAAATCAAGCAGCATATACAAGAAGGTTATCATTATGAGAAACCAACGATAGCGTTTGAAGAAAAGCCGGTGGTTCATGTAGAACCAGCTGTAGCCTATCAAGAGGTTAAACATGAAGGGTATCACTATCAAAAACCAGCAATTGCGTTTGAGGAGAAGCCTATAGTTCATGTACAACCAACTGTTGTGTATCAACATCATTATGAGAAACCTACAATTGCTTTTGAAGATAAATCTGTTGTGCAACATACTCATTCGTACCAAGAAACCAAACATGAAGCTAAACAAGAGGGATATCGTTATGAGAAACCTGCAATTGCTTTCGAGGAGAAGCCTATAGTTCATGTGCAACAACCTGTTGTGCAAAAGGTGGAACATATTCAACCAGCTGTTACATACCAAGAGGTTAAACATGAGGGGTACCATTATCAGAAACCTACAATTGCTTTTGAGGAGAAGCCTATAGTTCATGTGCAACAACCTATTGTACAAAAGGTGGAACATATTCAACCAGCTGTTACATACCAAGAGGTCAAACATGAAGGGTACCACTATCAAAAGCCTACAATTGCTTTTGAGGAGAAGCCTGTTGTTCATGTGCAACAACCTATTGTACAAAAGGTGGAACATATTCAACCAGCTGTTACATACCAAGAGGTCAAACATGAGGGGTACCATTATCAAAAACCAACAATTGCTTTCGAGGAGAAGCCTGTTGTCCATGTGCAACAACCTATTATACAAAAGGTTGAACATATTCAACCAGCTGTTACATACCAAGAGGTCAAACATGAGGGGTACCATTATCAGAAACCTACAATTGCTTTTGAGGAAAAGCCTATAGTTCATGTGCAACAACCTATTGTGCAAAAGGTTGAACATATCCAGCCAGCTGTTACATATCAAGAGGTTAAACATGAAGGGTACCACTATCAAACACCCACAATTGCTTTCGAGGAGAAACCTATTGTTCAAGTACAAAAGGTTCAGCCAGCAATAACCTACCAAGAAATTAACCACAATGTCCAACAAATCAAACAAGAAGGGTACCATTATGAAAAGCCTACAATTGCATTCGAAGAGAAACCTATTGTACCAGTAGTACAGAAAGTAGAACACGTTCAATCTGCAGTAGCATACCAGGAGGTTAAACACGAAGGTTACCATTATGAGAAACCGGCTGTTGCATTTGAAGAGAAACCTGTGGTTCATTTATATCAGAAACCAGCTGTTGTAGAACAAACTGTCCAGCATGTGTACAAACCTGCTGTAATTCAACAGAAGGCGGTTACGTATCAGGAGATTAAACAATATCAAGGATATCACTATGATAAACCAAGTGTTGTTTTCGAGCATTCAACACCACAACCAGCTGTTGTCTATCAACATGTAGAACACAAAGTACAACCTGTTATCCAAAAAGAGATTAAGCAAGAAAATTACTATTACGAAGAAAAACCCATCGTCCGTAAACCAGCTCTTACCTATCAAGAATTCAAGCAACCAATAGTGTTTGAACAAAAGCCAACATACAAACAAGTTTTGACGCAAACAAGCAAGCCCAGTATTATTTCCCACTTCTCCATACATAGTTCTGTAGATCAAGGTTATCATTATGAAAAACCTGAAGTAGTTTTTGAGGAAAAACCTGCTCAAACTTATCTTCCAGCACCTAAACCTACACCAACGTACATACCAGTACCTAAACCTACACCTACATACATTCCTGCACCTCAGCCTTCATACTTGCCGGCACCACAACCTTCTGTGGATTATTTGCCTGCTCCTCAACCAACGTACCTACCAGTGCAAAAGTACATTCCTATACAAAAGGTTGAAATATCTCATCCAGAACCATCTGTGGAAATAAACTATGAAAACCAGGAACCAGTTGAAGAGGAAGTGATTGTAGCTAAGAAAGCTTATGTAACCGGTCATCAAGGTTACAGCTACGAAAAGCCAGCGATTAAATTCGAAGAGGTTCCATTTGTATCATCAACACCCAAACCAACATTGGCTTCAATAGTAGCTGAGATTGAGCATGCACCACTCAGAGAATACAAATACTACGACAGCAGACTAGAGTCCAAACAGCCAACAATACATACAGTAATTGCATCAACGGCTCAGCCAGAAACGGTTGATTACTATGAAGAACCTGCTGCTGAAGTCTATACTGAAGTTAAACAAAGCAGGCCTATTGTAAGATACGAGTTCAGTTCTTTGGATTCTAAATATAACAACTATCAATCGGTATCAAGCACGAGCGCACCTATTAAAGAATATCTTCCAATAGTTGCACCTACTAAAGAATATCTACCAGTTGTAACGCCCACGAAAGAATACCTGCCAGTTTCAACACGTCGACCAATTACAAGAAGACCTAAAGTAACGACACCCAAACGTGTATACCTGCCAGTGCAAACAACAACGGAAACATACTTTGAAATATCCAGTCCCGAAAATGAATATCTACCAGTGACAGAAATCTATAAAATCAAGACGCCAGCTCCAACCACAATAACACCAAAACCAAACAGGGAATACCTGCCAGTTACTAGGAAACCTAACAGGGAATACCTTCCAGTTACTAAAAAACCAAACAGAGAATACCTGCCAGCCACTAGAAAACCCAATCGTGAGTACCTTCCAGTTACCAAAACGCCTAGCCGAGAATATCTACCAGTAACCTCCACCGAACCCCCATCCAGAGAATACCTCCCAATAAAATCAGCCAAACAAGTTGAAAACTACGAATTCACCCCAACAAGACGCCCGAAAGTCGTCAAAGTAACCAAATCGAAATCAATCATCAAAGTAAACGACTTCCATCCAATCCTCTCCGCGAAACTCGGCGCCCAATGCACGTGCGTATCCAACACGGTCTCCCTACGCAAGAAACCCCAACGCATCATCGTACCCGACTACGAAGAAACACCCGACATCCAAGAAGTAACCGACAACGATGCACCAACATCCATTGAAGACTACAAATACGAACCGCAAAAAATTGAAGACTACTACATCTCCAAATCAAGCACCACAGTAGAACCCGTCACAAAATCCAAAAAACGCCCAGCACTGGTAATAATTGAAGAAGATGATACGCCTAATAAAGACGAAATAGCAGCTGCAGTCACCACAGGATTGAAACTAGTAAAATCCGCTGTTAAAGAAGGCGTGAAAGAAGCACTCGCTACAAAAGATTTCGACCGGTATGGTCCTGGCGGCGTACGAGGCCGTACGGAAACGCTTCAAGGAACAGTTGATTGTCAAAGAGCTGGACTCTTCAGACACCCAACACACTGCAACAAATTCTACGCGTGCCGATGGGATGACACCAAGAAGAAGTTCACACTGCACGTTTTTAACTGTCCTGTTCATCTCACATTCGATAACAATTTGGGCGCGTGTAACTGGCCCAGCCAGGGGCCGGCTTGTGTGGACAACACGCTTCTACCAAGCGATTAAACAACGCATATAGTCATATATCATAATCTTATTTATTGCATCCATCATTTTCGCCGGCTGAATTGGTTCGATCGGAAAGTTTGGCGGTGCTCTCGCTGTGGGCAGCGCCAAAATTTCAATAATCAATTTTTTTTGGCTGGAACCAGCTGCCAATGGATCTGGTTTAGTTGTAATGTTGCTTCCGGTGTTAGCTGTTATCAGTTATTTATTGCTTGTCGGATTGAGTCGCGGACGGCTTGGTTCGATGAATTAATGAAGGAACGAGTTTATTTAACATGTGCGGCAGTTGTTTCTATTCTTGTAATATATTTTGTAAATTTTAATTAATAAAAAAAATTGAAAATGTGTTGGATTTTTATTTAAATTTGTTTATAAATATGTTTTGACTTTGGTGTTTGATAGCATGAAAACTAGCGATGACGTAATTTTGGATTATGGCGTTAATTAGTAGATCAATATTTTGATGATGCATTAGCGACGTTTGAAAAATATTCATCGAGAGATTTTTCAAATATTTTAAAAAATTCGGTTAAAACATTCAACATCGTATTTTTATGAAATATTGACTTTGCCGTTAAATAGCATGAAAACTAGCAACACTGTAATTTTGGATTATGGGTTTAATGAATAGATCAATATATTGGTAATACATTAGTGAAGTTTGAAAAATATTCAGCGAGGGATTTTTGCAACATTTACAAATTTGCGGTTAAAACATACATAATCGTATTTTTATGAAATATTGACTTAGCTATCAAATAGCATCAAAACTAGCAACACCGTAATTTTTGGTTATGGCTTCAATGAATAGACCAATATATTGGTAACGCATTAGCAAAGATTGAAAAATATCCATCGAGGGATTTTTGAAATATTTACAAATTTTTAGTTGAAACATATAAAATCGTATTTTAAGGTAATATTGACTTTGCCATTAAATAGCATAGAAACTAGCAACACCGTAATTTTTGATTATGGCTTTAATAAATAGACCAATATATTGATAATGCATTCGCGAATTTTGAAAAATATTCATCGAGGGATTTTTGAAATATTTTCAAATTTTCGGTTAAAACATACAAAATCGTATTTTAATGTAATATTGACTTTGCCATTAAATCGTATGGAAACTAGCAACACCGTAATTTTCGATTATGGTTGTAATAAATACATCAATATATTGATAATGCATTCGCGAAGTTTGAAAAATATCCATCGAGGGATTTTTGAATTATTTACAATTTTTCGGTTAAAACAAATAAAATCGTATTTTTATGAAATATTGACTTTGCCTTTAAATAGCATGAAAACTAGCAACACCGTAATTTTGGATTATGGCTTTAATGAATAGAACAATATATTGTTAATGCATTAGCGAAGTTTAAAAAATATTCATCGAAGAATTTTTGAAATATTTGCAAATATTCGGTAAAACATACAAAATCGTATTTTAATGTAATATTGGCTTTGCCATTAAATAGCATGAAAACTAGCAACACCGTCATTTTGGATTATGGCTTTAATATTATATTTGGATTATGGCTTTAATGAATAAATCAATATATTGGTAATGCATTAGCGAAGTTTCGAAAATATTCATCGAAGGATTTTTGAAATATTTGCAAAGTTTCGGTTAAAACATAGAAAGTCGTATTTTAATGTAATATTGACTTTGCCATTAAATAGCATGGAAACTAGCAACACCGTAATTTTAGATTATGGCTTTAATGAATAGATCAAAATATTGGTAATGCAATAGTGAAGTTTGAAAAATATCCATCGCAGGATTTTAGAAATATTTACAATTTTTCGGCCAAAACATATAAAATCGTATTTTTATGAAATATTGAGTTTGCCATTAAATAGCATGAAAACTAGCAATACCGTAATTTTGGATTATGATTTTAATAAATAGATCAATATATTGATAATACATTCGCGAAGTTTGAAAAATATCCATCGAGGAATTTTTGAAATATTTTTAAACTTTCGGTTAAAACATACAAAATCGTATTTTAATGTAATATTGACTTTGACATTAAATAGTATGTAAACTAGCAACACCGTAATTTTGGATTATGGTTTTAATGAATAGATCAATATATTGTTAATGCATTAGGGAAGTTTGAAAATTATTCATCGAGGGGTTTTTGAAATATTTACATATTTTTGGTTAAAACAATTAAATATTAACAAATTTTCGATGAAACATACAAAATCGTATTTTTTTATGAAATATTGACTTTGTCATTTAATAGCATGAAAACTAGCAACAGCATAATTTTGGATTATGCCTTTAATGAATAGACAAATATATTGGTAATGGGTTAGCGAAGTTTGAAAAATATCCATCGAGGAATTTTTGAATTATTTACATATTTTCGATTATACATACAAAATCGTATATTTTATGAAATATTGACTTTGCCATTAAATAGCATGAAAACTAGCAATACCGTAATTTTGGATTATGATTTTAAAAAATAGATCAATATATTGATAATACATTCGCGAAGTTTGAAAAATATCCATCGAGGAATTTTTGAAATATTTGCAAATATTCGGTTAAAACATACAAAATCCTATTTTAATGTAATATTGGCTTTGCCATTAAATAGCATGGAAACTAGCAACACCGTAATTTTGGGTAATGGCTTTAATGAATAAATCAATATATTGGTAATGCAATAGCGAAGTTTGAAAAATATCCATCGAGGGATTTTTGAAATATTTGCAAATTTTCGGTTAAAACATACAAAATCATATTTTAATGTAATATTGGCTTTTCCATTAAATAGCATGGAAACTAGCAACACCGTAATTTTGGGTAATGGCTTTAATGAATAGATCAATATATTGGTAATGCAATAGCGAAGTTTGAAAAATATCCATCGAGGAATTTTTAAAATATTTGCTAATTTTCGGTTAAAACATACAAAATCGTATTTTAATGTAATATTGGCTTTGCCATTAAATGCCATGGAAACTAGCAACACCGTAATTTTGGGTAATGGCTTTAATGAATAGATCAATATATTGGTAATGCAATAGCGAAGTTTGAAAAATATCCATCGAGGGATTTTTGAAATATTTATAAATGTGCGGTTAAAACTTAAATCGTATTTTTATAAAATATTGAGTTTGCCATTAAATATCATGAAAACTAGCAATATCGTAATTTTGGATTATGGCTTTAATGAATGGACCAATATATTGGTAATGTATTAGCGAATTTTGAAAAACATGCATCGAGGGATTTTTGAAATATTTGAAAATTTTCGGTTAAAACATACAAAATCGTATTTTAATGTAATATTGACTTTGCCATTAAATAGCATGGAAACTAGCAACACCGTAATTTTGGATTATGGCTTTAATGAATAAACCAATATATTGGTAATGCATTAGCGAAGTTTGAAAAATATCCATCGAGGAATTTTTGAAATATTTGCAAATTTTCGGTTAAAACATACAAAATCGTATTTTAATGTAATATTGGCTTTGCCATTAAATGCCATGGAAACCAGCAACACCGTAATTTTGGGTAATGGCTTTAATGAATAGATCAATATATTGGTAATGCAATAGCGAAGTTTGAAAAATATCCATCGAGGGATTTTTGAAATATTTACAAATGTGCGGTTAAAACATATAAAATCGTATTTTTATAAAATATTGAGTTTGCCATTAAATAGCATGAAAACTAGCAATACCGTAATTTTGGATTATGGCTTTAATGAATGGACCAATATATTGGTAATGTATTAGCGAAATTTGAAAAATATGCATCGAGGGATTTTTGAAATATTTGAAAATTTTCGGTTAAAACATACAAAATCGTATTTTAATGTAATATTGATTTTGCCATTAAATAGCATAGAAACTAGCAACACCGTAATTTTGGATTATGGCTTTAATGAATAAACCAATATATTGGTAATACATTAGCGAAGTTTGAAAAAAATCCATCGAGGAATTTTTGAAATATTTGCAAATTTTCGGTTAAAACATACAAAATCGTATTTTAATGTAATATTGACTTTGCCATTAAATAGCATGGAAACTAGCAACACCGTAATTTTGGATTATGGTTTTAATGAATAAACCAATAATTGGTAATGCGTTAGCGAAGTTTGAAAAATATCCATCGGGGGATTTTTGAAATATTTGCAAATTTTCGGTTAAAACATACGAAATCGTATTTTAATGTAATATTGACTTTGCCATTAAATAGTATGGAAACTAGCGATACCGTAATTTTGGATTATGGCTTTAATGAATAGACCAATATATTGGTAATGTATTAGCGAAGTTTGAAAAATATCCATCGAGGGATTTTTGAAATATTTACAAATTTTCGGCTAAAACAAATAAAATCGTATTTTTATGAAATACTGACTTTGCCATTAATTAGCACGAAAAATAGCAACACTGTAATTTTGGGTTATGGCTTTAATGAATAGATCAATGCATTAACGAAGTTTGAAAAATATCCATCGAGGGATTTTTGAAATATTTTCAAATTTTCAGTTAAAACATACACACTTGTATTTTTATGTAATATTGACTTTGTCATTAAATATCATGAAAACTAGCAACAACGTATTTTTGGATTATGGCTTTAATAAATAGACCAATATATTGGTAATGCAATAGCGAAGTTTGAAAAATATCCATGGAAGGATTTTTGAAATATTTTCAAATTTTTAATTAAAACATACATAATCGTATTTTTATGTGTTATTGACTTTGGCATTAAATAGCATGAAAACTAGCAACACTGTAATTTTGGATTATGGCTTTAATGAATAGACCAATATATTGGTAAAGCATTCGCGAAGTTTGAAAAATATCCATCGAGGGTTTTTTGAAATATTTATAAATATTCGGTCTGGATGGGATAGTGTATAAAACAGGACTAATTAAAAAAAACTACAAAAACCTTTTTTACAGGTGTAAAAATAACAACGTTACACATACAAATGATTTTTCTAAATATTCAACGTAGCAGGCTCAACATAATTCTTAAGCTCGGTTTCATACGACTTCAAAACAGGTGCGACTTCATCCCTTAAAAACTCAACTACCTGCACCTGAGCACGTCCTGTGAACGTAGCAGGATCCAAAAGCGTATCCAAATCAGCGATAATCGGTTCAAAGTACGGATCAGCCTTAACCCTGTCAATCAAATCATTATCCTTACCGTGTTGCTTAACCTGTGCGGCGGCCTCATGGGACAACACACGAATCTTCTCATGACACACTTGACGATTCCCACCCTTTTTAACCATAGCCATTATTAAATTCTCAGCGCTCATAAAAGGCAATTCTTGCCTTACATGCCTATTAATTACGTTCGGGTATACAACAAGCCCCTGTGTGATATTTAAAAGGGTTAAAAGCAGAGCATCAGCACTCAAAAAGGCTTCACTAAGAGTCATACGACGGTTAGCAGAATCATCCAAAGTCCGCTCAAACCATTGAGTCGAATGCGTTTGAGTCGTGTTGAAATACAGTGTCATCATATGACGAGCTAAAGCGCAACAACGCTCTGACCGCATCGGGTTGCGTTTGTAGGGCATCGCCGAGCTACCAATTTGGCTAGTTTCAAACGGCTCCTCAATTTCTTTCATGTTTGCAAGCAGACGTAAATCGCTGCACATTTTATGCGCAGTGCTCCCCAAACTAGACAAAGCTCCTACCACTTGTATATCGACTTTACGCGAATATGTTTGTCCGGTTACCGGGTAGGATTTTTCAAAACCGGAATACGAGGCGACTACTTTGTCTAGGGCGCCCACTTTAGCGCTGTCACCATCGAACAGTTGCAAGAACGAGGCTTGCGTGCCGGTGGTGCCTTTCGTGCTTCTAAAGCGGAGGTCCTCGCGAGCTCTGCGCATATCGCGTTCGTCCATTAAGAGGTCGTATAGCCAGAGGGTGGCGCGTTTGCCGACGGTGGTTAATTGCGCTGGTTGTAAGTGGGTGAAACCCAATGTGGGAGTTGCGCTAGAATTAAGGTTTTTTTTTTAAATGTTAATCGTGGTGAAATATTTGAATGGCATACAATTCAATAAATATTTTAAAATTTTAAAAGACAAATGCTCATATACATTTGTTTCAAAATTATGGTGTTATCGAACGCTTGGTATCGACGGGGTGGTGGTGGAAAGAAGACCTGGATCAGCTATTTGTAAGACAGGCATGCGAAGGTCGTCCAATATGATCAAAAGTTTGACCACTTTTATGTGTTTTTCATCAATTTGGTTATTTTATAAGCAATTTTGTGTCGTTTCTTTGGTATATGAATATAATGGAAATTATAATAACAAATCATGTTTAAAAAAATAAAGATATACCAAACAAAATTTGCGATTTTTGGTTATCTATTTGTATAAAAATGGACATTCCAAAATAAAATTGTAATCGATGGTTATGTTATATGTTACATATATAGGTAATTTTTGACATACCTGTGTTCCTGAGCAAAATGCGCTAGATTTTTAATAACCGCAGCGAGACGTGGCATTAGCAAATCAAAACCATCCCTAATGCAAATAAGGTCGGTATTGTCACCAGTGAAGCAAGACGTAGCACCCAAATGGATAATTGGGGCTGCATTAGGGCATTGGTCAGCAAAAACGTGCAAATGTGCCATAACATCGTGTCTTGTCAACTTTTCTTCTGCAGCCACCGCAGGGAAATCGATGTTATGGATTTTCTCCTGCATTTCCTTAATTTGGGCATCGGTGATTGTAAGACCTAATTCCTGTAAAGAAAGAAAATACACGATGTAGAGAATTCATATTAAAATTATTTATGTGGTTTAAAAAAAAAGAAAATCTACCTGAGGGTCTACTATGTTAACCCTAGACAGGTAATGTGAGTAAATTTGACATGTTCAAGATATATGCTTTGGATCAAGCGAAATAAATAAAATCAAACGATCTCACATATAAGAAATTAATTATCTATAACGTTATAGTATTATACTACGTTGATTCATTCAGACAATAATATTGGGGCATGCTTCATTGCGGCATCACGACGCAATTCTAGTAAGTAATTAAAATATGTCATGATTCACAGCGCAATCTTTATCAGGTCACACCTATACCATATACAGACATCTCACTCACACACATTGTAGTGAGTTTGGAAAAAATGGGATGCAATCAGCCTTATCAATAATGAGATAGGCGCGGAGATAAGGTGATAACGAAAGGGCACAAACAGGTTAGTTAGTTTCTAATAGCAGCGATACCATTTATCGTGGAGCTAAACGTTTTTATTTTACCGGACGCGCCCTTGTGGGAAAATCTAAAGTGAAAATGACGAGTATTATTACTGTGGGGAGTATCTTCATTAAGATGTTTAAATTGGTGAGTTTATTTATGTTTGATTCATGTGGTTTATAATTATTGTATTATTGTATAAGTATTATTGTGCCAGATAGTTTTCTAAATTTGTTAGGATAAACTGAATTGCTTCCATAACCGAGGTTGAGAAAGTAAATGAAACATTATACTACTAATGTATGAATAATCATTATTGCAATATTAGCAATAATGATTATTCACACCCTGATTAATCACTACGTGAAAATGTATAACGTTAGATTATTGAATGTACGTGCAATCTTTCTATGTACACGAACATTTCCTTACTAGTTTTATTTTTTTTGAAAAAAAAAGTAATATTTTTATTTTGTCCATTTAAACGGAAACCAATTGAAAGAAAGCAATGCCGTGAAGATTATTAAATAATCCATCCATTATTTATGTATTTTTATGACAGAAAACACATAAATAATGGATGGATTATTTAATAATCTTCACGGCATTGCTTTCTTTCAATTGGTTTCCGTTTAAATGGACAAAATAAAAAGATTACATTTTTTTTTTCTTCCAAAAACTAAAACTAGTTAGTAAATATTCCTATTTTTCAAACATAAATAAACCGAATGTATCTGATGATGATTTTTCAAAAAAAAAAAAAAAATAGAAAAGTAACAAACATTTATGTACTGTAGCCTCTAAAATAGAGGTAACGAAACGAGTTATTTCTATTTAGACATGCTTATGTGAATAGATAACACATTCGTGTATATAGAAAATTTGCACGTGCTAAATTTAATCAAAGTGTCCAATTATATCATCGTTGATCATAAGCCGATCATTTCGAATACAATTTTCTATTCGAAAATTTCCATAAAACTATAATAGCTTGGAAACTAGTAAACTTATATGAAAATAAAATATTCATATGTTTTTTTATTTGAAAATAACTCACAAAAAACACAGACTAAAAGTACCAGACAGCCATTTTGTTAAAGAGTTAATTCCAAATTGTAGTATATAATAAATTGTAATATATAATAAATTGTAGTATATAATAAATTGTAGTATATAATAAATTATAGTATATAATAAATTGTAATATATAATAAATTGTAATATATAATAAATTGTAGTATATAATAATTTTAAACAAATTTTCTAGAGGTAAATTGAATAATCTAACTAATTTTTGCAGGTCCTAAATTTAATCATTTTATGTCTGTATCGTGTCGGCTGCAGTGGTGGATTTTTGGGAGTAGGTGGCACATGGAACTTAAATGAAGAAAAAAATCCAGATGCGGAAATTGTGGCGTCCGGAGTCTTCGTGGGATTTTTCATTTATACAGCTATAGCTCTTATCAGTTATTTATTTACCACTGCGGATCACAAACAGTAAGTAATTAAAACGTTTGAGAAGAAGCCATTGCTAAATGATATTACTATACAGAACACGTAATCCTTTAACGTTTTGTCAGGATTGCCCACGTACCACTCATTTTGTTAATTCACCTTATCCGTGTATATAAACTGTAAAAATATACCATTATATATATATATATATATATATATATATATATATATATATATATATATATATATATATATATATTTACATCATATAATAATGTTTGCAAGCAGTTTTTGAGACAATTCTGAGTGACTGAGCTTATTTGTAAAAATATCGATATCGTATTGCACATGACGATGCAAATTGAAAGTAGCTGCTTAAAATCAGTGTAACTAGAGTTGTAGCTACATTCTGAACCTGAAATTAATGACATTTATTTAGAACACATATAGTAATACATGTGTAAATCTACAAGAATGTATTAAGAAATTTGAATTTTTGGTGAATTTTCAAACATGAAAATTGAAAGTAGCTGCTTAAAATCAGTGTAACTAGAGTTGTAGCTGCATTCTGAGCTTGAAATAAATTACATTTATTTAGAACACATATAGTAATACATGTGTAAATCTACAAGAATCTATTTTGAAATTTGAATTTTTGGCGAATTTTCAAACATGCAAATTGAAAGTAGCTGCTTAAAATCAGTGTAACTTGAGTTGTAGCTGCATTCTGAACTTGAAATTAACGATATTTATTTAGAACATATATAGTAATACATGTGTAAACCTACAAGAATGTGTTTTGAAATTTGAATTTTTGGCGAATTTTCAAAGGTGCAAATTGAAAGTAGCTGCTTAAAATCAGTGTAACTAGAGTTGTAGCTGCATTCTGAACTTGAAATTAACGACATTTATTTAGAACACATATAGTAATACATGTGTAAATCTACAAGAATGTGTTTTGAAAATTGAATTTTTGGCGAATTTTAAAACATGCAACTTGAAAGTAGCTGCTTAAAATCAGTGTAACTAGAGTTGTAGCTGCATTCTGAGCTTGAAATTAACGACATTTATTCAGAACACATATAGCAATACATGTGTAAATCTACAAGAATGTGTTTTGAAAATTGAATTTTTGGCGAATTTTTAAACATGCAAATTGAAAGTAGCTGCTTAAAATCAGTGTAACTTGAGTTGTAGCTGCATTCTGAGCTTGAAATTAACGACATTTATTTAGAACTCATATAGTAATACATGTGTAAATCTACAAGAATGTGTTTTGAAATTTGAATTTTTGGCGAATTTTCAAACGTGCAAATTGAAAGTAGTTGCTTAAAATCATTATAACTTGAGTTGTAGCTGCATTTTGAGCTTGAAATTAACGACATTTATTTAGAACACATATAGTAATACATGTGTAAATCTACAAGAATGTGTTTTGAAATTTGAATTTTTGGCGAATTTGCAAACATGCAAATTGAAAGTAGCTGCTTAAAATCAGTGTAACTAGAGTTTTAGCTGCATTCTGAACTTGAAATTAATGACATTTATTTAGAACACATATAGTAATACATGTGTAAATACTACAAGAATGTGTTTTGAAATTTGAATTTTTGGCGAATTTTCAAACATGCAAATTGAAAGTAGCTGCTTAAAATCAGTGTAACTAGAGTTGTAGCTGCATTAAGAGCTTGAAATTAACGAAATTTATTTAGAACACATATAGTAATACATGTGTAAATCTACAAGAATGTGTTTTGAAATTTGAATTTTTGGCGAATTTTCAAACATACAAATTGAAAGAAGCTGTTTAAAATCAATGTAACTTGAGTTATAACTGCATTCTGAACTTGAAATTAACGACATTTATTTAGAACACATATAGTAATACATGTGTAAATCTACAAGAATGTATTTTGAAATTTGAATTTTTGGCGAATTTTCAAAGGTGCAAATTGAAAGTAGCTGCTTAAAATCAGTGTAACTAGAGTTGTAGTTGCATTCTGAGCTTGAAATTAATGACATTTATTTTCCTTTTTTTGGGGGTGTCCTGATGGGAAATAAATAAATAAATAAAAAAATATGTTTAGAGGTTTTCTATCTTCTAACTTACAGGACATAAGCCAGTATTCATCAATGATCCATAAAATTGATAAGTTGATTTTAGAACTTTGTGCTTAATAATATTGTCTAGAAGCATTAGCTTCTTCATACGAATTTATAATTTAAGTTAATTATAAATTCGTATGAAGAAGCTTATAAGAATATAGTGCATTTATTTAGTAACTTTACAGATATTCTGATTAACATTTTGATTTTTTTAGTAACTTTGCTGATATTGTAATGAACATTTTGATTTTTTCTTTGAGAACTTTACTGATATTCTGATGAACATTTTGATTTTTTTAGTAACTTTACTGATATTCTGATAAACATTTTGATTTTTTTTAGTAACTTTTCTGATATTCTAATGAACATTTTGATTTTTTTTTAGCAACTTTACTGATATTCTGATGAACATCATTGGGGTTTTCATGTGGCTGGCCACCGGTGCGACTGCACTTCACTATTGGCATGGATACCAAAGCGAACATAAATATCTTCACGTATCTTCCGAAAGACAGGTAATAATAGGAGATAAGAGGTCTAAGTAAAAAATCTAAAGAAGAGCATTGCATCGCTATATATCACAGTAATCTGAAGCCATGTAAAGGAGTGTGAGCATAAACTGTCGAAAATTAACCGGTTTGAAATTAACCGCGGTATAGAGGCTGGTATCTTAGAGGTTAACTTCACACAGGTCGAAAATTATCTTTATATCTATTTCTCTTGTCTTATTAAATATCAGCATAACCACCTTTATGTTTATTTTATGTTAGTCATAGAAAGAGTTGACCATATCACACGAAATATATATTAGAAGTACAAAACTTATGATAATTGCAACTAGAAAGTTTAGCAAATTTCTTGTCGAATCTAGTACAATGTAATTCACGCTTTACTCTTATAATTTCTTTTTAATGTTACAGGTTGGATTGGCTTTGGGCTCACTGTGTGTGCTGGAAGGCGCGGCGTATCTTCTCGATGTTGTTTTAGCCGGTATTCATTTAATCAAAGCAAGACAAGACAAATAAGTGCATCGTCTTATTTTTATATAAAACATTTACACAGCAAGAATAATGTTAGCTGGAGGGTGCTTTCATCAAACCGATCCTAAACTATAGAGGACAGCTCATAAGGCATCAATCGGATAGACGAAATTTAAATTTTTATCAAATCAGTAACGCCTTTGTTTCCTAGGAAGCGGTCGCTTAAAAGCGGTCGCTTAAAAGCGGCCGCTTTTGACATCATTTTGCCGTCACAATGATAGTTATATGTGTATATAAATGAATATGATTTGCCATAAAGAGTAAACTTCAACGTAATGCGATTAGGCAATGAATTAGAGTGATTTATGGTGAGTTATTGAATTAAATATACTTAAAGCGATTTTTGTTATGTGTAAAAGACGTCAAAAAACGGGCGCTTTTAAGCAGCCACTCTCCCAGGAAACCAAGGCTTTAATCCTTGTTATTTCTATTCAGTGGTTTACTTTATGTTTTAATAAAACCTTCATTACATGTGATTATTGTATTGCAATAACTGATTGATTTGAGTATTTAACGCAATTCTTTTTGTTTTCTACGTATAAAATATTGTATTCAAGGTTAAATTAGTGGAAATAAGAGCTACCCTCTCTAGTTTACAATTTTACTTGGATCCTTTCAACAAGGCCTTCGTGAAGTCACCCTACCTTCCCGTAATTTACGTTATGATTGCTGTAATTATTATATGTATTTCTACAAAAAATGTTAGTTCAAATAATCTAAAATGATATATAATACATTTATAATTTAAGCATATATTAAGTGTTTTTTTTTTTGTATAATAAACCATTTTTCGTGTAGTATTTAAAATGTATAATTAATTTAACAGTATAGTGTGATTTAAATATATAATAAAAATGCTGCCTTTTCACCTAAACAATAGTGGCGTATAATTTGGGTTTCCAATTATCCGATATTAATAAATGAATATCCTGATATCGAATACAGAAAATTCAAAATAATATATATATATATATATATATATATATATATAATTTAGTAAATCCTGAAGAAACTCTAAAGCAAGAGCGAAATATCAGTGTAAAGAGAAGAGGTTTCTTTGTAGCCCTACCGCCGCATTCCCAAGATTCTTCCCCTAACAAGTTTTTCGGCGAAAATCATTATCATTATATATATATATATATATATATATATATATATATATATATATATATATATATATATATATATATATATATATATACCACTGTTAACGGTCTGGTTTTTTTAGTAAATCCTGATGAAGCTACAATATGACAATGTAAAATGGAAAGTCTCTATCCCAACGTATTTTTCTTTCTATTTTTTTTTTAATTTTTAACTTTTACGCTCATATGTCAATAATCCGATTTTAGAGGCTGCGTCGATAAAAAAATAATGAAACATATTTTGTTTAATTTTTTGACTGAACTTAGCACAAAACATATCAGTGTATCAGTTGGCCGAAGGAAATTGGAAAATTTTGATTATAAGTATTTTTTTTTCGGCGAGTAACTTGTATTTCATTTTTCTTTTACCCTGCGGCGATAATGATAATGATTTGAAAAAAATTACACAATGTTTATAACTATATAACAATGTAAAATGAAAAGTCTCTATCCCAACTTATTTTTCTTTCTATTTAAAAAAAATAACGTTTATTATGTTTTTATCAACTCAGCCTCTAAAATCGAATTATCGAGATATGAGCGTCAGGATAATCCGATTTTAGAGTCGATAAAAAAATATCACATATCTTGTTTAATTTTTTTACTAATCTTAGCACAAAACAAATCAGTGTACCAGATGGCCAAAGGAAATTTGAAAATTTTGATTATAAGTATTTTTTTTTCGGCGATTAACTTGTATTTCATTATTAATATTTTTGATCCTGCGGCGACAATGATATGGATTAGAAAAAAATTACACAATATTTATAACAATATGACAATGTAAAATGGAAAGTCTCTAACCCAACGTATTTTTCTTTCTATTTTTTTTATAATTTTTAACTTTTACGCTCATATCTCGACTAATCCGATTTTAAAAGTTGAGTCGATAAAAAAATAATGCAACATATTTTGTTTAATGTTTTTACTGATTTTAGCACAAAACATATCAGTGTACCAGATGGCCAAAGGAAATTTGAAAATTTTGATTATAAGTATTTTTTTTCGGCGATTAACTTGTATTCCATTATTAATATTTTTGATCCTGCGGCGACAATGATATGGATTAGAAAAAAATTACACAATATTTATAACAATATGACAATGTAAAATGGAAAGTTTCTAACCCAACGTATTTTTCTTTCTATTTTTTTATAATTTTTAACTTTTACGCTCATATCTCGACTAATCCGATTTTAAAAGTTGAGTCGATAAAAAAATAATGCAACATATTTTGTTTAATGTTTTTACTGATTTTAGCACAAAACATATCAGTGTACCAGATGGCCGAAGCAAATTTGAAAATTTTGATTATAAGTATTTTTTTTTCGGCGATTAACTTGTATTTCATTATTAATATTTTTGATCCTGCGGCGACAATGATATGGATTTGAAAAAAATTACACAATTTTTATAACAATATGACAATGTAAAATGGAAAGTTTCTAACCCAACGTATTTTTCTTTCTATTTTTTTATAATTTTTAACTTTTACGCTCATATCTCGACTAATCCAATTTTAAAAGTTGAGTCGATAAAAAAATAATGCAACATATTTTGTTTAATGTTTTTACTGATTTTAGCACAAAACATATCAGTGTACCAGATGGCCAAAGGAAATTTGAAAATTTTGATTATAAGTATTTTTTTTCGGCGATTAACTTGTATTTCATTATTAATATTTTTGATCCTGCGGCGACAATGATATGGATTTGAAAAAAATTACACAATATTTATAACAATATGACAATGTAAAATGGAAAGTCTCTAACCCAACGTATTTTTCTTTCTATTTTTTTTATAATTTTTAACTTTTACGGTCATATCTCGACTAATCCGATTTTAAAAGTTGAGTCGATAAAAAAATAATGCAACTTATTTTGTTTAATGTTTTTACTGATTTTAGCACAAAACATATCAGTGTACCAGATGGCCAAAGGAAATTTGAAAATTTTGATTATAAGTATTTTTTTTTCGGCGATTAACTTGTATTTCATTATTAATATTTTTGATCCTGCGGCGACAATGATATGGATTAGAAAAAAATTACACAATATTTATAACAATATGACAATGTAAAATGGAAAGTCTCTAACCCAACGTATTTTTCTTTCTATTTTTTTATAATTTTTAACTTTTACGCGCATATCTCGACTAATCCGATTTTAAAAGTTGAGTCGATAAAAAAATAATGCAACATATTTTGTTTAATGTTTTTACTGATTTTAGCACAAAACATATCAGTGTACCAGATGGCCAAAGGAAATTTGAAAATTTTGATTATAAGTATTTTTTTTCGGCAATTAACTTGTATTCCATTATTATTATTTTTGACATTGCGGCGACAATGATATGGATTTGAAAAAAATTACACAATATTTATAACAATAGGAAAATGTAAAATGGAAAGTCTCTAACCCAACGTATTTTTCTTTCTATTTTTTTATAATTTTTAACTTTTACGCTCATATCTCGACTAATCCGATTTTAAAAGTTGAGTCGATAAAAAAATAATGCAACATATTTTGTTTAATGTTTTTACTGATTTTAGCACAAAACATATCAGTGTACTAGATGGCCGAAGGAAATTTCAAAATTTTTATTATAAGTATATTTTTTCGGCGATTAACTTGTATTTCATTATTAATATTTTTGATCCTACGGCGACAATGATATGGATTAGAAAAAAATTACACTATATTTATAACAATATGACAATGTAAAATGGAAAGTCTCTAACCCAACGTATTTTTCTTTCTATGTTTTTATAATTTTTAACTTTTACGCTCATATCTCGACTAATCCGATTTTAAAAGTTGAGTCGATAAAAAAATAATGCAACATATTTTGTTTAATGTTTTTACTGATTTTAGCACAAAACATATCAGTGTACCAGATGGCCAAAGGAAATTTGAAAATTTTGATTATAAGTATTTGTTTTTCGGCGACTAACTTGTATTTCATTATTAATATTTTTGATCCTGCGGCGACAATGATATGGATTAGAAAAAAATTACACAATATTTATAACAATATGACAATGTAAAATGGAAAGTCTCTATCTTAACGTATTTTTCTTTCTATTTTTTCTTTAATTTTTAACTTTTACGCTCATATCTCGATTTTAAAAGTTGAGTCGATAAGAAAATAATGTCCTCAAAAAATCCTCAAAAATCGCTCGTCAAAACCTGCAGGGTAATTTTTTTTTAATCTATATAAAACTGTATTTTTTTTATATAATATTTTATAGAACTAAGCCTTAGTCCAATCGCTGTTTTGTGTACTCACGAAATCCTCAAAAATCGAAAAATACTCGTCAAAATCTGCAGTGTAAAATGAACGATTAAGTTTTTTTTAATCTACGTAAAACTGTATTTCTTTATATAATAATAATTTTATAAAACTCAGCTATAGTCCAATTGTTGTGTTAAAAATCGAAATTCTCAAAAATCGAAAAATGTTCGTCAAAATCTACAGGGTAAATAATTAATTATTAAGTTTGTTTTTTTATCTACGTAAAACTGTAATTGTTATCAAGCTAAATTTTTACGCAGACAGCCAATTTAAATATGAACCATTCATCTGAAAAGACCCTAATTACCAAATGAATCATTCTCATAGGGGGGAATTAAGCCGATTCGAAATACGAAAAGTGTGTGTGTGTACGGCGGCCCGCGTGTGGGTGTAGGTGGCCAATTAACCCGGCCGGCCACGAGGGTTAACTGAATCAATTAGTTATAAGAGACGATTAATCGCGTCGCGGTAGAACACCATTCTATCTCGTTCGGTACTGCGCGCAGAACGTGGCCACCCCGTAAAGAAGTTGTTTTGTGCAGTTACAGTGGAATCCTTCTACGACGTACCCAGAAAACTCGTCATGTCCTCCGAAATAGAGACCACGAAGGAGGAGGGAGAGGATGCTAAAGAAACGAAGAAGACGTTGAGGCAACGACTGCAGGAGAATTGGCAGATTGGATTGAAAATTTTAGAGATTGTAAGTTATATGAAATTATTTATTACACGTGAAAGACTGGGGTAGATTAATTAATCTACTAACCCGAACCTAATCATTATCTCCAATTCATACAATATATAGAAAGGAACAAAAAACCTTTCTATATATATTGGATTGTTAAGACGTCTACTTTGTGATAATTCATTTTAAAGGATAAATACAACGATTTTTTACTTTGTTTTTTATCACACTTCAGTTACACTTTCAAACTAGTTTCGACTAAGCTCGACCCATTTTCGAGCTCCTCCGAGTGATCGGAGGAGCTCGAAAATGGCTAGAGCTTAGCCGAAACTAGTTGCCAAGTCTAACTGAAGTGTGATAAAAAACAAAGTAAAAAAACGTTTTATTTATCCTTTCTATATATTGTATGAATGTACTGGAGGTTATAAATAAATAAATAAATTTAAAACAAATATATAAAGAAATATACACACTTCTACCTAAATTAAATGTAATTGTTGCAGCCTTATTGACTCTTTTAGAAATTTGTAGAAGTAGTAATGTCTAATATCATATAATTTTAATCTAAATAAAGGAGATGAATAAAACTACTATGTTTTTTACCACTTCTGTAATAGTTTGAAACAACTAGTTTCGGCTAAGCTCTAGGCATTATCAAGTTTTTCCCGATGACTGATAATGCCTAGAGCTTAGGTGAAACTAGTTGTTTCAAACAAGTGGTAAAAAACATAGTAGTTTTATTCATCTCCTTTCTTGAAAATGAATTACCACGTAGTAGATGCCAAAACCATTCAATTTCTAATTTGAATCTCTTAAAATTATCACATACACTATTATATTTGAATCGGTGACTGTAAAAATCAGAATAACTCAAAAATCGTAGTTTAAATAAAATCTGTTTTGTGGGAAAAGTTTACAATTAGATGTACAAGAGAGTTGTAGACGTTGACAAGATAAGAATGTTTTCGTTTGAAGTTATACTGTTTTCTTTTTCTTTCTTTTGTGAAATTTTCAAAAATTTTACTGAATATACTGGAACCCTACATGAGAAAAAACATCATTTTTGAGTTAGAATTGTACCAGATAGCGAAATTATTCATAATAATGAATAAATATTACTTTCTATTTCTATCCTTATATATAAAAATATTGACAATAGTAACTCCAAATTTGTTCACATTACGAAAACGTAAACAGTTTTCAAAAAAATATATAATTGAAAAGGACTTAAATAAAAACTTAAAGTCTTTAAGTCTTTATTTAAGTCCTTTTCAATTATATATTTTTTTGAAAACTGTTTACGTTTTCGTAATGTGAACAAATTTGGAGTTACTATTGTCAATATTTTTATATATAAGGATAGAAATAGAAATAGAATAGAAAGTAAGATTTATTCATTATTCTTTAGACTAATTATTATTATTACTATTATTATTATTATATACACGTATAAGTTATTTTTTTTCTAGCTTCTCTGCATTATCTGTCTGTCCTTCATAATCGAACCAGTAAAGACTACAGGATTGGGAAAAAGCCACCTACATCACGTTGGCGTGATGTACACAGCATACACAGGACATATGTTGATAAATGGTGTCATACTTCTAGCAAGATACATGGGCGATCATTTGCCATACAAAACATCAACAATATTTTCAATATGTGGAGCATCAATGTTTCTCCTTACTGGAACGTTGCTGATAGCAGATCGTTCGCACTTAACCAAACATTACTTCTTCCATCCCACAGCGTACTTGATGGAAATGTTAACCACCTCTACAATTTTCGCGTTTATTAATGCCATTGTATTCGCGGTTGACGCTATTTTTACGTTTAGGAGGCAAAATGATTTATAGATGAACTAAGACTAGTCATGTATGTACTAGAGGAGAATTAACTGTGCAAATTTGTATAAAAAGTATTCTGTATAAAGCCTTATCTTTTATACAGAATGACCCAACTTATTGTATTTTATTTGTATGCCACTATTATTCAGTGTAGCGTGTTTACTGAAAATAAATTTAAATTTTTGATTAAAATGAGCATGTAACGTGGGTTTAAATTCCACCGGAGTCTGAATTTTTGAGAATAATGTACTCTAAATTGGTTATTTATTCTTATTATATCAAACAACAGGGAATTTATATTTCTAAAAAACTAAATAATGTGTAACCCACTCACTTTTTGCATAAAAAAGTTAAATGATTAAAATACAAAATTTGATTGTATCTTTTCAATAATGTACTCTAACTTGGTTATTATTATTCTTATTATTTCAAAACAATAAGGAAATTATATTTCTAAAGAACTTAATAATATGTAACATTCCCATAATGTTTGCATATAAAAGTTAAATAATTAAAGTACAAAATTAGGTTGTATGTTTTGTCGTCAAACTTTGCGATATTTTTTGGGCAAAACAAATTCGTAATTGTATTACATTTATTTTAGAGCTCCAACAACTAGCTAGGGAGAGAACAATGTTGGGAATCGTAGTATGAAGAGTATCGATAAAATGTATTTTCAATAATAATAAAAATAAAAATTATTCAATTCATCCATAAAACAAATTGTACATGAAAGAACGTCAAACATACAGATATAGATAAAAAAGTAACATATCGCACTGTGAGACGACAAATGTAACTTCCAAATACAGTTTTTGAGATAAATGATTTTTTTTGCATCAAATATTGCAATAGTTTTACCATTGAGTGTAATGTTATCTAATTCTTATAAATTTCAGATCAATTCTATAATCTCCATCAATTGTACCTCATAAAATTATTAAATAAGATAGATAATATATTTTTACGCAAGGTTGCAATTAAAATGTCGGCTTGGAGAACTTTCTGCGCCTAAAAATTGAAGAATGGGGGGAAGAACACAACCTATAGGACATTTTGTTTCAACAAGATTGAACTGTAGTTCAACCAAATTTTATTGTTACGTGTTACAACACGTAACAATGAAATTTGGTTTATTCTAAACGCCAAAAAGGATTAAAATACCCAAATGTTTGCAAATAAAAGTTAAATAATTAGAGTACAAAATTAAACGCAAAAAGGATTAAAGTAGCGTTAAAATATACATAAGAATCATCAAAACAAAAAACAAAAAATGAAAATTAAAAATTAAGTTACGACACTTATCTCACAGGGCGATATTTAGTAATAATTTTACAAATATTAGTATAATTACAAATATTAGTATAATTACAAATATTATCCATGTGACGGTTTCCAACATATTCTCCCATTAAATAATATTAATATTTAAATGATTTTATTTTAGTTTTCATATATATTTATAATTTTTTATACATTTTTAAAATCTTCACAATTTTTGTGAATGCCGAGTCAGTATTCCGTCCAAAGCTGCATAGAATTAATTATTATTATATATATTTTTTAAGAAAATTGTATTAGAAATGCCTGAATAAATATGTACGTTGCTTTGTTTCTGACTGTTTTAACTTTATTCACATATACCCGCGGTCAGCAAAATGTTGAGGCGAAAGAGCCTTCACTCATGTTTTAATAACAACATTTTATTTCCCAAAAGTTGCCCATTTACGGGGAAATATACACAGAAGGAACTAATAATAATAAATGAATTTATAAATATAAAAGTATAAAAATAAAAATTTAATTGTGTAAAATAGAAAATTCTCCTGCAGGTATGTACTATATGTCTGTATATGTACAATATTTATCAACCAAGAGAATTAGATTATTTGTGGTTTGATAAATATGACTATATCAGCATTGATCAGGATGTTTAGTTCATGGTTCAGAGAATCAGATTCTCTAGGTTTTTCACAGGTGCAGGCACTGTTCTAGAATTCATCTGAAAAAGGGTAGATTTTTGTACCTGCCCTTTCACCCCGGTAAGTCAGTCTGAAGTTGACCCTCGCACTGAGCTTATGCATCGTACAACAAAGCCGACAATTTGAGCAAAGTTCAAAGTGTTATAAAATTTCATAGAATCGTGTAATTTTAATTGTGTAAAATGGAAAATTCTCCTACAGGTATGTACTATATATTCGTATATGTATAATATTTATCAAAACCCAGAGAAACAGATTCTCTGGGCTTTGATAAATCTGACTATGCCTGCTTCATGGAGAATCAAATTTTCTGGGCTTTGATAAATCTGAATATGTCTGCTTCATTGAGAATCAAATTTTCTGGGCTTTGATAAATCTGACTATGTCTGCATCATTGAGAATCAGATTAACTGGGCTTTGATAAATTTGACTATGTCTGCTTCATTGCGAATCAGATTTTCTGGGCTATGATAAATCTAACTACGCCTGTTTCGTTGAGAATCAGATTCTCTGGGCTTTGATAAATCTGACCATGTCTGCTTCATTCAGAATCAGATTTTCTGGGCCTTGATAAATCTGACTATGGCTGCTTCATTGATGAGGATGTTTAGTTCATGGTTCATTTTTCGAGTGGTTATATATAAAAAATTTCCGGTGATCCTGATGGCATGAGCATGTTGACGGTTATTACCATATGGATGTGCATTGCTAATTGATGTGGTACCGCCAGATGGCGTTTAACTTTCCTCCTAGGGGGTTAGTTGTATAATAAATGTAGGGTCGAAAATTTTTTTGCAGCAAATTTTAAGAAAATATGCATTTGCCTCATTATTAAATACACATTTATTTCCTTAACCTAAACAATGTCATCGGTATGTCATTATAGTCACAATCAACTTCGGGGTACCAGCGCTGTGTTTTACTTAGTAGTTACCATTTAGAAGCCTTTGTAATGAATGTGTATCAACAACCTGGACACATAGTAGGGACACGTTGCAATATTGTTAGATGTCTTCAAATGGTATGTATAATTGCACTAGACATTAAAATTATTTAGATATAGGGAAGATCAATTATGGGCGTTAAGAGATGGAGGATATTCTATTTGGTGGCAGAAAATAAACTGAAAACTGCTGCATAATCTATAGTTCGATTGAAAACTTGCAAATCATCGTGTTACCTGTTAATATCTCTTTATACATATTTTCTAAGCTGTTAGAGCAGTTTAGTATAATCAGGTAGCTCTTTATAGCTTTTAATACCCTTAACAGCTCCACGTTCAACGCTTCCTGATTCAACAGAGTTTAAACAGGTTTAAGTCGAGGTGTTACCTGTTAATATCTCTTTACACATATTTTCTATGCTGTTAGAGCATATTTGAATTTTTAGAAGAATTTTAGTTCAGCCTTACACCGTTGATTGAAGTAATAAATACTTCAATCAACGCTTACACCAAAATACATTACACTAGATTTGTCAAGAAGTTTCTACTTTCAATTATTCATGTGCTATGTTCATCTCGTACTATTTCGAATCAAATTATTTGCAAAAGTGACTGTTATGTCCGCCATTTTGGGTCCACCATGTTGAATTTTTAGAAGAATTTTTGTTCATCCTTACACCAAAATACGATAGGTAGGCATTCCATAAAATAAATAAATTTTGAATTTAAAAATTAGACATTTGTATTCAATGACACCAGAATACATTATACTAATTTTGTCAAGAAGTTTCTACTTTCAATTATTCATGTGCTATGTTCATCTCGTACTATTTCGAATGAAATTATTTTCAAAATTGACTGTTATGTCCGCCATTTTGGGTCCGCCATTTTGAATTTTCAGAAGGTTTTTTGTTCATCCTTACACCATAATACGATAGATAGGCATTCCATAAAATAAATTAATTTTGAATTTAAAAATTAGACATTTGTATTCAGCGATAGTATTTTAGTAAGAAATCATGCGAATTTTAGTATTCAAACAGCAAAAACGTATGTTTATCTTCAAGATATCTACTTCAAATTTGGTACTGTTTAAAAATAACTATTATAGAAAATTCTATCAAAATTTCATATTATTCTAACAATTGTAAGGCAATTTAGAGCAATTTTAGTAAGAAAGCATGCGAATTTTAGTATTCAAACAGCAAAAACGTATGTTTATCTTCAAGATATCTCCTTCAAATTTGGTACTGTTTAAAAATAACTATTATAGAAAATTCTGTGAAAATTTCATATTATTCTAACAATTGTAAGGCAATTTAGAGCAATTTTAGTTAGAAATCATGCGAATTTTAGTATTCAAACAGCAAAAACGTATGTTTATCTTGAAGATATCTACTTCAAATTTGGCACTGTTTAAAACTAACTATTATAGAAAATTCTGTCAAAATTTCATATTATTCTAGCAATTGTAAGGTAATTTAGAGCAATTTTAGTAAGAAATCATGCGAATTTTAGTATTCAAACAGCAAAAACGTATGTTTATCTTCAAGATATCTACTTGAAATTTGGTACTGTTTAAAAATAACTATTATAGAAAATTCTGTCAAAATTTTATATTATTCTAACAATTGTAAGGCAATTTAGAGCTATTTTAGTAAGAAATCATGCGAATTTTAGTATTCAAACAGCAAAAACGTATGTTTGTCTTCAAGATATCTACTTCAAATTTGGTACTGTTTAAAAATAACTATTATAGAAAATTCTGTCAGAATTTCATATTATTCTAGCAATTGTAAGGCAATTTAGAGCAATTTTAGTAAGAAATCATGCGAATTTTAGTATTCAAACAGCAAAAACGTATGTTTATCTTCAAGATATCTACTTCAAATTTGGTACTGTTTAAAAATAACTATTATAGACAATTCTGTCAGAATTTCATATTATTCTAGCAATTGTTAGGCAATTTAGAGCAATTTTAGTAAGAAATCATGCGAATTTTAGTATTAAAACAGCAAAAACGTATGTTTATCTTCAAGATATCTACTTCAAATTTGGTACTGTTTAAAAATAACTATTGTAGAAAATTCTGTCAAAATTTCATATTATTCTAACAATTGTAAGGCAATTTAGAGCAATTTTAGTAAGAAAGCATGCGAATTTTAGTATTCAAACAGCAAAAACGTATGTTTATCTTCAAGATATCTCCTTCAAATTTGGTACTGTTTAAAAATAACTATTATAGAAAATTCTGTCAAAATTTCATATTATTCTAACAATTGTAAGGCAATTTAGAGCAATTTTAGTAAGAAAGCATGCGAATTTTAGTATTCAAACAGCAAAAACGTATGTTTATCTTCAAGATATCTCCTTCAAATTTGGTACTGTTTAAAAATAACTATTATAGAAAATTCTGTCAAAATTTCATATTATTCTAACAATTGTAAGGCAATTTAGAGCAATTTTAGTTAGAAATCATGCGAATTTTAGTATTCAAACAGCAAAAACGTATGTTTATCTTGAAGATATCTACTTCAAATTTGGCACTGTTTAAAACTAACTATTATAGAAAATTCTGTCAAAATTTCATATTATTCTAGCAATTGTAAGGTAATTTAGAGCAATTTTAGTAAGAAATCATGCGAATTTTAGTATTCAAACAGCAAAAACGTATGTTTATCTTCAAGATATCTACTTGAAATTTGGTACTGTTTAAAAATAACTATTATAGAAAATTCTGTCAAAATTTTATATTATTCTAACAATTGTAAGGCAATTTAGAGCTATTTTAGTAAGAAATCATGCGAATTTTAGTATTCAAACAGCAAAAACGTATGTTTGTCTTCAAGATATCTACTTCAAATTTGGTACTGTTTAAAAATAACTATTATAGAAAATTCTGTCAGAATTTCATATTATTCTAGCAATTGTAAGGCAATTTAGAGCAATTTTAGTAAGAAATCATGCGAATTTTAGTATTCAAACAGCAAAAACGTATGTTTATCTTCAAGATATCTACTTCAAATTTGGTACTGTTTAAAAATAACTATTATAGACAATTCTGTCAGAATTTCATATTATTCTAGCAATTGTTAGGCAATTTAGAGCAATTTTAGTAAGAAATCATGCGAATTTTAGTATTAAAACAGCAAAAACGTATGTTTATCTTCAAGATATCTACTTCAAATTTGGTACTGTTTAAAAATAACTATTGTAGAAAATTCTGTCAAAATTTCATATTATTCTAACAATTGTAAGGCAATTTAGAGCAATTTTAGTAAGAAAGCATGCGAATTTTAGTATTCAAACAGCAAAAACGTATGTTTATCTTCAAGATATCTCCTTCAAATTTGGTACTGTTTAAAAATAACTATTATAGAAAATTCTGTCAAAATTTCATATTATTCTAACAATTGTAAGGCAATTTAGAGCAATTTTAGTAAGAAAGCATGCGAATTTTAGTATTCAAACAGCAAAAACGTATGTTTATCTTCAAGATATCTCCTTCAAATTTGGTACTGTTTAAAAATAACTATTATAGAAAATTCTGTCAAAATTTCATATTATTCTAACAATTGTAAGGCAATTTAGAGCAATTTTAGTTAGAAATCATGCGAATTTTAGTATTCAAACAGCAAAAACGTATGTTTATCTTGAAGATATCTACTTCAAATTTGGCACTGTTTAAAACTAACTATTATAGAAAATTCTGTCAAAATTTCATATTATTCTAGCAATTGTAAGGTAATTTAGAGCAATTTTAGTAAGAAATCATGCGAATTTTAGTATTCAAACAGCAAAAACGTATGTTTATCTTCAAGATATCTACTTGAAATTTGGTACTGTTTAAAAATAACTATTATAGAAAATTCTGTCAAAATTTTATATTATTCTAACAATTGTAAGGCAATTTAGAGCTATTTTAGTAAGAAATCATGCGAATTTTAGTATTCAAACAGCAAAAACGTATGTTTGTCTTCAAGATATCTACTTCAAATTTGGTACTGTTTAAAAATAACTATTATAGAAAATTCTGTCAGAATTTCATATTATTCTAGCAATTGTAAGGCAATTTAGAGCAATTTTAGTAAGAAATCATGCGAATTTTAGTATTCAAACAGCAAAAACGTATGTTTATCTTCAAGATATCTACTTCAAATTTGGTACTGTTTAAAAATAACTATTATAGACAATTCTGTCAAAATTTCATATTATTCTAGCAATTGTTAGGCAATTTAGAGCAATTTTAGTAAGAAATCATGCGAAGTTTAGTATTCAAACAGCAAAAACGTATGTTTATCTTCAAGATATCTACTTCAAATTTGGTACTGTTTAAAAATAACTATTATAGAAAATTCTATCAAAATTTCATATTATTCTAGCAATTGTTAGGCAATTTAGAGCAATTTTAGTAAGAAATCATGCGAATTTTAGTATTAAAACAGCAAAAACGTATGTTTATCTTCAAGATATCTACTTCAAATTTGGTACTGTTTAAAAATAACTATTATAGAAAATTCTGTCAAAATTTCATATTATTCTAACAATTGTAAGGCAATTTAGAGCAATTTTAGTAAGAAAGCATGCGAATTTTAGTATTCAAACAGCAAAAACGTATGTTTATCTTCAAGATATCTCCTTCAAATTTGGTACTGTTTAAAAATAACTATTATAGAAAATTCTGTCAAAATTTCATATTATTCTAACAATTGTAAGGCAATTTAGAGCAATTTTAGTTAGAAATCATGCGAATTTTAGTATTCAAACAGCAAAAACGTATGTTTATCTTGAAGATATCTACTTCAAATTTGGCACTGTTTAAAACTAACTATTATAGAAAATTCTGTCAAAATTTCATATTATTCTAGCAATTGTAAGGTAATTTAGAGCAATTTTAGTAAGAAATCATGCGAATTTTAGTATTCAAACAGCAAAAACGTATGTTTATCTTCAAGATATCTACTTGAAATTTGGTACTGTTTAAAAATAACTATTATAGAAAATTCTGCCAAAATTTTATATTATTCTAACAATTGTAAGGCAATTTAGAGCTATTTTAGTAAGAAATCATGCGAATTTTAGTATTCAAACAGCAAAAACGTATGTTTATCTTCAAGATATCTACTTCAAATTTGGTACTGTTTAAAAATAACTATTATAGAAAATTCTGTCAGAATTTCATATTATTCTAGCAATTGTAAGGCAATTTAGAGCAATTTTAGTAAGAAATCATGCGAAGTTTAGTATTCAAACAGCAAAAACGTATGTTTATCTTCAAGATATCTACTTCAAATTTGGTACTGTTTAAAAATAACTATTATAGAAAATTCTATCAAAATTTCATATTATTCTAGCAATTGTTAGGCAATTTAGAGCAATTTTAGTAAGAAATCATGCGAATTTTAGTATTAAAACAGCAAAAACGTATGTTTATCTTCAAGATATCTACTTCAAATTTGGTACTGTTTAAAAATAACTATTATAGAAAATTCTGTCAAAATTTCATATTATTCTAACAATTGTAAGGCAATTTAGAGCAATTTTAGTTAGAAATCATGCGAATTTTAGTATTCAAACAGCAAAAACGTATGTTTATCTTGAAGATATCTACTTCAAATTTGGCACTGTTTAAAACTAACTATTATAGAAAATTCTGTCAAAATTTCATATTATTCTAGCAATTGTAAGGTAATTTAGAGCAATTTTAGTAAGAAATCATGCGAATTTTAGTATTCAAACAGCAAAAACGTATGTTTATCTTCAAGATATCTACTTGAAATTTGGTACTGTTTAAAAATAACTATTATAGAAAATTCTGTCAAAATTTTATATTATTCTAACAATTGTAAGGCAATTTAGAGCTATTTTAGTAAGAAATCATGCGAATTTTAGTATTCAAACAGCAAAAACGTATGTTTATCTTCAAGATATCTACTTCAAATTTGGTACTGTTTAAAAATAACTATTATAGAAAATTCTGTCAGAATTTCATATTATTCTAGCAATTGTAAGGCAATTTAGAGCAATTTTAGTAAGAAATCATGCGAATTTTAGTATTCAAACAGCAAAAACGTATGTTTATCTTCAAGATATCTACTTCAAATTTGGTACTGTTTAAAAATAACTATTATAGAAAATTCTGTCAGAATTTCATATTATTCTAGCAATTGTAAGGCAATTTAGAGCAATTTTAGTAAGAAATCATGCGAATTTTAGTATTCAAACAGCAAAAACGTATGTTTATCTTGAAGATATCTACTTCAAATTTGGCACTGTTTAAAAATAACTATTATAGAAAATTCTGTCAAAATTTTATATTATTCTAAGAATTGTAAGGCAATTTAGAGCTATTTTAGTAAGAAATCATGCGAAGTTTAGTATTCAAACAGCAAAAACGTATGTTTATCTTCAAGATATCTACTTCAAATTTGGTACTGTTTAAAAATAACTATTATAGAAAACTCTGTCAGAATTTCATATTATTCTAGCAATTGTAAGGCAATTTAGAGCAATTTTAGTAAGAAATCATGCGAATTTTAGTATTCAAACAGCAAAAACGTATGTTTATCTTCAAGATATCTACTTCAAATTTGGTACTGTTTAAAAATAACTATTATAGAAAATTCTATCAAAATTTCATATTATTCTAGCAATTGTTAGGCAATTTAGAGCAATTTTAGTAAGAAATCATGCGAATTTTAGTATTAAAACAGCAAAAACGTATGTTTATCTTCAAGATATCTACTTCAAATTTGGTACTGTTTAAAAATAACTATTATAGAAAATTCTGTCAAAATTTCATATTATTCTAACAATTGTAAGGCAATTTAGAGCAATTTTAGTAAGAAAGCATGCGAATTTTAGTATTCAAACAGCAAAAACGTATGTTTATCTTCAAGATATCTCCTTCAAATTTGGTACTGTTTAAAAATAACTATTATAGAAAATTCTGTCAAAATTTCATATTATTCTAACAATTGTAAGGCAATTTAGAGCAATTTTAGTTAGAAATCATGCGAATTTTAGTATTCAAACAGCAAAAACGTATGTTTATCTTGAAGATATCTACTTCAAATTTGGCACTGTTTAAAACTAACTATTATAGAAAATTCTGTCTAAATTTCATATTATTCTAGCAATTGTAAGGTAATTTAGAGCAATTTTAGTAAGAAATCATGCGAATTTTAGTATTCAAACAGCAAAAACGTATGTTTATCTTCAAGATATCTACTTGAAATTTGGTACTGTTTAAAAATAACTATTATAGAAAATTCTGTCAAAATTTTATATTATTCTAACAATTGTAAGGCAATTTAGAGCTATTTTAGTAAGAAATCATGCGAATTTTAGTATTCAAACAGCAAAAACGTATGTTTATCTTCAAGATATCTACTTCAAATTTGGTACTGTTTAAAAATAACTATTATAGAAAATTCTGTCAGAATTTCATATTATTCTAGCAATTGTAAGGCAATTTAGAGCAATTTTAGTAAGAAATCATGCATGTAATCACTATTGGGTTAGCAACAAATGGTGAAAATTTGAAAAAAATTCTTCGTGAGCTAGGATGGAAAATTAAATCATTTTGACTTTCACTGCTGCCAAAAAATAGTAGGACGTAATTTTTTAATTGTTTATTCCAACATATGCTGACCTTGTAAGTGTTAATCATTACAGAAAATATAAACACATTCCTTAGGTTCTAATCGATTTTATTGATTTTTTAGCACGCCGTATACTAACAAGTTTAGGTTCAAAATAAATTTAAAAAAAAACTAAGGCCCGCGCGTCTTTAAAAAAATATGTTTAATGATACTATTAAATTCTAAACAAAACATGAACATTTTGAAAAAAATCTTCGTGGGCTAATCTGCTAAAAATTACAAAATGTTTTCTTGCAAATTTTATTCAATAACAACTAACTAAATCATCTTAATTTTTTTTACTCTTATATTATGGTTACTAAGACATGTGTAAACAATTGTACCAAAAATCAATTTTTTTTAATGTTCCACTACTGGAGAATCATAATCCGCGTTGCGACCCCGCGCGGCCGCCGGAATTATAGAAAATGGATAACTTCACTCCGGTCCTCAAAACCCTCTGTGTAAGTTATTTCGAACGAAATGATTTCCAAACTTTACTTTTTTGTAAACCATTTTGAATTTTTAAAATCGAACATCGGATTCATAATCAGCGACCTCTAACTCACCCGGGGAATAAAAATTGGACTTCTAAAGGAAGGTTTAGTAATATTGGCCACGTTTTCAAAATTCGGCTCCACAGTGAGTCTGGTTATACCCTCCCTCCTTCTCATGAGGCGCCAAAATCTGTTTCTACTCTAGAGAGTAGAAGCAAATTTTGGCGCCTGGAGTAGACTCCAGTAATTCATCTACACCATTGTATTGATAATCATGAATTTTATTTCAGTTTCTGTGCGATATATGTTTAATTATGGCAGTCTTCAACTTTCGCTACGCCACCATAACGGAAATTGCAACACACGTACTGTTTATTTTAATTGCATCAATTTACATACTGATAACAACAATTGATATAATCGCACGATGCTCCGTCTTGATCTTTATCGATTTCAAATTGTGGACTATGTACGCGTTTACAGCGGCTCCTCTGCACATAGTTTGTGCGATAATATACATTTTTATGAACCACCACGAGAAGGATACATGGACACTGTTGATGTTAATTCTATACGTGATTACTGGGTTGTCGTTTTTTTGGGATGGCATGTGTATAATATTGTAAGTATTAAAGATGTAGTTGATAATGATTTGTGTTTGTAAAGCATTAATAGCCAAATAGAGAATATCTCTATAAAAACTTGTGACAAAATCCTTGGTAGGCTGGCTAGGAAAGAATCGCAAAAGTTTATACATATATATATATATATATATATATATATATATATATATATATATATATATATATATATATATAAGTAATTATTGGGAGACAGCGAGGGCAGTGAAACTCCTTTTATAATATTTTATTCGCCATTTCAAATTTTAAAAATGGAACATTGGATTTGTACGCAATAAAATTAAAAATCTTCGAATTACTTAAGTAATTTCGAATCAATTATTTGCAAAATTTACTTTTTTGTAAGCCGTTTTGAATTTTTAAAATCGGACATCGTATTTGTATTCAGTGACCTCAAAACCCTCTGTGTAAGTTATTTTGAACCAAATAATTTGCAAAATTTACTGTTTTGTTCGCTATTTTGAATTTTTAGTTACAGCCTTAGATCAGAATACGGTAGATGAAATTCGAGTAAATAAATAAAATAAATAAATTTTGAATTTTTAAAATCAGACATCAGATTTACATAGAGAATATCTCTATAAAAACTTTAAAAAATTCCTGGTAGGCTGGCTAGGAAAGAATCGTAAAAGTTTATAAATATATTAATAATTTATATATATTTATATATTTTATTCGCCATTTCGAATTTTAAAAATGGAACATTGGATTTGTACGCAATAAACTTAAAAATCTTCGAATTACTTAAGTAATTTCGAACCAATTATTTGCAAAATTTACTTTTTTGTCCGCCGTTTTGAATTTTTAAAATCGAATTTGTATTCAGTGACCTCAAACCCTCCGTGTAAGTTATTTTGAACCAAATTATTTGCAAAAATGTACTGTTTTGTCCGTTATTTTAAATTTTTAGTTACAGCCTTACATCAGAATACGGTAGATAGGCCATTCGATTAAATAAAAAAGGCCTTTATTGGCATTTCCCTCACTGCACTTCGGCAGCACCAAGCACAACAAAAATATACAAAAATAAAAATACAAATAGAAATAAAAGTAATACTCCGCAAAAAAATACAAATTAACCTCATCTATTCGATTAAATAAATAAATTTTGAATTTTTAAAAAACACATCGGATTTATATTGAGAATATCTCTATAAAAACTTTAAAAAATCCCTGGTAGCCTGGCTAGGAAAGAATGGTAAAAGTATGTATAGAAAGAGCTTCAAAATATGTTTTCAAAATTTTAGTTTTTGTATGTTGAAATTTGTAGCAGGCTACACTCTGCTACAACATTATACATACAAAAACTAAAATTTTGAAAAACTATTTTGAAGCTCTTTCCATATATTTCTATACATGATATTTACGCTGTTAATGTGTATTTTGCTGATTGTTACATTTATTTTTATTTGTTATGTATATAATAAAAAAATTATTGTTTTTTTTTTGTTGTTGTTCTTGATGAACAATTGTATATTGGAGGGTTTTGTATTTTTTGAGTTGACATGCCAAATAAAGGTTTTTTAATTTTTTTTTTTATAAATTTGTAGTTTCACGAAATATAGAATAATGCCTCCAAGTGACGAAAAATATACAAAAATAAAAATACAAATAGAAATAAAAATAATACTCCGAAAAAAATTACAAATTAATCTAATCTATTCGATTAAATAAATAAAATTTTGAATTTTAAAAAAACACAACGGATTTATATAGAGAATATCTCTATAAAAATTTTAAAATATCCCTGGTAGCCTGGCTAGGAAAGAATGGTAAAGTATGTATAGAAAGAGCTTCAAAATATTTTTTTTAAATTTTAGTTTTTGTATGTATAAATTTGTAGCAGAGGCTACACTCCCTCTGCTACAAATTATATACATACCAAAACTAAAATTTTGCAAAAATGTTTTGAAGCTCTTTCTATACATTTCTATACATGATATTTACGCTGTTAATGTGTATTTTGCCGATTGTTACTTTTATTTTTATTTTTTATGTATACAATAAAAATTATTGTTTTTTTTTGTTGTTGTTCTTGATGAGCATTGTATATTGGAGGGATTTGTATTTTTTGAGTGGACATGCCAAATAAAGGTCTTTTTTTTAAATTTTTTTTTTATAAATTTGTAGTTTCACGAAATATAGAATAATGCCTCTAAGTGACGAAGATGAGGAGGAACGTGATTGCCCTGAAGAAGTTATGGACGATGTTATAATTATAAAAGAAACAGACCACGAGGAAACGAAGAGCTATCTGGGGCTGGTTCACGCAGCAGAACCAATTAATTCTCCAGCAGAGATCACCAGATACAGTAACAATAATTAACAGTCACTTAATAATGATCCTCCACTATTGGTATCTGCAGGTATTTATAATCAGCATGCCAGGTCTCCACGCATTAAGAAACCTAAAGCTTCTATTTCATACGGAGGGACGTTTCATGTATCAAAGGACGCTGTGCCATTACCAAGTCCAAAAATAGGTACAAACTTATTAAATACCTGTTCTCCACTAAAGATTGAATTACATCATACTAAAGCACAAATAAAACGATTTTTTACTTTGTTTTTTATCACACTTCAGTTACACTTAACAACTAGTTTCGGCTAAGCTCTAGCCATTTTCGAGCTTTACCGAAAGTGTAACTGAAGTGTGATAAAAAAACAAAGTAAAAATTCGTTTTATTTATCCTTTAAAATGAATTATCACAAAGTAAACGCCTTAACAATCCAATATTTAATTCAGTATTGTTTAGCACAAGCATTTTGTATATATTTACAAAAAACTCGGTAATTTCCCATGTAAAGGTCGTTTTAGACAAGACAATTTCCTGGCTCAAAAGTTGTTCAAGAAATGAATTCATATATCCTCCTCCCATACAATTTGTCCTTGACAAATAGAACGCGTTATATTTTTCCATTCAATCTACAATCCAATTCAATATTTCAAATAATTTGCTGTCTGATACGAGATAATTTAAATTGTCTCGCATCTTGACTAACTTTTGAGTCAAGAAATTGTCTTGTCTAAAACGATCTTAAAACAGCATTATTAATTTAATTTTTGTGTGGCAGTTTAATTATTGTTTTACAGAATTATAATAAATGCGTTTCTTTACTACATTATACTAGATTCGTCATGAAACTAAATTGGCAACATAAAGTTCGTTTTAGACAAGACAATTTCTTGACTCAAAAGTTAGTCAAGATGCGAGACAATCTAAATTGTCTCGTATCATACAGCAAATTGTTTGAAATATTGTATTGGATGGAAAAGTATAACGCGTTCTATTTGTCAAGGAGAAATTGTATGGGAGGAGGATATATAAATTAATTTCTTGAACAACTTTTGAGCCAAGAAATTGTCTTGTCTAAAACGACCTTAAGACCCGGAGCATATATATGCTCCGGGTCTATGAGACTGGGCGCGAGTGCCGGAAGGTTAAAAAGTCCAATACATTATACTAGATTCGTCAAGAAACGAAATTGGCAACATTATTATATTGAAGAAGTTTCTACTACAATTATTCATGTGATATGTTCAGCTCGTACTATAACCAATCATGTCTTGAATAAATAAAAGACTTGTGCAATACGTGATTGGTTATATTACGAACTGAACATAGCACATGAATACTTTTAAGGTTTCATCATTTACAGAAGAATCACTGTCAATAATATCTGAAAGATCGGAACGAAGCATGCGTGGTAAGATGGACGGACAAGAAGAGCCCGGTACAGAAATGCAACAATATCTTTTTGTGCCTAATTATAAATAAAAATGATAGATATTACGTTTGTCTTTATTTAAGGTCGTTTTAAGGTCGTTTTAGACAAGACAATTTCTTGACTCAAAAGTTAGCCAAGATGTTAGAAAATCTAAATTATCTCGTATCATACAGCAAATTATTTGAAATATTGAATTGGATGGTAGATCGAATAGAAAAATATAACGCGTTCTATTTGTCAAGGACAAATTGTATGGGAGGGGGATATATGAATTCATTTCTTGAACAACTTTTGAGCTAAGAAATTGTCTTGTCTAAAACGACCTTAAGACAAGACCATTTCTTAGCTCAAAAGTTGTTCAAGGAATGAATTTATATATCCTCCTCCCATACAATTTGTCCTTGACAAATAGAAGGCGTTATATTTTTCCATTCAATCTACCATCCAATTCAATATTTCAAATAATTTGCTGTATGATACGAGATAATTTAAATTGTCTCGAATCTTGACTAACTTTTGAATCAAGAAATTGTCTTGACTAAAACGATCTTTATTCGTAGTCATTAGAAATAATTGTATAGCAATTGCATGTATTATAAAATAGTTGTAAGGAGGAACCGACTCTTGAAACCACTCGTTCCGAACGTATTCAACAGTCAAAGTTTTATGCCAAAATACGGACAATTCTCGATGTGAGCTTGTAAAATTATAGAATTTTGGTGTACTAGCTTTAAAAAACAACACTGATAAACGAAAATTCTATCGTTACATCGTGAATTATTCGTATTTTGCCTAGCAAACTTTGACAGTTAAACAAATACGTTTGAAACGAGTGGTTTCAAGAATTGTATCCCAAGTTAGCACTATAAGTATACGTAAGGCAACGGAAAACCACAGTATAGAAGACACAAAATGGTATCTCTAGAATAAACAAAATGGAATTCGGAACCCAAGATCCGATATGAACAAATAATAGAGTGCAGGTCCTATTAGGCCTAATTCACCCATAGGAGGCGAAGAGGCGAAGGCGCGGTGCCGGCGCGGCGTAGAGGCGAAGGCGCAGTGCCGGCGCGGCGTAGAGGCGAAGGGGCAGTGCCGGCGCGGCGCAGAGGCGAAGGCGCGGTGCCGGCAAGGCGACAGGCATGACGCTTTCATACCCCCTCTAATATATATGTGGTGCAATGCCCACTTAGTTGACGAGACGAGGGCATTTGCCTCATGAGTCTCGCCGCGCCGACACCCTGTCTTCGCCTCCTGAGACACGGTGCCTGCGAGGCGAGAGGCACAACTCGTCCACGCCGCTTCTATGTAAACATATGCTGCAATGTCCACCCCTTCACTGCATATAGGCGTCTGCACCTCGTCTACACCGCGCCTCTGCCCGACGCCGCTTATGTGTGAATTGGGCCTTAGGTCGAAATCTCTGCACGAGTTGGACACTTTTAATGGTAGTCTTCGTTTTATTCCATACGTTTTCAACACTTTCTGCGTATTAGGATTTTTTTTGCTCTGCGTCGTTGTCGTTGCTGCACGCAAAAATCCTAATACGTAGAAAGTATTGTAAACGTATGGAATAAAACGAAGACTACTTTTAAAAGTGTCCAACTCGTGCAGATATTTCGACCTAAGGCCCAATTCACACATAAGCGGCGTCGGGCGGAGGCGCGGTGTAGACGAGGTGCCAAGTACCATTAAAAGTGTCCAACTCGCAATCTTGGATTAAGAAACAGCTGAAGAGCTGTCAGTAATATTATGTCAATGTCAATTTATATCACTTTTCATATATAAATATCAGTCAAAATTTCGCATAGTATATTTTTAAAATTTCAATTCATCACGAAAAACCATTGATAATATTAAATGAATGAACCACATTCGGCAAGAATTTCTGAACAGAGCGCAACAGTGATCAATGATACTTCAACTAATTATTTTGGTTCGTATCCAGCTATTTTATTAAGATGTCCACAAAGATTACTAGGTAATATTTTATTAAAATTAGTTATATGTATATTGATCTTTCTGATTATTTTTTTAGATCAAGTTAACACCAATTCTCCTCCAAACTTCTTTGCAACTATAGACCCTTTAATCCCAGACCTTTATCTCACTGGAGAGGTAGGTGAAACTATATTTTTGTTATAGTTACTCATATCAATAGATAAGTAAAGGATGAACTGTAAGCTATAATCATTGATTAATCATCACATATCATGATTATTCATTGCTATAATCTTATACATTGTATTGTGTTTGTGTTTCTATTCCAATAATTTTTGCTTAAGAAAAAAAAATCTATCCAACAGTTACTACAAATAACTTTTCCTCAACTCAACTAATTATATTTCTACAATAAAGGTGGTGCGTAAGAAAAAACAATTTATATAAACTATCAAACAGTTACTATAAATTACTTTTCCTAAAATCTAATTATATTTCTACAATAAAGGTGGATAATGATGACTCTAACTATGGATATGCACATGTAAATCCGCTACCATCGTTTAATGCAATACACCAATCAGTGCAGACAGAAGAAACCCGAATGGTCCAGGCTCAAGTACTTGAAAACTATTTCAGCAGGTATAATGATATAGAATTCAATTAATATTAGTGAAGGAGATAGATTATACCATTTTTAATTAATATCCTTCATTGAAAATTAATTTCCAAGTAGTAGACGACAAAATCATAGAATTTTTGAATGAACATCCCTTTAGAAAACTATTTTCTGAAGTAGAATATCATTTATTGACCATATTGATTTTAGAGACTCAAAGACTGTTCTGATCGATTCGTTTACGCTTGAAAAGGGCAGCCAGATACACGATAAGATGGAATCTGCTACGCAGCACCGGCGCTCTCATGAGAAAAGTATAATCTATTAAATGAGCGATTCTACTTAGTGGGCTAGATCGGATGACAACGTCAAAATTAACAGTGAAAGTCACATCATATTATAAATTATGATAGATATCAAGAACGGTTTTAAGGTGCCAATGGCGACTACGTCCGAAAATCAGCAGCAGACTTCACACAAATCGATATGTAATTATTGATTTATTTTTAGTTGATTCGTGGTATTTGTTTTTGGTTTGTTTTAGCTCACACTAGCAATCGCGGGAGTTCGATGCTTCCAGGAGATGGTGGTAAGTTACAAAGTTGACTAGCAAGTTAGTATGCCAGATATATTTCAATGTCTAGAAACTTGTTTTGTATATGTTAACTCTTGTTCAAAAGAGTAGGTATCCTATGTGGCTATTCCAGTCACGACCTCGTAGCCACTTGCATCCACATACAACAACCTACATCAGCCAATAATCCACAACAGAGGCTGATGTAGGTGGATGTATGTGGATGTATGTGGATGTATGTGGATGCAATTAGTTCATTGGCTGATGTATGTGAATATATGTGGATGTAAGGCTAAAGTCACCGTTAGTTATACTGTCATTCTAAAATATTATCAGCCAATTATCCACTATACTACTATCCGTATTGGCCCCCCAATCCAATCCAGGAAGGAAGACTCTCTCTTCCTTCCTGGAAGACCCCCAATACGATGGTACAAAAAATGGAGCTCGGCGTCTCAACTACGGCTGTAATCGTTGAAGACAAACAGGATGCAATCCTCCAACAAAGAAGAAAGAATAGGCTGATGTAGGTGGATATATATGGATGCAAGTGGCTACGAGGTCACGTGACCGGAAGTAGTGTTTCACTAGGACCATTTAAATAACACGGAAGTAGTGTTTCACTAGGACCATTTAAATAACATATTTTTTGTTTCCGTACCCGCATGTATATTATCTGTTGCACACCACACATGATTCAATTTCAATTTACGATACAGCCGTTAGTCTCTGGACAAACAATTTTTGTGGACTGTCCCATAAGGCACCTTACATGGTCCATAATCGTCCTGTAAGGTTGATAAATATTGAAAGAGGATTGAAACAAATACTAACTACTAGAAATTATAGTATGTAATTTCTAGTAGTCAGTATTTGTTTCAATCCTCCTTCAATATTTATCAACCTTACACGACGAATCCATATTATCAATTTTTTTCTTCAGACACTTCGTGGGCGTGGTCTGAGATATTGCAGTACTGATGCTTGTACTAAAAATTATTCGAACAAACATCACTATTCTCTTCATTTTATCATAACTACACCTTACACGATCAGTAACTACTGCCAATATTTTAGAATAATGACAGTATTGACGATTTAAGCCGGCTGATACTCCAGCTGGTGGCACGAAATGAACATTTAGTAGGGAATTTGTTTGCATAACATTTGTATTTTCATCTAATACATAACTATAGAGCCAAGGTTATACTATTTGTACCCTAAAAGTACATTAACAGTCGCGTATTATTGTTAGTAAGTGATTGAAATCATACGATTTCAATGCAATCAGCTGATCAAACAATAGCTGATTAGCTACCATTTTGAAGAAAACAATTAACGTTTGAATCGAGAATTACTTGTACATTGCTTTCCTATTGCTCAATTTAATGACTTCCATATCTATGTAGTCCTTATGCATGTTAGTCCTTATGCATGTTAGTCCTATGATCCCAGCCTCTATACCGCGCGGCGCCGTGGGGCCGCGCGCACGGCAGATTGTTTGCGGGTCTGTACTGACCAACTGGGGTGACCAATAAAATCCAAATTTTGAGGAATTCTTTATTAATGCCTTGACGATCATAATATATATATATATATATAAAATTTTTTTTAAAATTTTTATAGGCGTTTTTTTACAATATATGTTGTAGCGTAAATTATTATTTTTGTCCATAACGCTCAATGTTCCTGGATTTGAAAAAAAGTGCCTAATGTTTATAACAATATGATAAAGAAAATTGGAAAGTCTGTATGGGGCCCGATTTGTTTTTCTATTTTTTTTTTTAATTTTAAACTTTTACGCTCATATCTGGATAATCCGGTTTTAGAGGCTGAGTCCATAAAAAATAATGCAACGTATTTTGTTTAATTTTTTTTTGGATCTTGGTTTAGAACATATCAGTGCACTAGATGGCCGAAGGAAATTGGAAAATTTTAATTCTACGTTTTTTTTTTGGCGACTAACTTTTATATCATTATTATTATTTTTGACCATGACGCGCAATGTTCCTGGATTTGAAAAAAATTGCCTAATGTTTATAACAATATGATAAAGAAAATTGGAAAGTCTGTATGGGGCCCGATTTGTTTTTCTATTTTTTTTTTAATTTTAAACTTTTACGTATATAATTATTATTATTTTTGACCATGATGCATAATGTTCCTGGATTTGAAAAAAATTGCCTAATGTTTATAACAATATGATAAAGAAAATTGGAAAGTCTGTATGGGGCCAAATTTGTTTTTCTATTTTTTTTTTAATTTTAAACTTTTACGCTCATATCTGGATAATCCGGTTTTAGAGGCTGAGCCTATAAAAAAATAATGCAACGTATTTTGTTTAATTTTTTTTTGGATCTTGGTTTAGAACATATCAGTACACCAGATAACCGAAGGAAATTGGAAAATTTTAATTCTACGTATTTTTTTTTTTGGCGACTAACTTTTATATCATTATTATTATTTTTGACCATGACGCGCAATGTTCCTGGATTTGAAAAAAATTGCCCAATATTTATAACAATATGATAAAGAAAATTGGAAAGTCTGTATGGGGCCCGATTTGTTTTTCTATTTTTTTTTTAATTTTAAACTTTTACGTATATAATTATTATTATTTTTGACCATGATGCATAATGTTCCTGGATTTGAAAAAAATTGCCTAATGTTTATAACAATATGATAAAGAAAATTGGAAAGTCTGTATGGGGCCAAATTTGTTTTTCTATTTTTTTTTAATTTTAAATTTTTACGCTCATATCTGGATAATCCGGTTTTAGAGGCTGAGACTATAAAAAAATAATGCAACGTATTTTGTTTAATTTTTTTTGGATCTTGGTTTAGAACATATCAGTACACCAGATGGCCGAAGGAAATTGGAAAATTTTAATTCTACGTATTTTTTTTTTGGCGACTAACTTTTATATCATTATTATTATTTTTGACCATGACGCGCAATGTTCCTGGATTTGAAAAAAATTGCCTAATATTTATAACAATATGATAAAGAAAATTGGAAAGTCTGTATGGGGCCCGATTTGTTTTTCTATTTTTTTTTTAATTTTAAACTTTTACGCTCATATCTGGATAATCCGGTTTTAGAGGCTGAGTCCATAAAAAAATAATGCAACGTATTTTGTTTAATTTTTTTTTGGATCTTGGTTTAGAACATATCAGTGCACCAGATGGCCGAAGAAAATTGGAAAATATTGGTTCTAAGTATTTTATTATCGGCGACCAAGTCGAATATGTTTCATTATTATTATTTTTAAAATTCACTGGCATACAATTGATTTGAAAAAATTACACAATATTTATAACAAAATGACAATTAGAAAACGGAAAGTCCCAACCCGAGCACGTTGTTCCTTCTATTTTATTTTTATTTTTAACTTTTCCGCTCCTATCTGTGGATTCCGAACCACTTGAGTGTTTTTAGATGAGAATATCATCTACTCCGGGATGTATTGTTCAAATCTGCAGTTCCGATTGTAGTGTAGATTCGTGAAAGGGTGAAAACAAGATGGAAGCGAGAAAACAAAATTCTCTTCATGCAAAATTTACGATATGGAATATATAATCTATCTATCTAATTATAGCACAGTTTTATTAGCTACTATTGATTCTAGGTACGTGCAACTCAAAGTATCTCCGAGCAACAATACATGCAATCGTACCAGAAATGCAGATAAACCAGTGTGGGGTAGTAAACTATATAATTTAAATCTTGCTAATGACTCTTAATTCGTTATTTATTTATTTATAGCGCTGTTCTTGCAATTCCCGGGGAGCTGCTCCCGCCCATATTCAGCAGCAAACAGATATAACACGAAATCATGCAAAACTTGATCAGGTATCGCAAACAAACGAAACGAGGCTCATTACGGATGAAGAATTGGATATTTTGTGTAGGGGATTGAGGTTTGTTTGGTATTTTGAGATCTAGATTTCTAAAAATATTTCTTGCTTCCACACATATATCATTAAGGCACCTTACACAATCAATATTTTAGAATAATGACAGTATTACCCCTGGTATTACTGTGCAATAATATGTTTAAAATTTATTTATTTATTTATTTATTTAATAAATAAAAATGTTCATTATTCTAAAATATAGAAATTATTACTTATCGTGTAAGGTATAGTAACGATGAAATTAAGAGAATACTGATGTATATCCAGATAATTGATTATTTGATAAATAGAAAAGGAGGATTGAAGCAAATACTGACAGTACTAGGATTGACAGTATTATTGACCGTGTGCCTTTAATAGATAATAGACGAATATCGGGGTTAAGTAATCGTTAAAAGAAAATCGATCAATTGTAGTTCTGTTACTAACTAACCCCCTAGCAGGAAAGTTAAACGCCATCCGGCGGCACCACATTAATTAGCAATGCACACCCATATTGTAATAACACACACTTATATATGTAATTCAATTTCTGTTTAAGACAATAGAATTAAAGAAGCAAAGGAAAGGGGCTTGTGATACCAGTGGTGATTGTTTTAGAAGACGTACTAATCTGTTAAAACTCATTCAAAAGTGACTATAGCTGATGTTCGCTGCATTAAAGTAGTATGTAGAGATTTTATGTGTATTCCATTTTAAATTTCTATTTAATTTTGCAGAAAACCAGACCAAGTGTGTTAGAACTACGGAAACTGTTACCAGCAAACTATCATTAACAACAGCGTTGGTAGAACGAAGAAGATTCGACACCTTGCAATATGGTATCCGTTCATCATAAGAAAATTTCATGAATCGTATTTAGATATTATTTTGGATGATTAAAATATACTTTTAGGAAAATATAGTTGTTTTATTATCGATGTGACTTTTATCATAATCAATAGTAGTGACAGATTTGTTCTCCAATATGGAACTTTTTTTTTAAATTTTATTTTATGATCATACATTGCTTGTCATATCTCAATTGCATTACATTAACAAATGAATAGGAGTTTCCCTCGCAGTGCTTACCTTTATACTCAAGGTAAGCAATTTAACGAAATAAAAACATATAGCTCTAAACCTCTAGAAATTCAAAATTAACCTGAGATGAATAGATAATTTTTAAAGGATAAATAAAACGATTTTTTACTTTGTTTTTTATCTTCACTTCAGTTACACTTTGCAACTAGTTTCGGCTAAGCTCTAGCCATTTTCGAGCTCCTCCGATGAGCTGGAAAATGGCTAGAGCTTAGCCGAAACTAGTTGCAAAGTGTAACTGAAGTGTGATAAAAAACAAAGTAAAAAATCGTTTTATTTATCCTTTAAAATGAATTATCACACAGTAGACGCCTTAACAATCCAATATTTGAAAGATAATTTTTAATTTATATAAATCTTAGTATAAATCTTTATATAAATCTTTTTTCTCAACTTAAACAACATTAGGTGGATTGTATATAAGTGTGCATTGCTAATTAACGTGCTGCCGCCAGATGGCGTTTAACTTTCCTCCTAGGGGATTAGTTATATCATTTTAGGTGGATTGGTTCCTTTCTGCAGAAAGGCGTCCAAATATCAAAACACCCGCCAATCGAAAAAAATACTAAGAGAGAGCGATCTACATTAATAATCCAAGCTAGTGCCGTCACTGTCACAACTAGACGTCACATTCAAAATTCTCGTTAAATCACTAATTAAGAAAAAAAATACTATGATGCAGAAACGATATAGCACCGAACAATCAATCCGGCAACAATCTGTAAGGGATCAATCGCCACCTACAAAATTAGGTATGTATTTCGATATAATTTAATAGTACATTTTAAAATTAATCAATTTAGTCGATGACGATGGTACCGTAAACTGTCAAAGGACGAGTTACGCAAAATCGGGCGACTCCAAGCGTTTTAGTAATGGCATCAACCCCAATAGCAACCAAAACTGTATACCAAATGGCTATCAAAACTGTAACAATGAAGTTCCCAACATGAGTAAGTACATAGGATTAGTTTAGTTTATTTCGCGATACAGAGTCGGTTAAACTATCGTCAGTGCCTATTAGGTACAATCTTAATCCTTTCAGCCCTGGAAGCTTAAATTGAATTTTGAATTGATTTTTGAATTGAATTTTTGATTGAATTTTTAATTGAATTTTTGATTGAATTTTTAATTTAATTTTTAATTGAATTTTTAATTGAATTTTTAATTTAATTTTAAATTGCATTTTAAATTGAATTTTAATTTTAACTTTTAGTTGAATTTTGAATTGAATTTTATATAGAATTTTATATAGAATTTTGAATTGAATTTTTAGTTGAATTTTTAGTTGAATTTTTAGTTGAATTTTGAATTGAATTTTGAATTGAATTTTGAATTGAATTTTCAATTGAATTTTTAATTGAATTTTCAATTGAATTTTTAATTGAATTTTTGTATAAATGCTGCCAGTAGGTCTTGGATATAAAAAATACGAATAATAAAAACTTACATTTATTGGATTAAAATAATAGTTTTGTAACAGCTAGTGATAAACACCAAATATAAGGTACCGTAAATAGAGACTTGTAAATGCTATGGTGGCACATGCCACAGGCAGGGCCGAAAGAGTTAATTAAGCGTTTTCAGTTAAACAAAGTAAGGTCATTTTTCTCGAAGCGAACACAATTTCCATAATTGTGTATTTAGGAAAATTCTAGTTATTTAAAATATGTATTTGTAAATGTGTAGATATCGTCGCATGTAAAACACATGTAACATTTGATTCGAGATTGATAGGAGAGAGAAAAACTGAAATTATAAAATGTTTATCCTGTTCCAATAGGTAATAATAGAGATTCATGCATGTGCAACCAAAAGCTAGTTAGAGCAACGATCCATGCAATTGTACCTGAAATATGCTCGAGTCCAAGGGTAAAATATGAAACGATTAAAATGTTACTGTTGTATTATTATTATTAAGTTAATTTTAGAGCTGTGTTTGCGGCTGCAATGCGCCACAAAATAGTGATAAATGTGATTCCAAAACGCACGGAGTTACGCAAACGTTTGAAACCAGAATTATAACCGCTGGGGAATTGGAGTTTATGTGCCAAGGCATAAGAAGTCCAGAGTAAGATCAATTGCTATTTACATATTATAGAGATTGCAAACGTTATGCGTTTGGGATGTAGTTAGAATATGTGTTGCTCGAAAATAGAATATTAAAAATGCATGTACAAATAAATTTAATTCTAGAAATTAAAAAGATGGTGAAATGAAATGATGAAATGGTGATTATATTTGACCATTATTTAGCTCGAATAAGTTTTTTTTTGTTATAATTCAGAGAGAAATAAAACTTTATTCAAATCAACCCTTGGTCTTTCTGCCATTTTTTTGTTAATTCAAAATACATAACTCGTCCATAAAAACTTTTTGGTGATTTATTTGTAATAAATTCAATTATTGAAATAATATGAACTAAGTAAGGATATATTTAATTTCAAAATGAAGCCATATTTGCGTATTTTGGTCTCAATGCGGGAAAAACAAGACATATCACTTAGCGATAAGAACTTTATAATTTTCCAAAAATAGTCTATTTCGACTATATTAGTCATGAAACGTATAGAAAAATTAGCAATTTGAAAATTTTCGCGATAACAATACCTTCCTTATACGGAAGTAATGTATTTAGAGAGTAACTATGCTATTTACTACGAAAAAATATTTTCTAACGAGTAGCTAAAGCTCTATAAATTAAAACTTTTTGTAATAATGAAAAATGTTAATAAGAAGGACTTCCGAAGGTCGATAGTCAGTAACAAATGGTAGCAAATATAATAACTACTACTAAAAAAACAGTTCTTTCAAATTAACGTTAATAGTCCTTTCTAGGCTGAACGCCCAAAATCTCACATTATTTCAAATTAATAAAAGCACATTCGGAAAATTATTACACTAATCACATTATCAAAATAAAATAGAGCAAAACAAATTAATAACTGAATATTAATAATAATATTAATAACTGTATGAAGTTTTATTCCAGTAAGAAGCTGTGGCAAAAAATATATGAATAATATTAATAATAATAATATTAATACTTTTTGTTTCAATTAGGTATGATGAGAGCACGAACGAATGGGCATATAGAGAAAATACTACGATGTCTGCTATTGGACAAAAATTTTCAAATAATGTTATGGCTATGCAAAACCATCAAATAGTGCACGAGGTTAGATGTCCATTCACACCAGCGCCGGAGTATGTTCGATTTCAACAGCAGCCATCAGATTTTTGTAGTAGGAACCCTAGCGACGAAAAAAAATATATAGGCTGTGGTACTAGGAACTCTAGCGATGAAACAAAATATATGGGTTGTGGTGGTAGGAACCCTAGTGACGAAACAAAATATATGGGTTGTGGTACTAGGAACTCTAGTGACGAAACACAATATATTGGTTGTGGTAGTAGGAACCCTAGTGATGAAACAAAATATATGGGTTGTGGTAGTAGGAACTCTAGCGATGAAACAAAATATATGGGTTGTGATACTAGGAACCCTAGCGATGAAACAAAATATATGGGTTGTGGTAGTAGGAACTCAAGCGATGAACAAAAATGTATGGGTTGTTGTAGCAAATGCCCTAGCTATGAAACAAAATATGTGGGCTGTGGTAGCGTCCACTCTGGTGATAAAAAACAATATGTGGATGGTGAAAACCAAACGGAAATGCCCAAAAAGAAGAGTAATTGCGTAATTCAATGAAATTGTGTCATGTATAATAATGTAGTTTTTTTTTATGTGAAAATTATGGAATAAAATGTGTACTCGAGTATATTAATTCAGTTTTTTGACTTGACTTTGCAACTTTGACTTGACTTAACAGACAACAGAAGACATTTGATAAAAAGTTATTTAAAAACAAAACAAGTTTTTTTTAAATTATTGAATAGCCAGGACCAGAAATCGGATGTATCTGGGGTGCGATTGCTGACACCATCCGTTCGAAACGTATTCGTTTAACTATCAAAGTCGTCGCGTAAAATACACGACAATTCACGATTTGAGTCCGTTCATGATCGAATTTCGGTTGATTAGTCTTAGCAAATGTGTCCTTCTGTTTATCAGATTGGCCTGATTAACAGAAGGACCAAACTGATTTAAAGGGTTTAATACAAATAGTTAACTTTTAACTATTGTGTTTTTGGACTAGTGGTAAGACACAGCTTAAAGTGGAAACTTTGAAGGGTATGCTAATCACGTAAATATATTTTGAAGAAAATTGCAGGGTCTTTTAAAAGGATTGAAAAAGAATAAGATTGTTCGCAGAAATATTCATTCTTCAGAGAAATATAAGGCTACTGCATCAAAAAAATTTAGAAGGATTACAAATTTATTATATATATATATATATATATATATATATATATATATATATATATATATATAATAATTTCTCAAAAATTTCACTCTCCGGTGGGACTTGAACCCACGTCTCCGGCTATCGGAGAGTGAAATTTTTGAGAAATTATTAATTAACATTGATACATCTGGTGATTCTTCATTCAGATAGCCGACAATATATATATATATATATATATATATATATATATATATATATATATATATATCCGTCCCGAATTTCGAACTTAGAAATCTGGTCACCTTATTTGAATCTAAAATATATAATAATTATTAATATGTAATTCATTATAAGCAGGAAGGTTATATTATATAAAATAATTTGCGGCTGCAGTCTAACAATATATACTGAGTGACAATTGGCGCAAGACATTTCGAAACTATCCAAGTAATATGACTTTTAAGATCGTTTGCAATTTAAAAATAAAAATACGTCATTAACCCACAAGTAAATAAAAATTCCTACGTGGTGTTTTCATTTTGCTTCAGTACACCGATAATAATTCATATCAAGAGTTCGTATTATTGCATCGTATGGCCGTGAACCTCGCATTAATCAAATTACACAACCCAGGGCATGATATGAAATTTGACGAGTTTATACAAATATTACGTTGCACAGCTCTGAAACGTTAGGAATAAATAATTTAAATTTGCAAGTTATGGTCGAGCCAAATTTCACGAAAAATCACGTTCTAGATCCCACTTGGTTATCTGTACTGTAGGAAAAACCAACTTAGGTGTGTTAATACCCTGATTAGTCATCTTATTACAATAAAAATCAAAAATAACAAAATTGATTTTATGCCACCAATCAATACTCCTTAGGCTGCTAATTAAAAATGCGAAAACTGTTTGTGAATATCTCTCTCAGTTTTCACGTCACAACCCTTCAAAATTCGTAAAACAATCTTGAAATTACTATTTCAGAAACACACGTTTCGAGCTGTATCTCAGTAAGTATTTGTCGTACCGACTTCTAGTTTGTGTTTTTGGATTCAGGGGGTGGCTTTCCGTACGAGAGCTGTATTATCACTAATCTACCTCTGTTACTTTTAACGTGACATGCGAAAAACTGAGAGATGATCAAAAGGGTAGAGATCAAATTTTTACAATAAAACTAAAAAATTCAAAATTGATTTTATGCTACCAATCGATACTCCTTAGGGTACTAATTAAAAATCCGAAAACCGTTTGAAGATATCTCTTTCCGTTTACGCGTCACAACCCTTCAAAATACGGAAAAAATGCTTGAAAGTACCAAACTAGAAACGTACTGTTCGAGCTGTATCTCAGCAAGTCTTTATCGTACCGACTTCTGGTTTATGATTTTGAATTCAGGGGGTGGCTTTCCGTACGAGAACAGTATTATCACCAATCTACTTTTATTACTTTTAACGTTACATGCGAAAAACTGAGAAACGATCAAAGGGGTAGAGATTTTTACGTCTAATATTCGTTTTATAATTGATAATAACAGAAGTACTTAGAAAATATTACTAAATGAAAACGCGTCTATTACTTTCAGATAATCAAAATACAAGATGTATGTGCAGTCAAAAACTAGTCCGAGCCACAATCCATGCAATTCTTCCTGAAATATGTGTGGGGCAAACGGTGAGAGATAACAAATGTATTTGCCTTTCCGGTAATAATTAAATCGTTTCTATTTTAGGGTTGCTGTTGCTGCTCCAATGGCTCTTCACGCAATAGTGGGACCTTTTCTGTGCAAACCGAAGAGGGGGAAATGGTAAATGTCGTCACGCAAACCAATGAAACGAGGCAAATAACAGTTGGAGAGCTTGACTTTTTATGTCATGGTTTACGTACTTTAGAGTAAGTATTGACATTAAAGCCGCATTTCGTTTATCTTCAGGGCTGTTTTAAGTCAACTACAACTATCTACACGTACACATCTCCACATCCACGTCCACATACACCTTATAATCCACATCCACATCCAAATCCACAGCCACAGCCACAGCCACAGCCACAGCCACAGCCACAGCCACAGCCACAGCCACAGCCACAGCCACAGCCACAGCCACAGCCACAGCCACAGCCACAGCCACAGCGCCACAGCCACAGCCACAGCCACAGCCACAACCACATCCACATCCACATCCACATCCACATCCACATCCACATCCACATCCACATCCACATCCACATCCACATGCACATCCACATCCACATCCACATCCACATCCACATCCACATCCACATCCACATCCACATCCACATCCACATCCACATCCACATCCACATCCACATCCACATCCACATCCACATCCACATCCACATCCACATCCACATCCACATCCACATCCACATCCACATCCACATCCACATCCACATCCACATCCACATCCACATCCACATCCACATCCACATCCACATCCACATCCACATCCACATCCACATCCACATCCACATCCACATCCACATCCACATCCACATCCACATCCACATCCACATCCACATCCACATCCACATCCACATCCACATCCACATCCACATCCACATCCACATCCACATCCACATCCACATCCACATCCACATACATCCACACACATATCCACGCACACACACACACATCCACATCCACATCCACATCCACATCCACATCCACATCCACATCCACATCCACATCCACATCCACATACACATACACATCCAAATAACATACACATCCAAATCCACATCAAAATCGACACACACACACCCACACACAAATAGACACACACACATCCACACACATATCCACGCACACACACACACACCCACACATCCACACAACCACACATCCACACACATATCCACGCACACACACACACACCCACACATCCACACAACCACACACACACACACACACAGATAGTCATACATATACACTCACATCCACACACATCCACAGATATCCACACATATCCACACACATTCACATCCACACATAAGAGACATTTTAGAATAAACCAAATTATTATTTAAAAAAAAATAGATAACAATATACTCAATGGTAAAACTAGTGAAATTGTTGCAATTTTTAAAATGCAATTATCTCAAAAACAGTTTTTGGAAGTTACATTTGTCATCTTACAGTGCGATATAATAATATCTGCCCTAAATCTATCTATGAATTTTGTTTTTATTTTTATTCTAAACGCTCTAGATACAAAGAAGAATACAACGAATGGAACGAATATACTAGCATAGATGCAGTCATGCCGAAACAAGATTCACGTCAAATCGAAACTACTGATAAACTATCAACAGATAACAGCAGCAATGAAGAAACTATAGGTGAGGCAGTCAGTGCTATTTACAATGAGTGGAGTACGGACGAAATCAATGTAACCGTTCCGCTTTATTCTAAACAGATAGAAAAAAATGAGCACGGGCTAAGGCAAGAGAGCACTAAAAAATGGAATCATTCCACAATCATTTTCAATAACGATGCTAGTAAAGTCTCTTGGTACACCCAAAATGATCCGCAGGACCCATTTAATATCAACAAGGAGGACAAAGACGTAATACTGCATATGGACCAAGAGTCCGGTATGAGGCTTGGAGATGTATTGGTGGGGCAGGAAGAAGCGGATGTTGTTGATAATGATAATTGTTGTAGGCGGAAGAAGAAAGGTGGCTGTGTAATGCAATGAACTCTCTAATTTAAAAACATACAGATTATGTTGTACCATGCTATTATTTATTAAGTTATCTTCAAAATAAATATATGTATTATAGTAAAAACTGGGTGCAATTTATATCGTTCGACGGTTTATGATGAATCAACTATCTCCTCAACTACTCAACTAGTCCGTATGACTATTTGTATACTTGTTTTTCTCAAAATATTACTACTAAGGCTCGCTTGTATAAAACAAATAACACTCGTATGATACAACTAACCCCCTAAAAGTCACAAATATCAGATGGGCTTCAAAACATTGTCTTCGTTTTTATATGATAGGGAACAAAATTTAGGTTTTATATATATATATATGTTTTATAAATTTTGAATATTCCATATGTTATTCATGTACCTAAAACCAATCGCTCATTTGACTCATAACGGAAATCCGGTGTCAAAAAACATCTTCTAAAGGCTGCAACCCTAACGTCAGATGTTACTCGGATTGCATATGATACAACCTTACCACTATAAGTATTATTATTATTGCGGGAAAATACATACAACAGCCCCAGTAAACCAAAACAAAAGTCACTGACCTTTTGAGCTTTAGCTAGGTTGACCCAAAGCTGCCTCCAGGTGGAGAACTTTTTTTGGTCACTGAAATTGTATTGCATCTCCTTGCTGGCATAGCGGGTGCTTAGCGGGGACCGGTAGTTGCAATACTCGCTGTCGGGGTTGAAGGCCATTTTGCGATCAAATTTAGAGCTTTTTAATTTGAAAATTGAACTGAGTTACGGGCCAGCCGTTTGCACTGAAACTGAAGGCAGTGTTGTTGGGGGACCCTAACCTACAACTACAGCATGTGATCGCTAGTTGCGCGTCGGCGCGCGGGTTTAGCGATAAACGACGACGACGGCGCGCACGATTTATGGATTTTGTTGTTGCGACAGCAAGATTTGTTGTTTACTGTTGTTCTTTTTTTTAATGCTTGTTTTGGTGTAATTAAACACGATTAAAAATATGTGTTGTAATTACATAGCGTTACGTAGTCAGTTAATTTTGGTATGAATAATAAATAGAATCTTGAGAATAATTCAATCAGATATAATATTATTTTATATTCGTAAAAGATTTCAAATTAAACTCATTTTTGTTTTTTTTGTGTTTATAAATAGTCTCCAATTCCACAGAATCTAAGTTTCATCGCTCACAAACGCACTAGGCAATCATTCTATAAAACCTCAAATATCAAATATTTTGTAATAAACCTAAACAGCAAACTGAATGTTAATCCCTCACACAACAAGACTAAATTGTGGATATTGATAACGTCTTGAATTGCCACTTGTTATAAGTCTTGAAGTGAATTAGTAGTTATTTAAAAAAGACGATTGCTAAAGGACAATCATCTTATTTAAATAATTCTACTAATGGAAGTGTCACACATAACATCCTATGTTAACTACAAGACCAGGTATCATGATTAGGACTCATGCAAATAGTTTAGCCAACACAAGCTTTCAAAAAGAAAAAGATATCCTAACAAAACTTAATAAATGAAAATTCACACCTAGGGATAACAATACCGAACGAAATTTACTACCGATGTAACGGTATTTATATTCATATACACATTTTCACACATTTTGACACTTTCTAATTCATTAATTCACATGTTTAGACAAATTTTGACACGTTTAGACAAATTTTGACACGTTTAGACACTTTTTCACGCGTTTAGACACATTTTCACACATTTTGACACATTTTGATTCAATAATTCACACCTTTAGACACATTTTGACTCGTTTAAACACATTTTCACACGTTCAGACACATTTTCACAAATTTTGACACATTCTGATTCATTAATACACACGTTTAGATACATTTTCACACGTTTAGACAATTTTTCATACGTTTAGACACTTTTTCACACGTTTAGTCACAATTTTGACACATTCTGATTCATTAATTAACACGTTTAAACACATGTTGACACGTTTACACACATTTTCACACGTTTAGACACAGGGATGACAATACCGAACGAAATTTACTACCGATGTAACGGTATTTATATTCATATATATATATATATATATATATATATATATATATATATATATATATATATATATATATATATATATATAATAATAATAATAATAGTAATGAGTTTTTAAAATATTTAATCGTCTAGTAGTAATCTTTGTTAGGTGCCTTTAGGCAACAGTCTTTTTTGCTTATAGGATAACCCGTTATTGATTACAATTCCTCTTTTTGTATAATTATGTGTCGGTAATTGTTCGAGCCGTGTCTGCTTATATAATGTCTAAATGGTTACAGGCACTTCTTTCATTGTGCACGAATCTCATTGTTCCCCTATCTTGTTATTGAGCGAGCCATGTGTATATCCTTCACTGGTTATTAAATTAACCAGAAATGTCCTCAGGTGACCTAATGTTAAGGAGGAAAAAGACATGTTCTAGTGTTTATAATAATATGACGAATAGATAGTCTGATAGACTGATTTTATAATATTGCTTTTATTATTTTACAGGCATTCAATTATTAGCTCTTCAACTATTTTATGTCTCTAACAGATAAACTTTTTAAAATATACTTTGAACACGACTACTCGTGTCCATTTTTCATTCTATTTATTAACAAAGTACCCTTTTTGACGTTTCAAGTAATATGTACTGTGATTGCTATGTAGTAATCATAGGGCACGATTAATATATAGCAATCAGGGTGTGAATAATGATTTTTCACACAGTGAAGAATGTATAGCGTTATACGTAAGACAAAACGCAAATTATTCAATTATAATAATAATAATAATAATCGTTTATTGGTGTTATCACTGTTACAGTTTACACAAGTCAATACAATATGAGAACAAAATAGGTTTAATTCTCTTAATACCATATCAGTTTATTTTGAGACAGTCTATTATTACGAATATCAGCAGGAATATGAAAAAATATTTTTCAGCTTAATTTTTCAAAGGGAAATTACTCAGACCCGAGAAGGGTTGATAGCATAAAAAAGATGATATAGGATTACATTGTGAAACATATAAAGCCTCTCTATACGAGCGTTCAATGTTAGAAAAAAAACAACAACATAAGTTAGTCAAGAGAGGCTAGATGAAAGAATGGGATCTGTTCCAAGATTCGCTGAAGAAGGGCGCAGATCCAGCTAGGGTACCTCGGGAGTGCCAGTTCCCGTGTTCACCAGATGTGAACCCCTGAGGGATAAATAATAAATCATAACGTCATAATTAGGATGCCAAAGACAACACCGGCCAAAAAAAACATGAAAAAAGAAGACTAAGAAAAAAATCTTTTAGAATGGAAAGAAACAACTGGAAAGAAGCAAGGCAACTAGCAATGAACAGTAGGAATGAAACAAATTTACCAAAGAATAGAGCAACACCTTTACACCACACCTTTACACCGCATATATATATATATATATATATATATATAAAACTTGTAATTTTTCCTGTCATCATGATTAACTATGAGTTTATTAATGTCTTCTTTCTACATCGCTGTACATACACCGTTTTTCCGGGTTACCACTTTGGTGTCTCGCATGCACAGCCTTTGCAGTATCTATTACATTAAAGTCGGAAAACTAGAATCTCGGAAATATTCTAAACAACTTCTATCTAAAAATATCTGGTGGGCACTACACAACTTTCCGAATTTCATTGACATGTTTCACTGTTTTTTAAATATTTTAACATACTTTTGACACATGATCACATGTGTTGACACGATTTTGCCAATTTTTACACATTCAATACGTTTTGACACGATTTTGATACGTTTAGATACGTTTTCACACGTTTAGACCAATTTTCATACGTTTCGACACTTTTTCGCACGTTTAGGCACAATTTCACACATTTTGACACATTCTGAATCATTAATTAACACGATTAGACACATTTTGACACGTTTAGACAAATTTTCACACGTTTAGATACAGTTTCACACGTTTAGACACATTTTCACACATTTTGACACATTCTGATTCATTAATTAACATGTTTAGACACATTTTGACACGTTTAGACACTTTTTCACACATTTTGACACATTCTGATTCATTAGTTCACATGTTTAGATACATTTTGACACGATTAGACACATTTTCACACATTTTGACACATTCTGATTCATTAATTCACATGTTTAGATACATTTTGACACGTTTAGACATATTTTCACACATTTTGACACATTCTGATTCATTAATCCACATGTTTAGACACATTTTGACACGTTTAAACACTTTTTCACACGCTTAGACACATTTTCATACATTTTGACACATTCTGATTCAATAATTCACACCTTTAGACACATTTTGACTCGTTTAGACACATTTTGACTCGTTTAGACACATTTTGACTCGTTTAAACACATTTTCACACGTTTAAACACATTTTCACACATTTTCACACATTTTGACACATTCTGAGTCATTAATACACACGTTTAGATAAATTTTCACACGTTTAGACAATTTTTCATACGTTTAGACACTTTTTCACACGTTTAGATAAATTTTCACACGTTTAGACAATTTTTCATACGTTTAGACACTTTTTCACACGTTTAGATAAATTTTCACACGTTTAGACACATTTTCACACATTTTGACACATTCTGATTCATTAATTCACATGTTTACACACATTTTAACACGTTTAGACACATTTTCACACATTTTCACACATGTTGATACATTCTGATTCATTAATTCACATGTTTAGACACATTTTGACACGTTTAAACACATTTTTACACATTATGACACATTCTGATTTATTAATTCACATGTTTAGACAAATTTGGACACGTTTAGATACTTTTTCACATGTTTAGACACATTTTCACACATTTTGAGACATTCTGATTCATTAATTCACACCTTTAGACACATTTTGACTTGTTTAGACACATTTTCACACGTTTAAACACATTTTCACACGTTTAGATACATTTTCACACATTTTGACACATTCTGATTTATTAATACACAAGTTTAGATACATTTTCGCACGTTTAGACAATTTTTCATACGTTTAGATACTTTTTCACACGTTTAGTCACAATTTTGACACATTCTGATTCATTAATTAAAACGTTTAGATACATGTTGACACGTTTAGACACATTTTCACACGTTTAGACACAGTTTCACATGTTTAGACACATTTTCACACATTTTGACACATTCTGATTCTATAATTCACACCTTTGACTTGTTTAGGCACATTTTGACTCGTTTAGACACATTTTCACATGTTTAAACACATTTTCACACGTGTAGATACATTTCACACATTTTGACACATTTTGATTCATTAATACACACGTTTAGATAAATTTTCACACGTTTCGACAATTATTCATACGTTTAGACATATTTTCACACGTTTAGTCACAATTTTGACACATTCTGATTCATTCATTAACACGTTTAAACACATGTTGACACGTTTAGACACATTTTCACACGTTTCGACACAGTTTCACACGTTTAGACACAATTTCACACATTTTTACACATTGTGATTAATTAATTCACATGTTTACACACATTTTCACACATATTAATACATTCTGATTCATTAATTCACATGTTTAGACACATTTTGATACGTTTAGACACATTTTCACACATTTTGACACATTCTGATTCATTAATTCACGTGTTTAGACAAATTTTGACATGTTTAGACACTTTTTCACACGTTTAGACAAATTTTCATACATTTTGGCACATTCTGATTCATTAATTCACACCTTTAGACACATTTTGACTCGTTTAGACACATTTTCACACGTTTAAACACTTTTTCACACGTTTAGACACATTTTGACACATTCTGATTTATTAATACACACGTTCAGATATATTTTATCACGTTTAGACATATGTTCACACGTTTAGACAAATTTTTACACGTTTAGACAAATTTTCACACGGTTAGACAAATTTTCAGACGTTTAGACACATTTTCACAGGTTTAGACACATTCTGATTCATTAATACACATGTTTTTAGATACATTTGACAAGTTTAGACACGTTCAGACATATTTTCACACGTTTAAACACATTTTAACACATTTTCATACATTTTGACACATTCTGATTCATTAATTCACACGTTTAGATACATTTTGACATGTTTAGACACATTTTCACACGTTTAAACACTTTTTCACATGTTTAGACACATTTTCATACATTTTGACACATTCTGCTTTTTTCTAATTAAAAATTTATTTGTATGTTTGTTTATAAAGACAACGGGGGAATAAACTTATTATTATTATTATTATTAAAAAATAAATTAGGAAAATGTGGAAGAATGTGAGAAAATGTGAGTAAATGTCGGAAAATGTGAGAAACTATGAGAAAATGTGGAAAGCGTAGGAAAAATTGTCAAAAGAATTTATGAATTAATGATGTCTGTCGTGCTGGTATAATAATCCCCCCCCCCCCCTTCTTCGTTCACATTTGCTCACATGTTCCCACATTTTCTCAATTTTTCCCACATTTTCTCAAATTTTCCCACATTTTCTCAAATTTTCCCACATTTTCTCAAATGTTCCAACATTTTCTCACGTTTTCTCACATTTTAACATTTTCATTTTTATTATTACATTTAACATACGATCATTTTCGCTAATTCCCCGCGTGATTTTCCGAGAAATTCCATCATTGACCGAACTCAAATCATGAATTCTTCATATTTTACAGAACGGCTTTGGTAGTTAAACGAAAACATTCAGGAATCGCACTTCTGATGTATTTTCGAATATTCCTTACTGTTGGCAACTAAAATGTCGACTGAATTTGTAATTACAAAGTGAAAATTGTATAAACTAATAAACGTTTGAATGCGGGTTTGAAATTTGGATCATAGTCACGGACGCAGCGGGCTCGTAAAAATATGGGATTTTATTTAAATTAACCGGCACGTGGGAAATGGTCGTGTCAAGGCTTTTTCTTCGCGGAATTATGCAATATTGGTGTGTATTGTCGCCGCGATAATCATTTTAATAAGATGCCCGCATGTGCCTATTGTTAACTGACCTTATCTAAGCGCTTGGTTGCAAAATGAAGTAGTTTTGCGTGTAGTAGTTGATGGATAACTGGCGAATCGCAATGAAAGTTTATAGAATATAGTCATAGTTCTCAAAAAAACAAAAAAACAGATACTGTTGATTTATAATCAAAACTGTTTAGTGGGAAATTATTAATATCTATTTGATTATATGAGACCTTTATTTCATATATATATATATATATATATATATATATATATATATATATATATATATATATGTGTATATATATATATATGTATATATATGTATATATATGTATATATATATGTATATATATGTATATATATGTATATATATGTATATATATATATATATATATATATATATATATATATATATATATATGATTTTAAAACATTCATTGAACTTTCAGCATAGGTCGGCAATAAATTGTAGTGTACACAAACCACCCACAACAAAGATGATGCCAAATTTACTATTTTGTTTTTGGTTATTTACTAACTATTTAAGACAGATGATATTTAAAAAAAAAATTCTGAGATCTATAGATGTACACCAACAACGTACTAGAAAGAAAAAATACCAGAAGATTAAACTCCTTTGAGCTTGTCTGCCGGCGTAAAGCCTCGCGCCTGATAAAGATAGTAGTTTTAAAAAAAATATTACATTTTAGATGATATTTGTATGTACACCACCGTTATTCAAAAATGATCGAAAAAATGACAATCTCGTTAAGAATTGGCAATAAATTCGATAAAACCTTTATATATGATTTTTGCAAAAATTGCACGGACGCGTCGATTTTTATGACGCGTCCGCGCAATTTTTGCAAAAATCATATATAAAGGTTTTATCGAATTTATTTCATACTTTAAGAGATACCTTGTATAAGACCTTGTGTTAATAAGAGGACTGGTAGACATTTTCATATTTCAATATTATGTAATATTTTTATATACAAAATTTTGTTGTTGTTGTTCTTGATGAGCATTATTGGAGGGTTTTGTATTTTTTTGAGTTGTCATGCCAAATAAAGGTATTTTTTTTATAATATTTTTACTACCTATTGTGAATATCTTGTACAGCTCGGGTTGTCCCACATGTGGACTAGTTTCAAAGAAAATTGACTGTATTTTGAAAAACCTACATTATCATAATTTGTAATCGTATAAGTTACATGCATTTACATTTCCTCCACGTAACAGAAACTCTAAATGATTCAACCATAATATACATAGGTACTCAAATGTCATTATTACACGATCCATAAATATCTCAACACTGCCTAAAAATCATTAATGCACACAACAGCCGTTTATAATTATAAACGGCACTAAATCACAGAAATATTATTTATTGTCGAAAATAATTCTATACTCAAACTAATAACTACATACATGCGTTTCATGACTTAACAACGCACCTTCGAAGAGGTAAACAAGTTCATTATAACAGATTTAATTACAGGTGTGTGATTTATATTAAGTGGCATCGTTAGGTACCATTACGTGCCGGTTTTTTAATTGTAGAACCACTCATTGACACCTTGTCTCATATAAAGAACGCAATTGCGCAAACAAAACGCCACAGGTCAAAGTTATGGTAATAATACCGGATGATTACACTGCGTGAGCTTCTCCCTTTACCCACGAAAAAGCTTCACGATAGTCTGTATAAAGATAGAAGTTGTTTTTTGATATATTGATTAATAAGAAATGTTTCTATAAAAAAACAGTAAAAATTAAGACATTGAAATCTTAACCACTAAATTGAAGAAGAATAGATCTTGAGTGTATTGTTAAACCATATTATTTTTCGGCCACCCTTCTTCTAAACATGCATCAGTAGTAGTTATTGGCTTTGATACATTAATAACAGACTATCGATCTTCTGGTCATGATTTACCATTTAAAATTAATTTAGACGCTAGAAGGTCCTCTCGAATATATATATATATATATATATATATATATATATATATATATATTCGAGAGGACCTTCTACCGTCTAAATTAATTTTAAATGGTAAATCATGACCAGAAGATCGATAGTCTATGCTACACTCTCATAAATTTGCTAAAATTCTAAAATTCATAATTTTGAAACAAAGTAAAAACAACCTCTTTGAAATTTTCAGGATCTCTTAAGATTATTTAAAGGTATTGTAGTAAAAAAATTGAGCCAAACATTTTGTGTCGCCATACCATTTTGACGATTTAAAATAATTCTAAATTCTGAAATTTGTTCATTTTTCTATATATTTTTTGCAAAAATATTAGTTTTTTCCATAGCCCCAAGTATCCCCTTTAAAACATCAAATTACCATTTCTGTATCTATAATAGTTTTCGAGATATTTAAAAAATTAGAAACATAGTTGAAAAATTAGAAAAATGGTAAAATTTTGAATCTTTAATAACTTTAAAAAAAAAATACAATTTTACAATCCGTTTGTAAATCTTTGTTTTATGATAAAAGAAAAGTTTTAATTCAAATTTCGTCCGAATTGAAAGGGGTCGATTCCAACTATTCGTCGATTTGACATGGAATGACCCATATATATATATATATATATATATATATATCCCTGTCTTATATTGGCAAATTTAATTAAATCATAAACAAACACGTTTAATTATTTGATAAACTTGTCAGAGTTGTCTAGCTGGATGATTTGAATCGCAGATGAGATTTTTAATTAATAAATAATTGATCACTTTCTCAACTACTTGCGTATAAATTAATTTTAAATGGTAAATCATGTACTGAAGTCGCTTCCTGCTTGCGTTTTCGTAAATGAAAGTCAGAGAAACACTCAATCAAATAGGAAATCATTTCCATTTATAATATTAGTAATATGAGGAATGTGCGCGCGTTTATTTGTTTTGTAAATCAATATTCATCAAGGTGTTGAGGAGAATTAATGATCGTGTAGTAATAATAAATATGTAAATTCGATAAATTAACGAAATGAGTTTGTATCCGGATAGTTTTTAGAATTGCATTTATTTATTTTAATAGTAAAATAGAAATAAAATCATTGTTTTTTTTAATTAATGTTGCATTATATTTCTTGCGAGGCGGAAAGGCCACTGGTCAATAGCCTAATAAAGATTGTTTTCTCTCTCTATTTCTTCCTGTACTCAGTTGGCTTTTATTTATTAGGGGATTTAAAAAATTCACTTGGCTTTCATATAGTATTGTATTTTTGCGATTTAAGCGAGTTATATAATTAATAATAATAATTATGTTTTTATAATCCATATTACTCATACAGTACTCATTATGGTATATTTATCAATTACTCATTGTAGTATATGTGTATGTAGTTGTAGGTTTTGGAAAAAAATATGAGTTATTAATTTATGAAAATATATAAATATTGGCTAGTTAAAAACAGAAGTGACCCAAATAAGGTTTTTACAGAAACAAGTTATGACACTTTTTGAACTTCTCACGTCGTCATTTTAGTTAGTCCAAAAGTAATGCAAGTACTACTAAGTTAAGTTACTACCTATCATAACTTAAACTTATTGTAACAAATATATTAGTATTTTAATAATCACGTTTTGCTCATTATCTCAATAATAAAAAATTGTTATTTGTCACTTCTGTTCTTAACTAGTCATATATCGAATTGTAATTTAGTTTTCTTGTTTGTAATTGAATGTCTCATAAAGGTTGTATAATAATATATACCGCAAATTTAAAATTTTTGTAAATTGTAAATGGGTTTAGGTACAGGTGTGTAAATTGTAAATGGGTTTAGGTACAGGTGTGTAAATTGTAAATGGGTTTAGGTACAAGTGTATATATTTCCACGTTCTATTTTCAATTGATACCACTACGACTATCAGTTCTTCAAGTAAAAGTATATATATGTGGATACAATGACCTGCGTCACGTTACTGAAATCGCAAAAGGCGATAAGGCTATACAGGAATTATTTTTATGTTACTACTACTGTTGATAGTGCGAACTGCAACTGTAAAACCTATTAAACGCGACATACCCACGCAAAAAAGTGAAATCGGTGGGGAGATAGTAAGTGCGCCTCCACCTCCAATCCGCATCGGAGATACCTGGCTTGCCGGTTATGTCAGTCGGTAGTCTTAATGCACATACAAATCGGTAAAAGTGTTGTTTGCCGGCTACTGTGAAATTTATGGAGTGCTAATGTTTGTTAGTGGAAGGTGGTGAACACCATCAAAAGTATGTTAATTTTTAATTACTGTGTATTAACACGGACGGATAAATCTTTTTGCTGCAAAATGGAATGTAGACATATATTTACATTTAATTTTGACCTATAGTATATTAAAAATAGTTACGGTTAAGCTCAAGCCAGGAGAGCGATCGTGTTATATCTCTTCAATCTTCGGAGGACCTCATTAACTCCGCCGATGATTGAAGACATGTAATATGCTCCTTATATAATAATAATACAAATTAATAATCAGAAAAGTACTCAACGAAAAAATCGTAAAATCTCAAAATTCAACTAAAACGAAAAATCTTTGCATGTATCCTTTAAAATGAATGATCAACAAAGTCTTACAGCTTTGCGATCATTCATATATATATATATATATATATATATGAATTTTGAGATTTTATGTTTTATTGTTGAGTACTTTTCTGATTATTATTTTTTATTATTATTATATAAGGAGCATATTACATGTCTTCAATCATCGGAGGAGTTTATGAGGTCCTCCTGAACATACAAATCGTAATGATATAATTTTATTAAATGACCAGCTGGAATTTGAATACTCGGCATTATTTAAATGTTTGTTAATTCTTATTCTTATTATTTATATTTTTATGTCGTTTATGTTTGTTTTTGCTTTTGTTCCATGTTGGTTGTGTTGGAGTGTAACGCGCATAAAATATGTATTTTTACGACCGTTTTAAGGGCAGTTACATTTAGGTTTTTACAAAATATTACAAATGATGTATAGATAGGTACACTTTACACATTAGTTCAGTGATCGGATTAGCTTGATAATGGCTAGAGCGTAGTCGAAAATATTCGCAAACAAAGTTTTCTTTGTTATTTTATCACTTATTTACTGCTATAAACGATAAAAAAACAAAGAAAACTTTATTTATTATAGAAGGTAAGAAGCAAATACATGATTTTTTCTCGATTTTTTCATAACTTGAGAAGTTTGCCTCATCTTTGAACTGCTGTATCTCGGTAAATATTGGATAAAAGAATAATATTGTTTTATTAAAATTGAAGCAAATTTAATGCTTCACAACTTTGTATATAGACATTTTCCTCAAAAAACCCCATGGTTTAGAAGATATAATCAAAAGCTGAAAATTTTTAAAAAAATTCGAGGTGTTTTGGCCACCCCCAAGTTTCCACAGGCCCTCAAGATCGAAAACTCAGATTCCACACCACACACCAACCCCGAACAATATCCTAAAATTTCATTAACTTGTCTTTGTCCAGGTATAATGTACATACCGACTGGACTAGTAGTAGTATTGTACTTGTGTACAATATATGCTTTGTTTATTTATTTATTTATTTATTCTTGTTCGGTGATGTAAGTGCTAAATTGCATTTGTGCGAATTTGTTGCAAGAAACGAAAAAATAACACAATGATGTAAATCATTGAGCGCAACGTTGTTTTGTATTGAAACCTATGACTTGCGAAATAAAACAATAAAACATTTAACACAGACTTCAATATGCAGAGATTAACGTTGCTCATCTAATGTTATTCACACAATTGAACGCCTCAGTGCAATTTGAATGTATACATTTAATTGCTAACACTAATGTACCTGTTACATACAACACATGTCACATTCCCCTAACTTTATATGTGAGCAGTTTGAACAGAATTACAAATATAACATTTTCTTTCCTTGTTTATTGATTGCTTTTTAACAATACTGTATGATATTTTTATATTATTGTATTGTATGTTAGAAATCTTCACCTGAATATATTAAGGAGATGTTGGCAATAAGAATTTTAAAAAAAAGTTCCGATGGAAGCAATTGAAATAAGGATTAATTTGAATTTGGACCATTTGAAGATAATAGATTTATTTATTTAAACTATTTTGCATCTTGATACGTACAATATATATATATATATATATATATATATATATATATATATATATATATATATATATGTACTTATGTGTCTAAAAAGAAAAAAAATCATGGTGTTCTTCCTCTTATCTTCACACCGTGATTTGTGGGCTTTGCACCCTTTCCCAGGCTATCTGTATCGAGGGATGTATATAGTTTAAATTAAATTTAAGCTCATAAAATGAGAATTTTCTCGTAAGATTTAGTTCTTATTATAATATATTTAATAGATATTTTCTATTATCCTTTGAAATAAAATAATAAATAAGTAATCACTATTTCTTATTTTATTTCAGCATAAACCCAACTGTACTATTTTTTCTTGAAGCAATATTATAATAAGTATTCATACATCAAAAATTCTAGGACGGACTTACTTCTAAAATTGTACCATGGATGGATTCATGCTTAATCTTACATTGTACTAGATTTGTCAAGAGACTTAAACAAGTTTCTAGTTTCAAGTATTCATATGCTATGTTCAGTTCATATTATAATCAATCATATACTAAGCATGTCGACGGTGTAGCGTAAGAAGGGACAATCTGCGTTGGTTTTACAAAAGGTCAATACTTATTTAAAGGACTTTGAAATGAAGAATTTAGAGGGAGGCGTATATTGGCTCTTTTAGTTTTGTTTATTAACTGATTAAGGGCCGGTTCTACAATTGACATTTAACCGAAGAATAAGGCTATTCCTGGAATAAGTTTGAGATTTTAAAGCCAATATCTCAAACTTATTCTACGAATAGCCTTATTCTCCAGTTAAATGTCAAGTGTAGAACCGACCCTTAGTGCTTTAAATCAGTTCAGTCCTTTTGTTAAAAAAGCAGATTGGCTTTCTTGCTCTACACAGTCGATGTGTTTTATTCAATACATATTGGCAATAGAACGAGTTACATAATCCAACATCCCCAAGATCATCATCTCATTACATTAAATTCATTATACTGATGGCTAATCTAATTTTTTGTTTCAGATATTGCAAAAAAAATAGAGGATAATCTCTTCAAATGTTTAAGTCTACATAGAATGGACCGCAATTGTCAGTGGTTTGAATAAATTCCAATTCTGGATTCAGCCTATATCAATAAATAAAAAATATTATCGAAAATACTTTAATTGACGCGTTTAAACGGGTGGTGAATTTGTAAGAACAGTAAACACGGTACATTGTGCGTTTGTAATGTGTTATATAGTTTAAAATGGGACTGAAATTCGATAAATGGAGCCTCCTAAAAATATTTGAAGTGGTAAGTTTTTTAATTTATATAACGATGTTTGAAAACCGAGTAATGTTCGTATGGTTATTGTACGATAAGTTGAAAATAATTATACAGGCCATTCCAAAAATTTCGAGATGCGGCTATATGTTTTAAACGAGTTAAGATTAAAAGAAAAATTAAGATTCACTCAATGTTCATAAAAACTACATTCTAAATTTTCAAAGAAACAAAATAAATATGCTGTTAATGGGATTTCCAACTTGTATTTAAGTTGGAAATCGTTTATCCCATCAGGAATATAAAAATTCTAAAATTGTTCATTGTCACACATAACTACATATACAGGTCTTCCCAAAAGTCGGACGGAGCTGTAAGTCACTAGTTCAAAGTGAAGAAAACAAAAACAGAAAATTTGGGGATCACTAAAGAGTCATGAAAACTACATTCGTAGATAGTTTAGAACTTTCATGCAACGTGGAATTTTTTTTTCGGGGGGTCACCGCCCCAACATTTTTAAATAGCAACCCTTGTTAGATTTCACCTTAATGGTAATGAAAAAAGAAACATATCCCCATAAACCAAAAATCGTAATTAATTCTTTAATTATGAGGGGTTTACTATGCAATGGGAGAATAAAATTTTTTAATGTTTATTATGATTTCTATAACAAGTGTTGTTCAAATTGTCGACCTTTTTCAGTCTCGCAATGACCTAAATATCACTAGGGATAAGCTCCTGATGGTTCAAAATTCCATTTACGGGCAAATGGAATTTGGAACCATCAGGAGCTTATTCCTAGTGATATTGGTGGTTTCTTCAAGTGTAATTTTCAATTTTTTTTCGTCCGACTTTTAGGAAGGCCTGTATATGTAGTTATGTGTGACAGGGAAAAATGTTAGTATTGTTATATTCCTGAATTAATCGATTTCCAACTTGTATCCATCCCATTAACAGCATATTTATTTAGCTTTTGAAAATTCACTATGTTTTATTCTTTGTTTTTATTCTTGGTTTTTATTTTTGTTTATTCGTCTTTTTTTTTATTTTTGTTTGTTCGTCTTCTTTTTATTTTTGTTTGATCGTCTTTTTTTATTTTATGCGGTGCCACCTCCTCATGTAACGGAGACTAGACACAATCAATTAGTCGAGTAATATGTTGCGGTTAGAAAAGTCGAAGTTAATCATAATATTTGTCAATATTTGTCAATATTTGTCAATATTTGTCAATATTTGTCAATATTTGTCAATATTTGTCAATATTTGTCAATATTTGTCAATATTTGTCAATATTTGTTAATATTTGTCAATATTTGTGAATATTAGTCAATGTTTGATAATTTTATTTATTTAGTTATTCAATCGAATGCCTATCTACCGTATTATTAGTGTAAGGCTGTTGTGTGTTTGTTTGTATTTCCCAGCCTTTGTTTCTTGTCTTGTGTTAATTGTTTAATCTCTTTTCTCGGTTGTCGGTTCTCGGTTCTCGGTTCTGGGTTCTCGATACCTTAGAAAACTGTTCTCGGTTTCTCGGTTCTCGTTTCTTTTTGTTGCGATTACAATACCAACAATACCTTCTTTATACAGGGAGTGGTGTATTCGGAAAGTAATAACTCGAGCCTTAATATAAATTAAGCAGCTTAGCCGCAAATAATAATGTATATAAATCATAACATATGCAGCAAACATATGTTCACAAATAATTTCGCATATCACTCATCGAATATCGCATAATTAATATTAATTGCGAATACAAACGTATGATGCATGGCAAAAATTTACATTTAAATGAATATTAAAGAATGAGTTCATAAATAATTAGGACATGAGCAAACAAGCCATCTACTCATATAATAGTTTCAAGTTCTAACGTTCTAACAGTATTTCAAATAGAAACGATGTTAGTATATAATGAGCTACAAGTAATTCGACTTTGATTAATACTAATTTCAATATTTGATTGGTTCTATGCCATATAAGGACGCCCATCAGATTCACATACAAGGGTAATAAAAATATTACTGTATTCATTTATAGTTTTTAATAAATTAATGGGCCATCTTTTCAATGCGTGAAAAACATATAATAAATGATTAGGATTAGCAGTGTGTTAGTGGAAGGCGCCTTGTGAAAATATTATTATAAAATTCGTTTTGCAGGCACATGGTACATAAAGCACTGTAATTATGGTCTTGTTGACAATTTCACTTTTAATAACTAACTTTTACTATATGGTAAAGTAATATTTATAATATTATAATAATCTTAAACAACGTCAAGTATTCTTAACGTTGTTTAAGATTATTATAATATTATAAATACTACTTTACTATATGGCAAAAGTTAATAAAAGGGACATAGGTATTAATCATAATTACGAAATTTAATGAGATAGTTGTTGCCAACATTGAAATCGATTTGCAAAAATTATCTTAAGTAGGATAATGTTAGCAAATCGATTTCAATGTTGGTATTCGCACAGCGTAGCTGGTGTAGATTTTCGCCTGTTATGGACACACATGTTTTATACTTTGCGAATTTTATTAAGAAAAAAATATTCGCACGGGTATGTTGATACTACTACTTGTTGGGCTTGTCTCCGGTTTCGATCGAATCTCGCGCATCACACATTAAAGGTCCTTTTAGACAAGACAATTTCTTGACTCAAAAGTTAGTCAAGATGCGAGACAATCTAAATTATCTCGTGTCATACAGCAAATTATTGGAAATATTGAATTGGATGGTATATATGGTATGGTATGTTTCTACTTATGATATTTTTTGCAAATCGATTTCAATGTTGGTATTCGCGCAGCGTAGCTGGTGTTGTAGATTTTCGTCCTTAATGGACATACATGTTCTGTGCTTTGCGAATTTTATTTTCAAGAAAAGAATATTCGCACAAGTATGTTGATACTACTATTTTTTTGGGCTAGTCTCCGGTTTCGACCGAATCTCGCGCATCATACATTAAAGGTCCTTTTAGACAAGACAATTTCTTGACTCAAAAGTTAGTCAAGATGCGAGACAATCTAAATTGTCTCGTATCATACAGCAAATTATTTGAAATATTGACTTGGATGGTATATCGAATGGAAAAATATAAAGGTCGTTTTAGACAATACAACTTCTTAGCTCAAAAGTTGTTCAAGAAATGAATGCATATATCCTCCTCCCATACAATTTGTCCTTGACAAATAGAACGCGTTATATGTTTCCATTCGATTTACCATCCAATTCAATATTTCAAATAATTTGCTGAATAATACGAGACAATTTAGATTGTCTCGCATCTTGACTAACTTTTGAGTCAAGAAATTATCTTGTCTAAAACGACCTTAACGCGTTCTATTTTTCAAGAACAAATTGTATTGGGGGAGGATATATGAATTAATTTCTTTAAACAATTTTTAAGCTAAGAAATTGTTTGTCTAAAACGACCTTAACGATAAATATTATTTTCATATGTGATTGAAAAAAAACATTTACAAAAATAATGCAAAATATTATTATTTCACATAATTTTTTTATTGAAATACGCGGGCCACAAAACACCTCTGCGTTAAACCCGTATATATTTGTTTTGTTAAAAAAAATATTACGATTTTCCATCTAGATGTGAAATTGCCATCAATCATAATTTCCTTAGTTTCTACAAATATACCATAACAAAGCTTCGCACATAATAAAAACGACCACTCTATCATTACACACAAACAAATGCCAATTAAGAGCACGCGAAAAGAAATTAAATCACTCATACATACACTTGTATGCTTTACAAACGATTATACAAGTTTTATGATGACGTACAATTGTTAAATGCAGTGACTTTCATTTTTATTTATTCAAAATCTAGGACATTCCTTTTGATACTAACAACCGCAAAATTAAAGTCGCACATTCAATAATAATAATAATAATAATAATCCCGTTTCTTGAGCGCGCGGTGTGAATTAAAGAGGATGGAAGCGTCATTGTTAAAATAAAAACAGTAATAAGTACGTATAGTGTTTGTTGGAGAAAGGAGCAGATGTTAATGATGAAAAGTAAATAACTGGGGTGTTCGATTTGTGTGTGATATAGATGTATGTAAGATGGTTTTATTTTTATTTTGTATTGATTAATGTAAATTTGACCCTCATTTCAATTCAATGTAGGTAAGAATAGAAACAGCAGATAACAAATATTATAAAAAAAACAACATCAATCACGAATATGGCATTTTGAATACCAAAATCCTTCATTACCATGAAATGTCGTACTCAATAACACGAAAATCAAAATAGGTGAAGCCGTTGCCTGTGTATAGGCTAAAGAAGAAGATAAATAAATAAAACGAAATTTTCTTTGTTTTTTATCACTATTTTCGGCTACGCTAAATAAAGTGAATTTTTCTTTGTTTTTATCACTTGTTTGTTTAGTTATTGGATTAGCTTTATAATGGCTACATTATTAAGCTAATCCGATGACTAAATAAACAAGTGATAAAAAACAAACAAAAATTCGTTTTATTTATTTATTATAATGAATTATGACAAAGTAGATGCCGATTCAATCCAATATTTAAAGAAGAAGATTTCTCATTTTTATTTATTTTGGGGTTAGTCAACTTTTGAGCTTAATACCTCATATAGTATAGACGTAAAGAGTTGATTTTATGAAGAAGAAAAAAAACAGTCAATTCCTTCCTTCCAATTATAAAATAATAATTGTAACTTGAGCGCCTTGTTTATCACTCTGTGCTGCTACGAGCTAATTGTCTCTTGTTCTATTTGCCACTGGCGATGAGCACAATTCTACCTCGGCCCTTACAACCGGCGGCGCACGACCGCAAGATACAGCACGCCACGGGGCGACTAGTAATGCTAAACCCTTGCTAATCGAAAGCGTCTCATTTTATCGTATTACTATTCTTAAGTTGATACATCTATAGTAACTATACCAGTATCTATATAGAAATATATTAGAAATTTGCTATTGATATGTAAAAGTTTAATCAAAAGTGTGTAAATTGTGTAAATTAATTATTCACTGCATTCCTCGCGAAAATAACGTGTCGGTGACACCGGTGTAAATAACAGTAATTTGCGAATTTCACCCGGGGATGCGTCGTTGCACATTGCACGTGTGAGTAGCCATGCAATCGGCCCTAAAACGATATTAAAATTTTAATTATTATAATCTCCGTTGCCGTACCATACCATTTTCTAGATTAATTACCCTTTCTTTAATCAGAATAATTTATGCACGGGCATCATCGCCGGATCCCTTTCACTAAACGCGGTAATAACGACACGCACTGCAAGAGCATACAACATGCAGGCGTCACGTCGCACGAAAGCGGATGTAAAATGTACATGTGCATTTAATTTATTTTTTAATTATATAAAACAGAACTAGATAATTGATAGAAGTTACATCTACAAAGGTTTTTTTTTTAATAATGGTTTTATTAAATATATAAATTATACAATAACAATCGGAAAACACTCTAAACGCGCTAAAACGCCTTGGATGTCGGAAGGAATAAGTACATGCAAACAGTAACAAAAATGAACAATGAATTTGGAATATATAAAGCATAAGAAAGAAACAGAAAGCGATCACTTAAGATTTCATTCAACGGAAAAAAATAGATATAGCATATATAAGTGTGAACCCATCTCTTAGCAATATATATATATATATATATATATATATATATATATATATATATATATATATATATCTAGATTTCGATCTGATTAGATCTCGTCAGAAATCTAATCTAAATTGTCTCGTATCATACAGCAAATTAATTGAAATATTTAATTGGATGGTAGATCGAATGGAAAACTATAACGCGTTCTATTTGTCATCTGTCTAGGATAAATTGTATGGGAGGAGGATATATGAATTTCTTTTCTTGAACAACATTTGAGCTAAGAAATTGTCTTGTCTAAAACGACCTTTAGGTATTTTTTGTGTCCGTGTCCAGCTCTATTTGTTGCGCTATGTTTACTATTATATTTTAATATTCAGCAGTAGGTTTTTAATTTTCAATTTGAATGGAACGTATGCCAGTGCTTCGATTTTGAATTTACAATCTGATAATGAGCTAATTGAAGAACAAATTCGTTTTCAATATTATCAATAATATCCGGATATATTAATCGTGCTACATGATAAATCCTCGCCTTTTTTTTCACCTCTCGGGATGACATTCATTGCTGATTCAAAAATAATCGAAACAAATTGACACATTCATTAAAAATAGGCAAATTCAAATTAAAAATCGACGTGTTCGAGAATTTTGGGATTCGAGCACCGTCTAGTAAAAATCGAAACTTATATTACATTTATCAAAACTACAAACGGAGGTCACCGTTTTCGTTTTGATAAATGTAATAAAAATTTTGGTCATAATATCATAATATATGTCTCTATATCTACATATTTTTCTTTCTATTTTATTTTTATTTATAACGTTTATATATATATATATATATATATATATATATATATATATATATATATATTTATATATGTCGATATTACCATTTTAGGGCGATAACAAAATCATGCAACATATTTTGTTTAATTATTTTACTGATCCTAGGAAAGGAAATTGTAAAATTTTTATTATAACTATTTTTTCTTGAGCGACCAAGTCGAAAGTGTTTCATTTCTTCACCTGTTTCTATATCGATATTGATTTGAAATATTTACACCCCACCTTTGCTCGCATAGTTTTTTCAATGGATAGAGACGTTTTATATTGTTTATACCATTCCAGGAAGAGTGTTATCCTATGGAAAAATTATACGAACAAAGGTGGGGTGGGCTGGCGTGTCATACCAACCAAACTATACCCCTCCACTATTTCAAATGACTTGAACTACTGTTTATAACAATATGAAAATGGAAAATAAAAAGTTTCTATAACTAAATTTTTTGCTTTCTATTTTATTTTTATTTCTTTTACGCTCATATATCGATATTTTCGATTTTAGAAAATGGGGCTGAGGCAGGGCTTTAGGTAGTAATTTCATTTAGTATAAATTCTAACGTTAATATTTTTTTTTATATCTATAATCTCGGACAACTAACCGTGCTATAGTACAATTTATAATATACCACCTGCTGATAAATTTACGCTTTCAGCAGACACCGTCCGAATTAACATATACATGAAAATGTTAATTATCATATAAAAGAACTCATTACTCATATTTAGATTAACGTTGTTTCTGGCGAATACAGTCTTAAGTAAATAAATACCACCGCAAAACATTTCTACTCATAATTTATCAACTCTTTATTGCTACCGTCATGTCGCCTCTGTAATTTCTAAAACACATATTTATGAGACATGCAACTTGCAGTAATTGCAGCGAACAAGTTTAAAGTACATGGTCAGAATAGCAATACCGTTCTGCGAAAGCTGTTTGACGTGGTTGATATTAATTTGTAATATTTATATAAAAATTTGCTAGCGTTTTGTCTAGAGACAAGACATATTGCTTTTATAATTTTCATTGTACGGAAATCCTTGTTATTTTTTATACAACAAAACAACTGTATGTATATGTGGTAACAAATATATCTATATTGTGATTTATTAAATTTATTTTAATTTAATTTTTTAAATTTTGGTGTAACTCTGCATACACATTTTATTCTACGTTAGAATAAAATGTTTGAGCTGGAATTTTTATTTTTTTTAAATTTTATATCGATAATTTAATGCTTATTTAGATGTACTGATGTGTTATTATTGTATGATTTAATGATGATATAAAATAAATGAATAATAAAAAATAAAAAAATATTAATACATATAAAACAATTAAAACAATCTCTGTGAAAAATCAGTGCTTTTTGGCCCTCATTTAAAAAATTGATTGTTTGAAACATCTACAAATATTGTACATAGTTATATATATATATATATATATATATATATATATATATATATAAATACAAAACATGTGCAGATGTTCAAATCTGATGATGATGTTTTTGCTGATTAAATATATAAAATTAACCTGCTTTCTTAATTTTGATCCTTTTTCCGAAAACTTTTAAATTTCAAGGTAACAAAAATTGTTTACCTAAAGAATATTTATAGCAGTTCTTATTACTATTCAAGTAGAGTTATTATTGTATTTTATTATATACTCTAGCATTTAAATGTTTATTAATAACTACAATTACGATATTATTCATGTCCTAATTATTTTAATAACGCACGAAAGTGCACTTGTTTGTTTGATTTGCATTACTATTATTAAATCAATTATAAATTAATAATACTACTTTAAATAGAGCCCAGAATGTGAATTATGCATCCAATTATGAGACTACGACGATTTTCTCTTTCACAAAACTGCAAGTTCACGTTTCTTTTATTCTGACATTACGGTTCCAGCCGATGATTCACGTCGACACTTATGTAACGATACGTTAATTTTAACTAGAATTACACGGCTGAGTTATAATGTTATTTAGCCTCTAAATCCACGCGGCGCGTTCTAGGCGCCGTGCGGATTTAGAGGCTGGATCAACCCAGTCAAAAAACGACTGGCCTGATATCAAGAGAATCCGAGTAGCATACTAGGAAACGATTTGAGTCCTTCAATAATTTGTATATTATGTAACTGTAGTGTTTTCCCTAATGATTCTATTATAAATAAAATCCTGCATTCAAAAATATACTTCTTGCAAATTTGTTGTATAAGATCTTGGTTACTATCGCTCAAAAGATTTACCCACTGCGAATGAGAATCACGCAGACAATCGCATACTTTCCCCAATTTGCTCCATGGCTGTCAGAGAAGGCCTCCCGGAGCAGTCTTGAATAGTTTGCATAACCCATTGTTAGGATGAGGAATAAAACAACGAGGAAGCGCCGTGCGAATGCTACCGGTAATCGTACGTGGCACGAAGGAGTCATTACGATTTTGCATGAATTATCATAATATGCTCATAAAATTATTTAGATGTTTCAGTTTAATACGATTATCATACTTTTTTTTATAATTTATTGTATCATGAATCAATGTTATTAGTGTTATTAGTGAATGGTGAAATGATTGTTATTTGCATAATTACTCTAATCATATTTATAATTAACAAGCATTTTCATTCTATTAGTGGGTGCTAACCACTGTACTACATCGGCGTGTTATTCTAAACATATTCTAAAAACTCTCACTGAATATATATTAAAGGTTTTATTTTTGATCTGTCGTATATATAAAAATCTTAGTGATTAGATTTGATATATACGATACATCAAAAATGTGAATTTTAGAGCTTAACGAACGGGTGGCCCGGGTTCGAATACCGGGTAGTCGGTATCATTTGTCGTTGGGATACAATTAGCGACACTTCAGAAAACTCGGGGACGATTAGTAGTAGTACATCACTCTCGCATTTGAAATAGAGACGCTACAGAGTTTGTACAGGAGAAAAGCATGCAATTTCATCATATACACATTTTCTCACCGCTACAGCGGGAAAACAATAAGAAGTAGAGAAAACCCTCTAGCCTCAATCTGTATGCCTATATATACTCTACATCTTGACATGTAAATCATCTTTCTAGCACACGAAATAAAGACGCTACAGAGTGTAAACCGGGGAAAAAACATGAAATTTCATCATATTCACATTTTCCCATCACTACAGCTGAAAAACGATGAGTAGAGAAAATTCTCTAGCCTCAATCTGCAGGCCTAGATATACTCTACAATTTGACATATAAACCATCTCTCTAGCACGTGAAAAAGAGACGCTACAGAGTGTAAACCGGGGAAAAATATGAAATTTCATCATATACACATTTTCTCACCACTACAGCGAGAAAACGATAAGAAGTAGAAAAAATCCTCTAGCCTCAATCTGTAGGCCTATATATACTCTACATCTTGACATGTAAACCATCTTTCTAGCACACGAAATAAAGACGCTACAGAGTGTAAACCGGGGAAAAACATGAAATTTCATCATATACACATTTTCTCATCACTACAGCGGGAAAACGATAAGAAGTAGAGAGAATTCTCTAACCTGAATCTGTAGGCCTAGATATACTCTACATTTTGACATATACACCATAGCTCTAGCACATGAAATAGAGACTCTACAGAGTGTAAACCGGGCAAAAATATGAAATTTCATCATATACACATTTTCTCACCACTACAGCGAGAAAACGATAAGAAGTAGAAAAAATCCTCTAGCCTCAATCTGTAGGCCTAGATATACTCTACATTTTGACATATAAACCATCTCTCTAGCACATGAAATGAAGTCGCTACATAATGTAAACCGGGGAAAAACATGAAATTTCATCATATACACAGTTTTTCACCGCTACAGCGAGAAAACGATAAGAAGTAGAAAAAATCCTCTAGCCTCAATCTGTAGGCCTAGATATACTCTACATTTTGACATATAAACCATCTCTCTAGCACATGAAATAAAGACGCTACAGAATGTAAACCGGGGATAAACATGAAATTTCATCATATACACATGTTCTCACCGCTACAGCGGGAAAACGATTAGAAGTAGAGAAAATCCTCTAGCCTCAATCGGTAGGCCTAGATATACTCTACATTTTGACATATAAATCATCTCTCTAGCATTTTAAACAAAGACGCTACAGAATGTAAACTGGGGAAAAATATTAAATTTCATCATATACACATGTTCTCACCGCTACAGCGGGAAAACGATAAGAAGTAGAGAAAATCCTCTAGCCTCAATCTGTAGGCCTAGATATACTCTACATTTTGACATATAAACCACCTCTCTAGCATTTTAAACAAAGACGCTACAGAATGTAAACTGGGGAAAAATATTAAATTTCATCATATACACATGTTCTCACCGCTACAGCGGGAAAACGATAAGAAGTAGAGAAAATCCTCTAGCCTCAATCTGTAGGCCTAGATATACTCTACATTTTGACATATAAACCACCTCTCTAGCATTTTAAACAAAGACGCTACAGAATGTAAACCGGGGAAAAATATTAAATTTCATCATATACACATGTTCTCACAGCTACAGCGGGAAAACGATAAGAAGTAGAGAAAATTCTCTAGCCTCAATCTGTAGGCCTAGATATACTCTACATTTTGACATATATACTATCTCTCTAGTACATGAAATAAAGACGCTATAGAGTGTAAACCGAGGAAAAACATGATATTTCATGACATTCACATATTCTCACCGCTACAACGCGAAAACGGTAAGAGGTAGAGAAAATCCTGCAGAGTCAATCTGTAGGCTTAGATATATTCAACATTTTGACATATAAATCATCTCTCTAGCAATTGAAATTGAGACCCTTCACAGTGTAAACAGGGATAAACATGAAACTTCATCATATTCGGACCGCCACAGCGCGAAAACGGTAAGAGGTAGTGAAAATTCTCCAGCCTCTATCAGTAGGAATCGAAATAATCTACATTTTAACATATAACATACGCCAGATGGCCTCCGGAGGTCGATAGCCAGTTACAAATTGTAAGAAATACAACTACTTTTTAATATGAATAAAATTGATCTCTTGGATATATAATAGTAACAATCCCTCTTAGTGATTGCTCAGACTAATTACAGTACAATGCTTGTTTATTATATTATTAGATCTCATAATACTTTGCAATAATAATATATATAATTATATAAAAAAATAATTTTTCTTTTATAGTTTGGTTGGTAATAATCGTATCTCTATTTCAGGCTTTCGCTACCTCATGTTTGATAACGAAACGTGTGACCGATGATGAGGCTGCCAGAGTTTTCCTCTACTTACAAAAGTTGTCACGCGAATGGAGTCTGCTCAATAATATTACATGGGATAGGATAGGCTCTGCTGTAGCTGATGCCACTTATGGTGGCTATGTTATCATCACATCAGCTCTTCTGATAGGCCGACTCATAGGAGAGCTGCCTACTGAGAAAAGAGTCACTGAGATTGTTCTACTGGGTTTAGGAGCGCTACTCTTCGTCATATTAGGTTAGCATACTATACTTCATAAATTATTACTCTAAAGTAGGGATGGCAAAAGCGTCAACCGCGGTCCACCAATCGATCACGGTCATATCCATGCTCTAAAGGATACAAAATTGAATTATATATCAGAAGCGACGGATGTCTTAGTAACAGAAGTAATTCCTCCGGGAACACAATACGTGTACTTTATTTAATGCTTTAGTTTATATGAACACTAATATAGAGGATGTAATTTTACTGCATCCGTTTGTGGGTAGAAAATTGCATATTACTAATATTGCTAATATTTATATTACTAATATTACTAATATTACTAATATTACTAATATTACTAATATTACTAATATTACTAATATTACTAATATTACTAATATTACTAATATTACTAATATTACTAATATTACTAATATTACTAATATTACTAATATTAGTAATATTACTAATATTACTAATATTACTAATATTACTAATATTACTAATATTACTAATATTACTAATATTACTAATATTACTAATATTACTAATATTACTAATATTACTAATATTGCTAATATTACTAATATTACTAATATTACTAATATTACTAATATTAGTAATTAATATTAGTAATATTAGTAATATTACTAATATTACTAATATTACTAATATTACTCATATTACTAATATTACTAATTGTAATATACATTAATTTAAAATAAAGTGTTATGGAATATACCACTTCAACAAATTAATTATTCATGATTTTCAATATAGGAAGTTTGGAGTTTGCCGCCTTGGACTCAGTCCCCCCAGAACTAATCGACAACGCGGCCATCCTCGGCACCCTATCTCTAGTTACCGCCGCGCTATTTCTACTCGATTTGGCGGGACCTAGGGCGAAAAAGTCCCCAAACAGCAGCACCGGGCAATCGCCTTCGCGTAGCATCACCCGAGCTCTGGAGATACACAAGATGAAAACGAGGGAACCGTTCAGCCTGGAGCCGGAATTCACACGCATTGAGAACGCTCGCATTGAAAACGAACGCAATGGCAAAATCACCGAGGAGAACAATAGGAATGGGCAGCAGCGAAAGCACAAGAATGGGCACAAGAACGGGCACAAGGGCAGCGATAAATCGAACAAGCCGAAGAAGTTCGATATTTACGGGAAGGATGGCAGCGAAACGGACGAGGTGGACGATGCGCCGAAGGTTGAGGAGCATTCGCCGGTTTGGAGCAAAATTCAAAAGGGTAACAACATTAAAAACTGTAATTATGTAAATATTTTTTTTCTCTTAAATTTAATTCAATTCAACACGTTTGTTGTTTTATAAATTAAAATTGTAGTTAAGCCAGCAAATTTTATTTGAATTCTCCTTATGAAATCATAAATTCATATTTATTATACGCGCTACACGCTTGAGAAAATACAATAATACATAAATAACAAGACAATGACTAAATTGATAAAGCCAAATCATAATTGACATCCACAATTGTTTGTAAGTTACCATCAAATCAACGTTATGAAGGTGACTGATATTAATAGTATTGTCATCAAAAGTCTCGGGACGGAGTTTTGAACGAGTGAAGAAAAATAAAATTGAAAACACTAAAGAGTTATAAAAACTACATTCTTATATAGCTTAAAAATTTCATGCAACTTGGAGTTTTTTTTAGGGGATGACCACCCCCAATATTTTTAAATAGCAACCTCTGTCGAGTTTCACTTTATTTTAAAAGGCACCTTACACGGTGAATAATAAATACTGTCATTCCTAGTACTGTCAGTATTTGCTTGAATCCTCCTTCAATATTTATCAAGTAATCAGTTATCCGGATAAACATCAGTATTCTCTTCATTCCATCATTGCTATACATTACACGATCAGAAATTGTGTCAATATTTTATGAATAATGAAATGTAACATGTGTTACATATTATTGATATTGATATTTGTGCATTTTAATTTGTAGGTCAATATGGAAAATATGATATTGTAACGCCACATTTTCTATATCCTACGCAGAAAGCTCCCGAGGAGCATGATGACACTGCCCCTAGTAGTCCCGGTGATCCAGGATATGTGCAATATACCGCCAAACGATGGGGCCAGCCCGAGCCGACTACAAAGACACCCCGCCAGAGTCCAACACAAGTTTAATTCAAGTTTTCATAATTACTTTTAAGTTCTTTTGTAAAATATTATTAGCCTCTATATTTAATCGAATGTATGATTAAACATGTATTTATTGTTTAGAGAAATATTTTGTTTGTATAAGTTACCCATGAGGTGTTACCAATCCTGACCAAATAATGCTCATGAATATATTCTTAGGTCTCACCAAAACAGACTCACGATGTAGCGCATTCGGGTATTATATGATATTTTTTACATGTTGACGGATCAACATGCAAAAAATATCATATAAGACCCGAGTGCTCTGGCACGTTTTTGCGCATATCTCTGTAGAGATAACTTATAACTAAAAACTATTTTACGGGACCCTAAAGCAATGAAAAGGAAGAAATAGCAAAATATGGCGAATATAAAAGAAAACAAAAGAGACATAATAACAGAAGAAGATGGAAAGCTGGAGACAATACTTTGAAGAACTGACACAAATAGCAACAGGTATAATAACAATATAAGAGAAACCAGAAAAAATACAAGATATAGAAAGTTTCAACTGAAGTACGTCTATAGGAGATATTTGGCGTAATGTTAGGAAAATACAGAACTCTTGCCTTGTGTTAGAACTTTAGTAACACCTGGTCCTTGGGTCGAAAAATTCCATAATAAAATTGCCCCTACATCAGTGAATGAATATATCAATTTCCCCACCAATGCCGAAGTTATTTCAGATAACCTTACAAGATCCTTTAACATAAAGGAACTAACATGTAGCCTCAAATCAAATTCAAATTCCGCTCCTGGTATAGATAATATTCACTATAGTATGATTTACAATATGTCCACAATGTGTAAAGAAAGCTCCTGGAAATTTATAATGATATTTGGCAATCGGGAATCTACCCTCACGATTTGAAATGTTTTAGTATTATACCAATCCTGAAACTTGATAAGAATCCCGAAGATAGCTCGTCATATCGGCCTATATCATTAAGCAGCTGCATGTTGAAAACATTAGAAAGAATGATAAAAGCTCCTCTAGAATGATAGTTGGAATCAAAATGTTTAATCCCTTCTTACCAGTACGATTTTCGTAAAGGTAAGAGTACAATAGAAAGCGTTGCGCATTTGACTTGTGACATTTATGATTCATTTACCGATAATAAAATCCTTTTGACTACATTATTGGATATATCAGTAGCATAAGATAATGTCCAAATTCCCATTCTTTATAACAAGATGTTGGACTTAAATCTCCCTTCAATTATTGTTGTCAATTTATTATTAGATCGGAAAACTTACATTCGTATTAATGGTGTTTTAATTTCAGCAAGGTCCACATTTTTAGATCTCCCACAGGGTAGAATTTTGTCGCCTATTCTTTTTACAATATATTCTCTGGATATCATGAAATTAATTTCTACTGAAATCCATCTTTTACAATACGAAGATGATATTTGTATTTACTCCAAAGATAAGAAACTTGATAATGTTATTAATAGAATGACTAATTTCAGGGAATCTTTACAAAATTGGCTGAATATCTATCTGGTCTTGAAATATCGGATAGAAAAAGGTTTGTTGTTTTTCTCAAGAAAAAAATGACTCAACTCCCCAATGTCTGTAACTTTGGTAATTACATGATTCCCGTTCAGAATGTAATTAAATTTCTAGAAGTATTTCTTGATTGTAAACTAAAATGGAAGCCTCACATTGCGCACATAGTTTCGAAAGGTGAAAGGTGATTAATTTATTGAGATCCATTACTAGGACAAATTGGGGCTCACATCCAGAAATGTCTCTATTATTATATCAATCTTTTATAAGATCATGTTTAGATAATGGTTGCATCTTTTACGAGTCACCGAGTAAATCAGTATTGAAACAAGTGGATGTATTCCAACATAAGTGCTTAAGGCAATGTTTGGGCTTGATGAGATCAACCCCGAAAGACGTGATGTACTCGGAATGTTCAGAAATTCCTTTTAAGTTGAGAAGACAGATGCTAAGCGACATATTTGTTGCAAAGTTGTATGCGTGTCATGAGTGTGTCTATAGTAAATGGCAAAAACTAACTATGAGATATCTACGACTCTCCTACTGGAAGAAGAAACCCAATTGCCTCATAGCTGAGTCCCTGATAAAGTATCAACACATGTTTAAATTCGCGTTTACTAGTAAAATTCTCCCAACTTTCATGGAGAGTTATGAAGACAAATTTACAAATCCCAAAATTATTTTAAATAAATCCTTCTCGAATTGCGCCGGTAAATATATTAATAACGAATTTACTGACTATTTGTCGTATAAGTTACCAAACTTCACTTACATCTATACTGATGGTTCGGTCAAAAACGGTAAATCAGGATGCGCAATCGAATCGTTACTTTTAATTAAGCCATGAATTTCATTGGTTAATTTACGCCTATTTCGTAAAAATATGTGAGAAACAATGTAGTGCATAGTTCAAGTCATTTGAAAGAGTAGGGCATAGTTTGGTTGGCCCATCCACCCCACCTTCGTTCGCATAGTTTTTTCATTGGATATAGATGTTTTATATTGTTTAAACTATTCCAACAAGAGTGTCATCCTATGGAAAAACTATGCGAGCTAAGGTGGGGTGGGCGGGGGTTTCCCTTACCAACCTGACTATGCCCGTCCACTATTTCAAACGACTTGAACTTTGCATTACATTATTTTTCACAATTATTTTTTCAATTAGTCTTAAATTAATAAATGACATTAATTTAATCAAAGAAAATAACGGATAATAGTGTAGTGCATAGTTCACGTCGTTTGAAATAGTGGACGGGCATAGTTTGGTTTTTCTTGTAGCTGTGATGAGGTGGAAAGTTTAGATCATGTATATGTCCTAAGTATTATATTGAAAGATGTTTATTATCTGATATAAATAAATTCATTGTAGGGCCTTATAATCTAAGTGTTATCCTCAGCTATAATGATATGGATTTATTCGATATTCTCTTTGATTATTTAAGTAAATGTAGATATAATTTTTAGTATTCACTGTCTTCCTCTGTGTTCACTTCCGTACCCTTCGTAGTCCTCTACGCAATCTTTGTTTAACTGTTAGTCACCTTGATAGGTACCTAGGTGTGAAATATATGTCTTTTGTTCTTTTTCCTTAGTGTATCTTATTGAATTACCAAATTCATATTTAGTTGTTGACTATGATAATCTGAGGATCAAGGTTATCCACAAAAAAAAGAAATATAAAATTTCTAAACATTGAAATAAAGCAAATTATTATTATTATTAAAAAAAAACGATTGAAATTACACATATTATCTAATGAATATTTGGTAATTCTGCTGTAGTCTATGTTGTTATAAATTGTTATAAATAATAATAGATAGTAATAGATAATGCATGGTTAGTCATAAGACTAAAAGCATACGAATGCAGAAACACATTAGTCATCACGTTATTATATTTACACATATGTTAATCCGACTCTCAATATTAATTTGTAAGAAATTAATATGATAAGTAGAATATTTTCATATTTATATATATAGTTTTGTTTTTTTCTTGACTAATTTTATTTTATTGTATTCATTGATGTTTGACTGTGAAGATTATTGTTGTTTATTACAATTATATAACAACATAATTCCCCACGTGCTCATGAGAGCAAGAATAATCCCCCACATGCTCATGAGAGCAACAATAATCCCCCACATGCCCATGAGAGCAACAATAATCCCCCACATGCTCATGATAGCAACAATAATCCCCCACATGCTCATGAGAGCAAGAATAATCCCCCACATGCTCATGAGAACAAGAATAATCCCCAACATGCTCATGAGAACAACAATAATCCCCCACATGCTCACGAGAGCAACAATAATTCCCCACATGCTCATGAGAGCAAGAATAATCCCCCACATGCTTATGAGAACAAGAATAATCCCCCACATGCTCATGATAGCAACAATAATCCCCCACATGCTCATGAGAGCAAGAATAATCCCCCACATGCTCATGAGAGCAACATTAATCCCCTACATGCTCAGGAGAGCAAGAATAATTCCCCACCAGCCCATGAGAGCAACAATAATCCCCCACATGCTCATGATAGCAACAATAATCACCCACATGCTCATGAGAGCAAGAATAATCCCCCACATACTCATAAGAACAAGAATAATCCCCAACATGCTCATGAGATCAACAAAAATCTGCGCACAAAGAAGTAAGGCATTTAGTATTAGTTGAATTACGCAATTGAAATGAATCACACGAGATATAAATTGTGTAAATAAAACTTACCCCAAAAACGCTCAGATCGGTATTATATTGATGAATGTTATTACTCCTCATAGGGTACACCACTATTAATACACTAAACACTCACGTAATAACAAATAAAAAATTATATAACTTGTACACGCACAATGCAGTTCATATCACAACCCCCGCGCGCGTAGGTGATACATTTTTTATTCACTCTTGAGTATTATTTAACAGTATTAACACAGATTTTATGTTCCGCGAGCCAGCGCACGGCTCCCCAGCCGACACATTTCACTCAACTGGTCTCGACCTGTCGGGTGATTCATGCGGTCGGCACGGCTGTGCAGATTGCAATCCCAGCAGCGGATTTCGATCAAAACAAGTTAATAATAGATGTGTCTTATCGCGGTACCAAGCAGACTTTATATTTAGACGGAGAGAAATAATCTTTATAAAACGGCGAAGTCGTTCTTCCAGGTGACTTTATAAAGAGTGTCCCAAAATGAATGCAAGATTTGAATTAAATAGAAAACACAGTTTTTAGTCTTTAGATTGATATTTTTTTACTGAATCATACAGACACAGAGCAAACAAAAAATAATCATCTGTACATATATTTTTGCGAATTAACGCAAGATTTGAATGAAATAGAAAACACAGTTTTTTGTCTTTACATTTTTATTTTTTTATGAATTCAAAGTACATAGGATAGGAAGATGGAGTGGAGTGGGTGAGAAGGGTGTATAAAGAGTCATGCGCGAAAGCAAGAGTGAATGGAGACATATATCTGAGAAATTTAGGGTGAATGTGGAAGTACGGCAGAGGTGCCTGTGTCCTGTTTAATCTGTACACGAGCGAGTTGGAAGAGGTGCTGAGGAGAGGACAGGCAGAAGGGGTCGTGGTGGGTAGATCCAAAGTTTGGATGTTGGCGTATGCAGATGACGTGGTGCTGGTGGCCAAGAGAGTGGAAGAGATGCAAGAGATGTTGGATAGAATGGGTAGATACCTGCATAAGAGGGGGCTACTTGTGAATGTGGAAAAGACCAAATGGATGTTGTTTAGGAATAGGGGCAGGAAGGGTAAGGACGAAGGACTGAAATGGAAGGAAAGGCTGATTGAGAGAGTGAATGGCTTTAAATATTTGGGCTTTTGGTTTGACTGTGGAGGAGGGCTTAGGATGCATGTGGAGTGTATGCAGGCGAAAGCAAGAATGGCTTGGGGGATTGCGTGCAAAAAATTGGGGGGTTTGTGGGTGGTAACCTAGTAATGGCGTGCAAGATATGGGATGCGTGTGTAAAACCTATATTGTTGTATGGAGTGAAAGTGTGGGGATTGCGTGAATGGGAGGTAATAGAAAGGGAGCAAGGTTGGTTTCTGAAGAATCTGCTAGGGCTCGAAAGGTCGACACCGAGGGCAGTCCTGTTGCAGGAGACAAATCGTCTGAGTATGTGGTGAGAGTCGTGTGTGAGGGTTGTGAAGTTTGAGGAAAGATTGCAGGATTTGGGCGAGGAAAGACTGGTACGGGAGGTATGGATGAGGTGTAAGAGTAGAACAGAGAGTAGATGGAGGAAGGATAGAGAAAGGATGTATGAAATAGTGGGTATGTCTGAGGTGTGGGTAGAGGAGATGCTGAGAGAAAGGGGTAGCCTAGGAACTGAGATAAGGGAGAGATTGAGGGATATTGAGTGGCAAGAAAGGCAAGTGAGAATGGCTGAGAGCTCATACAACCCTGGCTACGTAGAGTGGCAAGTGCAGGGGATACTTCCGAGGTACTTAGCCAGGAGAGAGTGGAGCAGAGAGGACAAAGTATGCATGGCAAGAGCGAGGTGTGGTTCAGAAGAGCGAGGAAGAAAAGTGTGGATGGGGCTGGGGTACACCGCGTGTGCGCTGTGTAGGAAGGGGAGTGACACGTGGTGGCACCTTAGCAAAGAATGTGAGGGAGTGAAAGAATAGTGGGTTGGAGAGTGCAGAAAACTGAACGAATGGTTAGGAGAGGATGGGAAAGGCGTGAAAATCTGCAGGAGGCTGACGTGGGAAATTGGCTAGGGCAGAGGGGGTTTATTTTAATGGATAGAAAAATGTATTTTATGTTAATTTGTATTCTTTGTTTTGTCTTTTTTGATTTCTTTCTGTGAAAGTACGGTTTGGGAATGTGTATAAAAGGAAAGGGTTGGGCTGATATGCCAAATAAAGGTCTTTTTTTACATAGGATAGGGTTATTTATGGCATAACATCGGGCAAATGGCCTCCACGGCTCGAAATTTTCCATGACCATTCTGCATAAATGTGGATAAATTTCCTCCACGGCTTTTCTGGTACATACGCACTCTTTTGATCGAACATTTTCATGAGCATTCTGCATAAATGTAGCTAAATTTCCTCCACAGCTTTTCTGGTACATACACACACTTTTGATCGAAATTTTCCATGACCATTCTGCATAAATGTGGCTAAATTTCCTCCACAGCTTTTCTGGTACATACGCATTCTTTTAATCAAAAATTTTCATGACCATTCCGCATAAATGTAGCTAAATTTCCTCCACAGCTTTTCTGGTACATACACACACTTTTGATCGAAATTTTCCATGACCATTCTACATAAATGTGGCTAAATTTCCTCCACGGCTTTTCTGTTACATACGTACTATTTTGATCAACGAAATTCAGCCACATTTATGCAGAATGGTCAAATTTGGATCAAAAGAGTGCGTAATTGTTATTTGTAAGTGCTACTTATTTTATGATGTAATTAGACTATGTCTGTAAAATTTAATATTTTATTATTATCTATTTATATCGGTATCCGAAATCTAAAATGCTCGCAAGGAAATGAAGGTCAGCACATCTCCATGCGAAGATGGCATAACTATTGCGTCCATAAAACAAGAAGGAAATACTTCACTCCATTCAGAACCATGGATGAAGCCCACCTAAAATACCACTGCACATGCCACAGAGGGCAATACCCCTGAAGACAGCACCGACCTACCCAGTAGGCTAATCACTCAGGCGTAGGCCGATGCCAAAAGTGTTGTAGGTCCTGGAAGGCCACCAATTCGTGACCTAATATAATCTATTCCATTCAATAATGACATAGAAAATGTGTTACACCTAGCAAATAGAACAACGCATCTACAGTTATCATCTACAAAAAAGTGATGAAATCGATCGATAACCCTTCAGTTATTGCTGAAAAACTTCCTAATCAACGGCCTTAGTGTACGTTTTTCTTAGAAGTTAGGAGATTTCCTTAACCATATGCACCTACACAAAAAGGTAGTAGGGATAGTAATGGAAACAAAGTGGTTCGGGTCAGATTTGAACCTACCATACCAACTGAGGGTTAAACTAGTTAAGATTCATTGGAGAAACCGGGCGTAAGTTATTCAAACTCCGGAAACTTCCAGTATGAAAATCTCGTTGTTGTCCTGTTCCAACATATTCATCCAATAATTATATGCATAAACTAATAAACACACAATCCTGATCAAACTTAATTCATACTTATGTCTAAAATATGTATTTCCTTAAATAATTCTCCGTACAAGAATACAATGGTTTAATATCATGGATACATTCGTTGTCTGTTAATCAAAATATGTAGTCTTATAGCATATTTTAGTCAAATAAATATAATTTAGCAAACAAAAAAAAAACATGATAATCTGCATTTCTATAAAAAAAGATACTATCACCTCTCTATACAAAATAATAATAACATACAGACCAAATTCAAAGAAATCACAAACCAACTTTATTGGGCCCTAGCCAAAAAAGTTGCTTCCCCTAATCGAACGTGGCCTCTAAACTCAAATGACTTAACGGTACAAATATACAGCTCCGGTTTAAAAATATTATTTACAGAATAAAATATGAGCGGCTACTATTTGGGACTTCTCGGGCTATTTGCCTGTTCCAGTGTGATGTATTGTCGGACTAATCGGGATATTTCGTGTGCTTGCTCCGTCTGTAGTCTGGTAACGCGTTGCTGGAGCAGGTTGCCGCATTTCATGTCGAGGTACAGTGCGCCGTCTTCCGAGCGTACTTTTCTGGTGGAAATTACTTCCGCGAATGGCCAGTGCTGGATGGTTTCATGTGTGGTCATGTCGAGGAAATGTACGCCGTTACGGTTGAGGGCAAGTATGTGTTCCTGCCAGGTGTCCAGCTCGCCCATTACGCGTTTCACTGCGAAGAAGGAGCTGCCAAATAGTTGCCAGTTGCTTAAAACTTGCAGTACGCGGTGTTTGGCTCTGGAGACGGCTAGGCCTGCGGCTTGGCCCCAGGATGTTTGTACGAGGGCTAGCCATTGGGGCGGCCGCGGTTCTCGTAAACCTAGAATTGGTTTGGGGAGGAGGAATTTGACTTCTTTTAGGTTGGGGGAGTGGTTTAAGTCGGCTGCTCGGTGTAAAAGAGCGGCTATTAATGCCATGTCGCGGATGATGCTTGGTGGTAGGTTTGGGTTGCCTAGGCGGAGTAGAAGGCCTTCTAGGTAATCAGGAGCTACTTGGTTGAAAAGGACTTCGGTGTATAAAGGACTAGCATCGTGTTTGAGGGTGTGGTACCATACGGATCTACAGAATATTAGGTAGAAAGGTTGGGCTGCTTTATGAAGTTCGGTTGTTACATCAAGGATGTATTCGTCTGCAGCTAGAGGCATTGTAAAAGCATCACCTTGTACTATACAGTACAAGCTGAACTCTTGTTGTTCTACTTCGCTGGTTACACCAATTAGACCGCATAGTTCTGTGATTACATCAGCTACAACTGTGCTGCATCTGGTGTTAACAACACGTTCAGCTCCTCCGGGTAACCGATATATTTGTCGACGAGCGCTACGACCTGCACTTACCGCGGTTACTTCCTCTACGGATGGTACATTCTTTCTACCCCCACAGCGTTGTGTTTTGCGTAAGTTGGATAAACAGACAGCGGCGGTGCCGTGGCATATTCTTCGTCTATCTGATGCTGCGCTACTTAAATGTTCCGTTAGGAACGGTCCTAATATGTCCGAACACGCGAAATATGCTGCGATGATTGATAACAAACGCCAAGCACGCTGGCAGGATTCGGGGGAGTCTGATTTATTACTGGTGGTCTGCTTCATCAACTGGCAGTAGACTTCATCACGTAAGGGGAAGTGTTTGTGACAATGCTAGAAAGAAATAATGAGGTGTAAGATTTTCATTAAAACATATTTAAAAATAAATCTCTCAATATTTAAGGAACAACTCCCAAATTACGGAGACAATTTGGAAGTGAAAAAGGTCATGATTTCGGGTTTTAAAAACATGGTGAATTTTTACTCCCCTTTTTATATTTAAATCGATTATTATTATTATTATTATTATATATTATAAAGGATAAATAAAACGATTTTTTACTTTATTTTTTATCACACTATTTATTCATATAAGGTTCCGCAGCCTCATTATACCCTAGGAGTGTTAACTTAATTTCAAAAGTTTCTTACATGCTTCTTCTTCTTCGTGTACCATATCCGCTCAGCGAATGTTTCGGCTAAGTTTCGGCTAAGCTCTAGCCATTTCGAAAATGGCTAGAGCTTAGCCGAAACCAGTTGCAAAGTGTAACTGAAGTGTGATAAAAAATAAAGTAAAAAATCGTTTTATTTATCCTTTATAATATAACTGAAGTGTGATAAAAAACAAAGTAAAAATTCGTTTTATTTATCCTTTTTATCCTGAATTATCCCAAAGTAGACAGACGCCTTAACAATCCAATATTTTAAATATATTCGATGGCCACCAAAAAATGCATGGACAACTTGCAAGTAAAACAGACCTCAATTGATTGTTTTTTCGAACATTTTGTTCAAATTCTACGTATTTTTACCATATGGCTACAAATTTTATGGGCAATACCATAACACTGTTGCGAGTGAGGTAGAACTTGGATAGTCGCTAGAGGTATAATTATCGCGATTAGATACATTGAAGTTGTGGATCTATAGCAGGGATTTTTTAAAACAGGCCAGCTACAAATTTTAAACATTGGCCCGCACAACATGTTTAAAATTTCTAGCTGCTAGCATGTAAGACAAGGCTGCCAACAAGGTGTTAATAGCAAACATGATCGCCAACATTCGCTGAGCGGATATGGTACACGAAGAAGAAGAAGCACGTAAAAAACTTTTGAAATTAAGTTAACACTCCTAGGGTATAATGAGGCTGCGGAACCTTATATGAATATTTTAAAGTCAAAATGTAAAATTTTTGCATTAAACGTTAAAAGTCCTTTAAATTAGTTTGGACGTTTTGTTAAAAAAAAAATAGATTGACCCGATACACCGTGGATATGTTATTAATAGTTAATATTATACGGATAGTACACGACTAATAAAATAAAACATAACTGACTCTCACAATATACATCGTAAAATAGTTTAATAAAACCAAAATTATATACATTGTATATATGTATATACTACTCCATTTATTACGATATCGCATGCACTAGTTCGTTACTTCTTGGTTTTCAGCTCCCGTTCCTTCCTATCCATACTCTTATATAACTTAAGCAACTCCAAGTTTGGCTTAAATATGACGTTTTGTGGAAATATTCGTCTATCTTCTGCAGTTCGAAGCAAATATTTCCGGGAGCCTGGGCCATGGTCACTAAATATAGACAAATCTCTTGCCACTAGGTTATGAACAGTCTCGTAGGTGCCCATAGAAAGAGACACGACGCAACAGAGTGAAATAGGGATTAACTCGTAGTGCTTGGCGATGTAATCGGGTAAACTCATTCGAAGGAATCCAAACATTGCGATTTCTTTTGGAGGAATGACTTTTGTATGACAGGGTAATTTTAGAATTTATACAAAAGGTTGCCGCGGGATGTATAACCAATAAATGGAAAATCATATGTGTCATATTATTTTTTTTTTTGGGTGACTATGATCCACCTCTACAAATCATCGCTGACAGAGCAACAACACGTATCTCATATTTTACAACTTTTCAGGGGAGCTGGAAAACCACCTTTCAATGCTTATTTCACTTGTAGAAGCCGGCATTTATTTAAGTTCTCCTTCTCCGCGGTACAGCAGATTGGACCCGCAGAATTATACCAGAGGTAAGGAAATTCGGAGATGTTAACTTCCACCTCTCTCAATTCCTGCCCGGACACGGATGTTTCAAGCATTATTTAGCTAGATTCAAACTTGTCACAGATGGTCTGTGCTGGTACTGCCCAGCAATAGACGACGTCGAGCATACAATTCAAAACAAGTTAGTTTGATCCGCCGTGAGATTACGCGTCCAACTGCAATACTCATTTTTGATGAAAAATTGTAATACGTGGTGTTGTTCTGTAAGCGCCGGTTCCTAGCCAACTTCCAGATAAACTGCAAGGCAGGAACTGGACAACTTTGGCGAAATGATGAAAAAGAGAACTGCCGTTCGCTACGGCAACGGTTTACGAATGTAATGTAAATTATTCCTAGGGTTTACTTATTCCTTTTTATTTTACGAATACATTACTGATGTAAAGGAAGGTATTGTGCTACCGAAAAGGTCTTGAGGATGTTGATGCGGAAATATGCGCTAAATTTACGGAAACAAAAAAAACTACACTAGAAGTTTTGTTGTCGCGAGAATTTAGAAAAAATATTTCAATAAAACCACAAAAGTAATATTACTTGAAACATGTATAGAATTTCAAGTAATATTAGTTTTGTGGTTTTATCTTAAAACATATAACCATCAGGAAAAAAATATTATATTCACACCCACCGATTGCAGCTCTAAAGAAATAAATCTATGATGAAGATTACTTACCATTAGAACAGTGTAAACGCATTTGACTTCTGACATCTCAGGTGTGAGCGGTAGATCACCGCAATATCTAAGAATGCACTCGAAGCATTCAACTGCTAGCGGTGTTAATTCGGGTTCCTCCATGTTGAGTAATGGGGCTTCAATGGGGTTGGCCTGCCATTTGATTAGATCTGTTTGCTGTTTCCACGTCCACTCCTTGCGCTTTTCTTTGGATTTCAGGGAGGAGTCCATTTTGAGCAGCTCCAGCCTGTTATATAATTTTATAATCAATAATGTATAACAATTGGAGCAGAATAATTTCCTTAACTGAAAGAGTTAAGGAAGTTAGGGAAATACATAATTCTGCCCTGGATTTTTAGTTATTTACCTACAAAACGAGCTATAGCTTGTATATTTTTCATAGTTATTAACTCCAAAGCTGGAGGATATATAAAATAAATCGGTTTTCTGATATATCTTTGTATTTAAAAAATCATAAAAAATCATAAAAAATCATAAAAAATCATAAAAAATCATAAAAAATCATAAAAAATCATAAAAAAATCATAAAAACCATACAAAATCATAAAAAATCATAAAAACCATAAAAAACCATAGAAATCATAAAAAATCATAAAAAATCATAAAAAATCATAAAAAATCATAAAAAATCATAAAACTCATAAAAAATCATATTGTCGGATTTTTGAAAAATTTTATGTGGATTTTAGTTACCTATTTATTTATCTACGAAACAAGCTATAGCATGTTTATTTCTTGCAGTTATTCACCTTACAGCAATATGACATGTAAAATAAGTTAGTTGTCTGATATACCTTGATGTTTGAAAAATCATAAAAAATCGGCTTGTAAGATTTTTGAAAATTTTGAGTTGGATTTTAGTTTCTCCGTTATATATCTACAAAAGGGCCCGTAGATTGTTTATTTCTCACAGTTATTAGCCTTATAGCTGAAAGATATGTAAAATAAGTCACTTTGCTCATATATACCAATGTTTAAAAAATTATAAAAAATAGTACGTCAGATTTAAAAAAAAAATTGATTTAGATTCTAGTTAATCAGTAAGTTATTAATAAAACGAGCTATAGCTTGTATAGTTTTCACAGTTATTAACCTTACAACTGGAGGATATCTAAAATAAGTCACTTTTCTCATATACATTGATGTTTGAAAAATCATAAAAAATTGGTTTGTAAGATTTTTGAAAATTTTGAGTTGGATTTTAGTTTCTCCGTTATATATCTACAAACCGGCCTGTAGATTGTTTATTTCTCACAGTTATTAGCCTTATAGCTGAAAGATATGTAAAATAAGTCACTTTTCTCATATATACCAATGTTTAAAAAATTATAAAAAATAGTACGTCAGATTTAAAAAAAAAATTGATTTAGATTTTAGTTAATCAGTAAGTTATTTATAAAACGAGCTATAGCTTGTATAGTTTTCACAGTTATTAACCTTACAACTGGAGGATATCTAAAATAAGTCACTTTTCTGATATAAATTGATGTTATAAAAATTATAAAAAATCGGTTTGTCAAATTTTTGAAAATTTGGATTTGGATTTTCGTTAGTTAGCTATTTACCTATAAAACGAGCTACAGCTTGTATATTTTTCATAATTATTAACCCCAGGAAGATATCTAAAATAAATCGCTTTCTGATTTATCTTGATATTTAAAAATCATAATAAATCAGTTTGTCAGATTTTTGGAAATTTGGATTCGGATTTTGGTTAGTTAGTTCTTTATCTACTAAACGAGCTATAGCTTGTATATTTATCACACTTATTAACCCCACAGCAGAAGGATACCTAAAATAAATCACTTTTCTGATATATCTTGATATTTAAAAAATCATAAAAAATAGGTTTATTGGAGTTTTGAAAATTTTAATATGGATTTTAGTTACTCATTTATTTATTTACAGAACGAGCCATAGCTTGTTTATTTCTTACAGTTATTAACCTTACAGCTGTAGGATATGTAAAATAAGTCACTTTTCTGATATACCTTAATGTTTAAGCAATTATAAAAACAATTTCGGAATCTAATTTATAAAATAAAATAAATATTAATATAATTCAGGTATATTGGTGGTTTTCTGTGAGCATTGAACAACCTCCACCAATATACGTAAATTTACTAATATGACTTACAAGAGTTTATCAAACAAACGTTTTGTATTACACACACACCACAGTAATATTCTGTATTAATTACCTTCTATCATAAAGATTGAAAAATCGTTTTGTTTCTCCATAATTTTTGCTAACCTCCCATACGTAATCATCGTGCAAATAAATCACCACTAACTATATTTAATTTATAAATTACCTTCTATCATAAAGATTGAAAAAACGTTTTGTTTCTCCATAATTTTGCTAAGCTCCCATACGTAATTATCGTGCAAATAAATCATTTGTCCACCACTAACAATTTATAAATTACCTTCTATCATAAAGATTGAAAAATCGTTTTGTTTCTCCATAACTTTTGCTAACCTCCCGTACGTAATCATCATGCAAATAAATCATTTGTCCACCAAATGGCTTCACTAACTATAAATTTAATAATAATTTATGTCAACACTATATTTATATAATCCGCCGTTTTTTTTTTCTTTCTTAAAATTGGGAACTATTACATGCATCCACGCGCACGAATATTTCGGGTTACACGTTATTCACACACGAGAATCGAAGAAACACTGCCCCAGATACGTAAAAAAATACAATATATAAGTGCAAACAATCTTAGGCATCATCCTGGGAATGTGACGCGCATTGTGTTACAGTTTGCACCGCACTTTTCCTTTTCTGGGCTTATATGATTATTATTAAGACGTGCTGCGATACAATCCCGTTGAAGATTTCTCTCAAATTTGATGTAATTATTATTAAGCAATTATTGTGTCAACTTGCAATACTTATAATTTATTAAGTAAATTATGCCCCTATTCACCAACATCCCATAAAGTTATAGGTCGCATAAGCTATTGTAATATATATATATATATATATATATATATATATATATATATATATATATATATATAATCCTCACATTTTAACATTTTAATATTTAACTTTTTGAACTTTTATTAACTTTTAACTTTATATTATAACATAACTATTCATTCACTATTTTAGCTTCAAATTCATTATAACTTTTATATATTCTGTACGAAGATTATTGTTAACAGTTTGGTTTTTTAGTAAATCCTGATGATGCTGATGATCGCCGCATTCCCAACAATCTCCCTCTAACTATATATATATATATATATATATATATATATATATATATATATATATATATATATATATATATATATATATGTATATTATTGTGAAACAGCGAGGGCAGTAAAAAACTCCTTTATCAATATATTTCGCTCGTTAAATTTCGAGCATCATCAGGAGAATTAAACAGAGTTAATCAACAAGGAAACTGGAACATATAACTTGCGCATATATATATATATATATATATATATATATATATATATATATATATATTTAATAATTTTTTATAAGTCAGTAGATTAATTTAACACAACTCCTGCAATAAAAACCTTCCTATAGACTTCATTTTTGGGTGAAATTGATCAAACAACAGTTTATATTGAGTCCAATTAAATATAGAATGTAAAATAATATGCTAAATTTAAATTTCTTAAATTTATTATTTTTTATAATTTTTATAACTTAGTCAATTAATTAGCTGGTACAATAAAAACCTTCCTGGACACGTTATTTTAGGGTGAAAATGATCAAAAATAGGCTTATTTTAAGTCCAATAAAATATGTAATATAAAATAATATCAAAAATTTAAATATCTCAAATCTTTGAATTTGTATCATTTTTTTATAACTCAGTCGATTAATTTAAAACAACCTGTACAATAAAAACCTTCATGCAGACTTTATTTTTGGTTGAAAATGATCAGAAAACGATTTACTTTGGGCTCAATTAAATATATAATATAAAATAATATCATAAATTTAAATTTCTTAAATCTTTGATTTTTTATCATTTTTTATATCTCAGTCGATTAATTTAAAATGGCTCGTACAATAAATACCTTCCTGCAGACTTTATGTTTGGGTGAAAATTGTCAAAAATAGGCTTATTTTAAGCCCAATTAAATATAGAATACAAAATAATATCAAAAAATAAAATATATCAAATCTTTGATTTTTTATAATTTTATAATCAGTCAATTAATTTAAATCAACCAGTACAATGAAAACCTTCCTGCAGACTTTATTTTTGATTGAAAATTATCAAAAAATGATTTATTTTGAGTTCAATTAAATATAGAATGTACAATAGAAACATAAATTTAAATTTCTCAAATCTTTAATTTTTATAATTTTTTTATATATAATTTAAATAGGACATGTAATAAAAACCTTCCTACAGACTTTATTTTTTGGTAAAAATTATCAAAAAATGTTTTATCTTGAGCTCTATTAGATATAAATTGTAAAATAATATCATAAATTTTAATTTCCTTAATATTTGATTTTTTATAATTTTTTATATCTCAGTCGATTAAATTAAAACAGGTCGTGCAATAAAAACCTTCCTGCAGACTTTACTTTTGGGTTAAAATTATCAAAAACTAGTTTATTTTGAGGAAACTTAAATACAGAATGTATAATAATATCATAAATTAAATTTCTTAAATCTTTGATTTTTTTATAATTTTTTATAACTCAGTAAATTAATTTAAAACAGGTGATGTAATAAAAACCTTCGTATAGACTTTATTTTTGGGTAAAAATAATCAGAAAATGGTTTATCTTGAGCTCTATTAAATGTAGAATGTAAAATATTATCATAAATTTAAATTTCTTAAATCTTTGATTTTTTTAATCATTTTTTATATCTCAGTCGATTAAATTAAAACAGGTCGTACAATATAATCCTTCCTGTAGACTTTATTTTTGGGCGAAAATTATCAACAAATTGTTTATTTTGAGCTCAATTAAATATAGAATATAAAATAATATCATACATTTAAATTTCTTAATTTTTTGATTTTTTATAATTTTTTATAACTCAGTCGATTAATTTAAAACTGATTGTGCAATAAAAACCTTCCCTCAGACTTTAGTTTTGGGTGAAAATAATCGAAAACTAGTTGATTTTGAGAATAATTAAATACAGAATGTGAAATGATATTATTAATTTAAATTTTTTAAGTCGTTGATTTTTTAAAATAATTATTTATAACTAAGTCGATTAATTTACACAGCTCGTACAATAAATACCGTCCTGCAGACTATATTTTTGGGTGAAAATTATCAAAAAATAGCTTATATTGTGCCCAATTAAATATAGATTGTAAACTAATATCTTAAATTAAAATTTCTTATATCTTAGATTTTTTATCATTTTTTATATCCCAGTCGATTAATTTAAAACAGCTCATACAATAAAAACCTTCCTGGAGACTTTATTTTTGAGTACAAATTATCAAAAAACTAGCTTATTTTTAGAAAAATTAAATACAGAATGTAAAATAATATCATAAATTTAAATTTCTTAAATATTTGATTTTTTATCATTTTTTATAACTCAGTTGATTAATTTAAAACAGGTCGTGGAATAAAAACCTTCCTCCGGACTTTACTTTTGGGTGAAAATTATCAAAAACTAGTTTATTTTTAGCTCAATTAAGTACAGAATGTAAAATAATATCATAAATTTAAATTTCATTAATATTTGATTTTTTATCATTTTTTATAAATCACTCGATTAATTTGAAACAGCTCGTACAATAAAAGCTTTCCTGTAGACTTTATTTTTGCGTGAAAATGATCAAAAAAGAGTTTATTTTGAGACCAATTAAATATAGAATGTAAAATAATATCATAAACTTAAATATCTTAAATCTTTGATTTTTTATTATTTTTCTTATAACTCGATTAATTTAAAACAGCTCCTACACTAAAACGTGCTTGTAGACTTTATTTTTGGATAATTTTTTTCAAAAATGGCTTATTTTGAATCTAATTAAATATAGATTGTAAAATAATGTCAAAAATTTAAATTTGTTAAATATTTCCAATTTTTTAAATTTTTTTTATAACAGTCCATTAATTTAAAATAGCTCATACGCTAAAAACCTTCCTGCAGACTTTATTTTTGGGTGAAAATTATGAAAAAATGGTTTATTTTGAGCCCAATTAAATATAGAATATAAAATAATATGATAAATTTAAATTGAATTATGTTTGATTTTTTTATCATTTTTTATAAGTTAGTTCATTAATTTAAAACAGCCCGTACAATATAAACCTTCTTGCAGACTTTATTTATTGATGAAATTTATAAAAAAAAAAACCTTATTTTGAATCCATCTAAATGTAGAAAGTAAATTAATATCATAATTTAAAATTTCTTAAATCTTTGATTTTTTATAATTCATTCGATTAATTTAAAACAGGTCGCGCAATAAAAACCTTCCTGCAGACTTTATTTTTGGTTGAAAACGATAAAAAATAGCTTATTTTGAGCCCAATTAAATGTAGAAAATAAAATAGTATCATAAATTTAAATTTCTGAAATCTTTGATTTTTCATCATTTTTTATAACTCGATTAATTTAAAACTGCTCGTACACTAAAAACCTTCATATATATAGTGATTCTTAACCTTTTTTCCTTAACCCTTTAATCTTTAACCATTATTCATTCATTCATTATTCATTATTATTAATAATAATAGTTTATAATACGAGAAACCTTCTTTGGAACATGAATATATATATATATATATATCTATATATATACTTACTATATATACTATTTTGATTTTATGTTTATAGTAAAAAAAAAGTTATAATTTAGAATATTCTACAGCTCAAAGCAAGCACATTTAGTTACAAGTTAAAAGTTAAAGTTATAGTTAAAAACTATAACAATAAACCAATTAAAATTCCCAAAAACGCGTTCATAATATTCCTTATATAACATAATTACAATTTTAATAATTTACGCATATAATCCACACTTTCGCAAGGCGATAATTTACATCTCCCACGCGACCTCACCGCTAACCCATTCAGCGGAAGTCTTTAACAGTTTTCACAACATCCTACCCGAATTGTTTACATATATAAACAAGACAGGAAGGCTGTTAAAGAGTTTGCCCGGCAATAATTTCCTACGAGGGACGAAATCTGCCATTGTTGGCAATCATAATTACAATGCTGTGGGGAAACTTTGCACTCGACGGAACAATTGCGCGCGCGGGCTCTTAAACACTGTGGGTAAATTTATTAATACAGATAATTAGACGCGCGAGGTTATAATTAGCTCGAAAGGTGACAATTACTGGGAGATTAGTCAATTTTTCAGTTACACAAATGTGTACCGCTTAATTACGGTTGAGTTATCACGCGATATTAAGAGAAACTCAATTGAAAGTGATGCAAAAAAAAACTAGTATGTGAGTTGCTCGCTAATGTGTTTATAATTTAAGCATGTGTGGAATTGATTTGTAAAATAGAGGATAGTAAATGTATATTAAAGTGTTATGTCGTTAAGATATGTGTGTTTGAAATTTTCTCTCAAGTGCTCTAATTTATTATATATATATAAAAAAAATGAGTTTACTAAAATGTTTGTTGTTAATATCATGATGATTTCTAAATAGCAACAACACATTTAGTAAAAGCGAGAAATAAGTTTAGTAGATCAGTTAATGAGTGGTCAAAAGAGCGGTGTAGAGTGCATGAATTATACGATAAGTTTTTGACTTCAGGGCTTCCTTCGTTAGGAGTAGTTATTAAAAAAAAGACCTTTATTAGTAGTTTTCTCACAAAAAAAACTGTTCTTCAATATCACCAACCACAACAACAACAAAAATACATAAAAATAAAAAATAAAAGTAGTAGTTAGTAGGTAAACATACTAAAAGTCCCCGCCCCAGGGAGTTGAGCATAGGGTGTGAGGGCGATGAGAAAATCCCAATTTTGGGTTATTCGATTATATCTTGGAAACAGTGAACTCTAGAAAAATATGTTCTTAATAAAAATGGAAGTTAATTATATTTTCTATAAAATTGTTTCTATACATATTTGTCGAACTTTCAACGGTTTTCCAGATATACGTTATATACGAAATTATATACGAAAATTGATAATTTTCGAAAAAAGTCATTTGTGCCGCACTAGTGATCTTTTCCGAGAAGTTAATAATAAAATATTTTAATATTTATTTTTTTAGAGTGTCCAACTTTCTGAAGGCCCACTGTATACTCTAAAACGAGCATCCTTATTTTAATAATAGAATTAGAAGAATCAAGATGGCAGTAAATTCACTTTCGATGATTTAATAGAAATTGTACAATAGTACTCACTCTATTTACACTTGATAACAGTACACTTGTTAGCAGTTATGTACCCAATAAAGATAAAGGTTTTCTTATGTTTGTGTCTTTTTTTTTGTCTCAACTAACACAGTGTGCACTTAAAGACTAACAGCCACAACGTCAATATCAAAATGCCATTACTTTGTAAACGAAATGGCCACAGTGCGATGTCACAAAGAACTGTATCATCACTAATGGAAAATAGTAGTTTACATGCTCATCGTAAATAATGAGGAAGGCCGGCAATAATGGTTGTTCGTGTTGGCGGAATGCAAGTTCAAAATGTTGCGCAAATTCTGCGTTAGCGGCGGAAGAACAATAGCAAGGCTGATACTGCAATTATCATAAGCTTTGCTAATTTCCCATACAAGTTTACGCACTGGCAAACAGACGTTATGTAAATGGTGGAAGAAGCGACGACGCATGATTTGAAATCTTGTTGGATTGATTCGTGTTATAAGACAAGGCATATTTCTTACAAAATTATTATTATTAACATCTAATTATTAGAACATTTTTATATTGGAATTTAATGTAAGTGTGGTATTACATCTACGGTATTCTACGAATCAGATGAGTGATAGTACCTTTAGTGATGAATAAATTTATATATATATATATATATATATATATATATATATATATATTTTATCTTAACAATAAATAACAACTAATTACGTGAGAATTTGAAAATATTTTTTTATATATAGGTACACCTTACGATAGAAGGCACATGACATAAATAAAATATAGGGGTGGAAGCAGTGAAAAGGATGTATAAGTTTGAAAGTGGAGCCCGTGAGGATTGAGGCGGATGTATTGTGAGAGATGTATGTCATCAGGTGGCAAATGAGGGGGTAAAGTAGAGGGAGGACAAAGTGAGGAGAGGATAGGAAGAAACTATATGAAAACGTGGGCATGACGGAAAGTACGGTGACGAGGATGAAGAATAGAGGAGGATTTAGTTGAAAAAGCGTAGCGAAGCATAAGAAGACAAAAGAAGAAAAAGGTCGGCAGGTATAAAAGAATATATAAAGAGATGAAAGTACATGGAGGGATGCCATCTTATCTTAGAAAGAGAGATCAGAAAGGTACAAAGGATGATTGCAAGATTTAGGTGTAGAAGTGAGGAGAAGGCGAACAGGTATTAGATAGATGAATGAGGAAAGAAAGTGTGGACTATGTAGCGGAGGTGGAGGATAAATGACAATTGGAGAGCATGTTAAAGTATGAGAGCACGGGGTATCGTGTGCATTTCTATGATTTCTGTAATAATATTTGAGGTAAAATTAAAAACAAAATATATTTAAAAAAAAGCGACTTACATTTCTTTATCAAAGTAGTCATCAGATGTCAAATTAAATCCACACATCATAAATCATTCCAAACTCAATATTTCCTTAAATATCTTGTATTTAAGTCAAATTAAGTATTCTATAAAACTAATTGTGTTACAAATTTCAATATAGCACACGAATATTGCCACCCACTCTACAAACAACAGTATGTTTATAAATTCCAATTCCAAACGATTGCAATGTCCCCCGTAAAAGTGCACTCATTCATAACTGCATTATTAAAAACCGATCTTACTGTGTGTGTGGGGGTGGCGGCGACGCGATGCGCTCGCTCATGCTTTCTGATTTTCCACAATGCACGGGTGTCGTTATGAACGTTGAGCCGTCTCAGTCCGCCGCATCCTATGTACAACTCTAATATCGCGCACGTGAAACAATCATTAAACGTAACGCGAAACTAATTATGAGTTTAATAATTCCACATACCCCGCCACGGTCCGGCTGACTGAGTAACACGACTGAACTTTATGCTGCCTTGATTCTCCTGTTATTGTTTACGCGAAATTTACACCTATGCACTCGATGAGTTAACTTATGCAAATGATAATAATACTGCACTGGATACGGTTATTAATTGGCAAATTGGATCTGCTCGAATTAGAGGAGATTGTATATGTATGTGGGTATGTGCGTGAAGACAAGTGTAGGTTGTTACTTAGTTGATGGAAATTTATCCAATCTATAGGAATGGTAATTATGGATTATGATGTGCGCTGTGTATCTCTTTTAGTTATCGAGATACAGTGCAAAATAGACGTTTTCAAAACGAAACATCGATATACATATACATATACATATACATATACATATACATATACATATACATATACATATACATATACATATACATATACATATACATATACATATACATATACATATACATATACATATACATATACATATACATATACATATACATATACATATACATATACATATACATATACATATACATATACATATACATATACATTTACATATACATATACATATACATATACATATACATATACATATACATATACATATACATATACATATACATATACATATACATATACATACACATATACATATACACATTCTAGTCTATATTCAGATAAAAGTACACTAAACATATTACTGAATGTAGTTACATGTAAAAAACATGTTAAGTAGAAACAAAAACTCAAGGAAAGCAATATTTCAAACATGAAATTGCTATAAATCACTGTCAAAATATTACAAATAAATGTAACTTTCAAAATGTGTTCAAAAATAGTGGTGTTCATGGGGTACCAAACTTGAAAATCGTAGCTTGCAGATAACTGCAATTTTAGAGGTGTTAAACTCTAAAAAGCGAATTAGTGAAATAGATTTTGTTAAAATCGTTATAAATCACTGTCAAGTTATTAAAAATTAATCTAATTTTTTTCAAAAAGTGTTCAAACAGAGTGGTTTTCAAGGGGTACCAAATTTGAACACTGTAGCTTGCATATAAAAAAAACCAAGGAGAGCAAAATTCCAACCATGAAAATCCCAGAAACACCTCAATCAACCCCAGAAAAAAAAACCAATTCACCCCAGGAAACCTCCAACTAACCACAGAAAAAAGCAATTCAACCCCCAACCCCCTATCTCTTTTAGTTATAGGGATATAATACAAAATAGTCAAAATGGGAAATCGAGATACATATAAAATCATATAAAATCCAGCGGGTTACTGTTGCTCCCCGTGTAGAAATCACCGAGATGAAGCGAATTCAACATTTTGTTAAAATCGCTATAAATCACTGAAAAGTTATTACAATTAAATGTAATGTTTAAAGCGTGTTCAGAAATAGTGGTTTTCATGGGGTACCAAATTTCAAAAATGTAGCTTGCATACAATTGCAATTTTAGGGGTGTTAAACTCTAAAAAGCGAATTAGTGAATTTTATTTTGTTAAAATCGTTATAAATCACTGTCAAGTTATTAAAAATTAATCTAATTTTCAAAAGGTGTTCAAAAATAGTGGTTTTCATGGGGTACCAAGTTTCAAAAATGTAGCTTGCATACAATTGCAATTTTAGGGGTGTTAAACTCTAAATCGCGAATTAGTGAATTTTATTTTGTTAAAATCGCTATAAATCACTGTCAAGTTGTTATAAATAAATGAAATTTTCAAAATATATTTAACAATAGTAGTATTCATAGTACCAAATTTGAAAACTGTAGCTTATATATAACTGCAATTTTAGGGGTGTTAAACTTTCAAACGCGAATTAGTGATTTTGATTTTGTTAAAATCGCTATAAATCACTATCAAAATATTACATATAAATATGATTTTCAAAAAATGTTCAAAAATAATGGTTTTCATGGAATACCAAATTTGAAAACTGTAGCTTGCATATAGCTGCTATTTTAGGGATGTTAAACTCTAAAACCCAAATTAGTGAATGTGATTTTATTAAAATCGCTATAAATCACTGTCAAGTTATTACAAGTAAATGTAATTTTCACAAAGTGTTCAAAAATTGTAGTTTTCATAGGATACCAAATTTGATAATTGTAGCTTGTATATAACTGCAATTTTAGAGGTGTTAAACTCTAAAACGCGAATTAGTAAATTTGATTTTGTTAAAATCACTATAAATCACTGCCAAGGTATTACAAATAAATTTAATTTTCAAAAGTTGTTCAGAAATAGTAGTTTGCATGAGGTACCAAATTTAAAAACTAGTTTTCATGAGGTATCAAATGGGAAAACTGTAGCTTGTATATAACTGCAATTTTAGAGATGTTAAACTAAAAAACTAGAATTAGTGAATTTGATTTTGTTAAAATCGGTATAAATCACTGTCAAAATATTACCAATAAATGTACTTATTAAAAAGTGTTGAGAAATAGTGGTTTTCATGGGGTACCAAATTTGAAAACTGTAGCTTGCAGATAACTGCAATTTTGGGGGTGTTAAACTCTAAAACGCGAATTAGTGAATGTGACTGTTAAAATCGCTATAAATCAATGTCCAGTTATTACAAATAAATGTAAATTTCTCAAAGTGTTCAAAAATAGTAGTTTTTGGTGGTATACCAAATTTGAAAACTATAGCTTGTATATAAAAGTAATTTTAGGGGTGCTAAACTCAAAAACCAGAATTAGTGAATATGGTTTTGTTAAAATCGCTATAAATCACTGTGAAAATATTACAAATAAATGTAATTTTCAAAATTAAAATTTTAATTTTTCACAAAGTGTTAAAAAATATGGGGTACCAAATTTGAAAACCGTTGCTTGCATATAACTGTAATTTTAGGGGTGCGAAACTCTAAAACGCTTATTGGTGAACTTAATCTTGTTAAAATTGCTATAAATCACTGTCAAGTTCTTGTAAATAATTTTCATTTTCAAAAAATGTTTAGAAATTGTGGTATTCATGAGGTACCAAATTTGAAAAATGTAGCTAGCATATAACTGCAATTTTAAGGACGTTAAACTCAAAAACGCGAATTAGTGAATTTGATTTTGTTAAAATCGCTACAAATCACTGTCAAGGTATTACAAATAAATGTAATTTTCAAAAAGTGTTGAAACATAATGGTTTTATTGGGGTACCAAATTTGAAAGCTGTATCTTGCATATAACTGCAATTTTAGGGGTGCTAAACTCTCAAACGCGTATTATTGAATTTAATCATGTTAAAATCGCCATAAATCACTGTCAATATATTACAAATAAATGTAATTTTCAAAATGTGTTCAAAAATAGAGGTTTTCATGGGGTACCAAATGTGAAAACTGTAGTTTGTATATAACTGCAATTTTAGGGATGTTAAACTCAAAAACTAGAATTAGTGAATTTGATTTTTTTTAAATCGCTATAAATCACTGTCAAGTTAATACAAGTAAATGTAATTTTCACGAACTGTTAAAAAGTAGTGGTTTGTATGGGGTACCAAATTTTAAAACCGTTGCTTGCATATAACTGCAATTTTAGGGGTGCTAAACTCTAAAACGCGTATTGGTGAATTCAATCTTGTTATAATTGCTATAAATCGCTGACAAATTATTATAAATAAATGTAATTTTGAAAAAGTATTCAAAATTTTTTGTTTTCATGGGGTACCAAATTTGAAAAATATAGCTTGCATATAACTGCAATTTTAGGTACGTTAAACTCAAAACCGCCGATTAGTGAATTTGATTTTGTTAAAATCACTATAAATCACTGTCAAGTTCCTACAAGTAAATGTAATTTTCACAAAGTTTCCAAAAATAGTAGTTTTCATGGGGTACCAAATTTGAGAATTATAGTTTGTATATAACTGCAATTTCAGAGGTGTTAGAATCTGAAAAGCCAATTAATGAATTTGATTTTGTAAAAATTGCTATAAATCACTGTCAAAATATTATAAATAAATGTAATTATCAAAAACTGTTCAAAAATAGTGGTTTTCCTGGAGTACCAAATTTGAAAATTGTAGCTTGAAGATAACTACAATTTTAGGGTTGTTAAACTCTAAAATGCAAATTAGTAAATTTGATTTAGTTAAAATCGCTACAAATCACTGACAAATTATTACAATTAATGTAATTTTCACAAAATGTTCAAAAATAGTAGCTTTCATTGGGTACCAAATTTGAAAACTGTAACTTGTATATAACTGCAATTTTAGGGGTGTTAAACTCTTATATGCGAATTAGTGAATTTCATTTTATCAAAATATTACAAATAAATGTAATTTTCAAAAAGTGTTCAAAAATAATATTTTTCACGATGTGCCAAATTTGAATACTGTAGCTTGTATGTAACTGCAATTTTTGGGGGTGTTACACTCCAAAATGCGAATTAGTGAATTTGATTTTGTTAAAATCGCTATAAATCACTGTCAAAATATTAGAAATAAATGTAATTTCCGAAAAGTGTTCAAAAGTGGGGGTTTTCATGGGGTACCAAATTTAAAGACTGTAGCTTGCACATAACTGCAATTTAGGGGTGCTAAACTCTAAAACGCGTATTAGTGAATTTAATCTTGTTAAAGTTGCTATAAATCACTGACAAGTTATTATAAATAAATGTAATTTTCAAAAAGTATTCAAAAATGATTGTTTTTATGAGGCACCAAATTTGAAAAATGTAGCTTGCATATAACTGCAATTCCAGGGACGTAAAACTCAAAAAACGCAAATTAGTGAATGTGATTTTGTTAAAATCGCTATAAATTACTGTCAAGGTATTATAAATAAATGTAACTTTCAAAAGTTGTTCAAAAATAGTGGTTTGCATGGGGTACCAAATTTGAAAACCGTAGTTTGCATATAACTGTAATTTTAGGGGTGCTAAACTCTAAAACGCGTATTGTTGAATCTAATCTTGTTAAAATTGCTATAAATCAAAAATAAAGTTATTAAAAATGAATCTAATTTTCCAAAAGTTTTTAAAAATAGTGGTTTTCATGGGGTAACAAATGTGAAAACTGTGTCTTGTATATAACTGTAATTTTAGGGGTATTAAACTCTAAAACACGAATTAGTGAATTTGTTTTTGTTAAAATCGCTATAAATCACTGTCAAAATATTACAAATAACTATAATTTTCAAAAAGTGTTCAAAAATAGTGGTTTTCATGGGGTACCAAATATTAAATCTGTTGTTTTTATATAACTGCAATTTTAGGGATGTTAAACTTAAAAACTAGAATAAGTGAATTTGATTTTGTGAAAATCGCTATAAATCACTGTCAAAATATTACAATTAAATATAATTTTCAAAAAGTGTTCTACAATAGTGGATCTCATGGGGTACCAAAATTGAAAACTATAGCTTCTATATAACTACCATTTTATGGATGTTAAACTTAAAAACGCGAATTAGTGAATTGAATTTTCTTAAAATCGCTATAAATCACTGTCAAAATATTATAAATAAATGGAATTTTCAAAACATGTTCAAAAATATTGGTTTTTGTGGGGATCCAAATTTGGAAACTGTAGCTGGTACATAACTGTAATTTTAAGGGTGTTAAACTATAATACGCGAATACATTAATTTGGTCACTATATATACACTATACACTATACACTATATATTTGGTCACTATATATATATATATATATATATATATATATATATATAATTTCACACAAAACATCTAATTCTATAGCCTATATCGTATATTATTATGAAATAAAAATATGGGTCCAGAAGGCACCCCACTTAGGCATTTACGTGACAAAAATAGGGTTCAGGCCTCTAAAGGTTAATATCTGATAATATTGTTTCTACTTTCATTTGTACTCATCTATTCTTAATTTCATGTATCTGTTTCGGCTAATTTTATAGCTAATAGATAATGAACATTAGTGACACTTTTGTCAATGTTATGTCTGCAATTAGTTGCAGCAAATGCATTCACCATTTAACATGCAACTCGCTGATTATCGAAGAGAAACGTTTATCGAAAGTACTTACTCTGAGCTCTGTCTGAAGTTCTGCATGGCAAACTGCATCAGGGAGTATTTTCCTGTAGGTGGCAGAGGGCTGCTGGGGGATTGGGCGCCGGTGCCGCGCGGCGGAGGCCTGGATGAGGACTCTTGGTGGTTGGTGGTGGATGAAATGTTTGTCGTCTCGATCCGCTCCACGGGAGGCACTCTGTTTTGTGTAGGCGACTTGGCCTGTAACTAAGAAATTAAATTGATATAAGAATTATTTACACTTTTCCGTATTTGTTGTGTAAAGTGTAAATATTTCATATAATCCCAAAAATTTCCCTGATAGAGATTTGAACTCAATACAACATATTTTTTCTACTATTGAGACATAGAAATTAGATTAGGTGAAAAATCGGTTAGAGTAGTTTCTACCTAAAAAAAACTGTAACCTCGCTTTTTCTCCAAATGCATGTCTGTATATTTATTTATATGATATTGATATTAACCCTTAACCACCTAAGTCAGGCCACTGAGATATGTTGTAAAATAGCAAATAAATGTTAGCTTTGTAAAACAAATTATATTGTTACACATAAAAAAAACAATTTATGTGGTTTAATTACTCATACCAACTCCAATAAATAGTTTAAGCTACTTACAGCACATAAATAATAATTTAAACTTCGTATATTTCTACAAGAAATGTTGCGGTATCAGTGACCGGTACGAACGTCCGGATTTGAATACCTAGCCGGTTAAGGGTTAAAGGATAAAAAAACGATTTTTTACTTTGTTTTTTTATCACACTTCAGTTGTGTGTGTGTATGTATCTAGTATGATTAATCATCGAAATAAGCTCTTATTACTAACTTTTTAAAAAAATATTTCCTAATTAGAATTAATTCTAATTAGGAAATATTTTTTTAAAAAGTTAGTAATAAGAGCTTATTTCGATTTATAAAATAATATTATTGTGTATAAGTAGTTTAATCTTTTGTACGTCTATAGATAATTACATAAGACATTAATATAAATTATCAATTATGTATTACTGAGCATCCTGCTCTATACCTCCATAAAAAAAAAAATTCAATGGAGCATTAATTATCATCAAATGCGTGTAATTCAAGTTTGTTAGCGGATTTAGATACACTGTTGGGGTTGTGCTGGTGAAAGTAGCTGTTATTGGAGGCTTTAGAAAATGCCTAGGGCCTAATATGGATACACCGCTGCTATTTGTGCAGTACAGGAAAATTCGTTTAGGCATTTTTATATGAAGAAATCGGGGAAATTATTCGCAAGAAACTCACCGGTTCGTTTCTTTCAGCGCATTGCCGCGTTGGTTTCACCGAACGTAACGGGCAGTGTGTTGCATTAGAATCATTGATTGGTAATTTTATGGCGTGTGTAGTGTATATGTGTACTTTTTTTTATATATTAGATACAAAAGTAAAAGGAGCTAATATCTGGTGTATTATGTAATACAGTAATAAAACACAGCTCTAATCAATCTGTGATTTTTATATTCATTACTGTTGCTCACTTAATTGTAATAGAAAACCTATACCTAATGGATTTAATTAAATTGGAAATCATCTAATTTATATGTATACTGTGTAATAAATAGATATCAGCAAGTGCAAACGTTTAGAAATTTAGAAATACACAAGATTGCATTGATAGTGCGCTAGAATAGCTGTGGTTTATGTACAATAAACTTTATTATGTATCTGTATTTTTTAGTTTTCAAGTATTTTTATTGTAAAAAACTTCTATCTTTATAGCTATCACAACAGGGGCATTTCTGCTGTTAAAAGAATAAGTTTAATCACCCGGTATTTAACTTAAGTAACACAGAAACCATCTGAAAAACTGTGAAAGGTGTTTGCAAAATGTTACCCATAACCGCGATTGAATCCTCGTTACCCAATATATATATATATATATATATATATATATATATATATATATATATATATATATATATAATTCTTCCACCCATCTCTGATCATTTTCAATTAATGTAGGAGGTATAATAAAAACATCTTATTTTTTCACATTGCAATTAACTGTAATCTAATAGAATAAGATAATTAAAAGAATGTTACACGGCGGTCGTTATGGGAGAGGCTCCGGAGAAAGAGGATAATTATAAAATTAATTGAAATTTGGTAGCTATAATTTAATCCAGATACTTATTGGATTTTCTTTTTCTGTTTTACAGTAGTACTAAATAAATTAAAACCATTCGTGATAATGCATATGTGATAATATAATTTAAATTTAGCGTTAAAAAAACTCTAGATGTGCACATTTTGGCACATTCAACCCTAAAAGTACTAAAGCTATTTAAAATAAAAATGTAACTACTGTGTAACTATTTTTTTAGGGGCTTTGAAATAAAAATAAGATTAATTAGTTATTGTTCAACTTATAAAAAATGCCATAACTAGTTTTCTAATTGCTAAAAAATGTTCAAATTAATTATATATATAGCTGAATAGTTATTTTTTAATGCTCCACAAATTTATATTTTGTAACTCCTGTGTAACTATTTTTTTAAGGGCTTTAAAATGAAAATAAGGTAAATCAGTTTTTGTTCAACATATAGAAGATGCTATAACTAATTTTATAATTAAAAAAAAAAAATTAAAATTAACTACTTATGTAGCTGAATAGTTAGTTTTTAATGCTACATACATTTATGTTTAGTATCTACTGCCTAACTATTTTTTAGGGGCTTTGAAATCAAAATAAGGTAAATCAGTTATTGTTCAACATATAAAAAGTGCCATAACTAATTTTATAATTGCTAAAAAATGTTCAAATTAGTTACATATGTAGCTGCATAGTTATTTTTTAGCGCTCCATAACTTTGTATTGTGTAACTCCTGTGTAACTATTTTTTTAGGGGCTTTGAAATGAAAAAAAAAGTAAATATATAATTATAATTTTGTAATTAAAAAAAATATATTAAAATTAACTACTTATGTAGCTGAATAGTTAGTTTTTAATGCTACATAAATTTATGTTTAGTATCTACTGCGTAACTATTTTTTAGGGGCTTTTAAATCAAAATAAGGCAAATCAGTTATTGTTCAACATAGAAAAAGTGCCATAACCAGTTTCCTAATAGCTATACAATGTTCAAATTGACTACATATGTAGCTTAATAGTTATATTTAATGCTCAATAACTTTTAATTTATCTAACTATTGTGTAACTATTTTTCAGTGGCTTTGAAATCAAAATGCGGTAAATCAGTTATAGTTCAACTTATAAAAAGTCCAATAACTAATTTTCTAATTATTAAAAAATGTTTAAACTGACTGCACGTATATAGCTTAATAGTTATATTTAATGCTACATTGCTTCTAATTTTTGTAACTACTTTGAAACTATTTTTTATCGGCTTTGTAATCAAAATGAGGTAAATCAGTTATTATTCCACATATAAAAAGAGCCATAACTGGTTTCATAATAACTAAAAAAAATCAAATGCACTACATATGTAGTTGAATAGTGATATTTAATGCTCCATAACTTTTATTTTTTGTAGCTATTGTGTAACTATTTTTCAGTGACTTGAAAATCAAAATGAGGTAAACCAGTTATTGTTGAACTTGTAAAAAGTGCCATAACTATTTTTATAATTGCTAAAAAAATATTCAAATTAACTGCTTATGTAGCTGAATAGTTAGTTTTTAATACTCCGCAAATTTATATTTTGCAACTACTGTGTAACTATTTGAGGTTCTTTGAAATAAAAATAAGGTAAATCAGTTATTGTTGAACTTATAAAACGTGCCATAACTAGTTTTATAATTGCTAAAAAATATTCAATTTAACTATGGTATGTAGCTTAATAGTTATGTTTAATGCTCCTTTACTTTAAATTTTTGTAACTAGTGTGCAACTATTTTTTAGGGGCTTTGAAATCATAATAATCTAAATCAGTTATTGTTCAACTTATAAAAAGTTCTATAACTAGTTTTCAAATTATTAAAAATTGTTTAAATTGACTAATTATGTAGCTGAATAGTTACATTTAATGCTCCACTACTTCTAATTTTTGTAACTACTGTGTAACTATTTTTTAGGAGCTTTGTAATCAAAATGAGGTAAATCGTTTATTATTCAATTTATAAAAACTGCCATAACTAGTATTCTAATAGCTAAACATTGTTCAAATTTACTGATTATGTAGCGGAATAGTTATACTTAATTCTCCATAGTTTTTAATTTTTGTAATTATTGTGTAACTATTTTTCTGTGGCTTTGAAATCTATGTGAGGTAAATCAGTTATTGTTCAACTTATAAAAGGTGCCATAACTAGTTTTATAACTATTTAAAAAATATTCAAATTAACTACTTATATAGCTGAATAGATAGGTTTTATTGCTCCATAAATTTATATTTTGTAACTACTGTTTAACTATTTTTTTAGGGCTTTTAAAATCAAAATAAGGTAAATCAGCTATATTGTTCAACTTATAAAAAGTATCATAACTAGTTTTATAATAGCTAAAAAATGTTCAAATTAACTACATATGTAGCTGAATAGTTATATTTAATGCTCCATAACTTTTAATAACTATTTTGTAACTATTTTTCAGTGGTTTTGAAATCAAAATGAGGTAAATCAGTTATTTTCAACTTATAAAAGATGCCATAACTAGTTTTATAGTAGCTAAAAAAAATTCAAATTAACTACTTATATAGCTGAATAGTTATATTTTAATGCTCCATAAATTTATATTTTGTAAATACTGTGTAACTATTTTTTAAGGGGCTTTGAAATCAAAATAAGGTAAATCAGTTATTGTTCAAATTATAAAAAGTGCCATAACTAGTTTTATAATTGCTAAAAAATATTCAATTTAACTACGTTGGTAGCTTAATAGTTATTTTGAATGCTCCATTATTTCTAATTTTTGTAACTTCTGTGTAACTATTTTTTTAGGGGCTTTGAAATCAAGATAAGGTAAATCAGTTATTGTTCAACTTATAAAAAGTGCCATAACGGGTTTTATAATTGCTAAAAAAAATTGAAATTAACTACATACGTAGCTAAATAGTTATATTTAATGCCCCATAATTTTTTAATTTTGTAACTATTGTGTAACTATTTTTCAGTGGCTTCGAAATCAAAATGAGGTAAATCAGTTATTGTTCAACTTATAAAAGACGCCATAACTAGTTTGATAATGGCCAAAAAAATATTCAAATGAAATAGTTATGTAGTAGAATAGTTAGGTATTAACATTACATAAATTTATATTTTGTAACTACTGTGTAACTATTTTTTTAGGGACTTTGAAATCAAAATATGTTAATTCACTTATTGTTCAACTTAGAAAAAGTGTCATAACTAGTTTCATAATTGCTAACCAATATTCAAATTAACTATGTATGTAGCTTAATAGTTATTTTTAATGCTACATTACTTTTAATTTTTGTAACTACTGTGCAACTATTTTTTAGGGGCATTGTAATCAAAATGAGGTAAATCAGTTATTATTCAACTTATAAAAAGTGCTATAACAAGTTTTATAATTGCTAAAAAAAAATCAAATTAACTACATATGTAACTAAATAGCTATATTTAATGCTACATAATTTTTTATTTTTGTAACTATTGGGTAACTATTTTTCAGTGGCTTCGAAATAAAAATGAGGTAAATCAGTTATTGTTCAACTTATAAAAGATGCCATAACTAGTTTGATAATGGCCAAAAAAAATATTCAAATGAAATTGTTATGTAGTAGAATAGTTAGGTATTAACATTACATAAATTTATATTTTGTAACTACTGTGTAACTATTTTTTTAGGGGCTTTGAAATCAAACTAATATGAATTAGTTATTGTTCTACTTATAAATAGTGCCATAACTAGTTTTCTAATTAATAAAAAATTTAGATTAACTACTTTTGTAGCTGAATAGTTGTATTTAATGCTTCACTACTTCTAATTTTTGTAACTACTGTGTAACTATTTTGAGGGGCTCTGTAATCGAAATCGGTTATTATTCATATATATTTATAAAAAGTGTCATAACTAGTTTTATAAAAACTAAAAAAAATTCAAATAGACTATGTATATAGCTGAATAGTTATATTTAATGCTCCATAATTTTTAATTTTTGTAACTATTGTGTAACTATTTTTCAGTGACTTTGAAATCAAAATGAGTTAAAACAGTTATTGTTCAACTTATAAAAGGTGCTATAACTGGTTTTACAATCCCTACAAAATATTGTAATTTACTACATATGTAGCTGAATAGTCATATTTAAAGCTCCATTATTTTTAATTTTGTAACTACTGTGTAATTATTTTTTTAGGTGCTTTGAAATCAATATAAGGTAAACCAGTTATTGTTTAACAAAAAATTCCATAACTATTTTTCTAATTGATAATTTTTTTTTTAAATTGACTACTTATGTAGCTAAATAGTTGTATTTAATGCTCCACTACTTCTAATTTTTGTAACTACTGTGTAACTATTTTGAGGGGCTCTGTAATCAAAATGAGGTAAATCGGTTATTATTCAATTTATAAAATGTGCCATAACTAGTTTTATAAAAACTAAAAAATGTTCAAATTGACTACGTATATAGCTGAATAGTTATTTTTAATGTTCCATGTATATACATATATATGATGAGTAATAAACACATCTGCAGATTAATGTTGTCTACAATAACATAGAGCAGTTATTTATCTCTTATAAGTTGCGATTGCGGATCTTACAAGTGACATTAAACCGAACTAATCACTTCCTCCACAACTACTTATATAGATTAAAGCACAAATGGGACATCCTTTTAAAACAACCAGTAGTAAATTATAAAACAGGATTTATCGCCTCAAGACTCTCACATTTCACAGCGCAAATTTGTTCGAACAACAATCGTTGACTTTCTACGCAATTAATAGATTAATTTGCTAGCGCCGGTCGGGTAATAATTTTTCAGCCATAGTATGGAGAAGTAATAAACGTTAATTTTATGTAACTAACCGCGCAAATTGTGCATTTCCCACACTTTCAATAGCCAAGGATTAAATAATTCACTCACAATTAGCTTGGGAAGAAGAAGTGCACCTGACAAATATACTTGCAAGTAGATATATGGATATTTGTATGTAAATATGGATATTTACATACATTAAAATACCTATATAATACTAACTAGGGTAACAATTTAACAATATTAGATATGCGGACAACACATTTTTTGCGGATACAAAAAGTAATGGACAACGTAACCGAAAGTAGTCGTCAATATGGTTATATGTAAAAACAACAACGGCAAGAATCAACACAACAAAATAAGGAGGTGTAATTAATAACGTGAGGTGAATTTTTCTACCCCTCCCTGGGGACACAAATAGTGCTGTGGTAAATTGGTCCAGTTTATAATTTGGATATCTCGAATTTAGTAATTTGTATGCTGTTCTACTCTAAACGATCCTAACCCTTCAAGGCAGTTTAATTATGGTTATTATTTCAGATATGAAAATTATATCTGAAAATGCATTACAAATCCCTCAGTGTATTCGCTGTCAATCCACTAACTAACCAATTTCCTGCGTTATAAGCTTTTACAAAAAACTATCATTTGGAAATTGTCATTTAGTTTCAAAATCTCCAACATCATATATTGATAATTTTGTTTTTCTCTTGGCATACGAGAAATAAAATTATATACAGGAATTAATTGTTACATCATCACGATAATTAAATAAATAACCCAAACAATTTAATAATCAACAACTTTTCAATGCTAAAAAATATTACTAAGAATTAGCATACAAATCAACAACATGTTTGTTCATCCTAAATCCATTTATAAACCTTACATCACACCGTTGCAGCAAACTTCCTCCGCGAGTCATTAAACGCGAAGCGCATAAAAATCATCATCAATTATGAATAAATGAACAGTTAGTGAAATTTCATTGTGGTACTCCAACCTGAATTAACAGTACCGGATTTATATGAAACTCTGCACCACCCGACTGACTGCATCCGCCATACCAGGCACACAAGGTGCCATAATGAACGACATATGTCCACTTGCGGTTGTTGACTTTACGGGTTTTCGAATTGAGAGCGATGAGACTACCGTAATTTTGCAAACATATTTTTGTACCTTCACGGTTTAATCGATAAAACATTGGTATATAACTTTCAATTGCGACTAGCTATCATAAATCAGTCTGCAGGTTGTTTATAATAAACAAATCGTTAGTTATGCGTTATGAAATAATTGTGGACTTTCCTCGTGTCGACTTTCACCACCCGAAGATGCGACCTTAAAACAGGCCGCATCTTGAGTTGTTTATATAACAGTGCTGATTATTTTTTTTAAACTTTCCTTAAAATGTCTGCGTATTTTGTTAATCGAGAATTAGCATTCTCGGCTAACAAAATATTTTTATTTTTATATACATATATATTATCTATTTGCCTTTTACCTTTCGGTGTAGGCATTTAGGCATTTTATATACATACTAGATGAAATTCTAGTCGGTCGATGGGGTATCATGATTCAATTGCCACGATGTATAATGAATAAATTAATTTTTTAAATGCAAAAAAAAAATTAATTCTATTAATTTGAAGCACTTAATTCTCCAATTAAATATTGAATTAAAATACCACATAATATGGGATTCAAACTTGCAACCCTCACTTTTGCATAAAAGTCATAACTAATAGGTCAGTCGGCTTCTAAACATTGTCTTCATTTTTATATTATAGAGATTAGATCATATAATTATAGTATATCTGGTGATTCTTCATTCAGATAGCCGTATACAGCAAACAGTTCTTCACTATAAATTAGATTGAACATTATCCGAGAGGAAATAGCCATTCAAAAATGTCACCTTCTAATTAGTCCTGACATATTCTATTTTAAATCGTATTGTATTAATTGTTCTTAAAATGTCTGATGTGTTAGCTGTGCAAACTACATCGTGAGCGATCTTTCAAAAACCATCTGAAAAACTGGCTAAAGGGATTATTAGCCGGGTTTTTTGTGATGTAATAAGGATGAATGATTTATCTCCTCTGAGCTTCTCCCTTTATCAGCGGAAAAGCCTTTGGGTTGCCCTATTAATATTTTAAAAATCCTGTCTTATCGAAATTCACTCCAGAAAACCGGTTTTCAGACTTCTGGATACAACTGGATACTGTATGAGTAAACAAATATTTATGGTTTGACTTTGATGTGCCATTTTCAATAGTGCGAAACGACCTTTACGCAAACACAATCAAATAAATCGTCATTCTCACATCACGTTATAAATAGCAACAATTTCCTTATACTTATTTTCAATTAGTCAACAACTCAACACAATAACATTTTACGTCAGGCGATATGATAACATTTTAGTTTTTCTTAATTGCATCACCAAACGCAACCGTTTTTCAATGCCAATTACCCACAAATTACGTTTTTAATTAAATACATTAAATGACGCGTAGCAAACTCAGGTCTCGCGGTAAACTAAATCGCAATAACTGTAAGACATAATTTACTACAACGCGATATTTCTCAAATGCCATTTTTTTTTACAATCGAGCAGCTCATTATACCGTATATTATTTGTTATAGAAAATTATTACTAATTAAAGAGTATTAACGCATGAAACCGTCTTTTTCACCCATCTGCCGCGTAATTGGATACTGTGTTTGCAATATGTAGATAAAATATCGTATTAAATGTTAATTTTAAATGCTTTTTAATATATAAAATTGCTTCAAAAAGTATTTAAAATAAATAAATAAAAAATAAAACGAATAAACGAATTTTTCTTTGTTTTTTATCACTTGTTTATTGCTGTTTGCGAATATTTTCGGCTACGCTCTAGCCATTATCAGGCTAATCCGATGACTGACGAGCTGTGTAAAGTGTACAATATAAAATTTTGTAAAAACCCCAAATGAGACTGTCCAACACTATTTAAAATGTTAAATGCGTGAACTATTTCGCATTTAACATTTTAAATACACTTTGAAGCAATTTTATATATAAAAAAGCATTTATAACCTTTACATCACACTGTGATAGAAAAGGCCAGCGGATATATATATATATATAATAAAAAGCATTTAAAATTAATAGTTTTGACAAAATGGTGCTGGTAAAACTACTGGAACTATTACAATCTTTAAAATGCATTTATCAGGAAACTGCTTTGGAATTACGACATTTGTCGTTACAAGTTGCGATATTATAACTCGATGAAGATTTTTATGATGGACTCTCATATACATTTAGAGGCATCAAAATTAGCCCCTCTAATAATTTCATGTAGTTACACAGATTTTAATGATTTATTTTGTACACTCCATGTTAAATTTTTCTAGTACCTTAAAAATCTTCTAAAGACCGTATTTATTTATTAGTTTCAGTATAAAATAAGTTACCTCTTTGGGGTCTTTGCTGGTGTCTTTTTTACTCTCCTTCTCTTTCGTAGTCTTGACCTCACTGGTGTCGACCTTTTGTTTCTCTTTTTCATCACAGTTCCGTTTATTATTTACAACACTATTATTATTATTGCTGAACTCCTCACTACAACTTTTGAAACTATCTAGAATCGCGTTGGGCACTATCATTGCCGGCGGGGCTGGTGGTTCGATTTCCTCGCTCGCATTGTTGTTGAGATCTTTTTCAAGCAATTTCTGTTTCTCGCGTTTGCCCCGTAGGTTTTCAAACCGCGCCAATATTTCTTTAACAGACACTTTCGGCTCGGAGTTTTCTTCGGGGATGGTTTCCATCCGTTTATCGGTGGGTGATTTTTTGCCATTTGTATCATTAATCGTGTACTCGAATGAGTTATCAGAAGCGCTGCTCTCGGATTTCGTCCAGGATCGGATGCTGGCGAACGAGCCGTTTTCCGCGTACACTTCGCATTGCACTGCAAACGAGTTCTTGGATTTTGACTCCGAGTCAGAGTCGTGGCTGTCATCGCTTAGGCTTAGGCTTTCGGAAGGGTTGGATGAGTTCGCTAGACTGTCCAGGGATGTGGCTTTATAGTTTTTGGAGATGGGTAGGTCCTTGAAGCTCTTGTAGGTTGTTTTTTCCATCGCGGCGGCGATTGAACGAACGGTACGCGCGCACCTGTCGCGTCTGCCGGAGTGCTTTTGGTCAAGCGTCAGCGGTGCAGCGGCGACGAGCTGCCACCGCGGCGATGGTGATGGTAACACGACCAGCTGAACACGGCACTCTCGCAGTCAGGCTAGATCAGCTCTAATAGTTACACTGACCCAATACTGACCACGCTGCCCGGCAGGCTATCTGGGTCGAAATGCTTCCGCGCGAATACACACGCATAATTTGTAACTCACCACTCCAACAACCTGTTGTTGTATAATCAAGCTTTTTTAAGTGGAATTCCGGGGAACTAATCATGTTTACTAGTTACTACATAGTTTTAGTGAGTTCAGATTGTATTAAGTAGGCTTGTAGTGGTAGAAATTATCATTTGAAATCGACATAATATCCTTAAACACCCGGAAATGTTTCAGACTGTAGACATATAAATTAACACTTCATGGTGTTAATTGTTGGTAAGGTTATTAGAATTTATCTTTTTGTAAAAGTTACATACTGTTTGTATTTTCATTCAATATTCATTAGTGTTTATTAGCAGGTACCTGTTTAGTTTTAGTTAAATTCCTTACTAAAATGATAAAATTCACGCGTATTACACTAAAAACTAAGCTATTTTTCCTCTCGTATATAAAGATGAATCATACAGATTAACAGTTTTCCATCTTCTACCACGTGGAGGTACAGATTAACTGTTTTCCCTTCATCTTCAATATTCATTAGTGTTTATTAGCAGGTACTTGTTTAGTTTTTGTTAAATTCCTTCCTAAAATGATAAAATTCACGCTAATTACACGAACCTAAGCTATTTTTCCTCTCATATATAAAGATCAATCATACAGATCAACAGTTTTCCCTTCATCTGCCTGAAGCCCCGTAGGCGTTTCCTCAGTCCTTCAGTATTTTAGAAGACTAGAAGATGTAGGTAAACGTAATTCAGTTTAAAATACTATATCTTGAGGTTCACTCAAAATATTATCTAATGAAAAAGAGAAGAAAACAGTTGCAGGAAAAAAGTTGCAGGTAAAATAAGATTAAAATGTTATGATTAGATAGCATTTTAAACTTATTTTACCTGCAACTTTTTTCCTGCAACTTTTTCTTTCTCTTTTTCATTAGATAATATTTTGAGTGAACCTCAAGATATAGTATTTTATACTAAATTACGTTTACCTACATCTTCTCGTCTTCTAAAGTACTGAAGGACAGTTTTCCCTTCATCTGTCTGAAGCCCCGTAGGCGTTTCCTTAGCCTACGGGGCTTCAGACAGATGAAGGGAAAACTGTTAATCTGTATGATTCATCTTTATATACGAGAGGAACAATAGCTTAGATTCGTATAATAAGCGTGAATTTTATCATTTTAGGAAGGAATTTTACTAAAACTAAACAAGTACCTGCTAATAAACACTAATGAATATTGAAGATGAAGGGAAAACAATTAATCTGTACCTCCACGTGGTTGAAGATGGAAAACTGTTAATCTGTATGATTCATCTTTATATACGAGAGGAAAAATAGCTTAGTTTCAGTGTAATAAGCGTGAATTTTATCATTTTAGGAAGGAATTTAACTAAAACTAAAGTACCTGCTAATAAACACTAATGGATATTGAATATGAAGGAAAAACAGTTAATCTGTACCTCCACGTGGTAGAAGATGGAAACATCAGAATGGTCGCAAACGCAGAAGCTGACGAACGGCACCGCTGTCGGGATAAAGATCTAATCTACTCCCACCAGGAAAATGGCGATGTACCAAAAAAACGAAAACTTCCGTAATCTGCTTAAATTGACAAAAACCCTGATGATACTAAATGTGAAGGCAGGATGTGGAGTGAGATGAAGCAGTGGATTACTCAGTCACGACCAACACCGAAGTTTGATGAAAACAGTAGATGAGCAACGAAACATACCAACTCCTTGATGCGAGGCAACAGATGAAGCGAATACGATAAGCCCAGAAATAAGATCTGCAAAGGTACGACAACGAAATGAAGACATAAATAATTACTGCAGACATGGCTGTATCTGAGAGGGGATTTGGGGATTTATATTTTTAATTATTATTATTATAAACAGTACCAAAAAATGTATTACAGGGTGGTGATTTTAATGTCAAATCAAAATTATGGGATTCAAATTTAACTGATGACAAAGGTAATATTTTAGAAGAAATGAACAATTGCAATAAATTATTGGTAGGACTATCTCATTATTATTATTATAAACAGTACCAAAAATGTATTGTATGTATAAAGGGTGGTGATTTTAATGTCAAATCAAAATTATGGGATTCAAATTTAACTGATGTCAAAGGTAATATTTTAGAAGAAATGAACAATTGCAATAAAAATTTAAATTCAAAGAAGAGCTCAAGAATCAAATTTGGATATCACGTTATTTTATGAAAATTTAACAAACAAAATGAAAAATTAGGTTGTGGATATAGAAACCCTTAGTGATCATAAATTCATTTATTTTGAGGATATAGAAAATTATTTAAAGAAAAAAATTAATTATAGTATGTGATATATATGATAAAAAATTATATTTTAAATTTAAAAAATGGAATTCAATTAAGTTTTTGGAATCTTAATTATGAAATCGATACTGCATTAGATTTACCAAATTTTATAGTAAATTTATGTTATAAATATTTATTAAATAATGATAATAAGAATTGTGCTGAGCATTGAGGAGCTTCGATTTTCGCGAATCACCTTTCACAGTTTTTCAGAGGTTTTCTGTGAAGTTAAGGTAAATACTGGGTGATTAAGCCCCACCAACCAAACTATGCCCTTCCACTATTTCAAATGTCTTGAACTATGCACGACACTATTATCCGTTATTTTCTATGATTAAATTAATGTCATTTATTAATTTAAGAATAATTAAAAAAATATATGTGAAAAATAATGTAATGCATAGTTCAAGTCGTTTGAAATAGTAGACGGGTATAGCCAGGTTGGTAGGGGCCGCCCACCCACCCCACCTTTGTTCGCATAGTTTTTCTATAGGATAACACTCTTCTTAGCATATTTAAAACAATTTAAAACGTCTGTATCCATTGAAAAAACTATGCGAGCAAATGTGGGGTGGGTGGGCGGTCCCCACCAACCAAACTATGCCCGTCCACTATTTCAAACGACTTGAACTATGCATTACATTATTTTTCACATATATTTTTTTAATTAGTCTTAAATTAATAAATGACATTAATTTAATCATAGAAAGTAACGGATAATAGTGTAGTACATGCAACATTTGAAATAGTGGAAGGGCATAGTTTGGTTGGTGGATCAAGGGAGAAGCTCAAGTTCAAGTAGTAGTTCAAGACATTTGAAATAGTGGACGGGCATAGTTTGGTTGATAATGAAGTTTTTTATTTATTAATAATTTTAAATTCAAAGGTAAATATTGGTGGAATTAATGAAAACAGGAAAAACGTATGAAAATAAAGAGAAAACTTGCAAGAGAAAATAAAAAATACTATAAAACAAAAAATAATGAAATTTTAGATATAATAAATAATTATCTAGAATATAATACAAGTAAAAAAATACTTAAAGGATTATAAAATGAAGGGAAAGTAACTGGAAGTGATGATTTAGAAAACAAGGAAAATTGTATAAAATTATTTGTAACAAATTTCAAAAGACAAAATATTTATTGAATCTGATGAACTATACAAAATTGCAAGAGATTTATTTCATGATCACCATACAACTATTTGGAATTCAGAAAATTTTGGAAAAAAATCAAAATTTGACATAGTTGAATTAAAAAATTCTAGTAGAGGGTTGAAAAAATAAGAATTGAATATTGAATCTGACGAATAATACAAAATTGCAATAAATATTTCCTGATCACCATACAACTATTTGGAATTCAGACAATTTTGGAAAAAAATCAAAATTTTACATAGTTGAATTAAAAAAATCTAGTAGAGGGTAGAAAAATAAGAATTGAATATTGAATCTAACAAACAATACAAAATTGCAAACGATTTATTTCGTGATCGCTATACAACTATTTGGAATTCAGAAAATTTTAGAAAAAAATAAAATTTGACATAGTTGAATTAAAAAAAATTATAGAGGGTTGAAAAATAAGAATTGAATATTGAATCTGACGAACAATACAAAATTACAAGAGATTTATTTCCTGATAACCATACAACTATTTGGAATTCAGAAAATTTTGGAAAAAATCAAAATTTGACATAGTTGATTAAAAAAATCTAGTAGAGGGTTGAAAAAATAAATATTGAATATTGAATGTGACAAACAATGCAAAATTGCAAGAGATTTATTTCCTGATCACCATACAACTATTTGGAATTCTGAAAATTTTGGAAAAAATCAAAATTTGACATAGTTGAATTAAAAAATTCTAGTAGAGGGTTAAAAAAATAATAATTGAATATTGAATCTAATGAATAATACAAAATTATAAAAGATTTATTTCCTGATCACCATACAACTATTTGGAATGAAAATTTTGGAAAATATCAAAATTTGACATAGTTAAATTAAAAAATTCTAGTAGACTGTTAAAAAAATTATAATTGAATATTGAATCTGATGAATAATACAAAATTACAAGAGATTTATTTCCTGATCACCATACAACTATTTGGAATTCAGAAAATTTTGGAAAAAAACAAAATTTGACAGTTGAATTAAAAAATTCTAGTAGTGGGTTGAAAAAATAAGAATTGAATATTGAATCTGACGAACAATACAAAATTGCAAGGGATTTATTTCCTGATCACCGTACAACTATTTGGAATTCAGAAAATTTTGGAAAAAATCAAAATTTGACATAGTTGAATAAAAAAATCTAGTAGAGGGTTGAAAAAATAAATATTGAATACTGAATGTGACGAACAATACAAAATTGCAAGAGATTTATTTCCTGATCACCATACAACTATTAGAAATTCAGAAAATTTTGGAAAAAAAAGCAAAAATTTGACATAGTTGAATTAAAAAATTCTAGTAGAGGGTTGAACAAATAAGAATTGAATATTGAATCTGACGAACAATACAAAATTGCAAGAGATTTATTTCCTGATCACCATACAACTATTTGGAATTCAGAAAATTGTGAAAAAAAAATCAGTTCGAACGAGTTCTACGAGGCCCGAGGTTACAAGCAGAGTAGAGATTAGAGAAAAGAAGATAACATAAATTTGGTGACAGCAATGAATTCCCGTAACATAGAGGAAAATGAAGATTTAGAAATTATTGATGTTTAAATAATAAACAAGACCCAGAGTAGTTGCCAAGGAGTCTTAATTTTAACACAAAAAGTTTCGATACGGACGAAAAAACATCCAAGGTCGTGACTCCGAAAGAGGCAGAACACCTTTCTAACGAATAATGGTGACTGTGAACAAGAAATAGCCCGGGCGCAGCATTAAAGCTTGACAGAATATGGCACGACACAGCCATCAAATTAAGACTAAAAGTACGAATTCTGCACTTATGTATATACTATATCTGACTATTGATGAACACATTGAGGATAATTGTACCTAATTCTGAAAATTATAGTGGGAATTATGACCCTTTTTATAACCCTACATAGTGGAATTTCATTGTTTTCGTGTTTGACATCCCAAAAAAGCTATACAGAGTAAATGTACGAATTGAGCACTTGGTATATACTAAATGTGACTATTGATGAATATATTGAGGATAATTCTATCTAATTCAGAAAATTATAGTGAGAATTATGGCTCTTTTTATAACCCTACATTTGTAGAATTTCGTTGTTTTTGAGATTGACATCCCAAAAAGGCTATAAACAGTAAAAATACGAATTGAGCACTTGGTATATACTAAATACGATTATTGATGAATACATTGAGGATCATTCTAGCTAATTCTGAAAATTATAATGGGAATTATGGCTTTTTTTATAAACCTACTTTGTGGAATTTCGTTGTTTTCGAGTTTGACATTCCAAAAAGCTATAAAGAGTAAAAGTACGAATTGAGCACTTGGTATATACTATATGTGACTATTGATGAATATATTGAAGATAATTATATCTAATTCTGAAAATTATAGTGGGAATTATGGCTCTTTTTATAAACCTATATTCTAGAATTTCGTTGTTTTCGAATTTGTCATTCCAAAAAAGTTATAAAAAGTAAAAATACGTATTAAGCACTTGGTATATACTAAATGTGACAATTGATGAATATATTGACGACAATTCTATTTAATTCTGAAAATTATAGTGGGAATTATGGCCCTTTTTATAACCCTACATTGTGGAATTTCCTTGTTTTCAAGTTTGACATCCCAAAAAGGCTATAAACAACAAAAATATGAATTGAGCACTTGGTATATACTAAATACGACTATAGATGAATATATTGAGGATCATTCTAGCCAATTCTGAAAATTATAATGGGAATTATGGCTTTTCTTATAACCGTACTTTGTGGAATTTAGTTGTTTTCGAGTTTGACATTCCAAAAAAAGCTATAAAGAGTAAAATTACGAATTGAACACTTGGTATATACTAAATGTGACTATTGATGAATACATTGAGGATAATTCTAGCTAATTCTGAAAATTATAGTCGGAATTATGGCTTTTTTTGAGAACTTACATTGAAGAATTTCATTGTTTTCGAGTTTGACATCCCAAAAAGCTATAAAGAGTAAAATTACGAATTGAACACTTGGTATATACTAAATGCGACTATTGATGAATACATTGAGGATAATTCTAGCCAATTCTGAAAATTATAATGGGAATTATGGCTTTCTTTATAACCGTACTTTGTGGAATTTCGTTGTTTTCAAGTTTGACATTCCAAAAAAGCTATAAAGAGTAAAAGTACGAATTGAGCACTTGGTATATACTAAATGTGACTATTGATGAATATATTGAAGATAATTCTCTCTAATTCTAAAAATTATAGTGGGAATTATCGCCTTTTTTAAGAACTTACATTGAAGAATTTCATTGTTTTTGAGTTTGACATCCCAAAAAGCTATAAAGAGTAAAATTACGAATTGAACACTTGGTATATACTAAATGTGACTATTGATGAATACATGGAGGATAATTCTAGCTAATTCTGAAAATTATAATGGGAATTATGGCTTTTTTTATAACCGTACTTTGTGGAATTTCGTTGTTTTCGAGTTTGACATTCCAAAAAAGCTATAAAGAGTAAAATTACGAATTGAACACTTGGTATATACTAAATGTGACTATTGATGAATACATTGAGGATAATTCTAGCTAATTCTGAGAATTATAGTGGGAATTATGGCTTTTTTAAGAACTTACATTGTAGAATTTCATTGTTTTCGAGTTTGACATCCCAAAAAGCTATAAAGAGTAAAATTACGAATTGAACACTTGGTATATGCTAAATGTGACTATTGATGAATACATTGAGGATAATTCTATTTAATTCTGAAAATTATAATGGAAATTATGGCTCTTTTTATAAACCTACATTCTAGAATTTCGTTGTTTTCGAGTTTGACATCCCAAAAAAGTTATAAAGAGTAAAAATACGTATTGAGCACTTGGTATATTCTAAATGTGACAATTGATGAATACATTGTAGATAATTCTATTTAATTCTGAAAATTATAGTGGGAATTATGGCTCTTTTTATAACCCTACATTTGTGGAATTTCGTTGTTTTTGAGTTTGACATCCAAACAAGGCTATAAAGAGTAAAAAAACGAATTAGCACTTGGTATATACTAAATTTGACTATTGATGAATACATTGAAGATAATTATATCTAATTCTGAAAATTATAGTGGGAATCATGGCCCTTTTTATAACTCGATATTGTAGAATTTCATTGTTTTCGAGTTTGACATCCCAAAAAATCTATAAAGAGTAAAGGTACGAATTGAGCACTTGGTATATACTAAATGTAATTATTGATGAATATATTGAGAAAATTCTATCTAATTCTGAAAATTATAGTGGGAATTATGGCCCTTTTTATAAACCTACATTGTAAAATGTCGTTGTTTTTGAGTTTGAAATCCCAAAAAAATTATAAAGAGTAAAAGTACCAATTCCGCACTTGGTATATACTAAATGTGACTATTGATGAATAGATTGAAGATAATTCTACCTAATTCTGAAAATTATAGTGGGAATTATGGCCCTTTTTATAATCCTACATTGTTGAATTTCGTTGTTTCTAAGTTTGACATCCCAAATAAGCTATAAAGAATAAAAATACGAATTGAGCACTTGGGATATACAAAATGTGACTATTGATGAATACATTGAGGATAATTCTACCCAAGTCTGAAAATTATGGTGGGAATTATGGCCCTTTTTATAACGAAATTAATATGATCATATCATGATTTCGCATTTTCCTTGATATATTTTTCAGGCATTTTCTGTTCTTCTTGTTACGACTACATAATATCATCCTCTACATTCTATAACTACAATTTTACGGCGTATTTTGTCTATTTTTAGTCTCCTAGAGCTATTAAAATCATAGACCCACTGTCTATCATCATTAGCCGAACATTTCTACGATTTTTGGCCATATGGCAAGAAGCAGAGACTTCATGAAAAGACTGATCGTGGAAGGAAACGAAGAAGGATGGAGACAATGGAATATCAGCTACCTGATGGGTATAACAGACGACTTTCCCCGGCCATAGCTCGCACAAAGCATGATGGATGAAGAGAATACTACGATATGTTTATTCTGATAATTGATTACTTAATCAATATTGAAGGAAGATTGTAGCTAATACTGACAGTATTAAGAATGACAGTATTATTGGCCGTGTAACATACCTTTTAGATACAAATATTTGTATATAAATATACAAGAATGATATAATAATAATTTCAAAATTTAAATTATAAACCTCCTTGGTATAATTATGTAATTATGTAGAGGCTTCATGTAAATTATATACAGATTAATTAACCGAAACTATAAACTCTTGATGGGTTCCTGTTTACAAGTTTTGAGTAATTTAACACATTTCGAAATAAACACATTAACTATTGCAAATATTAACTTTCAATAATCTTAGTTATAGCATTCATTTGTATGATTTGCATATAAACCAAGCGAGTAATGTGATCCTTGCGAAGGTCTACGCAGTTACCAGATTTAAAATCATTTATACCGTTGTTTTGATAAAGACACTTTTTTAGTGAACGTTTATTTGAAATAGATTAATCTTCATTAGACTGAAAATTAAACCATTTATCTCCCTATTTCCCTATTTTGATAAATCGTCAATTGATTTCATTATCGATTCCTTTTCATTTTAATTTAAATTTAATTTTTTCATTTTCATTTTATATTTGCATTTTAATTTTTATGTAATTTTTTTATTTTAGTCTAATAGTTTTTTTAAACATAGGTTACTTTGTTCTTATGTGAGTAGTTACTGTATTTGTTACAATTTGTAACTAGCTCTCGACCTTTGGATCCTTCTGGATGTGTGTGTGTGTTAGAACTTGCTAGTTCAGAAAATCGTTCCCAAATCTTTTAAACTGTCGTTAATTGTATGCTAACGACAAATGGCACCGACTACCCGGGCCGACCGCTCGTTAAGTGCTAAAAACTGCACTACATCGACGTGTTTCTTATGGGATTTGTACTTATTTTTTGTTTCATGAAATTTTTTGTCATAAGTTACCTGTAGCAATCCTGAATCTATAGTAACTAATTGCACAGCCAGCCTCTTGTGTTCGTACGCACCGGCTGCCTGTGCAAAACCAGGTTTGCGCAGGCAGACCGGAGTAAAAACCTGTGGGGGCTTTAATGCCAAAACGAACGCATTTTCTAAATAAAATAGATGATTCTTCTGTCAGCAATTTTACAATAAGTCAAATCAGTGTTCGCAAGACAGTCGCATAATCCAAACGAGCCGTAAAAAACCTTCATGTTGATATAAATTCTATTTCAATCCGGCCGAAGACTAATTACACCAGCAAACCCATTGCACATGATTTTACAGCAAGTGCACAATAAAAACAGAATTACCATCGCGTGCGCCAACCAATCGCCGATTAATTCTCATTATAAACGCCTAAACGAAATGATATTTATTCGACCCAACTAGGCCAAAACAGTTTCGCTAATTATTAATAAATATTTGCGCAGCACCGCGGCTTCTAATTGCCGGTTTTCATTCAATTAATGTAGTGGAGAAATTTAGAACGTCAAAACAGTAAAATCGTTGTCTTCGCGTAACATTACATCCGCGGCTAATTGCAGCTGCATTTTACAAATCGCTCCGATTACGCGCTGCAAATTGTCTACACCGCAAATGCCATCCGAATATCAGGCTGCGCTTTCTAATTAATTACATAACCATAATACCTGAAGAAGATTTTTCGTATCGATCATGGTAATTAATGAAATTCTTCGCGCGCAACTCTCTAAAAACCGAAAATTTATCTGATGGTCAGTGAAGGCGTGTATGTGTGTGTGTTTGATGTACTTTCCAGCAATTTGAATTTTAAAATGTGGGCTACGCGTGCGGTGATGGACGCGCGAAAAATTATCAGAGCATATTTTCTAATTACCGCCGACTTTTACGTTTAATTGTTTCGCGGCAGGTTTAATCAAAATAACAACAACGCGATGGCAGATTAGAAAGGCACTTACCTTCCTGTTTTCCATGCAGTATTTGGAGACCATGTCGGATAATTGCTGCGCTCTGGAGGCGTGCAGGGAGATGCGGCCTTGCGGGCCCTCAATGCTGACGGTGGTGGGCCTGGGTGCTGTACAGGCGCCAATGTCGCTGAGGGAAATGCTGCGAAGGACATGGAGGTTTCCGGAGTCTGATTTTACGAGATGGATGCCCCAGTGAGATACGGCTACTAATTGGACATCAGAGAGCTGCAACAATAAACCAGAAATATTTTTAAATTTATAACTAGCCCCTTGTGAAAAAAAGTTGCGCTATAGTATATTAATATTGTCATACTGAATGATTTGTATATATTGTATAAATATAGTTACCTGTGCTGCTCCTGAAACTGGGAAGAATCTCGAGAAATACAATGGCCACGTTCTTGCTAATTCGACGACGTTTCTTTTCACGTTTGCTCGATGAGGGGAGTTTATATTTTCAGCTGTAACTCCATAGCCAGTAAGCATACTTATACCAGCTCGTCTTTCATTTGGATTTAGTCTGATACATGTTGTAAGTCCAAACACATCGGATGCAATTTGGCAGAAGATTAAGTGCAGTGCCGATGGAGGTCCTGTAACAAAACAGTGGGTATTATAATAAATGGTAAGAGAGCTCTTCAGAATTCAATAATTTCTTATTTTCTACATTTATTTCACCCTTTCTTCATTCGACTGTTTATATATAAAAAAAACAATATATTTTTAAACAAAAATACAACAGTTTACTATAGATCGCAAAGTAACGATCAAGAACTATTGATATAGACAAAAATAGGCTTATTTTGAGCCCAATTAAACATAGAATGTAAAATAATATCAAAAATATAAATATCTGAAATCTTTGATTTTTTATATGTTTTTTATAACTTAGTCGATTAATTTAAAACAACCCGTACAATAAAAACCTTCCTGCAGACTTTATTTTTTGTTGAAAATTATCAAAAAGCGGTTTATTTTGAGCTCAATTAAATATATAATATAAAATAATATCATAAATAAAAATGTCTGATATCTTTGATTTTTTATCATTTTTTATATCTCAGTCGATTAATTTAAAATAGCTCGTACAATAAAAACCTTGCTGCAGACTATATTTTTGATTGAAAATGATCAAAAAATGGTTTATTTTGGGCTCAATTTAATATAGAATATAAAATAATATCAAAAATTTAAATATCTCAATTTTTTTATTTTTTATATTTTTTTATAACTCAGTCGATTCATTTAAAACAACCCGTACAATAAAAACCTTCCTGCATACTTTATGTTTGGTTGAAAATGATCAAAAATAGGCTTATTTTGAGCCCAATTAAATATAGAATATAAAATAATTTAAAAAATTTAAATATCTCAAATCTTTGATTTTTTATAATTTTTTTATAACTCAGTCGATTAATTTAAAACAACCCGTACAATAAAAACCTTCCTGCAGACTTTATTTTTGATTGAAAATTACCAAAAAATAGTTTATTTTGGGCTCAATTAAATATAGAATATAAAATAATATCATAAATTAAAATTTCTTAAATCTTTGATTTTTTATCATTTTTTATATCTCAGTCGATTAATTTGAAACAGCTCGTACAATAAATACCTTCCTGTAGACTTTATTTTTGGGTAAAAATTATCAAAAATAAGCTTATTTTAAATCCAATTAAATATAGAATATAAAATAATATCAAAAATTTTAATATCTCAATCTTTTAATTTTTTTATCATTTTTTATATCTCAGTCGATTAATTTAAAACAGCTCGTACAATAAAAACCTTGCTGCAGATTTATTTTTGGTTGAAAATAATAAAAAACAGTTTATTTTGGTCTCTATTAAATATATAATATAACATAATATCATAAATTAAAATTTCTTAAATCTTTGATTTTTTCTCATTTTGTATATCTCAGACGATTAATTTAAAACAACTCGTACATTAAAAACACTTCCTGCTGACTTTATTATTGGGCGAAAATGATCAAAAATAGTTTTATTTTAAGCCCAATTAAATTTAGAATATAAAATAATATCAAAAATTTAAATTTCTCAATTGTTTTTAATTTTTAAACTCAGTCGATGAATTTAAAACAACCCGTACAATAAAAACCTTCTTGCAGACTTTATTTTTGGGTGAAAATTATCAGAAATAAGCTTATTTTAAGCCTAATTAAATATAGAATATAAAGTAATATTATTAATTTAAATTTCTTAAATCATTGATTTTTTATAATTTTTTATATCTCAGTGGATTAATTTAAAAAAGCTCGTACAATAAAAACCTTCCGGTAGATTTTATTTTTGGATGAAAATTATCAAAGATAAGCTTATTTTAAGCCCAATTAAATATAGAATATAAAATAATATCAAACATTTAAATATCTCAATTTTTTAATTTTTTATCATTTTTTATATCTCAGTCGATTAATTTAAAACAGCTCGTACAATAAAAACCTTCCTGCAGACTATATTTTTGAATAAATATTATCAAAAATTAATTTATTTTGGGCTCAATTAAATATAGAATATAAAGTAATATAATAAATTTAAATTTCTTAAATCTTTGATTTTTTATAATTTTTTATATCTAAGTCGATTATTTAAAAACAGCTCGTACAATAAAAACCCTCATACAGACTTTATTTTTGGGTGAAATGTATCAAAAAATAGTTTATTTTGAGCCCAATTAAATATAGAATATAAGATAATATCAAAAATTTAAATATCTCAAATCTTTGATTTTATATCATTTTTTTAAATTTTTTATCATTTTTTATATCTCAGCCGATTAATATAAAACAACCCGTACAATAAAAACCTTCCTGCAGACTTAATTTTTTCTTGAAAATGATCAAAAAGCGGTTTATTTTGGGCTCAATTAAATATATAATATAAAATAGTATCATAAATTAAAATTTCTTAAATCTTTGATTTTTTATCATTTTTTATAACTCAATCGTATAATATAAAAGAGCTGGCAAATAAAAAATCTTCCTGCAGGCTTCATTTTTGAATAAAAATGATCACAAATAAGTTTATTTTAAGCCCAATTAAATATAGAATATAAAATAATATCAAAAATTTAAATATCTCAAGTTTTTGATTTTTTTTAAGTCAATCGATTAATTTAAAACTACCCGTACAATAAAAATCTTGCTGCAGACTTTATTTTTGGTTGCAAATTATCAAAAAATGATTTATTTTGGTCTCAATTGAATATAGAATATAAAATAATATTATAAATTAAAATTTCTCGAATCTTTGATTTTTTATCATTTTTTATAACTCAGTCAACTAATTTAAAACAGCTCGTGCAATAAAAACCTTCCTGCAGACGTTATTTTTCGGTGAAAAGTATCAAAAAATGATTTATTTTGAGCCCAATTAAATATAGAATACAAAATAATTCACAAATTTAAATCTCCCAAATCATTAATTTTTAATAATTTTTTTTATAACTTAGTCGATTAATTTAAAACAGTTCCTATAATAAAAACCTTTCTGCAGACTTTATTTTTGGATGAAAATTAATAAGAATAGGCTTATTTTAATCCCAATATAAGAATATAAAATTTAAATGTCTCAAATCTTTGAATTTTTATAATTTATTTTAACTTAGTCGATGAATTTAAAATAGCCTGTATAATAAAAACCATCCTACAGACTTTATTTTTGGTTGAAAATTATGAAAAAACAGTTTATTTTGGACTCAATTAAATATATAATATAAAATAATAGCACACATTTAAATTTCTTAAATCTTTGATATTTTATCTTTTTTTATATCTCAGTCGATTATTTAAAAAGAGCTTGTAGAATAAAAATCTTTCAGCAGACTTTATTTTTGGGTGAAAATTATTAAAAATAAACTTATTTTAAGCCCAATTAAATATAGAATATACAATAAAGTCAAAAATTTAAATATTTCAAGTCGATAGAGTCGATTAATTACCCGTACAATAAAAACCTTCCTGCAGACTTTATTTTTTGTTGAAAATTATCAAAAAGCAGTTTATTTTGGGCTCAATTAAATATATAATATAAAATAATATCATAAATTTAAATTTTTTAAATCTTTGATTTTTTTAAAAAATTTATATCTCAGTCGATTAATTTAAAATAACTCGTACAATAAAAACCTTCCTGCAGACTTTATTTTTGGTTGAAAATTATCAAAAAAATATTTATTTTGGGCTTAATTAAATATATAATGTAAAATAGTATCACAAATTGAAATTTCTTAAATGTGTGATTTTTTATAATTTTTTATAACTCAGTCAATTAATTTAAAACAGTTCGTGCAATAAAAACCTTCCTACAGACATTATTTTTGGGTGAAAAGTATTAAAATATAGTTTATTTTGAGCCCAATTAAATATAGAATGTAAAATAATATTATAAATTTAAATTTACTAAATCTTTAATTTTTTTATCATTTTTTTATAACTTAGTCGATTCAGACAAAAAAGTTCCTATAATAAAAACCTTCCGGCAGACTTTATTTTTGGGTAAAAATTGTCAAAAATAGCTTATTTTGAGCCCAATTAAATATAGAATGTAAAATAATATCATAAATTGAAATTTCTTAAATCTGTGATTTTTTATAATTTTTTATAACTCTCTCGATTAATTAAAAACAGCTGCTACAATAAAAACTTTTCTGCAGACTTTATTTTTGGGTGAAAATTATCAAAAATAGCTTATTTTGAGCCTAATTAAATATAGAATGTAAAATAATATCAATAATTTACATGTTTTAACTCTTTGATTTTTTATCATTTTTTATATCTTAATCGATTAAGTTAAAACTTACTCGGTACACTAAAAACCTTCATATAGACAAGTGATTCTTAATCTTTTTCAAGTCAGGGTGCACTTTAGATCATAAGGAAAACTCGCGTTGCACCAAAATCAGAGTCAATCACATATAGTAGATGAGTCAACATACAATTTCTTGAAAAGCTTGAGGAGCAGTAGTTTCCGCGGAGCATCGGTTAAGAACCACTGGCTTAATATCTCATGTGGTTTCTTTTGTGCATAAATATTGATGGTAGTACCATAGAAAAAAAAAACTCACCTAAAGGTTCTGAAGGACTAAACACTTCCTTCCGTACTCGCAACAACCATGAAACCCGATTATAAGTAACACACGCCGCTGAACCTAACGGTAAAAGCCTTGATGTAGTTTTAGGAGAATTCTCCTGACTTTGAGGTGCTTGTTGTATTGTAACAGGCGATTTAGAAGCTGGAGGCGTTTTAATAGGCCTCATAAACTCAGGCCATTCTTGCACTAAAACATAAACCACATAAAATCTAATTAGTAGTAGTAGTTACTTTATTGGTTACAATGTGTAACTAACTATCAACCTTCAGGGATCCTTCTGTTGTGTAGTAGTATATTATACGAGCCTGTGAGAATGAAAGTGTCATCACATTTAAATTGTTTTGAAAATGATAAAAGTTAGCGTTTGTTATTTATGTAAATCGATGTGCGCAGTTACAGACTTGAAATTAAGTTATTCATAAATAAAACTGTTGCGCAGTTACATTTTTATTTATGAAATGCCAAACCCTCCTTCTCAAAACAACTTAAATATGACCTGCATTATAAGACTTCACATTTTGATAATAAATAACTAAACATTAAAGGTCGTTTTAGACATCATAACTCAAGAATTGTTCAAGAAATTAATTTATATATCCTCCTCCCATACTACAATTTGTCCTTGACAAATAGAACGCGTTGTATTTTTCCATTCGATCTATCATGCAATTCAATATTTCAAATAATTTGCTGTATGATACGAGACAATTTAGATTGTATCGCATCTTGACTAACTTTTGAATCAAGAAATTGTCTTGTCTAAAACGACCTTAAGACACTAATCACTGATTTCATCATATGAGGACTCCTGTCCCATAAGAAAGGCGGGCTTGAGAGCCTCTGCACCTCCTTGGTGGAGTGCAGAGATCAACTGTCTCCGATCTAAGGCCAGAAAAACTTTCAACAAGGCCAAAAATAAAAATGATATAGTTCTATGGGAAGCTTTTAGGGAAGCCCGTAGACAATTCAAAAGTGAAGTCAGGAAGCGACAAAGAAATACATGGAGAGCCTAATGCAATGGCATTGAATCCACAGCAGCAGGTGCTCGTCTGAAGAGAGTAATCTCAAAAGACCCTGTACAACAACTTAACTCGCTAAAACGGGAGGATGGCACCTCCAGTTTATATACCAGTTTATACTGGTGTCGATATTTGTGGCTTCAATAATGTTATTAATAAACCGATTAATTTTTAAGTCAGCAGACTTTTATTCCCACAGACGTATATGTAAGTATTATCAACTAATAATAATAATATCAAATATTAACTTACATTCCATTTTATCAGTATTAACAGTTGAAACAGAATGCTTCTTCTCACGTTCCTTTTCAGCCGTCTTACTGTACTGGTGTGTGCGGAACGTAGGCCTATCACCCGACTCATTTTTAACAATTTTATTCTTCATCTCCATATCCCAGCGATCATTCATTAGCGGATTGATTTTTCTTTGATCGGTAGCATCGGGCTGGTCCCAGCTATCCCGCGACAACCTCCCATCCTGTTTATCATCACTCATATCCTTCGCCCAGCTAGTCGCATCATCCTGAGTATCCTGCGTAACAGAACTCTGTATATCCCAGTTGGCACTAAATGAGTTTCGTTTTGAATTATTCATAACTGTACGATTTTGGTGGACACCAAACGTATCGCGATCCTGGCGTTGCGCCATAAAAGATTCTCGTGGTTCGATTGGAGCTGGCGGGCCTAATGGTCGTACGGGTGGTGGTGGTGCAGGGCCTGAAGGCGCAGGTGGTAGCGAGGATGGGCCTATTGGTGGTGGTGGTGGTCCTGGTTTCCAGTTGCTACTCGCCCAACTTTGTTGGGTGGGTGATTTGGATTCTAAATGGGCACGCGCTTGAGCCGGAGTGACCGGACTAGGCGGTCCACTTGATTCATCAACTGATTCACCCCAGCGGCCACCCAGTTGCTGTTCAAGCATCATTTTTCTGGTATCCTCAAGTTTATTAATAACCCGCGCGGGTTTATCAACTTTACTACTGGTGGATCGTACCGAGTGGTTAGCTGTTACTTGCTCTAGTCGTTGACGCATTTCTGAGCTCAGTTTTAGTTTTCCGACGCTACCGGGTGATGGGCGATTGGCGCCTATATCAAAACTGCGTTTAGCGTTGAGTTTGGAGTTTTTATCGGGGGATTGTACGATTGGTTCGAAATCCATTTCCTCCCATTCGGCATGGTGGCCGTTGGTTTCGCGCACTGGGGTGACTTTGCGTTGATTTTGGCGCATTTTGAAATGCATGAAATCTTCACCGTTTTCGACATTGGTGCCATCGTTTGGTGGTGGCCAGCGCCATTTGCCTATTCTGACGGTTTTAGCTCTACCGTAAGGATCTAAAAATGGGCGGGCTTCAGATGGGTCGCTGCCATCTAGTGGTGGTGGCATGGGTGGTGGAGGTGGTACACCGTTTCTACTACTAATACTTGATTCAGTACTAGCTTTACGTAGTTTGTAATCACTAGGTGAACTGCTTTTACGCGTGAAGTTACCGCTTTTGTTCAAACTGGATTTTCTATTAGGGCTTGGAGCTTGATGAATTTGTGCCCGCACTGTTGTTTGAACTGTTTCAGTTGTTTTACCTTCAGCGGCTTGTTGTGTTAATAACTGTTGTAGTGCTTGGTTTTGGGCTAACAACTGTTGTTGGATTTGTATGTTTTGGGCCATTGCTGACTGCAAAAATGCCCTTTGTAAATTCTGTTGATACGCTGCAATATCCCCGTTTGGTGGTAACGACATTCCAGGCACATTATACATGAAACTTTCCTGTGGGGAACCCAGCATTGGCATCATCATTGGTTGCGGGCTTACAACAGGTGCGTTAAAATTATAACCGGATGCACCCGGTCCTCCAGGTTGGTGTGTAGTTCCACCTCCTTTAATACTTTCAACCAAATTATGCTTTTCAGTTAATGTCTTTATGCTATCATTTATAAAAATCGGTCTAAATAAATCACTGATGTAATCATCAACATTCCCATTACTTCCAGCGCTTGTACCTTGTGTAATATTTTCAACCTCTTGATCTAACATCGAACTGCCCTGACTGTTACTACGATTTCTATCACCACCACCTTTAATTTTTGAAGCTATTAGTTCAACATTAGTCATGTCTAGGTTTGGTTGTTGTAACTCTAACATTTCATCTATAAAATCATCAAAATTCTCAAACACATCATCATGATTTTCTTCAACAAAACCTCCTTTAATACTAGCAGCTAATGATCTAGCATCACTCAATTCATCCAAATTGCCATCCAATACAGGACTAAACAATTCATCAAGGAACTGATCAACATCGGATGCTTGACTTGGCACGCGGACTCTACGTACGTGGCTTGCAAGACTTGGAGCCTCACTAGTGTCCGACATTGCTGAACTTCTTACGCCTCCAAATTCAGACTTTTCGATGTGTGCGCGACTTGAATGGGAGCCTGGAGGGGCTTTTTTGCCGCTGTATTGGGATTTTATGTATCTGGGACCGCCGCGGTTGCTAGTGCTGATGCTTGAAACATCCGGGTACTCAAACTCAATTTCTTGTTGTTTGTAGTTTGTGTTTGCAAGTACCGGTTTAATTGGTGCCAGTTGTTCAACTGAATGGTATCTATCGTTGAGGCGTGATTGACTTAAACCTAGATCTAGAAGAGGTGTTGGTTCAGGTTCACTGAGTAGATTATCTAGACTGCGTGAGCGCACTTTTTCAATATCAAAGTAGCGTTCGTTAAGGGCGGAATTGCGTGAGAGGGCTTCGTGAGATGATTTGCGAGCTGGGGTGCTTGTATGGCGTGGCGAGTCATGTTGCGGGGAGTAATCGTGTTGGTGTGAGTCACGAGATGATTTTCGTGATGTGTCTGTTTGGTGGTTTGGTGATGATTGGCGGGATATTTCTCTTGAAATGTCGCGGGATGCTTTACGCGATATTGCTGATGGGGGTTCTGGAGGTGGTACCTGAAATATTGTTTATTACATGCTTGTTTTATTACTTCTATATTAAAAAGTAATGCGCTTAAAGATATATTGAAAAATAATTTTTAGGAATATAAGAGAGAATAAGTAAAACCAGAGATAATAAGAAGAATCAAATGAACTAACGTTAAGTTAGTTATCAATCAAGTGGTGGTAGCATGTTAGATAACAATCAAGTGGTGGTAGCATGGGTGGTGGAGGTGGTTCACCGTTTCTACTACTTATACTAGATTTAGTACTAGCTTTACGAAGTTTGTAATCATTAGGGGAACTCCTTTTACGCGTGAAGATATCGCAAATGAACTAACGTTAAATGAGTTAAAAAACACTTACTTGAGGCCTTTGAGGTGTCTGAGTAACAATATGATCAACTTCAATAGGAGCATAGTGTCGAACTCCTGTCTTCAGTAGATGTGGACGTGTTGCCGGGAAAGACGGACACAATTCAAGCTCAGAAACCAAATCAAACACATAATCCAAGCCGCTACAATCTGTTAAAGCGCCTGAATCATCTAGAGTGACACTCCAGCCAGTTGCAGCAACCCCCAGGGAATTAATAGCTAATGCAGCAGCCTAAGAAATAAACATGTTTTACAAGCAACTGTTAATAAGTGCATTTATTTTATATTACTTCTTCACATGTTGTCCAAGAATCTGCACTGACTGTAGATACATTTCCATCGGGTAGTGTAAGTGGCAACGCCATATTCGATTTTTGACGACTACTTCTCCACTCTAGCAAACTTGGAGGCAGTGTTCGTGAGTGTGGAGCTTTTTGTACTCCTCTAACCATTTTACGCTGTAGAACATCTTTATAGGAGCTTGGAGCGTGATCAGTCACATATCTCAGTAGGTATCTGGATTAAGGAATTAAACTGTTTTAGATTTTGCTATCAATATTGTTGAGTTTTAATAATTTGAGTATCTTATAGTAAACTTATTGCTACTAAAAAGGACTTTTATTTTGTATACCCATATAAAAATTCAAACCTTCTCCAAAAATTCCACCAGAAAATAATTTAAAAAAAGTGTGGATACATATAAAAAAAAGTGTGAGAGGTGGAGGCACAATAGGTCTGTGAAAGGCCACAGTGCACATAGCCCAGGGGCAGGGGCTGTACTCAAAAAAAGGGAGGTGGCACCTTAGCAAAGAATATGAGGGATTTTATATTCGCGACAATAGCAAAATAAAATAAAAAATTTTATCTTTTTAAAGTTATTAGCTATCAGCAAGGGAGAAGCTCAGAGGAGTTTAATCACCCGATATTTACCTTAACTTCACAGAAAACCTCTGAAAAACTGATGAGTAACGCCAGTAAGCAAAGATATGTCCATGTGATTCCACTCGAAAACTATCTCTAGTCATTTAGACTAGTGTAACTCAAAAATATGAGTGACATTTTAAAAAATTCTTTTAGATTCTTATTGGTGAGTAAATTTTGAAATGAAATCATCTCAAAAATATATAATTGTGATATGAGTAACGCCAGTAAGCAAAGATATGTCCATGTGATTCCACTCGGAAACTATCTCTAGTCATTTAGACTAGTGTAACTCAAAAATATGAATGACATTTTAAAAAATTCTTCTAGATTCTTATTGGTGAGTAAATTTTAAATTGAAATCATCTCAAAAATATATAATTATGGTATGAGTAACGCCAGTAAGCAAAGATATGTCCATGTGATTCCACTCGGAAACTATCTCTAGTCATTTAGACTAGTGTAAATCAAATCCTGAAGGAAATTTTAAAAAATTCTTCTAGATTCTTATTGGTGAGTAAACTTTGAATTGAAATCATCTCAAAAATATATAATTATGATATGAGTAACGCCAGTAAGCAAAGATATGTCCATGTGATTCCACTCGGAAACTATCTCTAGTCATTTAGACTAGTGTAACTCAAAAATCTGAAGGAAATTTAAAAAAATTCTTCTAGATTCTTATTGGTGAGTAAACTTTGAATTGAAATCATCTCAAAAATATATAATTATAATATGAGTAACGCCAGTAAGCAAAGATATGTCCATGTGATTCCACTCGGAAACTCTCTCTAATCATTTAGACTAGTGTAACTCAAAAATCTTAATGAAATTTTAAAAAATTCTTCTAGATTCTTTTTGGTGAGTAAATTTTGAATTGAAATCATCTCAAAAATATGTAATTATGATATGAGTAACGCCAGTAAGCAAAGATATGTCCATGTGATTCCACTCGGAAACTATCTCTAGTCATTTAGACTAGTGTAACTCAAAAATCAGAATGAAATTTTAAAAAAATCTTCTAGATTCTTATTGGTGAGTAAATTTTGAATTGAAATCATCTCAAAATATATAATTATGATATGAGTAACGCCAGTAAGCAAAGATATGTCCATGTGATTCCACTCGGAAACTCTCTCTAATCATTTAGACTAGTGTAACTCAAAAATCTTAATGAAATTTAAAAAAATTCTTTTAGATTCTTATTGGTGATCAAATTTTGAATTGAAATCATCTCAAAAATATATAATTATGATATGAATAACGCCAGTAAGCAAAGATATGCCCATGTGATTCCACTCGGAAACTATCTCTAGTCATTTAGACTTGTGTAACTCAAACATCTGAGTGAAATTCTTAAAAATTCTTCTAGATTCTTATTGGCGGGTAAATTTTGAATTGAAATCATCTCAAAAATATATAATTATGATATGAGTAACGCCAGTAAGCAAAGATATGTCCATGTGATTCCACTCGGAAACTATCTCTAGTCATTTAGACTAGTGTAACTCAAAAATCTGATTGAAATTTAAAAATATTCTTCTAAATTCTTATTGGTGGATAAATTTTGGATTGAAATGATCTCAAAATTATATAATTCTGATATGAGTAACGCCATTAAGTAAAGATATGTCCATGTGATTCCACTCAGAAACTATCTCTAGTCATTTAGACCAGTGTAACTCAAAAATCTGATTGAAATTTTAAAAAATTCTTCAAGATTCCTATTTCTGGTTAAATTTTGAATCATAACCATCCCAAAAATATGTAATTATAATATGAGTAACGCCAGTAAGCAAAGATATGTCCATGTGATTCCACTCGGAAACTATCTCTAGTCATTTAGACTAGTGTAACTCAAAAATCTGAATGAAATTTTAAACAAATCTTCTAGATTCTTATTGGTGAGTAAATTTTGAATTGAAATCATCTCAAAAATATATAATTATGATATGAGTAACGCCAGTAAGCAAAGATATGTCCATGTGATTCCACTCGGAAACTATCTCTAATCATTTAGACTAGTGTAACTCAAAAATCTTAATGAAATTTTAAAAAATTCTTCTAGATTCTTATTGGTGAGTAAATTTTGAATTGAAATCATCTCAAAAATATATAATTATGGTATGAGTAACGCCAGTAAGCAAAGATATGTCCATGTGATTCCACTCGGAAACTATCTCTAGTCATTTAGACTAGTGTAACTCAAAAATCTGAAGGAAATTTTAAAAAATTCTTCTAGATTCATGTTACTGGATAAATTTTGAATCAATACCATCCCAAAAATATATAATTATGATATGACTAACGCCATTAAATAAAGATATGTCCATGTGATTCCACTCAGAATCTATCTCTAGTCATTTAGACTCGTGTAACTCAAAAATTTGATTGAAATTTAAAAAAATTCTTCTAGATTCTTATTGGTGGGTAAATTTTGAATTGAAATCATCACAAAAATATATAATTCTGATATGAGTAACACCGTTAAGTAAAGATATATTCATGTGATTCCACTCCGTAACTATTTGTAGTTATTTAGACTTGTGTAACTCAAAAATCTGATTGAATTTTCAAAAAATTCTTCTAGATTCTTATGGGTGGGTAAATTTTGAATTGAAATTATTTCAAAAATATATAATTATGATATGAGTAACGCCAGTAATCAAAGATATGTCCATGTGATTCCACTCACAAACTATCTCTAGTCATTTAGACTAGTGTAACTCAAAAATTTGACTGAAATTTTTAAAAATTCTTCTAGATTAATATTGGTGCGTACATTTTGAATTGAAATCATCTCAAAAATATATAATTCTGATTTGAGTAACGCCGTTAAGTAAAGACATGTCTACAGGATTCCACTAAGTAATTATCTGAATTTATTTAAACTAGTGTAACTCAAAAATCTGTGAAAAGTGATTCACGAAAATTCGCCCCAATGGGGTTTGAACTCTCGCTCCACAATGCTCTGTACGAAAAAGACTGAACCTCTAACTACTAGGCCACTGAGATGGGATAGTTCTTTTAAATTGAAAGCAGAGTGGGCTAGATATTGCAGAAAGATGAATGAATGGTTTGGAAAGGATGGCAAATGCGTGAAAATCTGCAGGAGGCTGATGTAGGAGAGGGAATAGGACAAAGGGGTCTAGTGTGGAGGATGAAGGCATATAAGCAAATATGTATAGTACTGTTATTTGTAATTTTTCATATAGCTACTATAGTGTGATTATAGGCAAACTATAGAATTTTCTGTGCACAATTATTCAGCTTTAGGTCTACAAGTTTATTTTTTAGGCCTTTTTTGCCTTGGCAAACACTTAGATAATTTAATGTGATTACAATCAAAGTAAAGAAGATTAATTAATTAAAAATTATAGCATTTGCGGTGGCGCCTTGCTGATGGCTCTGCCCTATACAGCTCTGCTGTATTCGGAATGTAAAAGAAACAAAAATAACAATCAACTGATAACTGACAATTCCAGAGAGAAGTAAGTAACTTGTAAGATAATAATATTGGTTTAACTTACTTGCTGAGTGCTGGACTCGGTTGAAAACAGCTCAAGCAGTGCGACATCAACTGCCAAATCCTCTCAGCATTATCATTCTTCCACGACTGATTCACCAGCTGCACTAACAACTCATCCCTCAAGCCCCTGGAACTCAGTCCCTTATGCGCGATGTAATCAGCTAACGCACGTTCTCTAGCACCCGTCAACTGCCCATCATTGCTCCAACGCAAAATCAATTTAAACAACGCAACAGCATCCTGGAAATCTTGATCCCTCGCGGCAGCTTTCGATAAAAACGGAGTTGATATAGGCTCCCGTTTCACACCCAAATCAGATCCTTTGAAATAAACTGAAGTAAACTTAGCAAACTCGAATTGATTTAAATCAGCCGGTAGATTTATTTGTGGCGGCTGCCCGTTAATGCCTCCAACTACCTTAACCAAATTTCTATCCGTATGTGGAGGTGTGTATCCTTCAAGTTTAGAAAATATAAACGCTAATTCAGCTGGTATTTCAAGGTGATGCACGGTGGTGCGTTGTGCTCTTTGATTATCCCTCGCTGCTTTTTGTTCGCGTAATTCCCGCTGTTGCTCGCGTAATTTCGCGCGTTCTTTAGCCACTCTATCAGCCTCAACGCGTCTTTTAAAGTCAGCTTTTCTAGCTGCAAAACGTCTGCGCTCCATTCGGCCTCTATGGAGAGCTTGAGCTTTTGTAACGCCTTTCTTCATTTTGTTGTACCGATTGCGCTGTGCGTAGCCCTTCCAGTGTTTTTGGATGATTATGGAGCTGCGTTTGAGGTTGCTGTAGCGTTTGCGGGCTAGGAAGCCTCGGATGTGTTTTTGGACGACCAAAGCGGCGTCGCGGAGCTGGTCACCTCGGGCGATTTCCAGTTGGCGTTCGAGGGCTTCACGTAGGAATACTCGCGTTGCTCCTAGTTGGTAGTCGGGGCCTGCTGTGCCTGTTGGTGGGCGGTTTTCTAGGATGCCGCGGCAGAGGTCGCGGTAGGGGGCGCCTCGGGGAAGTTCTCCAGGTAGAAGATATCTATAATTAATAACAAAATAAAATCGCTTTTAATGTGGAAAGTAATAAGTCACTTTCCCTCTCAAGGTCTAAAGAGAGATCATCCCAGAACATAAATTTCCATAATGCTATTTCCACTTCCTCCCATAAGCTAACATCAAAAGATATGAACAATGCACTTTGAGCCACCTTTCTATCAGTTATGTAATTCATTGCAAATATATAATTACCTGTATCGATCTACAAATTGTTGGAATTTCAAACGAACTGGATAACCGGATTGTCGTATTTTGATGGTATCCAGCATGCCTGAATATCGTAGCTGTTCTAAAACCACTGGCATATCGAAACGCATTGGTGTTTTATCATTGTTGGGTTTTACACAACGCACAAACCAAGGGTTGCATCTGGCCATGGACTCTAAGAGTTGTTGTAGACTGTCACTAAATCTGCAAAAGGGAATATCTATGTCAACTAGAACTATGATCTTACTATAGATTGAAACTCTTTTATTATATAACTAGAAACAAATTTTATAGACTGTTTAAAACCACCTAGGCTTCTTAACATTGTACGAATATAACAGGTAACAAATGCATTTTTTTTTGATGGGAACCTTTTTAAACAAACAGAGATGTATCTTTGAAAATAATGAAGATATCTCGTAGCAATTTTCGAATTTGTATTTCTTAAACAATCCATGTAATTAAAACCACCTAGGTTCCTTAAAATTATACCAATCTAAAAGGCTTAAAATGCGAAAAGGTGAAATGGGAACCTTTTCAAACAATCAGAGATATATCTTTGAAAATAATGAAGATATCGTAGCGGTTTTCTGATTTGTACTCCGTATGCATTTAGAAAATTAAAACCTCCTAGGTTCCATACAATTGTACAAACTTAAAAGATTTAAAATGCAAAAAGGTGAAATGGGAACTTTTTTAAACAAACAAAAATATATCTTTGAAAATAATAAAGATATCTCATAGTGGTTTTCTGATTTGTACTCGATATATATTTTGAAAATTAAAACCACCTAGGTTCCTTAAAACTGTACAAACCTAAAAGATTTAAAATGCAAAAAAGTGAAATGGGAACGTTTTTAAACAATCAGAGATGTATCTTTGAAAATAATGGAGATATCTCGTAGCGGTTTTCTGATGTATATTCCTCATACATTTTGGAAATTAAAACCACCTAGGTTCCTTAAAATTGTACAAACCTAAAAGGTTTAAAATGAAAAAAAGGTGAAATGGGAATCTTTTCAAACAAACAGAGATATATCTTTGAAAATAATAAATATATCTCGATGCGATTTTCTGATTTGTACTGTTCATACATTTTGGAAAATAAAATCACCTAGATTTCTTAAAATTATACAAATCTGAAAGGTTACAAATGCAAAAATCTTAAATGGGAACCTTTTCAAAGAAACAGAGATATATTCTTAAAAAGAATGAAGATATCTAGTAGCAACTTTCTGATTTGTATTCCTTATAAATTTTGGAAATTAAAACCACCTAGGATTCTTAAAATTATACCAATTTAAAAGGTTTAAAATGCGCAATAATATCTTTTGAAATAAACAGAGATATATCTTTGAAAATAATGAAGATATCTCGTAGCGGTTTTCTGATGTATATTCCTCATACATTTTGGAAATAAAAACCACCTAGGTATGTTAAAATTGTACAAATCTATAAGGTTTCAAATGCAAAAATCTGAAATGGAAAGCTTTACAAACAAACAGTGATATACTTTTGAAAATAATGATCATATCTCGTAGCAGTTTTCTGATTTGTATTCCTTACACATTTTGGAAATGAAAACCACTTAGGTTTCTTAAAATTGTACAAATCTAAAAGGTTACAAATGCAAAAATCTTAAATGAGAACCTTTTCAAATAAACAGAGATATATCTTATAATATCTAAATAAAGAAGATATCTCGTAGCGGTTTATTCATTTTTATTCCTCATACATTTTGGAAACTAAAACCCCTAGGTTTCTTAAGATTGTACAAACCTGAAAGATTTAAAATGCAAAAGCTGAAATATGAACCTTTTCAAACCAACAGAGCTATATATCTTTGAAAATAATGAATATATGTCGTTGCTGTTGTCTGATCTGTATTTCTTATACAATTTCAAAATTAAAATCACCTGGGTATCTTAAAATTCTACAAATCTATAAAGTTTGAAATGCAAATATCTTAAATGAAAAATTTTCAAACAAATACAGATATAATTTTTAAAATAATGAAAATATCTAGTAGCCGTTTTCTGATTTATATTCCTCATACATTTTTGAAATCAACAACAACACCAATAACAACAACAACAAAAACAAGAACTCCTTCACACCAGGCTGTCCAGGTCAGTGGATTGGTGACAGCACTGAGAAGGAGCACAATTTTCCGAAATTAATATGTTATTTATATGAAATCTATGTATGTATTCAAAAATAATAAATGGTTTTTATAAAAAAAATAAAAAATTAAAATCACATAGGTTTCTTGATAGAGATATATTTTTGGAAACAATGAACATATCTCGTAGCGGTTTTTTGATTTGTATCCTGATACATACATTTTTGATATTAAAAGCACCTAGGTTTGTTAAAATTGCATGAATATAAAAGGTCACAAATGCAAACATTTGAAATAGGAACCTTTTCAAACAAACAGAGATATATCTTTATAAATAATAAAGATATCTCCAAGCTGTTTTCTGATTTGTATTCTTCATACAATTTGGAAATAAAAACCACATAAGTTTCTTAAAATTGTATAAATCTAAAAGTTTTAAATCGTAAAAATCTGCAATGTGAACCTGTTCAAACAAACAGAGATATATCTTTGAAAATAATGAAGATATCTCGTAGCGGTTTTCTGATTTGTATTCCTCATACATTTTGGAAATTAAAACCACCTAGGTTCCTTAAAATTGTACAAACCTAGAAGGTTCAAAATGCGAAAAGGCGAAATGGGAAGCTTTTTAAACAATGAGAAAGGTTTTAAATGCAAAAATTTACAATGGAAGCCTTTTCAAATAGAGATATATCTTTGAAAATAATAAAGATATCTCGTAGCCATTTTATGATTTGTATGCCTTATATATTTTGGAAATTAAAACCACCTAGGTTTCTTAAAATTGTACAAATCTAAAAGGTTTAAATCGTAAAAATCTGCAATGTGAACCTGTTCAAACAAACAGAGATATTTCTTTGAAAATAATGAAGATATCTAGAATGGTTTTCTGATTTGTTTTCCTCATACATTTTGGAAATTAAAACTACCTAGGTTCCTTAAAATGGTACAAATTTAAAATGCAAAAAGGTGAAATGGGATCCTTTTCAAACAAACAGATATGTATCTTTGAAAATAATGAAGATATCTCGTAGCGGTTTTCTAATTTGTATTCCTCTTACACTTTCGAAATTGAAACCACGTAGGTTCCTTAAAATTGTACAAACTTAAAAGGTTACCAATGCAAAAATTTGAAATGGGAACCTTTTCAAACAAATAGAGATATATCTTTGAAAATAATGAAGATATCTCGTAGCTATTATATGATTTGTATTCCTCATACATTTTGGCAATAAAAACCACTAAGGTTTTTAAAATTGTACAAACCTAAAAGGTTTAAAATGCAAAAAGATGGCATGGGAACCTTTTGAAACAATCAGAGATGTATCTTTAAAAATAATGAAGATATCTCGTAGCGGTTTTCTGATTTGTGTTCCTCATATATTTTGGAAATTAAAACCACCTAGGGTTTTTAAGATAGTACAAATGTAAAATGTTTTAAATGCAAAAATCTGCAATGGGAGCCTTATGAGACATACAGAGATATACCTTTGAAAATAATAAAGATATCTCATAGTGGTTTCTTATTTGTACTGCTTATACATTTTGAAAATTTAAACCACCTAGGTTCCTTAAAATTATACAAACCTAAAAGGTTTAAATGCAAAAAGATGAAAAGAGAACCTTTTTAAACAAACAGAGATATATCTTTGAAAATAATGAAGATATCTCGTAGCGGTTTTCTGGTTTGTACTCCTTATACATTTTGGAAATTAAAATCATCTAGGTTCTTTAAAATTGTACAATCTGTTAGGTTTCAAATGAAAATAGGTGAAATAGAAACCTTTTCAAACAAACAGAGATATATCTTTGAAAATAATGAAGATATCTCGTAGCGGTTTTCTGATGTACTCCTTATACATTTTGAAAATTAAAACCACCTAGGTTCCTTAAAATTGTACAAACCTAAAAGGTTTCGAATGCAAAAAATTGAAATCTGAACCTTTTTAAACAAACAGATATATATCTTTGAAAATACTGAAGATATCTCGTAGCGGTTTTCTGATTTGTACTCCTTATACAATTTCGAAATTAAAACCATCTAGGTATTTTAAAATTATACCAATCTAAAAGGACTAAAATGAAAAGAGATTAAAAGCATTTGTTAGAATTGTACGAATATAAAAGGTCACAAATGCAAACATTTGAAATGGGAACCTTTTCAAACAAACAGAGATATATCTTACGAACATATTGCTTAGGTGATTTTTTGATTTATATTCCTTATACATTTTCGAAATTAAAACTACATAGGTTCCTTAAAATGGTACAAACTTAAAAGGTTTAAAATGCAAAAAAGGTGAAATGGGAACCTTTTCAAACAACCAGAGATATATCTTTATAAATAATAGAGATATCTCGTAGCGGTTTTCTGATTTGTATTCCTCATACAATTTGGAAATAAAAACCACCTAGGTTTCTTAAAATTGTACAAATCTAAAAGGTTTTAATCGTAAAAATCCGCAATGTGAACCTGTTCAAACAAACAGAGATATATCTTTGAAAATAATGAAGATATCTAGTAACGGTTTTCTGATTTGTATTCCTCATACATTTTGGAAATTAAAACCACCTAGGTTCCTTAAAATTGTACAAACCTAGAAGGTTTATAATGCAAAAAGGCGAAATGGGAACCTTTTTACACAATGAGAAAGGTTTTAAATGCAAAAATCTACAATGGGAGCCTTTTCAAATAGAGATATATCTTTGAAAATAATAAAGATATCTCGTAGCGATTTTCTGATTTGTAGTCCTTATACATATTGGAAAATAAAACCATCTAGGTTTCTTAAAATTGTACAAATCAAAAAAGTAAAAATCGCAAAAATCTTTAAGAACCCTTTCAAACAAACAGAGATATATCTTTGAAAAATTATACCTGTGTGGATGCATTATTTTAATTTTATATAACGAATGGAAAACAATCAAACAGTAAGTCTGGTATAGGCTAACTATATTTTTTTAATGGTGGGTTACATGAAAGAAAAAATTGCGGACGAGTGGTAGGAATGGGGACTTTTTGACATGCAAGGGTGGCTGTAAGAGGGGAGTAGGAACGGGAGGAGAAAGTGCAGGGTGAATTTTTGAAACGTAGCTGCTGAGAAAACAAATGCTGCATGGAATGTGGGGGAAAGAGCTGGATGTGTGGATACGAGAAACAGCTAAAGGACGTGTAGTGGGAGGAGGTGCTTCGATGCAGCAGTTGGAGAGGGTGATAGACGTAGTAATTAGCTATACAAATATTAAATGAATGTGGGGTAAAGATCTGGATGTGTGGATACGAGCAACAGCTAAAGGACGTGTAGTAGGAGGAGGTGCACCGATTCAGCAGTTGGAGAGGGTGATAGACGTAGTAATTAGCTATAAAAATATCAAATGAACACAATTGTTCAAAATACACACCAAGAATAATCATGAATTACACATACCTTGCAGCAACAGTTGGTGTTCTAGGTTTCATAGTAACAAACCGTCCATTGGTACCTCTTGGTAGCGTCCTAGTCTGAGTATGCGCCAATAGAGGTTTCGCAATGGCACTAACAAGTGACTCCTTACTGGAAGCAAGTAACTCAACCACTTCCGGTCGCAACGCATCCCTATTTTTATCCAAAAACCCATCCACCGAGTACCAAACTTGTCCAGCGAAATGCCGAATCTAAAAACACCTTCAATAAAACCCAAAACTATCAAACAAAATCCTACACTCACCCCAAATTCCCTTCCACCAACCCTCGGCCTACAATAATTCTCATTCAGCGCATGATTGTAATGACACTTCTCGAGAAACGACGAATCTGATGCACGCGGAAAATTGCTTTCGTCGTCCAAAAGATGCAAAATACCAACCGGCTTCTTGCCGAGCAGTTGGATTACAGGGGTGTTATCAGTCCAGGTGAGGTTGGTCCATTCAAGCCGCTCCCTGGCGTACTCCTGTTGCTCTAATTTGAATACGTGCTTGTTGAAATACAGCTGGAGTGATTCGGATGCAAAGTTTATGCATAGTTGCTCGAATGAGTTTTCAGATAAATTCTCAAAACCGAAAATGTCGAGCAGGGAGATTCTGGCTGCATCGTGTAAACCGCCGCGTTGTACGATTGAGTTTACTCGAGTTACCAACCTGAAAATTGTATAAGAGTAGTGTTAGGTAATGGAAATGACTACTTAAGTGATCACAAAGGAAATCATTAAATTTTACTAAGGGGAATTAATATAAATTCTGTAGTTTTGTATGGTTGTTTTATAAATTGAGGATGTAAGGGGTTATGGTTGCAGATATGGTCAGACCAGCGGGGTGTTGAGTTATATCGACGCCACGCTAACATCAGTAGTGGGCAATTTCTATTATCCCAATGCTGATTCTTATCTCTGCTATCCCAAAAAACATAAAAAGCAAGGATATTTTCTGTATGCACCTTACTGTCTAACGAGGTACCATTTTAAGATCGATCGATTATTTCGTGGTATGCACAAGAGTATCGGGATTCACGATCATAGGTAATACCAGATAAAACTGGCTAATTAGATTCTAATTTTAGGTACAATATTTTAATTATGGCCGCTGGTATCATTAATTTTATTATAATGTTTGCCTTTTATCAATCTTTATTTGACTATCGACAAGAAATAATAAATTAGCATGTTTTTCAAAAACTAGAGCTGCTACGAAAAAATGACTACGAGGTATATTTGGAATCAGCACATCAAAAATATCCAAAATCTGTTCTTACTTTTACGGCACCAAACCAACATTTTTATTTTGTTGGGTAGTGTTATCATTAATCATATATGTAAAAGGCTATAAAGATTTAGTGATAATGATATCTGTAGATTTAGGATTGGTATTATCACTAATCGTGCATTATAAAAAACTAAATAAGAGCAGACGATTAAATTAAAACTTACCAATTAAACAGTGCTGAATATAAAGCTTTCGCGAATGCATCTCTTGCATCTAACGCTTGATCAATACTCAACGGCGAGTGTACTCGTTCAGCCCTAGCTTCGGTAATTCTGGTGGTGAGTGCTCTTTGAAGGCCGGATGGTGAAATTTGCAGGAGATGAGCCGCCCATTTAATTTCCACATCGGAACCCACCTCAACGCCCTCCTGGCCGTGCCTCAGCTGCCTACGATGGAAGTACACGTTTCCGAGATGCAAAACGGAAGCGAGAATTTTAACAATGCCCTCCTGCTCGGCCTCACCCACACCCAAAACCTGCATGGCGCGACTCAAAGCACCCCAGTCGGCACCGGAACCGGAATGTCCGGGACTGCAGTCGCCCCCGCCTTGATTCAAATAAAAATACTTATCGGCCTCAACCAGCCCATATTTTTGCCGTTCCGTATTGTTAAGCCCTCCGATTAATTCGTAGAAAACATGGTAGTTACGCTCACCGGGAGCTTGTGTTACTATACGCGACTTTTCTAAAAGGTACTGCGTTACTCTAGCGCCTACAATCGAGCCGTGCTTGAAAAAAACTTCCAAATACTTTCCAAAACGCGAACTGTTATCATTCCGTGCGGTACGAGCATTACCAAAAGCCTCCAATAAAGGAGCTGCCTCTAAAATCTGTTCGGTTACAAGAGCTTGTCCTCTGGGGGCACTCGGAGCAACAACAGCCAAATATTGCATCACCAATTTAGTACTTTCAGTCTTTCCAGACCCGCTTTCCCCACTAATTACCACAACTTGTGGCGCGGGTAAAGCTGAATACGCTGATGCACCCAGTGCGAATAAATGAGGGGGTAAAGATCCTATCAGTTTCCCTTTATATCGTTTCGCCGCTTCAATCCCATAACTAGCATCAAACATCCGGTACGGGTTCACTGCTATCAAAATACTTCCTGCATACGTGTATATGAAATTCCGGTCGTATCGCAGCTTAAGATTCCACAGCAGAGCCGCCTCGTGCAAATCGGACAACTGGGTCATGTCCTCCACACCGGCCGTACCCAAATCCTGCCGCAGCCGCACGGAACCCTCGCCGCCCGTAAGGGCAAACGTCTGAGGCTGAAACAATCAATTAGCATTTATATTACATCCTCAACATTTTTCAACTCAACAAAATAATAATTTTAATCAATAATCTCAAATACGCCAGCATGTATTACATGAACTTGTTTTGCTAGTCGTTGAACTTACGTAACGAGTTGCGTTGGGTTTGGATTTTTTTTTATACTATTTATAAGTTGAATAATCTTGCAAATTAGATGGAAACTGATTTCATTTCAGATCGTGGTCGGTGCATTGCAATGCATTTATGTTGATTGAGTTATGAAACTGTTAGTGCATTTGAATTAATCTGGGCGATTTATTTGTATCGTTTTATTGAGTTTGATGTATACGTATATGTTTGTATCGACCTGTTTCAGATACTGACAACTTAATAATAATAATAATAATAATAATAATATAGTATAATTTCATGACATTAATTATATTGTACAACAAATTATAATAATAACAAATAATTCACTATCATCAAGAAAATCATCAACAGAATTATATGAGTTTTTAATTAAATTTTTCTTAACCTTGTATTATAAGTTATTCAATGCAGTTTCTGATTTCTTGATGAAGTTTATTAGAACATTGTGTGCTTACATAGTTAGGGCCATTTTAATGACCATGTGATAGTCGGCTATAATGTAGATGTAAGTCATTGCAAATTATTGTGTTGTATGTATGTACATCATGATTTTTGGTATTTTCAGATTATTGCATATATAATATTTTTTGACAGAAAATTGCCCTAATAATTTAAAATATTGATTTATAAATCAAGCTTATTACATGGTTGTGGATTACCCTTGAAATAATAAAAATAAAGACAAAATTATTAAATCTGATGAAACATGAAATTTGATATGAATGTGTAGCACAATCTTTAGCTCCGTGGGACGCGTTTTCTACCTTTATATAATAAATAATGATATTTTTTTCTTTTGTTCATGCTTGGTCGCATTTACTCACACACGTACCAAAAGTAACGGATTACAAATAGCGCAACTCGAACGTGGGGCCATTATTAAATAACATTATTACATTCGTCGCCTACTCTGTTATAATTTAAATTGCCTAGTAATAATGGTAATAACTAGCATGTACTAAAAAGAGTATTATCGCGAGAATAAAGAAATTAACGTATAATATTCCACTGAACATTTTTTGTTGGTTATAACTATTTTTTAATATACTTTTAGTTTTTGTTGTAATTTAACTTGATCTGATTAGATTTGTCTCTTCTTTTGGCAATATAGACGATGGACGATTTAGTGTCTTCATCGTCTATAATGCCCTAGTACTTCAAACCAAAATTTCTATGATACAAATTTCCCCCTAGGATCAAAGTTTAACGCCATCTGGTCATCAGGGGGAACGTTATAATGTGTGAATTATCCTCACTAGCTGAGATACACTGATGAGATCTAACAAGATCGAAATCTAGATATGTAGATTGCTAAGAGGTGGGTTCAAGCTTATATATTTTAAAAACTTCTATCTTTATAGGGCCATCAGCCCAAGGGGGTTTCCATCGGTAAAGTAAAACTAGTATCAACATAACTAGCGTCTTCTCGTGAGTATTTTTAAGTTTTAAGTAAACTTTAAGAAAACACAAATCACCAATATGTATATAGGACCAAATCATAACCTTCTTTAAAGCGGTCCCCCTGAGACAAATTCATACTCATTATGCAAATATTTGTTTCCGCTGGTAAAGTTAGAAGCTCAGAGGAGTATTTACATAAAATTCACAGAAATTTGTAAAAGATGATTCACGAAATTTCGACCGGAGTGAAGTTATCCATTTTCTATAATTCCGGCGGCCGCGCGGGGTCGCAACGCGGATTATGATTCTCCAGTAGTGGAGCATTAAAAAAAATTGATTTTTGGTACAATTGTTTACACATGTCTTGGTAACCATAATATAAGAGTAACAAAAAATTAAGTTGATTTAGTTAGTTGTTATTGAATAAAATTTGCAAGAAAACATTTTGTAATTTTTAGCACCCTAGCCCACTGAAATTTTTTTCAAAATTTTCATGTTTTGATTAGAATTTAATAGTAATCGTTAAACAAATTTTTTTAAATATGCTCGGGCCTTAGTTTTTTTTTTAATTAATTTTGAACTAAACATGTTAGTATACGGAGTGCTAAAAAATCAATAAAATCGATTAGAACCTAAGGAATGTGTTTATATTTTCTGTAATGATTAACACTTACAAGGTCAGCATATGTTGGTATAAAAAATAAAAAAATTACGCCCTACTATTTTTTGGCGGCAGTGAAAGTCAAAATGATTCAATTTTCCATCCTAGCCCACGTACAATTTTTTTCAAATTTTCACCATTTGTTGCTAACCCGATAGTGATTACAAACAGAATTTTTTTAGATATGTGCGGATATATTTTTTTTATATCGATTTTTAATTAATTAAATCATATAGCTTGATGGTTAATTACAGGTGCATTTGAATACAAACCTTTGTTTGAATCAACCCATATTGTTGCTAAAACATGGCTTTAGTGATTTCTAAAAAGTTCTATTGTAAAAAATGATAGCAAGTATTTTTTAGAAGCTGCCAAAGTTGACCCGAAATCTATGGTTTCACTTTTAGATTTCGGGTCAACTTTGGCAGCTTCTAAAAAATACTTGCTATCATTTTTTACAATAGGACTTTTTAGAAATCACTAAAGCCATGTTTTAGCAACAATATGGGTTGATTCAAACAAAGGTTTGTATTCAAATGCACCTGTAATTAACCATCAAGCTATATGGTTTAATTAATTAAAAATCGATATAAAAAAAAATATGTATCCGCGCATATCTAAAAAAATTCTTTTTGTAACCACTATTGGGTTAGCAACAAATGGTGAAAATTTGAAAAAAATTCTTCGTGGGGTAGGATGGAAAATAAAATAATTTTGACTTTGACCGCCGTCAAAAACTTATTGAGCGTCATTTTTGGATTTTTGATTTTATCCCATGTTGACCTAATGTATTATAAACAATATACAATAATTTAAATAAAAATAATATTGCTAAATAATTCGTAATTTCTTCAGCAACAAAGTGAAACCATAGATTTCGGGTCAACTTTGGCAGCTTCTAAAAAATACTGGCTATCATTTTTCACAATAGGACTTTTTAGAAATCACTAAAGCCATGTTTTAGCAACAATATGGGTTTATTCAAACAAAGGTTTGTATTCAAATGCACCTGTAATTAACCATCAAGCTGTATGGTTTAATTAATTAAAAATCGATATAAAAAAAATATGTATCCGCACATATCTAAAAAAATTCTTTTTGTAATCACTATCGGGTTAGCAACAAATGGTGAAAATTTGAAAAAAATTCTTCGTGGGCTAGGATGGAAAATTGAATCATTTTGACTTTCACTGCCGCCAAAAAATAGTAGGGCGTAATTTTTTAATTATTTATTCCAACATATGCTGACCTTGTAAGTGTTAATCATTACAGAAAATATAAACACATTCCTTAGGTTCTAATCGGTTTTATTGATTTTTTAGCACGCCGTATACTAACAAGTTTAGGTACAAAATTAATTTAAAAAAAAACTAAGGCCCGCGCATATTTAAAAAAATATGTTTAATGATTACTATTAAATTCTAAACAAAACATGAAAATTTTGAAAAAAATCTCTGTGGGCTAGGCTGCTAAAAATTACAAAATTGTTTTCTTGCAAATTTTATTCAATAACAACTAACTAAATCAACTTAATTTTTTTTACTCTTATATTATGGTTACCAAGACATGTGTAAACAATTGTACCAAAAATCAATTTTTTTTAATGCTCCACTACTGGAGAATCATAATCCGCGTTGCGACCCCGCGCGGCCGCCGGAATTATAGAAAATGGATAACTTCACTCCGGTGAAATTTGCCCGCAATGAACTCTAGCTCCCTAATGCTCAGTACGAGACGACTATGACCTGCGTCGTTCCAAAAAAAAATCTAAATCGTAAAGATGTTCCTATAAAATTTATAAATCCCGTTTTCACGCTTGGTGGAAATTTACACTCACACACACACTCATACACACATTCACACACACACACGCACACACTCACACACACGCACAAACACAGAAACACACACACACACACACACACACACACACCTGTACCATTCTAAATTCCAATTTGTTCAATTAATTCGCAACTTTACGATCGCGGACACCGGAATTTTCCGGGTCATTGCAACCGGGCGCGCGCGATTTGCAATTGAAATGCGCGCCACGCCGCGCGAAATATAAAATGCACAGCGTGCCATTCGCGTATTCTTCTTCGCGAATGCGTGGGCGTGCCGAGCACAGGAATCATGACACAAATAGACAGTCCGTGTGTGTGTGTGTGTGTGTGTGTGTATGTGTGCAATTATAGCTGGTGTGCTGTGTGTATGTGTAATGATAGCTGGTGTTGCGTGTTGATTTAAACAGCGAGTTGTTACGAGGATTTAATTGAATGATTTTTTACCGAGTACAGAATTGTTAGACATCGTTTATGATTCACACCTTATAGTAATTTTTTACTTAATAAAATCTTGATGACGATAGTTCAGTAACATAGGGATTAGATGTGTAGATTAATGAAGAGAGGGAGGTAGGTAGGTATTTGTTTAGTATTTGCGAATCAAGGGTAACCCGTTTCTAAGCTCTCATTAATTATTTCAATCTAACATAGGGTTTAGATCTGTAGATTAATGAAGAGAAGTAGATAGCTATTTATCTAGTATTTGCGAGTCAAGGGTAACCAGTTTCTAAGCTCTCATTCATTATCTCTTGTCTTTCCATTTAACATACCTCATTCTCTCCATGACTTCAGTTTCTAGACTTCTAAATACTCTTAGTTTCTTCCACCTACACCTCATACATACATACATACTATTTCATACATCCTTCCTCTATCGATCCTCTATCCTTCCTCTACCCAGGGATGAGATATTTTGCCACATTTTGCCACATTTTGCCACATTTTGCCACATTTTGCCATGTTTTGCCACGTTTTTCCACATTTTCTCACATTTTCCAACACATTTACCCACATTTTGTCGAATTTTGCCACATTTTAACACATTTTGCCACATTTTGCCACGCTTTCCCACAATATCTCACATTTTCTCACATGTTCTCAAATTGTCTCACATTTTTTCACATGTTCCCGTATTTTCCTACATTTTCTCACATTTTCACATTTCAATTTTCATTACTTTTCCTTGAGTGGAAAAGTAGAAAATTAAAAATAGTTGTAAAATGTGTTCCCTCTCAGATACAACAATGTTTTATACAGTTTTGGATAATTTGATTAATCCACTTAAACATAGCAATATCACAGTAATATAAAAAGTATTATCAGAAGTATATTTTGAAAGATATTGGATGAAAACTGAGGGCATGACTTTTGAAGTTTTTCAGTCATTACTAATAATTTTTTTGTCTGAAACTATCAAAATATATTCATTTGTATTTGTATATTATAAATATAGAGTTTGAAGCTGATTGAAATTTTTTCAAAATTTTTAAAATTTCTTCAAAAACGCAAATTTTCAGGATATTTCAGAGGGCTCTAGCTCTGACTTCATATGAGATAAAACTAAAGTTAAAACTGTTTTGAATAGCTACATTAATATATTTATTAAAAATAATAAAAATGTCCATCTGTTTAATGTATTTTTTTGAGATATCGGATGAAAACCAGGGCTGTAATTTATGAAGTTATGTTAAATTTTGAAAATTTAAAAAATTTCTTCAAAAACGAATCTTCTGAAAGTATCAAAATTCATTAATTTGTATTTATATATTATAAATATAAAGTTTGAAGCTGATAGAAAATTTTGAAAATTTCTTCCAATACGCAAATTTTCAGGATATTTCAGAGGGCTCTAGCTCCGACTTCATATGAGATAAAACTAAAGTTAAAACTGTTTTTTATAGCTACATTAATATATTTATTAAAAATAATAAAAATGTCCATTTGTTTGTGATTGCATATAAGATAAAACTAAAATTTAAACTGTTTTGAAGAGCTACATTAATATATTTATAAAAATTAATAAAAATGTTCATCTGATTAATGTACTTTTGGAGATATTGGATGAAAACCAGTGCCGTAATTTATAAAGTTAAGTTAATCAGGCTTTTATATTTTCAGTTATGACTGAAACTGAGCAAATCGAAAAATACCAAATTTTGACGAAAATCGTAACCTTAACATTTTTGAGCCAAAATGTTTGTTTGTTTGCGATTGATGTGAAATTTTGTATAAGAAACATGTATATTATTTTGAACCTTGCAGGTGATTTTTAGTCAATTCCTATTAAATCTTCTTGGGTTATTGACTAATTAAGTTAGCTGAAATCAATATTTCACTATTTTTCAGCTGGTTGTAAAACTTGTTCCTAATAAGATAAATCTATGTTTTAAATTGTTGGATAGCCTCATTAATCTAGTTTGATTTAATAATATAAAATAATTATGGCCATAGTTTATATTTTTGATATATTAGGTGAAAATTAAGGATATGATTTAACAGTAATATTAAATGTCACTTTTTTTTCTGTTCTTGCTGTTATGAGCATTGTGTATTGGGGGATTTTTGTATTTTTTGAGGGGTTATGCCAAATAAAGGTCTTATTTTTTTTAGTTGTATGGCTTGATTAAAAAATAAGACTTTTATTTGGCATAACCCCTCAAAAAATACAAAAAGAACAGGAATAAAAAAATACATAAAAATAAAAATAAAAAGTAAGCTATACAACTATACCCTAATAAGATAAAACTATTTATTACATAGTTTTACATAGCCAATTTAATGTGTTTTCAGATTATAATAAAAACATCTATAACACTAGTATTAATTTTTGAGATATTTTATGAAAACTGAGAGCATGATTTTAAGTATTTTAACAGATGCTCACACTTTTTCAGGTAGTTATAAAGTTAGTTTCTGATGAGATAAAACTATATTTTATATATTTTTGGATAGCCTGGTTAATCTATTTATACATTTTAGTGCAGAAAATAATATCAGTTGATTATTTTTGCAGACATTGGATGAAAACTGAGAGCATGATTTTTAAAGTATTTCGGTCATTAGAACAAAACAATCGTTCGTTCTAACGATTGATTTGTTCTGAAAGGGTTAACATACATATATCTGTACTTACATATATAAATAATAAATATAGAGTTTGATATTGAATTTTTTTTTAATTTCATCCAAAACGCAAATTTTCAGGAGTTTCGCTAAATTCGCTAAATACTAAAAGTAATGCAAGTTACGACGCTGTTACACTAAAAATAAAAATGTATTCTCAAATTTTTCTCAATTATCTTAAAGAATATTAAATTATCTTCGATTTGATGTATATGATGAATTTCTACATCTAAAACTGTAAAAACTGTATTATACTAAGTATCATGTTTCTCGAAAATATTTCACCACATATGTTATTTTGACCTCTGTAAATACACTCATGTATATAAGCAGCAATAAATTATTATTATTATTATTATAAAAAAAAACCTAAAATTTCAATATAGATATGTTACTAGGTTTGCCACTGGCATTATACAACGCACGAGGTTTCTAAGCTAAAACTTGAAAAAAATTAGAACTTTTTTCTACTTTTTTTCTCAATTATCTTAAATAATATTAAATTATCTTCGATTTGGTGTATAAAAAACATAAAATTTCAACATAGATATGTCACTAGGTTTGCCAATATAGCCACTGGCATTATGCAACGCACGACGTTTCTACGCTAAAACTTGAAAAGATTTAGAAGTTTTTTCTACTTTTTTCTCAATTATCTTAAAGAATATTAAATTATCTTGCATTTGGTATATCATATCTTAATATGTCCCCATAAATTAGTCCATAAAACATTTTGAATCAAGCAAATGTGAATATGTACTGATATAATGCAATATACCACCATTTTACACTAAAAATTAAATTTATTCAATTTTTTTCTTTCAAATAACTAAAAAAAAAGATTTTCCATTCAGTTTATTATATCATAATATGTCCCCATACATATGTCAATAAAACATATCTTCAATCAAGCAAATGTGTATGAAGACGGACGTAATGAGAGAGATACGACAATGTTACACTAAAAATAGAAACGCATTCTAATTTTTTCTCTCGATTATCTTATAGAATATTAAATTTTCTTCTATTTGGTCTATTATATTATAATATGTCCTCATAGAAATCACATAAAAATATATTTTGAATCAAGTAAATGTGAACAATCACTGACAAGATAAGACGACTTTTCACTAAAAATAGAAATGTATTCTCATTTTTTTCTGAATCATCTCAAATGATATTAAATTATCTTCCAGTTGGTGTAGGACATCTTAATATGCCCGCATAGATAAGTACATAAAACAAATCTTGAATCAAGCAAATGTGTAAAAACACTGACCTAATACAAGATACATTTTACACTAAAAATAGAAACATATTCTCATTTATCTCTCAATTTTCTTACGGAATATTAAATTATGTTTCTTTTGGTGTATTACGTGTCCTTATATAATCATCCATGAAACATTAATCAAGCAAATGTATAGAAACACTGACGTAATGCAAGATACGATTTTACACTAAAACTAGAATTAAGTAGAAATGAATGTATTTTCATAGTTTCAGACAAAAAAATTCCTTTTTTTAGTAATGACTAAAAAAACTTCAAAAACATGCATTTTGGGAGGAAGTTTAGTTTTAGTTTTAGTTTGAAAATATGTCGTAGAAAATGCAAATTTTCAGGATATTTCAGAGAGCTCTAACTCTGATTTCATATAAGATAAAACAATAATTTAAACTGTTTTCAACAACTACATTCATATATTATCAAAAATATTCATGTCTTTAATGTATTTTGCGAAATATCGGATGAAAACCAGGGCCTTAGTTTCTGAAGTTTTTCAACTGAAAAATTAAATGCACGAAACAACTGAAACTCTAAAATACATTTATCTAGTGCATTATAATAAATTTATCATCAAATTTAAAGCAAATCGAAAAAAAAAGAAAATAACAAGAAATCTGAATTATTCTGAAAATTTGCGTTTAAATTTTCAGAATAATTCAGATATCTCTAACTTTGGTTTCACATGAGATCAAACTAAAATTTATAATGTTCTGAATAGCTATATACATATATTTATTAAGAATAATAAATATATTCATCTCTTTAATGTATTTTTGGAAATATCCGATGAAAACGAGGGTTGTAATTTTTGAAGTTTTTCACCTACAAAATGTGTGAATGTGAACCTACAAAGTTCTAAGTTTTTTTTTAACATTTTGCTGTAACTAGTATACTGCTTGAGTTTCCTGTTTTTCTATATTTCAACAGCAGTCCCTGACCAAGTTAATATTTTTACACGTATATAGCATATGTACGAGATGCTTGAATCTACCGCTTCCTTTTCCACGAACAACTTTATTACTAAACGTCAATTACGTAGCACGGTGTTACGCAATTGTCTCTGTGTGTGTGTAAACTGGATTTAGCTGTATTAAATAATACGGAAGACGGTAAAACAATTAAAGAGAGTGAATGCATCCCATCACGCTTTCTGCTCGCGCAAACCTGATACACATTCAAGACGAACGTACACTTCTTCCCACGTAAAATACGGTGGAGGATATCAATTTACATTCCAGCAATCTAATTATTTAAAATTTACTGAAATAAATTATAAGCTGTAAGTTTCATTTCATACCACAAAATCAATTTTTTTTAGCCGATCTTTAAGGCACCTTTTACGAAAATATTGTTAATATATCTACACCGAAAGGTAAAAGGCAAATAGATAATATATATATATATATATATATATATATATATATATATATATATATATAAATTATACTTTTGTTTCTATTTATATTTTTATTTTATATATATTTGTTGTTGGTCGTGATGTTGAAGAGCATTTTTTGTGAGGGATATGCCAAATAAAGGTTTACCAAGTCTTCCAGGCCCTGATGATGCTGGCACTGGCTGGCGAAACGTTGGCACGTAACATAATACACCGGAACCACAATAGATCTTGGCTTTAATTATTGCACCTGGCCCTTGGTTTCCAGTATTCCCCATTTGAAATTATACCCGTCATCCACAGATATTTCATGAAATCTAAGTCCATTATTTCAGTCATAACTGAATAAGCACTTATTTAAAATGACTAAAACTCGCAAACATATATAATTCGAGTCAGTACTAAAATATTTACTAATTTTAAACATTCTTTAAGAAATATCTTGCATTTTGATTTAATATTATAATTAACTCGGAGAGCAATTTCAGTTCAAATTTAGTTCACACGTTTGTGAATCATTTCGTGCATAAGTAACACTTCCTCATGCTTGTGACAATTGCATAAAACATAATGCTTTCCTACACGCACAGTCTTTAATACAAAGAAAGCTGTTTTCCATGTAAATGGATGTGTAATGCACAGTAGTAATTCGGTCAAGATTTATTTGCTGTATCATTAACATAACAACATAGATTAATTCCATTCTATTTTAACAGTTCTTAACATCATCCTGTGATCTCATTTTGGGTTACTTCATTACAAATTTATAATTAATAATTAAAGAATCATTAAACAATAAATTTGATCGTTTCTTAAATTTATAAATATTAAAAAACCATTCAAAAATTATTATATTTTATAGTTATGAGTGAATAAGATAAACAATAAATGTATGGCAGCTTTTGTAATGTCGTATGATATAAAATTGAACCCAGTTTACTGGCCTAGTTTATTGCGGAAATGTTGTACTTTGGAGTCAAATAAAGGACTTTTTTTTAAATATGATATACAAACATGCAGTAAATTTCTCTTTATTATAATGCCAAATTATTCAGTCCCTTTGCAATCCATTTGCTTTTTTTTTCTTAAAGTGGCTGGGAAAAGTTGTATTGCATTTTTTTGCAATAGCAACGATAGTAACGCCATATAAGCGCTGAGGAATGTGCATAAACTACTTACTTTTCCATTTATGACGGCCTGCACGGTCAAAACGTTCGCGCTCTTGTGCGACTCCAAGACTTCTCCGGGCAACCAGTGGCCGACGCCCGGGTCGAACCACACAAGGTCCCCCGTGTTCCACTGTTCCATTTTACCCTAATTAGCACCGCATGCCCAAGAAATTAAATCTGCAATAATAAAGGAAAATCAAAATTAATCACACATCAAATTGTTTGATTAAATTCACACGAATTGTACCTGTTGCTCAACTAGCCACTAAGCTATAATAATTCAAATTAAGAAACATATTCAGCTGTTACACAGAAAGAACTGCAGAACTGGTGATGTTGCAGAACTGCAACATTACCTTCTATAATGTTCACTGTCTAATTAAAACGTTATTTTAAAAACTGTAATTCTGTATAGATATCTGTATACATAGGATTCATGAGTTTGGTAATAATTGGCGATTGCTATGTTTTGTAGACATTTGGACGACTGGCGGTAACAATGATTTAATATCAATAAAAAAAACAAATATCTGCAAAAATATGATTAATGATTTTATTAATAAATCGCGATTCTTATGTTTTGTAGCAAGTGGACGACTATTATTTAATATAAATTTTAAAAAATCATGCATTTAAGGGTTAAAAAACTTCTATTTTTATAGGGCTATTAGTCTTCCGGTCTAGGGAGAAGCTAAGAGGAGTTTTATCACCCGGCACTACCCGGTTAACTGACAGAAAACCTCTGATAACTATGAAAGGTTATTAGCGAACAATTGCCCTGATGAGGCTCGAACTCAGGCTCCCCTATGCCCAATATGAGACGGAAGACGCTTCTAATCACTCGGCCACTGAATCTGGGTGGCAATTTTTAATAACAGTAATAATACAAATCGTAATATGTACGTGAAGCATGACGCTAAACAGGAAGCCATTAAAAGTAGCAAATAACCGCTTTCATCGTAAATTAACACTTTTATTTTCCCAAAAATATTCACGGTTGAACGGATAGTAATCAAAGACGTTGCTTAATGGAATTACGTACGATTATGAAATGTAGCCTCAATTGTAAATTATAGACACCAACATGTCTGTTCAGATTTTTTTTATCATATGCCTTCTATCGTAAGGTGTAGCCGTGAGTAATTTTTATAAAAAATACGTATTACTGAATTATTGCAAATTGGATGTATATATGTAGACTTTTGTAGACTGTATGATCAAAACTAATCTATATTAACTATTGATTTCTTCAATCTTATTTTAATTATTATTTCATGTCGGTATAAACCCGCGTTAAGTCTTGATCCTTTTATTTCACTCACTATCTTATAAGATCGTTTTCGTAATTCCTGTCTTATTTCTCTGTTTTATAATTCTCCTTAAATGCTCAATAATTTCCTTAAGAGCGTTCCATCAACGGGCGATATCAACAGAAAAAGTAGTCTTATGGTAGCATGTTAATTATTAGAATAAAATTATAAATGAGGTATTATTTTGAAGAAGAAAGATATATGTTTGATTCGGTCGGGTCGATTTAAGATACATATTTTCAAAATAAAGCTATGAGAGAATATACATAGACAATATTTGCTAAGCAATTACTACATGAAAAAGAATCCTTCAATGATTTACACGCACATATAACAATAATATGCGTCACTACCAACCGTAGAAAGCAGTTTAATACAACCGTTGTATACGCAACAACAAAAACATTAAACACAGTCAGTCTGCTCATGCCTATTGTAATGTACTGTTTGCTCAAGAGAGTTCTGGTCCCCGACCAACACCTGACGCACGTTATATGCCATTCCGGCATATAAAAGACTCAATTAGAAGACATTTAATTGCAGCTAAACAATTCCCCAACGCATATTATGAGCGAGCGGAATGCGCTGTCGATAGTCCTTGAGATGATAATGGCAATAACATTAGAAAGTGCACCAAACCGCCGAAACTAACACGCCAATAAATGATAATTGACTTTGTAAAATTGTGCAGTGCGGCTGGTTTGAATAATGCATACACACGAGTTGTTTTTAATGATGTGAAAGTCGTTAATTGTTACAACTTCTACGTACCGTAGGTATATGGTTTGAAATGTACTATAAATAGAAATTGTTAGACCTAATGTCGTAGGTGAAATGTAACAGTAGACTACTTCATTATATCATTATGTCTTAATACTTAACACACCTACTCATTTTGAAAATATCAGAGAATTGTAATACTTTCTTTTATGAGATGGGAATATTTGAAAATTTTAGTGAAATTTTCAGGCATTTTATAAGACTACTCCCTGAAAATTCCCACGTTCGAAGGCGTATAATGAATCAAATATCTCCCCAACTCCTCTAAGCCTGATTATTTGTATATTTTTCCTCTCAAAATATTAATAATATAAGCAGTTGTAACTTTTAAGAATTATAAAAAATTCTAAAAAAATCAAAGATTTAAGGTAAATTTATGATATTATTTTGCATTCTATATTTAATTCGGCTTAAAATAAAAAAAAAATTGAAAATTTTCACTCAAAAATAAAGTCTGCAGGAAGGTTTTTATTGTACGAGCTGTTTTAAATTAATCGACTGAGTTATAAAAAATGATAAAAAATCAAAGATTTAAGTAAATTAAATTTATGATATAATTTTACATTTTATATTTAAGTGGGCTCAATGTAAGCTATTTTTTGATAATTTTCACCCAAAAGTAAAGTCTGCAGGAAGGTTTTTATTGTAAGAGCTGTTTTAAATTAATAGACTAAGATATAAAAAATTATAAAAAATCAAAGATTTAAGAAGTTTTAATTTATGATATTATTTTATATTATATATTTAATTGGCCTCAAAATAAACCGGTTTTTGATCATTTGCATCCAAAAATAAAGTCTGCAGGAAGATTTTTATTGCACGAGCTGTTTTAAATTAATCGACTGAGTTATAAAAAATGATAAAAAATTAAAGATTTAAGAAATTTAAATCTATAATATTATTTTAGATTCTGTATTTAATTGGCCTTAAAACAAAATGCTTTTTGATAATTTTCAGTCAAAAATAAAGTCTGCAGGAAGATTTTTAGGGCACGAGCTGTTGTAAATTAATCGCCCTAGTTATAAATAATTATAAAAAGTCAAAGATTTAAGAAATTTTTATTTATGACTATATTTTACTTTCTATATTTAATTGGCCTCAAAATAAACTATGTTTTGGTCACTTTCACACAAAAATAAAGTCTGCAGGAAGGTTTTTATTGTACGAGCTGTTTTAAATTAATTGACTGAGTTATAGAAAATAATAAAAAGTCAAATATTTGAGGAATTTAAACTTATAATATTATTTTGTATTCTAAATTAAAAAATCAAGGAGTTAAGAAATTTAAATTTATGATATTATTTTACATTCTATATTTAATTATTTTTATATATTTTATGTCAGCATAAATGTGGGATAAATATAAAGTATAAAGCAAGGACATTTTTTTATAAGTAATAATAACAAAATAGTAATAGTATTCTTATTTTGTTAGACATATATGCTAACAAAATAAGAATACTATTACCATTTAGTTATTATTATTATTCAAACAAATCTATATTAAAGGGGCTAAGATTTATAGCGAGATGAAATATTCGCTATAAATCTTAGCCCTTTTAATTTCACATCCTTATAAGATCGTTCACGTAATTCCTGCCATATTTATCTGTTCTTTTTCTCCTTAACCTCCTGATTGGTGTGATTATAAATCGCAACGTTTACCGTTACGCCGCCACAGCCCTGTGGCGGCTAATTATTTCGCTCCTCTGGCGGCATGTAGATTTTCTTTTTGCCCGTTTCGGGCAGCAGCAATTCATTTTCGTGTTAATCGATGCGTGGCCGCCGCAAAGGAGCGAGCTGACCCAGTAAACCGGGTTCACTGAATTGCCCCATTGTTGACCGGCGGCTCTCGAAAGTCCAGACGATTGTTTTCAAAGAACACCGGTGGCTCATTTAATTACAGGAGTTTCCGGTGCACCACACCACATTATGTTCCTTTTGAAAAGGAAGCTGTCTTATTGATAAGTATACGAAGAATACTGAAACCTCGTTAGGCTGCTAATTAATCACGCTATTCAAAAGAATTATTATGTGAGTGCTATCATTTATTTGTAATTTATTTTAAATTTATTTATTAATTTTTTTTGTCAATACATGTAACATAATCATAATTATAATGAAATTAAAATTAATTCGTGTTCATTCAAATTCAGTTTATGTTTTTTTTTATAAAAATAAAATAAATTAAGTTATGAAAATTACAACTTGCTCAAAATATACAATTCATATTTGTATAGAACATAAATAATTATTACTATTAATGTTAACCTGTTATAAAAAATTATAAAAAATCAAAGATTTAAGGAATTTAAATTTATGATATTATTTTGCATTCTATATTTAATTGGGCTCACAACAAATTATTTTTGATAATCTTCACCGAAAAATAAAGTCTGCAGGATGGTTTTTAATGTAGATGCTGTTCTAAATGAATCGACTATGTTATAAAAAATTATAAAAATATAAAAATTTAAGTAATTTAAATTTATGATTTTATTTTACTTTCTATATTTAATTGGGTTCAAAATAAGCCATTTTTTGATAATTTTCACCCAAAAATAAAGTCTGCAGGATGGTTTTTAGTGTACAAGCTGTTCTAAATTAATCGACTGTGTTATAAAAAATTATAAAAAATCAAAGATTTAAGTAATTTAAATGTATGATATTATTTTATATTCTATATTTAATTGGGCTCAAAATAAGCCGACTCTTGATCATTTTCACCCAAAAATTATGTCTGCAGGAAAGTTTTTATTGTACGAGCTGTTTTAAATTAATCGACTATGTTATAAAAAATTATAAAGAATTAAAGATTTGAGTAATTCAAATTTATGATCTTATTTTACATGCTATATTTAATTGGGCTTAAAATAAGTCTATTCTTGATCATTTTCACCTAAGAATTATGTCTGCAGGAAGGTTTTTAGTGTACGAGCTGTTTTAAATTAATCGACTATGTTATAAAAAATGATACAAAATCAAAGATTTAAGGAATTTAAATTTATGATATTATTTTACATTCTATATCTACGTGGACTCAAAATAAGCCTATTCTTGATCATTTTCACCTAAAAAGTCTGTCTACAGGAAAGTTTTTATTGTACGAGCTGTTTTAGATTAATCGACTATGTTATAAAAAATGATTAAAAAAATCAATGATTTGAGTAATTTAAATTTATGATTTTATATTATATTTTATATTTTATTGGGCTCAAAATAAGCCCATTCTTAATAATTTTCACCTAAAAATTATGTCTGCAGGAAAGTTTTTATTGTACGAGCTGTTTTAGATTAATCGACTATGATATAAAAAATGATAAAAAAATGAATGATTTAAGTAATTTAAATTTATGATTTTATTTTATATTCTATATTTAATTGGGCTTATAATAAGCCTATTCTTGATAATTTTCACCTAAAAATTATGTCTGCAAGAAAGCTTTTATTGTGAGAGCTGTTTTAAATTAATGGACTATGTTATAAAAAATGATACAAAATTAAAAATTTAAGTAATTTAAATTTATAATATTATTTTACATTCTATATTTAATTGGGCTCAAAATAAGCCTATTCTTGATAATTTTCACCAAAAACTTATGTCTGCAGGAATGTTTTTATTGTACAAGCTGTTTTAGATTAATCGACTATGTTATAAAAAATGATAAAAAAATGAATGATTTAAGTAATTTCAATTTATGATTTTATTTTATATTCTATATTTAATTGGGCTCAAAATAAGTCTATTCTTGATAATTTTCACCTAAAAATTATGTCTGTAGGAAAGTTTTTATTGTACGAACGGTTTTAAATTAATCGACTATGTTATAAAAAATGATAAAAAATCAATGATTTAAGTCATTTAAATTTATGATTTTATTTTATATTCTATATTTAATTGGGCTCAAAATAAGCCTATTCTTGATAATTTTTACCTAAAAATTATGTCTGCAGGAAAGTTTTTGTTGTACGAGCTGTTTTAAATTAATCGACTATATTATAGAAAATGATAAAAAATTAAAGATTTAAGGAATTTAAATTTATAATATTATTTTACATTCTATATTTAATGGGGCTCAAAATAAGCTTATTCTTAATAATTTTTACCTAAAAATTATGTCTGCAGGAAAGTTTTTATTGTACGAGCTGTTTTAGATTAATCGACTATGTTATAAAAAATGATAAAAAAATGAATGATTTAAGTAATTTAAATTTATGATTTTATTTTATATTCTATATTTAATTGGGCTCAATATAAGTCTATTCTTGATCATTTTCACCCAAAAATTATGTCTGTAGGAAAGTTTTTATTGTACGAGCTGTTTTAGATTAATCGACTATGTTATAAAAAATTATAAAAAAATTAAGATTTAAGTAATTTAAATTTATGATATTATTTTATATTCTATATTTAATTGGGCTCAAAATAAGCCTATTCTTGATAATTTTCACCGAAAAATTATGTCTGCAGGAAAGTTATTATTGTACGAGCTGTTTTAAATTAATCGACTATGTTATAAAAAATGATAAAAAAAATCAATGATTTGAGTAATTTAAATTTATGATTTTATTTTATATTCTATATTTAATTGGGCTGAAAATAAGCCTATTTTTACCTAAAAGTTATGTCTGCAGGAAAGTTTTTATTGTACGAGCTGTTTTAAATTAATCGACTATTTTATAAAAAAATATAAAAAATCAAAGATTTGAGCAATTTAAATTTATGATATTATTTTACATTCTATATTTAATTGGGCTCAAAATAAGCATATTCTTGATAATTTTCACCTAAAGATTATGTCAGCAGGAAAGTTTGTATTGTACAACCTTTTTTTAATTAATCGACTATGTTATAAAAAATTATAAAAAAATCAATGATTTAAGTAATTTAAATTTATGATTTTATTTTATATTCTATATTTAATTGGGCTCAAAATAAGCCTATCCTTGTTACTTTTAAATAAAAAATTATGTCTGCAGGAAAGTTTTTATTGTACGAGCTGTTTTAGATTATAATGATGTTATAAAAAATGATAAAAAAAATCAATGATTTAAGTAATTTAAATTTATGATTTTATTTTATATTCTAAATTTAATTGGGCTCAAAATAAGCCTATTCTTGATCATTTTCACCTAAAAGTTATGTCTGCAGGAAAGTTTTTATTGTACGAGCTGTTTTAGATTAATCGACTATGTTATAAAAAATGATAAAAAAATGAATAACTTAAGTAATTTAAATTTATGATTTTATTTTCTATTCTATATTTTATTGGGCTCAAAATAAGCCTATTCTTGATAATTTTCACCCAAAAATTATGTCTGCAGGAAAGTTTTTATTGTACGAGCTGTTTTAAATTAATCGACTATGTTATAAAAAATGATAAAAAATTAAAGATTTAAGGAATTTAAATTTATAATATTATTTTACATTCTATATTTAATGGGGCTCAAAATAAGCCTATTCTTAATAATTTTCACCTAAAAATTATGTCTGCAGGAAAGTTTTTATTGTACGAGCTGTTTTAGATTAATCGACTATGTTATAAAAAATTATAAAAAATCAATGATTTAAGGAATTTAAATTTATGATATTATTTTACAATATAAATTTAATTGGGTTCAAAATAAGCCATTTTTGATCATTTTTAACCAAAAATAAAGTCTGCAGGAAGGTTTGTAGTGTTCGGACTGGTTTAAATTAATTGACTGAATTATAAAAAATTATTAAAAAAATCAAAGATTTAAGTAATTTAAATGTATGATATTATTTTACATTTTATATTTAATTAGGCTCCTATTAAGCCTATTCTTGATAATTATCACCTAGAAATTATGTCTGCAGGAAAGTTTTTATTGTATGAGCTGTTTTAAATGAATCGACTATGTTATAAAAAATTATAAAAAATCAAAGATTTAAGGAATTTAAATGTATGATATTATTTTGCATTCTATATTTAATTGGACTCAAAATAAACTGTTTTTTGATCATTTTCACCCAAAAGTAAAGTCTGCAGGAAGGTTTTTATTGCAGGAGCTGTTTTAAATTAATCTACTGAGATATAAAGAATGATAAAAAATCATAGATTTATCTAATTTAAATTTATGATATTATTTTACATTCTATATTTGTAGAACATAATTAATAATTATTGGTGTTATAACTGTTACATAGAAACATATGGTATTGTTTATAAACACAGTTTATATGAAACTGTTTTGTTGATTATTTCTAGCATTGCACGCATTATTAGTTGTAGGTATGTAGCAAATATGTTACAAGCCGATAAAAATATGTTTAATGGGTGCTGCATATACGTAATACGTACATTCATTAGTAATTGAAATTGCATATTTGTTAAGTATTCCAAGGATTCTAATGTAGCTATTAAAAGTTTTCACCAAGTAATAAACTAATATATGTGGTGGAGAATGCATTCATTTCTTCACTCCAATTTCATAAATTCTGTCGTAAAAATTATGAGCTTTATATATATATATATATATATATATATATATATATATATATATATATATATATATATATATATACATATATATATATATTATAGTAGCTTTAATATAACATAAATATTCGTAAATATGGAGAAAGAAATTAAAAAAAAACCTTTATTGGGCATGATCTCTTATTCTTTTATAATTATATATTTATATTTATTTTATAAATAAAATAAGATTGAATAAATCAAAGGACATATAGATTACTTTTGAATATATATGCACACAATAAAAATACGAGGTTTACATGTTTTCTAAAAATTAACTTCTATCTGTATGGCTATCAAAGGAAACGGAACGGACACGCCGAATGGTGGAGTGGTCTAACACACTAAAGACCCCAGAAAAGAATCCAGACCAGATATAAAACGACTGGCTAGGACATGACTGGTTGAGAAAAGCAGAAGACAGAGAGGAATTGAAAAAGCTAGGATAGGCTTACATGCTTATTCATAATAGGCTGTAGCTCCAAATTCACAAAGGACTTCCTAACTCAAGACTGGAAAATCGTCAGAATGATAGAAGGCCTCCTAACAGGCAGGCTTTAAGGGTCATTCATAATGGAACAGGCTGTAATAACGCTGTGGCATTGTAACGGCTGGTGTAGTATTGGCGTAACGTAAGGGGCCTTGTCCATTCACAATAAACGCAATCTTTTAATATTATGTAACGAAAATAAACACTCTCAATAGCTAGGAATTCCAGTGGTGTAGGTCCTGGAAGGCCACCCGTTCTTATTCTAATCTAGTCTAAAACCCTTTAGCATAGTTGTTAAAGTAGTGGACGGATAGAGTCTCAACTGCTGCGATGGACGACGACTTTATAATATTTCATTTTTTGCACACTTTCGCTTACAACAGCGATATTCTCTATGGTACGCATATTTCTTTGATGTATTAGTATACTTACATAAAGAAAAGGAGTCACGAAATCTATTCACAGTGTGACTGATAGCTTGCTCAAATGATGACGATGATGTGCACTGTATAATTCACGAAATCGTCTACATATATGATTCACGACTTGACTTTCAAGGATAATTTGTATAATTTGATATCGTTTTTAAAGCGTAAATTCCAGGCTCAAACATATCGTTTTCTTGTCTTTATAGCCCTAATAACCCGCATCATACTATTGGTCAACTTTCCATATTTGAATTAAACATGTTAAACTTATTGCCCTCGAACGCAGCAGAATTAGTGGCGCACACACATGAATTGAATAAATAAATACAATTTATTGTTAAACCAACAGACCTACTACAGGCCGTATTTAGCACACGGCATTTCTTTTCGAAACGTAAATAGGTGCGCCGGCATTATGACACACTTAACACGCATGCCGCTTTTTACAATCAGAAGAAAGAAAAAGGTTATAGTATTCAATGATATGTTTCAACTAAGTAACTAAAATCGAATTAGATTATCAACAAAAAAAATTATGACTAGCTATTCAATTATGTAAAATATATATTTTACATAATTGAATAGCTAGTCATAATTTTTTTGTACTACTTTTACATAATTGAATAGCTAGTCATTTTTTTTGTACTACTTTTACATAATTGAATAGCTAGTCATTTTTTTCCCATAAACTAATTCGATTTTAGTTACTTGGTTCATCAAGATAGATTTCATTGAGTTTATATATACTTATAAAAATAAAATTAAAAGAACTATAGTTCTTTTAATTTAATTTGTATTTGTTTTCCAACAACTACATGTGCGTTTATCTATGTCTTATAAGATTTAATAAAACATAGATAAACGCGGATATGAAATAATTTACAAATGTTCCTTATATAACTTTACATTTCTACTTGTCCAGGAAGTAGGTAGAAAAACATATTCCAAACGAACTGCACATATAGAGTTGCGACTGAATCATCAAATAGTTGAACTGCGCGGTTATATCTGTAAATAGATTTACCCCAGATTGCAATTACACCGCGGGGATTTAAACCCATTAAACATAATTAATCACAGTTTTATATCGCCAATAAAATTTTACGGGCGTGTTACGAAAACAAGCATCTTTTGAGGCAAATCTTTTACACACTGGGAACGTGCCGCCGTTGGTAAATAAATAATTAATACCGGTGGGATAATTAAAAGGGAATTAGGCGCACTCCATCCCGCCTGTACGTGGAACCGAGCCCGTTAGCGGTTTAATTACGTAAGACCAACGGAATGTGGCCGAGGAATTTTTAGAGATTATTACGCAGCGTGTGGCGGGTGTTATTTTATCGGGACGGATGTAGTAAGTGGAAATCGCGCGAGTAAAATTATAAGTCGTAAAATCAGCTTACATGGATGTGGACGTATAAATGGTGTGGTGGAAAGCTGGTTTTATGAAGAATAAAGTAAACAATAATAAAACATATGAAATATACAGACAATGTAAATAGATAAACATGAAATATAATGAATATAACTGCATTTTTGGTCCGGAGATAAAAAGTACCATAACTGTGTTTGTAGTTTTCAGAATCGTAATTTTTGAATTTAACAACCCAAAAAGACTATCAATTATTGAGATACAAATTTCATACTTTGTAGGGGCTAAGTATTTCTAAGTACTTTTAGTGTAATTTTATAGTAATTACACTAAAAGTACTTAGAAATAATCATACTTAGTCCCTACAAAGTGTGAAATTTGTATCTCAATAATTCATAGTCTTTTTGGGTTGTTAAATACAAAAATTACGAATCTGATATTAGTTGTGGGACAAAAAGTACTATAACTCTATTAATAGTTATCAAAATTTTATTAAATTACTCTGACTATATCCACAAATAGTTATGCGTAGACTTTACAAAGTATGAAATATGTATTTCAACTATTCGAAGACTTTTTAGGGTGTTAAACTTAAAAATTAGAAATTTGACATTCGAAAAGTACCATAAGTCTGTGTTTAGGATTCAAAATTTTATAAAATTATTCTGAATATATCCACAAATAATTATAATAAGACTCTACAAAGTATAAAATATAAATCTCAACTATTCGTAGTATTTTGGGTTGTTAAACTCAAAAATTATAATTCTGATATTGGTCCGGACATAAAAAGTACTATAACTGTGTTTGTAGTTTTCAGAATTTTATGAAATTGCACTGAATATATACACAAATAGTCATACTTAACCGTTACAAAGTATGAAATGTGTATCTCAACTATTACATAGTACTTTCGGTTGTTAAATTGAAAAATTACAAGGATACGTATACAAATAGGCTATACGGACTATACATGGCACATATTTTAAAGTTGTATTGTTAGAATACGTGCCAAGTTAGGCGTGATTCTTATAAAATTCTTGTAAAATTTGCAGCGAAAAAAACTTAACGTACATTTTCATTATGTATCCAATATGTACCTAGAATTTAATAAAAATTCTCACTATAATCAGTATTGTGATGAGGCAACTAGAAAACCTCTGAAAACCCGTAAAAGGTGATTCGCGAAAATTCGCACCCCGCTGTGGATCGAACTCAGGCTTCCCCAATGCTCAGTACGAGTACGAGACGAAAAACGCCTCTAACCACTTGTCCGCTGAGTTGGGTTTGTAAAGTAATTGATTGATTTACAATACAAATATAAATTTAGGAATTTGGGCTTATAGGCCATTTACTCGCATGAGAAAGTCGCGTGCGCTTGTCAAGCTCGAGGGCAATCTTCAAGCTCGCATAGGCTTGCACTATGCGTGGAATGACGAAAAATAACTGTCGCCTCCCATAATAAGCCAAACATATGCATAGACAAATGGAGACGCATTAACAGAAATTTCGCCGACGTGAACATAAAGCCGGCAATTACAGCTAGTTTCTAAAAATGGCAAGCGCTATTTAAATAGGCCGAAACGGTTCTCTTAAAAAAATTCGAGGCCGTTCAACTTTTCGTCAATCAAACGACACATATGATACTTTCGTTGATTGCAGGTTACTACCTGTGAATATAAAAATAAACGGTTGTAGGAGGGAAATGTGTTGCTACGAAGTGTGTCATGTGGCCATGCATAAATCTGTGAATGATTTGGGATTGTGGAATGAATATTTTGTACGCATCGACGGTTGTTGGTCAATGATCTTGCCATTTTGGTGCGGCGTGTCTCTCAAACACGTGAGAAAATTCGACCTCCATTTAATTCTTAAGTAATTATATATATATATATATATTTGAGGGTATTTTTTCGTCGAAAACTAGAATTATCGTGCTTTGCATAACGCCGGTGGCCAGATTGGCATACTTGTGGGCATATATATGGGGAATTTTAAAAGTTTTTATGCTTCAAATCAAAGATAATTTCATACTCTTTATGATAGTTACGAAAAAAGTGGAAACAGTTTCTAACTTTTCTCAATTTTTAGGGTAGAATTCTCGTGCGGTTCATAATGCCGGTGGCCAGATTGTCATACTTGTCGGCATATCTAAGGGGAATTTTCAATATTTTTATACTTCAAATCAAAGATAATTTCATACTCTTTAAGATATATAAGAAAAAAATGGAAAAAGTTTCTAAGTTTTTTCGAAATTTAGAGTACAATTATCATGCTTTGCATAATGCCGGTGGCCAGATTGGCATACTTGTCGGCATATCTATGGGGAATTTTTAATTTTTTTATACTTCAAATCAAAGACAATATCATACTCTTTAAGATAGTTAAGAAAAAATTGGAAAAAGTTTCTAACTTTTCTCGATTTTTAGGGTAGAATTGTCGTGCGGTGCATAATGCCGGTGGCCAGATTGGCATACTTGTCGGCATATCTATACGGATTTTTTAAATTTTTTATACTTTAAATCAAAGATAATTTCATGCTCTTTAAGATAGTTAACAAAAAAGTGGAAAAAGTGTCTAAGTTTTTTCAAATTTTAGGGTAGAATTGTCGTGCTTTGCATAATGCCGGTGGCCAGATTGGCATACTTGTCGGCATATCTATAGGGATTTTTTAAATTTTTTATACATCAAATCAAAGATAATTTCATACTCTTTAAGATAGTTAAGAAAAATGTGGAAAAAGTTTCTAATTTTTTTCGAATTTTAGGGTAGAATTGTCTTGCTTTGCATAATGCCGGTGGCCAGATTGGCATACTTGTCGACATATCTATAGGGAATTTTTAAATTTTTTATACTTCAAATCAAAGATAATTTCATACTCTTTAAGATAGTTAAGAAAAAAGTGGAAAAAGTATTGAAGTTTTTTCGAATTTTAGAGTAGAATTGTCGTGCTTTGCATAATGCCGGTGGCCAGATTGGCATACTTGTCGGCATATCTATGGGGAATTGGGGAATTTTTAATTTTTTTATACTTCAAATCAAAGATAATTTCATACTCATTAAGATAGTTTAAAAAAAAGTGGAAAACGTTTTTAAGTTTTTTCGAATTTTAGAGTAGAATTGTCGTGCTGTGCATAATGCCGGTGGGCAGATTGACATACTTGTCGGCATATCTATGGAGAATTTTTAAATTTTTTATACTTCAAATCAAAGATAATTTCATACTCTTTAAGATAGTTAAGAAAAATGTGGAAAAAATTTCTAAGTTTTTTCGAATTTGAGGGTAGAAATCTAAAGTCATCGGATGCGAATCTGACAGAAAATATGAAAACAATAAACCTACACCGAAAGGTAAAAGGCAAATAGATAATATATATATATATATATATATATATATATATATATATATATATATATATACATATATAAATATTTCCTAATTAAAATTAAATATTTTCAATTTTACTACATACACCTTTTTAGTTGCTGCCAAGAGAGCGCTAACATTCAATTTCAATCGTCTCAGTTTATATAACATATCCATTAAATAACAACTATCGGTGTTTGTGTTGCGTAATCATAACATAATCTATAATTAACAATATTTTTTTGTGCATATTCAATGTCAGACCAGACAACAGTTGTTGAGCTAGCTCGCACGAATGCGCTGTGCATTGGAGAAAGTTGCGAACGGCGGCATTGGATGGTGTCGAACTGGATTAAATTATATCTGCTTAAGTAACAGTTATTATTTAGATACAAAATCCACACAAATCATTATATGTTACTAACTAAGAGAGTAAAAAAAAAATAGGTTGTTCAAAATAATTAATAATAGAATTTTAGTCCTGTGAAGGCGGAAAGACCCATGTATGGGTTGATAGCCAAATAAAGATTGATTATATATATATATATATATATATATATATATATATATATATATATAATTTTGAACAAATATTATTGTTAACAGTCTGGTTTTTTAGTAAATCCTGAAGTTCTGGAGTCAGAGCGAAATATCGATATAAAGAGAAGAGGTTTCCTTCAACCTTAGTCGCCGCAATCCCAACATTCTCCCTCTAACTATATATATATATATATATATATATATATATATATATATATATATTATATATATATACATAGTTTTGTGAAAAAAGCTTAATATGTTTCATAATGTCGACAAGCTGCGAAACAGGCGGATTTGAACACGACCGATTGTGGTCGTAAATGTGAATCTAAACATGAAATAATGTATAATTGAAAAATAAAAATTTCCCGGTACAGAATTAATCAGGATATTAAAAGGGCAATACAAAAAATCAGGATTGTTATATAATTGATAACACACACCAAAGTAAGATGTTGAGAATCTAGGTAAGCTGATACACTTTAAATTCCAGATTCTTTCTTCGAAAGTGAGAATATTATTGGGGCAATATATATTTTCCAGATATATGTAATCATAATATTACTAAATATATTTTGCAAACTTTCATACAAATCGTGTAAAATGTATTCTATACATAACATATGACTCGTTGCTGTTTACATTGACTAATAAATCCGCATGATTACAACATAGAGCGCATCTATTGATGATGCTCTTTAGTTCCTGCGGCAGATTTTGTTATTTATAAATAGTGCCATGACGGTGTTGCAAAACCTTGAGGAGCGACCGGGACGGTCTCGGACGTGAACGTGCTGAAATGTCAGATGGGCACACCAACAATAAAAGCTATACGCGTCGTGTCATCTTCATTAATTCAGGACGATCGGGCAATAATCGAGCCCAGGCTCTGCGTGACATTCTGATAAGGAAACTGTGTGCGCGAATGGGACAGCTAAGTGGAAATTATTGTACTTTTCTGTGGAGACTACGTGACTGTTGGAATATGAAACTGATGTGACTTGAAGATAGATACTGCACGTGTTGCAATAGAAGAGAATTCAATTGTCTTTACAAAAAAAATTCCTTTTTTTAATTGTTATTGATTTAAATCAATACTAGCAGTGATAATTGTACTGACATCAAATAATAAATAAAACAATAAATCAGGCAGAACGAATCAGAGAAAATAAGAAATATTTTGGAATATATATATCGCACAAGTGTCATTTTAAAAATGAATTTTCAGGTTTTGTTTTTTGTTTTGATGATTCTTATGTATATTTTAATGCTCCTTCAATCTTTTTTGTGTTTTGCATTTTCATCCGCAGCTCCAAGTTTATAGCTTTATAAAGAGGATTTTAAGAAGACAGGGAACAAACCACAGCACCCCTCGATACCGTTAGCCCGAGATGAGAAATCACCCATAAATCCCGCGGCGAGGACAGAGGGAAAAAAACATCAAATCATAGCCTAACAACTTCACATGTTTTGTATTTTATATTTTTATATTTATATAGAATATGTAACTTTGTTGTTTAAATAAATGCAAATTTATATATTTAACAATAATGAATACATACATTTTAATTTCGTTTAATTTTCAATATTTTTATCGATGCATTACAACAGTACGGGCCATTGTGTTGCTCGCAATTATCTAATGCTGGCAATATTTTGCAAGAACCGAGCCAAATAAAAATCGTACGGTCAAGGACGTAACATTTTTTACTTTTACTCCAGGGCTGTTACCATTATGAACGCTACGTGAATTGTATGCCGGTTTTATAATAATATACGGTTGTGATTTCTAAACAATAACCGGCCCACATTTGCACGCTACAATTGTTGATATTTCAATATGTGTCTGATAAAAGTCAACGCTTTAATATTCATGTGTGTTGCACACAATACATTTACATCGTATGAAAGTATGAGTTAATAACTACTATTTGTTAAGATAAATAGTATTGTAATATATATATATATATATATATATATATATATATATATATATATATATATTCAGCGAGTATATCAATAACTTTTAACGTTTGTTCAGTAGTTATATTGATATTATATTACTAGCATATTTTGACGAATGGCATTCTTTATGCATTCAGGAAACATTCCTGTATTTCGTGGATCATTTATGAGTTTCGTTAAAAACAGTGACAGTGTACTTTCGTTTTACTTTATTATCTTGTCTGTTATGTTGTTGTTTCCTGGAGATGTGTTTCCTTTGAGAATTTAATTTTGTTTCTTATTTAATTTTCTGTGGTTCGGTACAACGTTTCTATGTTTGTTTGTTTGTTTTTTTAAAGTATATTTAATTAATTAATACAATTATATAAAGAAAATTACAATTTTACAATTTTTATAATAATTTTTTATAGTCATTATACCCTGTGGTTGTTTTTCATTCCACTATTCTTCACCTTAGTATCCTGGAAGTAGTTCTATCTTAGACATTGAGGGTATGTTTGTATAAAACACTAATTGCTATTAGAAATGATTTGCTACCAGCTGCAGGGAACAGTTATAATTCAATGAAAGTAATTATTTGGTTTACTGAAACTTTGATTAAATTTCATGTATATATATATATATATATATATATATATATATATATATATATATATAAATATATATATATATATATATATATATATATATATATATACATGAAATTTAATCAAAGTTTCAGTCAACCAAATAATTACTTTCATTGAATTATAACTGTTCCCTGCAGCTGGTAGCAAATAACTTCTAATAGCAATTAGTGTTTCTCATTTGCGCACTGCAGCACACAATGGGTAACTAGCTCATAAAATGGCACACAATATTTCCTCTCATTCCGTGCATTCCTCGGTCAGTGAAGGTGCAAAATATTGCTCACAAACAAATCAATACTCAATCAAGGGGCTAGGTCGATCAAATGTACCGTACAATATGTTTCTCATATTGCAATAATATGTCGCAACGTTTAATAATTTCAAGGATAATGCTGACAATAATAAATATTTCCAAGTAAATAACACATAATTTTCAAATACATTACGTTATGTATATTTGTATAATTTATCTATGAAAAAAATTTAAGTTTAAATAGTATTATTATTATATTATATACGAGACGCGAATTAGTGAATTTGATTTTTATTAAAATCGCTATAAATTGATGTCCAGTGATTACAAATTAATGTAATTTTCAAAAAGTGTTCAAAAATAGTGGTTTTCGTGGCGTACCAAATTAGAAAACTCTAGCTTGCATACAATTGAAATTTTTGGGGTGTTAAACTATAAAATTCAAATTAGTAAATTTGATTTTGTTAAAATCGCAATAAATCACTGACAAGTTATTACAAATAAATGTAATTTTCAAAAAGTGTTCAAAAATAGTGGTTTTCATGGGGTACCAAATTAGAAAACTGTAACTTGCATACAACTGCAATTTTGCAGGTGTTAAACTTTCAAACTGGATTAGTGAATTTGATTTTATTAAAATCGCTATAAATCACTGTCAAGTGATTATAAATAAATGTAATTTTCAAAAAGTGTTCAAAAATAGTGGTTTTCGTGGGGTACCAAATTAGAAAATTGTAGCTTGCATACAATTGAAATTTTTGAGGTGTTAAACTATAAAATTCAAATTAGTAAATTTGATTTTGTTAAAATCGCCATAAATCACTGACAAGTGATTACAAATAAATGTAATTTTCAAAAAGTATTCAAAAATAGTGGTTTTCATGGGGTACCGAATTAGAAAACTGTAGCTTGCATACAATTGCAATTTTAGGGGTGTTAAACTCTAAAACGCGATTTAGTGAATTTTATTTTATTAAAATCACTATAAATCACTGTGGGGTCATTACAAATAAATGTAATTTTCAAAAACTGTTCAAAAATAGTAGTTTTCATGGGGTGCCAAATTAGAAAACTGTAGCTTGCATACAACTGCAATTTTACGGGTGTTAAACTCTAAAACGCGAATTAGTGAATTTGATTTTATTAAAACCGCTATAAATCACTGTGAAGTGATTAGAAATAAATATAATTTTCAAAAAGTGTTCAAAAATAGTGGCTTTCATGGGGTACAAAATTAGAAAACTGTAGCTTGCATACAACTGCAATTTTAGGGGTGTTAAACTCTAATTAGTGAATTTAAAATTTTATTAAAATCGCTATAAATCACTGTGAAGTGATTATAAATAAATGTACTTTTCAAAAAGTGTTCAAAAATAGTGGTTTTCATGAGGTACCAAATTAGAAAACTGTAGCTTGCACACAATTGCAATTTTAGAGGCGTTAAACTCTAAAACACGTATTAGTGAATTTGATTTTGTTATAATCGCTATAAATTACTATCAAGTGATTACAAATAAATGTAATTTTCAAAAAGTGTTCAGAAATAGTGGTTTTCATGGGGTACCAAATTAGAAAACAGTAGCTTGCATACAATTCCAATTTTAGGGGTGTTAAACTCTAACGCGAATTAGTGAATTTGATTTTATTAAAATCGCTATAAATCACTGTCAAGTCATTACAAATAAATGTAATTTTCAAAGTGTTCAAAAATAGTGGTTTTCATGGGGTACTAAATTAGGAAACTGTAGCTTGTATGCAATTGCAATTTTAGGGGTATTACACTCTAAAATGCAAATTAGTAAGTTTGATTTTGTAAAATCGCTATAAATCACTGTCAAGCGATTATAAATAAATGTAATTTTCAAAAAGTGTTCAAAAATAGAGCTTTTCATAGGGTACAAAATTAGAAAACTGTAGCTTGCATACAATTGCAATTTTAGGGGTATTAAACTCTAAAACACGAATTAGTGAATTTGATTTTGTTAAAATCGCTATAAATTACTATCCAGTGATTGCAAATAAATGTAATTTTCAAAAAGTGTTCAAAAATAGTGGTTTTCGTGGGGTACCAAATTAGAAAACTGTAACTTGCATACAACTGAAATTTTGCGGGTGTTAAACTTTAAAACTGGAATTAGTGAATTTGATTTTATTAAAATGGCCATAAATCACTGACAAGTGATTACAAATAAATGTTATTTTCAAAAAGTGTTCAAAAATAGTGGTTTTCATGGTTTACCAAATTAGAAAACTGTAGCTTGCATACAATTGCAATTTTAGGGGTGTTAAACTCTAAAACACGAATTAGTGAATTTGATTTTGTTAAAATCGCTATAAATTACTATTAAGTGATTACAAATAAATGTAATTTTCAAAAACTGTTCAAAAATAGTGGCTTTCATGGGGTACTAAATTAGAAAACTGTAGCTTGCATACAATTGCAATTTTAGGGGTGTTAAACTCTAAAACACGAATTAGTGAATTTGATTTTGTTAAAATCGCTATAAATTACTATTAAGTGATTACAAATAAATGTAATTTTCAAAAACTGTTCAAAAATAGTGGCTTTCATGGGGTACTAAATTAGAGAACTGTAGCTTGCATACAATTGCAATTTTAGGGGTGTTAAACTCTAAAACGCGAATTAGTGAATTTGATTTTATTAAAATCGCTATAAATCACTGTGAAGTCATTACAAATAAATGTAATTTTCAAAAAGTGTTCAAAAATAGTGGTTTTCATGGGGTACAAAATTAAAAAACTGTAGCTTGCACACAATTGCAATTTTAGGGGTGTTAAACTCTAAAACGCTAATTAGTGAATTTGACTTTATTAAAATCGCTATAAATCACTGTGAAGTCATTACAAATAGATGTAATTTTCAAAAAGTGTTCAAAAATAGTGGTTTTCATAGGGTACCAACTTAGAAAACTGTAGTTTGCATACAATTGCAATTTTAGGGGTGTAAAACTCTAAAACTGGAATTAGTGAATTTAATTTTATTAAAATCGCTATAAATCACTATCAAGTGATTACAAATAAATGTACTTTTCAAAAAGTGTTCAAAAATAGTGGTTTTCATGGGGTACCAAATTAGAAAACTGTAGCTTGCATACAACTGCAATTTTAGGGGTGTTAAACTCGAAAATACAAATTATTAAATGTGATTTTGTTAAAATTGCTATAAATCACTGTCAAGTGGTTACAAATAAATGTAATTTTCAAAAAGCGTTCAAAAATAGTGGTTTTCATGGGGTACCAAATTAGAAAACTATTGCTTGTATACAACTGCAATTTTAGGGGTGTTAAACTCTAAAACTCGAATTAGTGAATTTGATTTTGTTAAAATTGATATAAATTACTGTCAGATATGAGATTCCTAAGAAAAATATATACAAGAATGGACAAAATAAAAAACAAAACACATAGACAAAACCTAAAAATAGATCCATTAAACTACAATGAGATAGTCACAGTTGGTTGACCCAAAATCACGAGATAGACATAGTTGCTCAATGATCATTATTTTTCTAAATGTCCTAACCATCTGAACTGTCTTAATAATATAAGGACTGTTCACATGGTTAGGACACATAATAATGTATATCTTATGTATTATTATCCAACTCAGTGTCGTATAGTACAGTCCAATTAGATTTTGATGTCAAAAAAAAATCTTACTTGATATTTTTTTGGTAGTATACAATAAAAAATCAACTATACATAATATGTGTAAGTATGTGTCCTAATCATCTAAACTGTCCTTATATTATTAAGACAAGTTCAAATTGTTAGGACATATAATATGTGTAATTTTTCTAAATAATGATCATTTAAATAATAATATGTTTAAAGAGGAAACTAAAAATAGTGCAACATTTTTGAAAATAAAATTGCAGTTATATACCAGCTACTGTTTTCAAATTTGGTACCCCATGTAAACCAATATTTTGTAGTTTTTGCAAGTCGTATTACTGAAATTCACATATATTGGTGGTTTCCACACCTATCGGACCTCCTCTAAACTTTTCGAAGCCTTTTTGAAATAACATTTATATGTAATATAAACAGTAGAGCAGTTTTTTGCCGAAAACTAGTTAGAAGAGATATAGACAGAGACAGAGATATAGATAAAAAAAAATCCTACTTGATATTATATTGGTAGTATACAATAAAATATCAACTAGTATTTTTTATTATCAAAATCTAATTCTACTGGACTATAAACAACTGAGCTGGATAATAATACAAAAGATAGACAATTCTATATAAAATTCTAATCGTGTCGGGAAGGATCACTAGAATGATTAACTTTTTTAGTTAATCATTCTAGTAATCCTTCCCGACACGATTGGAATTTTATATAAAATTGTCTATCTTATGTATTACTATCCAGCTCAGTTGCTTATAGTCCAGTAGAATTAGATTTTGATGATAAAAAAAAATCCTAGTTGATATTTTATTGTATACTACCAATAAAATATCAAGTAGGATTTTTTTTATCATCAAAATTGAGGGACTATAAGACACTGAGCTGGATTATAATACATAAGATAGACAATTCTATATAAAATTCCAATCGTGTCGGGAAGGATCACTAGAATGATTAACTAAAAAAGTTAATCATTACAAATAAATGTAATTTCAAAAAGTGTTCGAAAAGTTTAGAGGAGGTCCGATGTTCACAGGAAACCACCAATATATGTGAATTTCAGTAATACGACTTGCAAAAACTACAAATATTGGTTTACATGGGGTACCAAATTTGAAAACTGTAGCTGGTATATAACTGCAATTTTATTTTCAAAAATGTTGCACTATTTTTTTTTAACTCTAATTCCATATGACTATAATCCATTGAGCTAGATAATAATAAATATCATAGACAATTCGATATAAAATTCGAATCGTCGTTATTACGAATATACTATTGCACAAATATAATATTAATACTATTTAAACTTCTTACATCTTTTCAAAAGTAGTTTGCAATAAAATAACAAGTAGTATTTTTTTATCTACAAACTCTAATTCGACTGGACTATAAGACATTGAGCTAGGTAATAATAAATATTATAGACAATTCGGTATAAAATTCGAATCGTCGTAATAATTCATGTTATTGTTTATGTATATATATATATATGTATATATATATATATATATATATATATATATATATATATTGCAATTTTAAACTTCTTACGTCTTTTCAAAATAATAATTTCAAAGGAATGTACCGCAGTTGTAAATCAATTGGTCGCGTTTAGTAATTACTTCTTAATATAATGGTTAGCACATAAATATTTTGCGTGAAGCAATAAACATGTTTTTGTTTGAATATTTGTTATTCCGCGTATGTTAAATCTTGACAATAATGGCGCTATATAAAATGTTATTGCAAAAATGTTGTATTTTATGATTTTGTGTATAAAAACTTGCTTCAAGGCGTTCTTCGGATTATTCCTACCAGTGCCAGCTTGAAAGTTATCACAATGTCTACCGAAATACATACAAAAGTATGGAATACATTCAATAAAACCGTTATTTATAATTATTCGAAAAATTATTCGGATACTTCGATTTTTAATTTGAAATTGATAATTTTTAATTACAGTGTCAATATTTTTCGAGCAGTTTTAACGTATATCTGTTGTACTTAATGCAGGCTACATTTTATATATATTATCAATTGGCTTTTTACCTTTAGGTGTAGGCTATATTGTATTATATATGTACATATACGTGTATCAATTGTATTTGTACTTATATATTTATGGAAATTAAATTCATATTATCATTATTATTATTATTATACAGCTTCATGTAGTGTTCGACCGAAAATGTCCTCAAAAATGGCATGACATTCCACCACTACCGATGCAAATACATTTATTTAGATAAAGAACAACAAAATGGTTTTTATGTAATTTCTCTGATAACAATTAAGTAATAACTGTTTTCTCCCCTCCGGGCAGACAATATAATTATTATATATTATAAAATTTCATCCTGCATTAGACACACTAATTCTAAGCAGCTAATTTGCAAAATGGCAATTAAGCAATTTGTCCAAATAGCTCCCTTTCTAAACAAATATGCGCATACGTTTAACGACTAATTAAATGAATTTTAATTTGATGAAAATTAAACAAGTAATATTCTCTACCAACATAAACACAAACAACGGGTAGTAGTCAATTACAACAAAAGTATGAAACGTAACACAATAGAATATTCGATGAAAGAATAAAAAAGGTGATCAGTACTTTTAATATAAAATTTTAGATTAAATAAAACAGCTGCTCATGGTGAAGAACCTTCAGGTTTAGACAGAAATCAAACTTTATTAGGCTATCGGCCCTTGGCCTTTTCACCTGCTTCGAGTTTATTATATATATATTTATATTACTCATTCAAAAATGGTCGAAAAAAATTGACACTTTCATTAGAAATTGGCAATTTAGAATTTAAAATCGAATTGTCTGAGAAATTTTTGTTAAAATCATAAAATAAAGTTTTATCGAATCTATTCCATACTATAGGGACTCATTTTATATATTATATTATATATATATATATATATATATATATATATATATATATATATATATATATATAAGGTGTCCTTATTATAGTATGGATTAAATTCGATAAAACCAGACACATCGATTTTTAAATTTAAATTGCCAATTTCTAATAAAAGTGCGGATTCTGAAAGGGATAATTTTTCTGCGATCAGCGATGTATATTATGATATAAGTCACAATTTCCGAGAGAAATCAATTGTTGCAAAACGTAATATATATATATATATATATATATATATATATATATATATATATATATATATATATAATCAATCTGTATTTTAGCTATCGACCCATACATAGGTCTTTCCGCCTTTTTTTAATATATTGTGAATTTTTCTGTGCTTCTTCTGGCCCCCCTTCCGTCTGGGCCCTGGACATGTGTCCCTGTTGCTCCTGTCTAGTTATGACCCTACTTGCGTCTATTATTATCTGAGAAGTTGCAACTATTACGATTAGTAATACATATGGCTAGATATTAGATTCATCAAACGCCGTCGGACGACGGGAATTTCACCTAGTATTCTAATAGTAACCAATTGAATTCACAATTGTCAGCTGTCTTGTCTATTAGTCACCCTTCAAACTTATGTTTACAACCTGTCATTAGAAGCCCCAAACAACAAACAGATGGTGTCACCCCGCAACAGGTACAAATTCCACAATCACAAAAAAAAATCACCAATCCCCAGCCCATGTGGTATCGGAATGCGATTCATTCGGGCGCGTATTAAAATATGATTCTTACGTCAGCGTTGAGATGTTACGTTCCGTGCCTGTCGCGGCATTGAAGTCTCCGCTCGCTCGCCTATCCTACAACGTATGTACGGTGACCACAAGCACTGGTTAAAACAGTTAAAAATCCCGGGAACTGCTGAATTTTCCGGCGAAAATATGGGCAACACACAGACACAGGCACATACACACGAAATTCGCGGCGGGCAGACTAGCCGAGCGAGAAGGTAAAATTGAAACTGAGGAGAGGTGAGGCACGGGTATACCGTTAGGTTGGTATGCAGGTAGATAGAGGCTAGTCGCGGATTGTTGACACGTTGTTGGTAGGGAGTTTACCTGGCGTTGCTGGTCCCCATCGCGGCGGAGCGACGGCGGGGAACAGGTGGATTTGTGGGCATTTAAAAATTGAGGGAGGGCAGTACTATACGGTTGACTGTTTGAAGAAAAATTCCATACAAATAACAAGGGTAATATATGATTAAATTAATTAATTAATTTTAGACATAACAATAATAGATGTAACATCTCTAACTGACAATTAAGTAATAACTGATTTCATCCCTCCGGGCAGTAATTCGGGGGAAAACCCCTGAACAATATAATTATTATATATTATAAAATTTCATCGTGCATAAGACACTAATTCTAGGTAGGTAATTTGTTTGAAGAAAAATTTCATTCAAATAACAAAATTAATTAATTAATTAATTTTAGACATGACAATAATAGATGTAACATCTTTAACCGACAATTAAGTAATAATTGTTTTCATCCCTCCGGGCAGTAATTCGGGGAAAACCCCTGAACAATATAATTATTATATATTATAAAATTTCATCGTGCATAAGACACACTAATTCTAGGTAGGTAATTTGTTTGAAGAAAAATTTCATACAAATAACAAAATTAATTAATTAATTTTAGACATGACAATAATAGATGTAACATTTTTTTGCAAACAGTCAATCCAGTTGAAATAGATTTCCAGTAAAAATAGACCGGCTTTAAAAAGAGATTTATAAGAATGTTGCGATAACTTCGCGAAGAAGAATGTATATACATTCGTTTTGAAGGATTCATAATTAAATCTTATAGCTGAGTAATTAGAGGCGTCGTCCGTCTCATACTGAGTATTGGGGAGCTTGAATTCGAACCCTTCACATTTTTTCAGAGGGTTTTCTGCGAGATTAAGGTAAATACCGGGTGATTAAACTCCTGTGAGTTTCAAAAATGGGGAAAAGACTCACGCCCTATAGAGATGGAATTTTTTTTAGACTTATGGGAATTAAAATGTGTTACCCAGCCCAGTGTCCTAGTGGTAAGAGCCGTCCGTCTCGTACTGAGCGTTGGGGAGATCCAGAACGTGCATACCTTGGTAAGGTTATTTCACACCAGCACATATTAATTTATAGTTACATTGCTTTTGTTGCAAATCTCCTGTACTTTTGAGCATTGAAATGTATTTTAATTTGGATGAGATCAAGTGCAATCCGAAGTAGTTATCGAAAGTTCCTGAAAGGACTTTGTATATACCTACCCGAATTGGTGGTCTGCCTGCTGTGTTTGGATAACATTTCGGCGATGCGGGTCCTTGGCCGAGTGGTGGCAGGCAACCACCATCCAGACCGGATCCATCAAGATTGATTTTATCGTGTGTACCATCTCGGCATGAGACCTGGATATTTTTTTCTATAGACAAGAGAAGTAGTGTGGCCCCTAGCCCTCGATACCTAATAGCGTCGGGGTCGGAAGAGCCGAGAGTGGCTGAAGAGTTGGCCAAGAGAGACCGACAGATCAAAGTTGACATATTGATTCTAGTAGGGAGGCTCAGTCACACAAGGAGTTGTGATGAGCCCCGGAACATCTTAGCAATGAGACGCCATCGTGGTCCCTGCTATGAACTAAGTCCATAGCAGGGCGTTTTTCGGATGTCGCCTCATTGGGCCCCCACACCACGACAAGGTGTGTTCCTTCGTGGGGGAACCTAAGCTAATCTAATCCAACACAGTAATTAGGAACCAATGCCGGATATTTTGCAAGATGGATACGAATCGTGAAGTGAAGCGAAGTTCCACTCACGTCGTTGGCTTTGTATCCATCTTGCAATATGTGGCATGAATGGAAGATACTGGTAGAGGCAGTAAGAGATGCTAAAACGCACACAAAGAGACCTCTAGGAAGACCACCAAAGAGATTGAAGGATATCTGGACATCGATATCCCAGCACCGTATTGTAAATGTTGAATAATATTGTTATTGGTTAGTATGAATATTGTAAATGTTGAATAATATTGTTATTGGTTAGTATGAATAAAATAAGTGTTTAGAAGTGGTACAAATGGCGAAAAACAGCGAGTAAAACAAGTTACGAGAAGAGACAGAAAAAGAAATGATGACATCAGAGAAGAATTGGGAACTGAAGCTATAGAAAAGTATATAGAAAAGAAACAACTAAACTGGTGGGGATATTTAATTAGAATGGACAATAAGAATTAAACAAAACAGGTATGGGAAGCCAGAACTGGAAATAATAGAAGAAGAGGTAAACCAAGAAAAGAGTGGGACAACAGAATAGAGGAAATAATAATCAAGAAAGGAAAGACAGTTATACAAGCAAGAGAACTGGCGAAGATCAGAAAAGAGTGGAAAGAATTTACAAATGTATAAACAACAGCAATCATTGTAAAGTATAATGTTAAGTAATGTAAATGCAATAGCCTAAACCTAAAAAGCAGACACTTACAGTGGTGTAACAAGGCAATGAATATAATAAATAAATGTATGCAAAATGATTATTAAAAAAGTTGAAATGTAAAGCCCTACCGCCATATTTCCAAGAATCTTCCCCTAAATATATATATATTAAATGGATTTATTACCAATTTTAGAGTTCAAACGTTGCATATAAACTCGCGCCTTTTTCGATTTTTTCTCAGTTGCCAACTTAATAATTGAGTCAACCTAACAAATTATGTCTCATTTTGTAGCTGATTAAGTAGCCAATTCAATCATCCAATCACAATTAGCATTATCCATTAATTGAATTTATTACTATTTTTTTAGTACAAACGTTGCATACAAACTCGCGCCTCTTACGTTTTTGATCAATTGACAACTTAATAACTGAGTCAACCTAACAAATTATGTCTCATTTTGTAGCTGATTAAGTAGCCAATTCCATCATCCAATCACAATTAGCATTATCCATGAATTGGATTTATTACCATTTTTAGAGTACAAACGTTGCATACAAACTCGCGCCTCTTACGTTTTATCTCAATTGCCATGATTTTAAACCAACAAACAAAAAACCAACTGGAAAGAGGCAGCACAGCATCGGAAAAGATGTATAAAGTTACGGGAGACCTATATCCAGCAGTGGACGCGACTGGTCGCATGATGATGATGATGATGATGACATGATTTTAAATACTGATTTATGATTCATTTGTTGGATAAATACATATTTTGTAGCTGGATCTCTATCTTTAAACCACAAGTAGAGAACATAATATTCATTATTTATAAATTATTAACAGTAATTGATATACGCAATGCCAGGAATCCGATTCGTACTGTACATTAAACAAAACTCACGCATGAATTACGACCACGAGGTAATAACAATTGCGAATAATTAAAGCATTACTCAACGCGCGCATAACACAACGCTGCTTTTTTCTGCTTTACGCTCACTATGTGTGTGCGCGCGGAATTAGCAATTAATAAATTCGAGATTGCCGCACAAGGCTTGTAATTATTAAGCCATAATGAATATTAATTGCCAGCTTGGTGTGTGTATTCACTCATTTCATGCTTTCGACTGGAATATTTAGCCTGTGCTCGTGACGGATATTAATTATCGATATAATTTATAATACAATGGAATTTATTGTTAATGGCAGTAAATTAATTAGCGAATGCAATAAAGTTTAACAATGTATACAGGAGGTATATACTGCGCCATCTCTTCTGTAAAAATCAAATTGTTGAATGTTCTAGGGTGCGATAGATGTCGCATCGTTAATCAATTTAGGCAGATTTCTTTTACATTTACCATTAAATATATATAAATTAATATTATTTACCATTAAATGTATATAAATTAATATCATACCCACTATCGTATTGTCAGTAGATTCAATAAACTATCTTTATTTTACTTTGCGACAAACTAGTGCCCGCTTGTTGAACTAATGCGTTAGTTTGTTTAGCCATTTGTATACAGATGGCGCATAATAAACTAAAGGTTGAAAAAGTTGCCTATGTCAGTATGTAATGACTGATTTTTTTATGACTAGAAATATATATATTACTATTTAGCGAGTTATAAGGTTAAACATCAATCTTTTTTTTTCTTTAATTCTTCAAACTTTTATCTCAATAAAAAGCTATTGAAGATAAACGTTTGAAGAATTAGAGAAAAAAAGATTGATGTTTAACCTTATAACACGCTAAATATAATATATATATATATATATATATATATATATATATATATATATATATGGTTACAATTTTCTATAAGATTATCTGCGAGAAATATAATATTGATGTTCAATAAATGGCAAAATATTAATTTTTTCGTTTGGAACTAATGTAAAAATGAAAAACTGTGATGAGAACCTTACTATTAATATTAAGAGATCATTTTTGGAGAAAATAATATAAATAATATAAATATATATATATATATATATATATATATATATATATATATATATATATATATATACGAAGGTAGGGCGGGCGGGCGGCCCCTACCAACCAAACTATGCCCGTCCACTATTTCAAACGACGCGAACTTTGCACTACACTAATATCCGTTATCTTCTATATTAAATTAATGTCATTTATTAATTTAAGACTAATTAAAAAAATATATATGTGAAAAATAATGTAATGTATAGTTCAAGTCGTTTGAAATAGTGGACGGGCATAGTCAGGTTGGTAGGGGCCGCCCGCCCACCCCACCTTTGCTCGCATAGTTTTTCCATAAGATGACACTCTTCTTGGAATAGTTTAAACAATATAAAACATCTATATCCAATGAAAAAACTATGCAAACGAAGGTGGGGTGGGCGGGCGTTCCCTACCAATCAAACTATGCCCGTCCACTATTTCAAACGACCTGAACTATGCACTACACTATTATCTGTTATCTTCTATGATTAAATTAATGTCATTTATTAATTTAAGAGTAATTAAAAAAAATATAAGTGAAAAATAATGTAATGTATAGTTCAAGTCGTTTGAAATAGTGGACGGGCATAGTCAGGTTGGTAGGGGCCGCCCGCCCACCCCACCTTTGCTCACATAGTTTTTCCATAAGATGACACTCTTCTTGGAATAGTTTAAACAATATAAAACATCTATATCCAATGAAAAAACTATGCAAACGAAGGTGGGGTGGGCGGGCGTTCCCTACCAATCAAACTATGCCCGTCCACTATTTCAAACGACCTGAACTATGCACTACACTATTATCTGTTATCTTCTATGATTAAATTAATGTCATTTATTAATTTAAGAGTAATTAAAAAAAATATAAGTGAAAAATAATGTAATGTATAGTTCAAGTCGTTTGAAATAGTGGACGGGCATAGTCAGGTTGGTAGGGGCCGCCCGCCCACCCCACCTTTGCTCGCATAGTTTTTCCATAAGATGACACTCTTCTTGGAATAGTTTAAACAATATAAAACATCTATATCCAATGAAAAAACTATGCGAACAAAGGTGGGGAGGGCGGGCGGTCCCTGCCAATCAAACTATGCCCGTCCACTATTTCAAACGACCCGAACTATGCACTATACTATTATCCGTTATCTTCTATGATTAATTTAATGTCATTTATTAATTTAAGAGTAATTAAAAAAAATATATGTGAAAAATAATGTAATGCATAGTTCAAGTCGTTTGAAATAGTGGACGGGCATAGTCAGGTTGGTAGGGGCCGCCCGCCCTCCCCACCTTTGCTCGCATAGTTTTTCCATAAGATGACACTCTTCTTGGAATAGTTTAAACAATATAAAACATCTATATCCAATGAAAAAACTATGGAAACGAAGGTGGGGTGGGCGGGCGGTCCCTACCAATCAAACTATGCCCGTCCACTATTTCAAACGACCTGAACTATGCACTACACTATTATCCGTTATCTTCTATGATTAAATTAATGTTATTTATTAATTTAAGAGTAATTAAAAAAAATATATGTGAAAAATAATGTAATGCATAGTTCAAGTCGTTTGAAATAGTGGACGGGCATAGTCAGGTTGGTATATTATATATATATATATGTATATATGTATATATATATATATATATATATATATATATATATATATATATATATATATATATATATTGAGTGGGTCAAAAAAATGCTTGTTTTATTTTCACATCCGATACTGAAAAATTGGTTGCTAGGAACCTCTAGAAAATTCTCTTCAAAAATGAGCTCTTAATATTAAAAGGAAGGTCCTCATCACAGTTTTTCACTTTTACGTCAGTTCCAAATGAAAAAAATAATATTTCGCTATTTATTGAACATGCAGCATTTCTCGCAGATACTCTTGTAGAAAATTGAAACCAATTATATAATATGTAACCATAGATTTGTGCTGGCCATATCTTGAATCATAACCCCGATATAATATTATTTAATTAAGTTAAATATAAGCTTTAAAAATAAGTATTAGGATTTTATAAAACATCCAACACTAAAAGGATGCAGACAGTTTCAACATATCTAAACCAATTATCTAGTTAATCAATTCAAAACCTAGCGTGAAATAATTACAGAATAATTAATAGCTCCCAGGCAGAACTCACAGTTATAAAATTGATAAATAGAAATATAATTTACATTCACCCGGACATATATTCCCTTGATGTAAACTCACGATACCTTACAGTCGTCCTAATTATATTATAATTGGTAAAATTAATTCGGAAACTTTTATAATCCAATTACGGAACTTTAATTAAGTCACGGAAATGAACAAAAGAAAACCTTTCTGAAATTTATTTTTAATCGAATTATAACCCCGCACCCGCCTTTATTATGAATTAATTACGCCCATTCCTCATCAGCAGTCACAACACACAATAAGAGTGGTTTTCTTTTGCTATAGCTACGCGCACGGATTGTTTAATTTCCCCACAATAAACACATAATTTGTACGGTGTCGTCGCAAACAAAGGTGCGCTCGTGTTTCGGCGTTTGGATTAATTAAAATGCTAATGAAATATCATAATTCATGCTTAATAATATTAAGGTTGGTTTAGCGTGAGACTGCGAGCGGTAGCGGCGGGGAGCTTATATCAGTGGCGTGCGGCATACACAATCTTGGGGTAATTTGCATTATTTTTTACAACTCATGTTATAAAATACCGGAGGTGTATGGGAAACTACGGCCACTTATCATTTTATATACACACTTAATTAACTATGTTGGCGTATTTTGATTAATTTGTGAAGAGTTAATTCATGGGGGAAAATTATGTATATAAAACATATTTGCTAAACGAGTACAGTACCGGTTGGAATAAAAACAAATTCTAATGATTATATTAAGGTACAAAAAAATATGACCAAGGTGTTACTCTACTGAATTTTATGACACATTTATAGGTCTCAATGATTTTATTCCATACTATTTTTTTCTGGATGCAAGATAGGTCTCAATTAAAATGATTGTATTCCAAACTATTTTTTTCTGGATGCAAGATAGGTCTTAATTATAATGATTTTATTCCATACTAGTTTTTTCTGGATGCAAGATAGGTCTCAATTATAAGGATTTTATTCCATACTATTTTTTTGTGGATGCAAGGTCTCAATGATGATGATTTTATTCCATACTATTTTTTTCTGGGTGCAAGATAGGTCTCAATTAAAATGATTGTATTCCAAACTATTTTTTCTGGATGCAAGATAGGTCTTAATTATAATGATTTTATTCCATACTATTTTTTTCTGGATGCAAGATAGGTCTCAATTATAATGATTTTATTCCATACTATATTTTTGTGGATGCAAGGTCTCAATGATGATGATTTTATTCCATACTATTTTTTTATGGAAGCAAGATAGGTAATTATAATGATTTGATTCTATACTATTTTTTTCTGGATGCAAGAGTCACAGAGTGATTTCATAGAAGGAAGAAGCATACAAAGTATTTACATAAAATAGATAGACACAAAAAACAATACAGGAAAAACGAAAAATATTCGTAGCATTTATTGACATGAAAATAGCATTCCATAAAGTATGAAGGAAAATAATTTAAAAAAAGAGGATTTAGTTAGAATACTGATGATAATTACAAAGAGCTCATTAACGAGGCGATGGATGCTGAACACCACCCAGACAGATTTCTTCAGGGAAACCTTGAGGAGTATGGGAACCATTTACGAAACATACCCCGACAATTTCGCGAAAGAACTTAACCACAGACCACAAGAGACATGCAGCCAGGCTATCAAATCCAAGTTAGCCCTTCAATCCACAAAGGAGGAGGGTATACTGATGGAAGCAGGAGGTTGCAGTAGCGCGGATCGAAACCAATCGAGCAAGACGACGAACGAAACGAGCCAGGGCAACCGAAGCCCCAACCAAACCCCTCCAAGCCCAGTACCGAGCAAGAAGGAAGGAATACAAGCGGGCGATAGAGCGCAGCCAGAACACACATTGGCAGAAACTATGCTGGGAGGTCGACGAGGACCCATGGAGCCTCTTATAGAACATTGCAATGAAGATCAGAAAGCGTCCGCCTGGACCGGAATCCTCGATACTTGGAGGGGAGAGGTGGTGACGGTCCTCTTCTCGCCCGCAAGAAATACTCACCAAGAAATAGAGGACAAACCACCCAAAATTAGGAGAAACAGACAACACTGCAAACAATCATCTACACCATCATCCTCCCCAATAATAAGACCCCAGGACCAGACAGAATCCCCAATGAGGTGATGAAAGCAGTGGCCTCAGAATAGGCAGGGGTAATCACAACCCTAGCTAACCAGAGTCTCGAGGAAGGAAGATTTGTTAGGGGATGGAAGACTGCCAGACAAAAATTTCCATTAAGGGATTTTTGAAATATTAACAAAATTACGGTTAATACATTCAAAATCATATAAATATTTTATTCAAATCTGACTTTTACATTGAATAGCAAGAAAACTAATACACCTAAATTTTTGAACATAACTTTATTGGATAGTCGAAGATAATCTTGAAAATGTGTTTATTGCGGGATTTTTCATTAAAGAACATACAAAATCATATCTTTTTGAAATACTGTTTTTGACATTAAATATCACTAGAACTAGAGAACTAGTGTGCATCTAATGTTTTGAATATGATTTCAGTGGATAGTCTAATAAATTGGTATTTTGAATATAAATTTATTGGATTGCCTAATATATTGGTAATGATTTAGCAAAGTTTGAAAAATATCCATTAAGGTATTTTTGAAATATTGACAAAATTGCGGTTAAAACATTCAAAATCATATATCTTATTTTCAAATCTAACTTTTACATTGAATAGCAAGAAAACTAGTACACCTCCATTTTTGAACATAACTTTTTTGGATAGTCGAAGATATTAGTTACTGTTTTAGAAAAGTTTGAAATGTTATTGCAGGATTTTTCATTAAGAACATACAAAATCATATCTTTTTGAAATACTGACTTTGACATTAAATATCAAGAACACTAGCGCATCTAAAATTTTGAATATAACTTTAGTGGATTGCCTAATATATTGGTAGTGATTTAGCAAAATTTCAAAAATATCCATTTAGGGATTTTTGAAATATTAATAAAATTTCTTGTTAAAACATTCAAAATCATATATACTTTTTTAAATACTGACTTTTACATTAAATAGCAAGAAAACTAATACACCTACATTTTTGAGCATAATTTTATTGGATAGACGAAGATATTGGTAATGTTATTTAACTTTATTAGATAGTCGAAGATATTGGATATTGTTTTAGAAAAGCATGAAATGTGTTTATTGCGGGATTTTTCATTAAAGAACATAATCATATCTTTTTGAAATACTGACTTTGACATTTAAATATCAAAAACACTAGTGCATTTAAAATTTTGTATATAACTTTAGTGGATTGCCTAATATATTGGTAATGATTTAGCAAAGTTTGAAAAATATCTATTAAGCCATTTTTTATAATATTGACAAAATTGTGGTTAAAACATTCAAAATCATATATACTTTTTTAAATACTGACTTTTACATTAAATAGCAAGAAAACTAGTAGACCTAAATTTTTGAACTTTATTGGATAGGTTAAAATATTGGTTAACATTTTAGAAAAACTTGTAATGTGTTTATTGCGGGATTTTTCTTTAAAAACATACAAAATCATATCTTTTTGAAATACTCACTTTGACATTAAATATCAAGAACACTAGCGCATCTAAAATTTTGAATATAACTTTAGTAGATTGCCTAATATATTGGTAATGATTTAGAAAAGTTTGCAAAATATCCATTAAGGGATTTTTGAAATATTGACAAAATTGCGGTTAAAACATTCAAAATCATATACATTTTTTTAAATCTGACTTTTACATTGAATAGCAAGAAAACTAGAATACCTAAATCTTTGAACATAACTTTTTTGGATAGTCGAAGATATAGGTTAATGTTTTAGAAAAGCTTGAAATGTGTTTATTGCTGGGTTTTTCATTAAAGAATATACAAAATAATATCTTTGTGAAATTCAGACTTTGATATTAAATATCTAATGCATCTAAAGTTTTGAATATGATTTTAGTGGAAAGTCTAATAAATTGGTATGTTGAGTATAACTTTAATGGATTGCCTAATATATTAGTAATGATTTAGCAAAGTTTGAAAAATATCCATTAAGATATTTTTGAAATATTGACAAAATTGCAGTTAAAACATTCAAAATCATATATATTTTTATTACATCTTACTTTTACATTGAATAGCAAGAAAACTAACACCTACATTTTTGAACATAACTTTATTGGATAAGCGAAGATATTGGGTAATGTTTTAGAAAAGTTTAAAATGTGTATTGCGGCATTTTTCATTAAAGAACATACAAATCTTTTTGAAATACTGACTTTGACATTTAAATATCAAAAACACTAGTGCATTTAAAATTTTTTATATAACTTAAGTGGATTGTCTAATATATTGTTAATGATTTAGCAAGATTTAAAAAATATCCATTAAGGGATTTTCGAAATATTGACAAAATTGCGGTTAAAACATTCAAAATCATACATATTTTTTCAATACTGACTTTTACATTAAATAGCAAAAAAACTAGTACACCTACATTTTTGAACATAACTTTTTTTGGATAGGCAACGATATTGGGTAATGTTTTAGAAAAGCTTGAAATGTGTCTATTGCGGGATTTTTGATTAAAGAACATACAAAATCATATCTTTTTAAAATTCTGACTATGACATTAAATATCAAGAACACAAGTGCATCTAAAATTTTGTATATAACTTTAATGGATTGCCTAATATATTGGTAATGATTTAGCAAAGTTTGAAAAATATCTATTGAGGGAATTTTGAAATATTGACAAAAATTGCGGTTAAAACATTCAAAATCATATATATTTTTTAAATCTGACTTTTATATTGAATAGCAAGAAAACTAATACACCTGAATTTTTGAACATAACTTTATTAGATAGGCGAATATATTGGGTAATGTTTAAGAAAAGCTTGAAATGTGTTTATTGCGGGATTTTTCATTAAACAACATACAAAATCATATCTTTTTGAAATTCTGACTTTGACATTAAATATCATGAACACTAGTGCATCTAAAATTTTGTATATAACTTTAATGGATTGCCTAATATATTAGTAATGATTTAACAAAGTTTGAAAAAATATCCATTGAGGGAATTTTGAAACATTGACAAACATTGCGGTTAAAACATTCAAAATCATATATATTTGACTTTTATATTGAATTGCAAGAAAACTAATACACTTACATTTTTGAACATAACTTTATTAGATAGACGAAGATATTGGTCATGTTTTAGAAAAGCTTGAAATGTGTATATGACGGGATTTTTTTATTAAAGAACATACAAAATCATATCTCTTTAAAATACTGTCTGTCTGGCATTAAATATCAAAAATACTAGTCCATCTAAAGATGGATTATTATTATTATTATTATTATTATAATTATAGTTTTGAATATGACTTTAGTGGATAGTCTAATAAATTGGTAATATTTTAACAAAGTTTGAAAAAACTTGTTTATTTTGATTACTATTCTTAGTTTCTGTGCTGTAACAATTTTTTTTCTTTAACTACCTAGAAAAAGGTACATTCTGTTATGTGTATATATTGTATATATATATATATATATATATATATATATATATATATATATATATATATATATATATATATGTACACATAACAGAATGTACCTTTTTCTAGGTAGTTAAAGAAAATTGTTACAGCTCAGAAACTAAATATCTATCAATGGATATTTTTCAAACGCAAAATCAAGACTACTATATATATATATATATATATATATATATATATATATATATATACATATATATATATATATATATATATATATATATATATATATATGATATGTATAGTAGTCTTGATTTTGCCTGTAACATACACCACTCTTCCTGCAAAACTGTTTCTTCTCACGAATGCGATCGTGTAGGAACAATCGAGTGCATTTCCAGCCCAAAACTCAACCCAACCCTCCTAGTGGCAGCGCGTGCCCTTCCGTATCATTTTCAACTCGTAAAACCGATGCAGGCGGCGTCATAGAAAAATTTCATTAAACTTTAAACTAGAACTAAATGATTGCATAGATTTTGTGCACGGTTTTATGTGGGCGCGCTGGCGTTATTACGGCGCCGCACGAGATTCATGCGGGAATTTTCATATGTAGATGAGGGAAATTGTAACGTTTTTCTTTTATGGCCGACTAACGATAGGGGGGTGGAAAGTTATTTTCGGGATAATATATTTTTATTGAAAGCGTAATCAGCTGCCATTAGGGGGCTCGGCAGGGCATGATAACGTTTCGACGATTACCGAAAAAAGTTTTCGAATGCATGATTGTATTTATGATTTATTACTTATATATAACGAACATTTATTGAATGATTAAAGAAAATAAAAGTATTGTCTATAATATGGTGTGAATTATACTGAAAAAATTGACCTATAGTTTTCCTCCTTCATGGGTTCGGGTTAAGGTCGTTTTAGACAAAACAATTGACTCAAAAGTTAGTCAAGATGCGAGACAATCTAAATTGTCTGGTATCATACAGTAAATTATTTGAAATATTGAATTTGATGGTAGATAGAATGGGAAACTATAACGCATTCTATTTGTTAAGGACAAATTGTATGGGAGGAGGATATATGAATTCATTTCTTGAACAACTTTTGAGCTAATAAATTGTCCTTTAATGAATTCTAACGGTCGTTTTAGACAAGACAATTTTTTAGCTCAAAAGTTTTTCAAGAAATGAACTAATATATCCTTCGCCCATACAATTTGTCCTTGACAAATAGAATGCGTTATAGTTTCCCATTCTATCTACCATCCAATTCAATATTTCAAATAATTTGCTATATGATACGAGACAATTCAGATTGTCTCGCATCTTGACTAACTTTTGAGTCAAGAAATTGTTTAGTCTAAAACGACCTTTAGACACATTCATTGATTTGAATTTGAATTTGTGTTACTGCAAGTGCACAATTTCACGTTTGGAAATATTATAAGTGTTGTTTTTCTTAAATAGTTTTCATATGAAAACAGCAAACAGCGGGAATCTCAACTAGTTCAATAATAAGAATAAAACTATTCTCACCATTTTTTCCTCGTTCTGTTTGGTTTTATGAACAATCTTGTCGGGATACGAACCGCACAAAAGTCGGTCGGCTTCAAAACAAAAACAAAAACTTCTATCTTTATAAGGCTATGAACCGTGAGGATTTTCCGTCGGTCGAAGGAGACGAGTTTAATACCCGGGTATTTAGCTTAACTTCACAGACAACCTCTGAAAAACAGGTGGTGATATGTGAAAATTTGTCCCGTTGGTATTCGATCTCAGGATCATCACCTCAAACACCTCATGAATTACATATTCTTATACGGGCGAGTTTCTGAGCAAGTTCGTCCTAGTTAAGCAAACTAGGACGAACTTGCTCAGAAACTCGCCCGTATAAAAATGTGTAATTCATGAGGTGTCTGAGGTGATTAGCCTGAGATCGAATACCAACGGGACATAAAATGTGTGCTGACTTCTTGTAGCTAAGCGAGGAACAAAGTAATTAATGAATACTAGCAATTCACCACAGTCAACTTTGCGATTGATTAGCTTCAACGTAAGCATCATTGCAGTATCTACGGTCAGCCAATGCTAATACCTCGTGTATAGAAAGCATAGTCATATTATATCACGGGATAGACATCTTATCTTAATGAAAGAAATTTGAAAAATCTGCGCTGAATCCTCTCTATAAGCTGCTTTATCCTTTAGGAGTTGCTATGGGCTGGTCTTGACTAGTCGGGAACAGATCTCGAACGATAAAAGAAAGTGATAAGATTAGGGTGATGAATCTAGTTAGATATTACTAGATTCATGCTTTAGGCATTGTAATAGAAAGCTTTCCCAGTATGAAATATGAAAATAATGAACAAAACTGAATGATATGAATCCAAATTCGTTTATCGTTCAGGAGTTGGTCTGGGCTGATCTTAGCTGGATTAGAACAGCTGGGAACAGATCCCGAACGATAAAGAAACGTGATAAGATTTGGGTGACGAATCAAGTAATCTAGAACAGATCTCGAACGATAAAAGAAAGTGATAAGATTAGGGTGATGAATCTAGTAATATCTAATTCATGCTTTAGGCATTGTAAAAGAGAGCTTTCCCAGCATGAAATATGAAAATAAGTAACAAAACTGAATGATATTAATCCAAAATCGTTTGCTTTGTAGAAGTTGGTTTTAGCATTGAAAACCCTAATCGCCATCTGTTGCGTTGAACCCTCTAGAAACTATAAACATAATGCAATTGCAATCCGTGTTTAAATTTGATCGAGTATAAGCCGACTTTGATGATTTATTTGCAGAGATAAAATAATACTGTTGACACTGTGTTGATAATGTCGCCGTTAATTAAAATGTCTTGTTTTATGCATTAGGGCCGATTAGGCTGTGCAAACGGACGAACTCGGTTTATTAATATCGCGGGCATTTCGATAGCGCTAATCGTGTAAAGAATTGAAACGAGCGTTCTCAATCAATTTGCGAGCGGCGCAAAAAGGGGGTGCGCATCGATTAAGCTCGCGCGCACCTTAAAAGCGGGCCGCCGGGGGGCGCTCTCTCGCTGTGGCTCGCGCACCGCCCCCACCGCCGCCGCCGCCGACTTTTTGTCGGTCGTACGATCCACTTAGCATTTACACGGATTATCCATTATCCGGCTTAAAGTGATAACTTAATAGGGAGATGCCGTCGCGCTCTCTCGCCCTTTTTTCCGCCGCCGCCGCCAACCGTCGGGCGGAGCCGCCTGCCACGACGCCCCCTTGTTTCTTAGCAACGGCACGTTTTGCCGCTTCGCTCTCGGAACGGCCCACAGTTTAGCTTAACGAGGTTTCGATCCTACTCCCTCCATATGGAACTTTCCCCCCCTGATGAGTTGCTCGTGGAATGCGCCCTATGCGGGTCGACCGTAAGGACCGGTTTCGGGCGTTCGTCGCCGGTCGACACGTAATTGTCGGTACAAAGGTGTGAATTGTCGCTCTTCAGGGGGCCCCCCTAATTCGTTCCGTACCAGACGAATTGAATTTTTTTACTTTTTTGTTGTAATATACCTCGTCGGTTTCTTTTCAATTCTATCACATATTTAATAACTTATTAACTATTATACCTTTACAAAAAAAAACTATAGTGGTATTTAATTACCTCGTATTAGTTTAACTGTAAAAGTGAAAAATCTGCATAATTCTCGATTTGCATTCGTTTAATGAGGGAATTTCGTATGGGGAAATATATAATAATGGAATTTCAGTTTATTAGCCTTAAATAACACTAATTCTTTAAGGTTAGTTAACTGAAATTCTATTATTTTACCTGGGATGCGATTGTTGAATGTCATATGTAAACAGAGGTACTTGATGTTATAAAACTGAAAGTTAATTGCAACATCTAACGATACAATCAAGGGTTTTAGTTACCTTGACTTTCTCTATAAATCGGTATTGTCCAATACAAAAATAAAGACGAACCTCGCCTTTATAAGAGGCTTAAAAGATGAAGATATAAGTTCAAATGCAAAATTTGAATTTTTACAATATACAATTACATTTAACAAATTAAAAGGAGCAATATATATATATATATATATATATATATATATATATATATATATAGTATGTATGTATAGAATGTATATATATATATATGACCCAGCTCAGTGGCCAAGTGTAGTCCTTGACAGAGTTCTGTCAACTGTATGTACAATTATTATCCCAAATATGTCTCTAAGTTAGATGCACCACCAAGCTGACAGTGAGGACGAGGACCAAGTTAAGGACGCCTACATACAGTTCACATAGTTCTGTCAACCGTATGTACAATTATTATTTCAACTATGTCTCTAAGTTAGAGACGCACCACCAAGCAAACAGTGAGGACGAGGACGAAGGTCAGGATGGCTACATACTGTTGACAAAGTTCTGTCAACTGTATGTACAATTATTATCCCAACTATGTCTCTAAGTTAAAGAGGCACCAAGCTGACAGTAAGGACGTGGACGAAGGTCAGGACACCTACATACAGTTGACATAGTTTTTGTCAACTGTATTTACAAATATTATTTCAACTATTTCTCTAAGTTAGAGACGCCCCAACAAGCTGACAATGAAGACAAGGACTAAGGTAACAGAGTTCTGTCAACTGTATGAACAATTATTATCCCAACTATGTCTCTAAGTTAGAGACGCACCACCAAGCTGAGAGTGAGGACGAGGACGAAGGTAAAGACGCCTACATACAGTTAACAGAGTTCTGTCAACTATATGTACAATTATTACCTCAACTATGTCTCTAAGTTAGAGACGCACCACCAAGCTGACAGTGAGGACGAGGACGAAGGTCAGGACGCCTATATACAATTAACAGAGTTCTGCCAACTGTATCTACAGTTATGGATGTCTCCAAGTTGGACACATAGTTGTGATAATAATTGTTAAAAGCTAACTATTTGTATTAAGTCATTTAACTCAGTTTGGTCCTTTTGTTAAAAAAAAACAGATTGGCTCTTCTTGCGCTACACAGTCGATGTATCCTCAACACATTTAGATTTATTACATTTTCTGTGCATAAATAACACTAAATACAATGTAAACATAATGTACTGATATTTTTCTTTAAAGACTTCAACAAACAGTTAAGATGAAAGAAATGTAAGGGCCTCCGAGGTACAGATATATCTTTCCCAAAATAAAGTCATTAATGATTTTTTTATAGAATATAAATTAATACAAACATAATGCATGGATGAGGATGGAAGTGGCATGGAAGCAATGAGGTGGATACATTATATTTAAAATTACTGTCAAACCAGGAGAGCAGTTTGACAGTAATTTTAGGGAAATGGACTTGGTGTTCTATGCCTCAGAGATACAGATATATCTTTTTCAAAATAAAGTCATTTATGATTTTTTTTATAGAATATAAATTAATACAAACATAATGCATGGATGAGAATGGAAGTGGCATGGAAGCAATGAGGTGGATACATTATATTTAAAATTACTGTCAAACTGGGAGAGCAGTTTGACAGTAATTTTAGGGAAATGGACATGGTGTTCTATGCTTCAGAGGTACAGATATATCTTTTTCAAAATAAAGTCATTTATGTTTTTTTATAGAATATAAATTAATACAAACATAATGCATGGATGAGGATGGAAGTGGCATGGGCGCAATGAGGTGGATACATTATATTTAAAATTACTGTCAAACTAGAAGAGCAGTTTGACAGTAATTTTAAGGAAATGGACATGGTGTTCTATGCCTCAGAGGTACAAATATATCTTTTTCAAAATAAAGTCATTTATGATTTTTTTTTATAGAATATAAATTAATACAAACATAATGCATGGATGAGAATGGAAGTGGCATAGAAGCAATGAGGTGGATACATTATATTTAAAATTACTGTCAAACTAGAAGAGCAATTTGACAGTAATTTTAGGGAAATGGACATGGTGTTCTATGCCTCAGAGGTACAGATATATCTTTTTCAAAATAAAGGCATTTATGATTTTTTTATAGAATATAAATTAATACAAACATAATGCATGGATGAGAATGGAAGTGGCATGGAAGCAATGAGGTGGATACATTATATTTAAAATTACTGTCAAACTAGGAGAGCAGTTTGACAGTAATTTTAGGGAAATGGACATGGTGTTCTATGCTTCAGAGGTACAGATATATCTTTTTCAAAATAAAGTCATTTATGATTTCTTTTATAGAATATAAATTAATACAAACATAATGCATGGATGAGGATGAAAGTGGCATGGAAGCAATGAGGTGGATACATTATATATAAAATTACTGTCAAACTAGAAGAGCAATTTGACAGTAATTTTAGGGAAATGGACATGGTGTTCTATGCTTCAGAGGTACAGATATATCTTTTTCAAAATAAAGTCATTTATGATTTCTTTTATAAAATATAAATTAATACAAACATAATGCATGGATAAGAATGGAAGTGGCATGGAAGCAATGAGGTGGATACATATATTTAAAATTACTGTCAAACTAGAAGAGCAGTTTGACAGTAATTTTAAGGAAATGGACATGGTGTTCTATGCCTCAGAGGTACAAATATATCTTTTTCAAAATAAAGTCATTTGTGATTTTTTTTATAAAATATAAATTAATACAAACATAATGCATGGATAAGAATGGAAGTGGCATGGAAGCAATGAGGTGGATACATATATTTAAAATTACTGTCAAACTAGAAGAGCAGTTTGACAGTAATTTTAGGGAAATGGACATGGTGTTCTATGCCTCAGAGGTACAGATATATCTTTTTCAAAATAAAGTCATTAATGATTTTTTTTATAGAATATAAATTAATACAAACATAATGCATGGATGAGGATGGAAGTGGCATGGAAGCAATGAGGTGGATACATTATATTTAAAATTACTGTCAAACTAGGAGAGCAGTTTGACAGTAATTTTAGAGAAACTGACATGGTGTTCTATGCCTCCGATGTACAGATATATCTTTTTCAAAATAAAGTCATTTATGATTTTTTGTATACAATATAATTTAATACAAACATAATTTCCTTCATTCAACTCGCTCAGATCCAAAAGTGTGGCAACATAATCAGTTTACCAAGCTCGTAGTGCTTTACGCGTCCCCGCTTTAAATACATTTTCCGTAATCGGCCCGTTTAAACGTCTTCCCGTTAAATGTATACTCCCGAGTTTGCCACCCCCTCCGCCGCACGCCAGGCAATTCACGGCGGGGCGGGCCGCACATTAAAACACGGGCGGCGGAAAGCCCGCTTGATCCTTAACATATTGAACAGAGAGTCACAATTCTAATGTTACCGCGACCCCGCCACGAAAACTAATTTAAATTAAATCCTAGTGAATTACCACGCGCGCCGTGCCGCTATTGGAGTGGAGCGGCGGCGGCGGCGGGCGGTGCAACAAAGCGCCGCGACGCTGGGACAGGGGTGTGCCGCTGCTGGGGCATTGTGCGCGAGTTATGTGACAATTTAAATGAAATTCTCGTGAATTACCATGGAAACCGCTTGCCATAAGCGCTGCTTTAGTGAAACGTCGCCGAGCGAAAACGAGTTATGAGATACGTTTAAGGGGCGGCAGCATGGAAAAAATTGAGTTTTTCAGGCCACCGCCTTCACGGGGAAATGTGGGAAGAAAGTATGTGTAATGTGAAAATAATAATTAATACGATTTTCAGAAATAGCAAGTATACACATACACTGAACACACGACAGAAGGACCTGAAGGTTGATAGCCAGTTATACATAAATACAGTAACTACTAGTAATAAGTAATACTAGCAATATTTGCGAAATCCTATTTATCTAAATATTTTATAGCCAGTGCTGTAATGGTAAAAGTAGCAGATTTATGTATACTGTAGATAAATCAAAAAGAGGGTATATGCATATCTATTTCAAATTTTAGATGGAAGATGATGGGCAACTTAGATTAGTTGGAAGATGATGGCAACTTAGATTAAAATGTAGAAAACTGGTACATAGAATTTTTATTTTTGAAAATGTGATATTTGTGATATTTTTAGTTTTAGATTACCAGATGTATTTGGATTTCAAACAAGCATATGATTCCTTAAAACGAGACATCCTCTAGTAAGCATTACAATTTCTCGGCATATCGCAAAAACTATTTTTTTATGTTTTACTTTTCAGTCAAAATAACGACTGAAGAGGAAAAACCATTATGTTAGATGTTCTTCAGTGATAATTAGTTTTCACTCGAATTCCTAGAGTGAATATTATGTGATATTTTTAGTTTTAGATTACTTTAAATTAAAAAGAAAATTCATTAAATAACAGACGGTATAATCTATTTTTTCGAACCAAACCAGGGTTTCCCGTACACTTGCCACTCCACATAACCAGGGTTGTATGAACTCTCAGCCATTCTCACATGCCGTTCTTAAAAATCCACGTCCTTTATTCTCCGCATTCTATAACCATCTCTACAGTACAACCTAAATCCCAAGTACTTAAAATAATTCATTCTCTCAATCGTTCTTCCCTTCCATTTCAACTCTTACGCTATACCCATCCTACCCTTTTTCCTAAATATCATCCATTTGTTTTTTTTTTCACATTCACAACTACCGCCTATTATCAACATACCTTCCGATTATTTGCAACATTTCTTGCATCTCTTCCATACTATTGGCCACAAGCACTACATCAACCGCATGTGATAACATCCTTAGTTCATATTCATCCCTTTCCATCCCTTTGAATACCATGTAACCTACCCGCTTCCATGACCGCAATTTTTTCCCAGTTCCCCTCTGTACATCCATTCAGCACATACTGTAGCCAATGATATCTTTTATTCAAGACATGTACAATTCAATAAGATGTAATTGCGGCCAAAAGTCGATTAAATAAATATATTGATATTTTGTCCTACAAGCTTGCTCTGTATATTTCTTTTCATAAGTTACTTTAGGAAAATAAATAAACAAAGCAATATTTCATCATTTAGTTCAAAAACACCAATTCCGAGCTACATGTGTATGCAAGATTATACGATATTAATATGAAAAGCCTCGCCCAGACTCTGCTCGCAGCAAATTTCAACGTTTTAAAAAGCTACCACCTACAAGCGTAACTTTTACCCCACCTCCCCTATCGCAAGCAGGGATGAAGATGCACCACCGTCGTGTTCGCGGCGTCTCCTAATACGTCGCGGCGCAAAGCTCGGCGTGGCAATAGTTTGAGACTGGCACGTTGGGCCCATACTTTTTCATTACATTATCTATATATGGCGTGGAGTAAATCAGCGTTATCAGAAGCGGGCGACCTCCCTCTAAACGAGAAATAACAGCCTCGACGTGACGCGAGCCCTAATGCAATTTTTAGTGGCGTTGCCGCGGCGCTGGGGGCTATAACTCATCTTTCAATTCTTTTGGCCCCGAGTTTTGTTATTATCGCCCCCGGATAGAATTCATACATTCACTTTTGGCGCACAGGATGCGCACCGCATCAAAATAGATCGAAATAATATATAAAGCATGGCGGATAATAAAACTTAAATTTATAGCAGTATTTTATATATATATATATATATATATATATATATATATATATATATATATATATATATCAGCCCTCTCAGGGTATCTGAATTTACCATGAATATGAACAAGTATGGTACAGGTGGTACAGGCTTCTTAATAAAGAAGAAACACAGGCAAACTATAATTGACCCACAGCCTCATCTATTGGCTGTGGGATATCTTTGGAGATGAACAATGTGCTTGCAAGCCCAATAGATCGACGATAGATCAGATATTTGGTATAAGGCAAATTCTTGAAAAATGATGGGAATATTGCACGTCATATTTCCTTCATTTTTCAAGAATTTATCTTATACCAAATATACCAGATGTATTTGGATTTCAAACCAGCATATGATTCCTTAAAACGAGTAAGCATTACAATTTCTCGGCATATCGCAAAAACTATTTTTTTATGTTTTACTTTTCAGTCAAAATAACGACTGAAGAGAAAAACCATTATGTTAGATGTTCCTAAGTGATAATTAGTTTTCACTCGAATTCCTAGAGAAAAAAAACTATGTGTGATACAGTTTTGGATGGTATGATTAATCTATTTTGAGATATAAATACAAAATACAATAACTATGCAATTACTTATATTAATATCTGAAAATAGTTTAATCAGACTAGTCAAAAACATAGTATATTGGTTTGTATCTCTTATGAAATAAGAGATAAAACCAATATACTATGTATATACTATGTATGTATATGTATGTATATGTATATAAGCTTTTAGATAAATCCTGAAAAAATTGAATATTGGAGCGAATTTTTATTTTTTTTTCAAACGAATTCAAATTATATATAATTTGTATTCTATCTATTCAAACTACTGTAATATGAGAATTTCAGCAATTTCAGTTAATTTTGTTGTGAATCCTGGAAACTTCTAAAATCATGATCGTTTACAGGTGATGAAAAAAATATAATACTAACCCTATATTTTATCACCCGATATTTACCATAACTTTACAAAAAAAAAACCTCTAAAACCCTGAAAGGTGATTCGCCTCGATGGGGTTTGAACTTACGCTGTCCTATGCTCAGTACAAGACAACTGTTAATGCTTACGTTGAATTTATCGTTAGTTATAGTAATCATAAATAAATGTCGAATAAACCGATTTAACCAGTTGTATATCTTCCACATGTAATAGATTCCTAATAAATTCCCTTACCCCGATAATTATAATTCGATAATAATTACCGCTTAATATACGCTTTTGGTGCGATTAAATAAATTTTGTACATTCCATAGAGGGTTCGTACTGACCGTTGCACCGCTCGCCGATAAATAATTCGATAACGCTACCGATTCATTTAAAACCAACAATAACAATATCAGTTGCACAATAATGCCCCATAAATTAATACAGCCCACCCCTTTGTCTATTCGCATTTAAATATGCTTCAATAAAGCTGTTGTTATTTAACATTTAACAAACTGGAGACGAACATATAAATCGCATTTATTGCGCAAAACCTTTGGCACCTGGGGGATGATCGATCCGACATTCCGGGGGCTGAGCGTCGAATAAATACGGCCGGAACGGCGCTACCAAGGGACATCATCCGTGTTTTATAAATCGCGGAACAAAACGATAGTTTAGATTAGATTTACGGCGCCGTTCATAATGATCTACAGCCCCCTATTTATTTTTAGAATTATGGCCGCGAAATGCCCCCAGAATGTCCTATCATAAATTATTATACGCTCAGGCACAGTGCACAAATGCCGATTTTTAGTTGCGAAAAAAAAATCAGAATTGTCCCCATGTACGGGCTGTATTTTTTTTATTGCCACGGAAATTAAACAATATATTTTTCAACTTACAATGCGAACACTGTTTGCCGTTTTAAATTGCTTCTGTTGCGAATAAAAATCATTAAATTATGTTTTTTTTATGTGTGTGTGTTAAATTATGGCTTTAATATTATCGTATTTGCTGTTGAATTTACATTTTTTTAAATGCCAGGTTATTTTATATTTATCACTGTTAAGCACTACAGGATCACATCTATATTTTAATTATGACGCGAAAGGTGATAATATAATGAGCTATTATCTAACAGCTCATTATATTATCACCTTTAGCGTCATAATTAAAATATAGATGTGATCCTGTGGTGCTTAATAGTCGTATAATGCTGTTAATTTGTATATTTGCTGATTGTTACTTTTATTTTTATGTATTTTTTTTTATTGTTCCTGATGTTGATGAGCATTGTATATTGGGGAATTTTTGTATTTCTTGAGGGTTTATGCCAAATAAAGGTCTTTTTTTATAATGGTATACAACATGTCGATGTAGTGCAGTAGTTTTCACCCCTGCTTTACAAACGGTAGCAATGCTACAGGACAAAGATAAAAGAAAGGAGGTGAAGATAGAAATAAAGAATTGGCAGAGGGCCAATTGAGGTGGTTTGTGCCGGATGAATGAGGTATTAATGACAAAAAGAGTATACGAAACAACAGTACAAAGGAAAAACTACAGGGGAAGACCAAGTAAAACATGGGGGGACGGTATACGAGAAGAAGCAGAAAGAAAAGATATACTATGGAAATGAATAAAACAATTGACACAGGACAAAAAACACGGATAGAAAAATAAAAAGGATAAAAACCGCCGACACCTTACGGTAGAAGGCATATGATTAAATTAAATTGAATAATTTACGAACGCACGTTACTGTATTTGTTATAATTCTGGAAACTGCCTATCAAATTTTGGGGTCCTTCGGCCGTATGTTAGTGTAGGTGTAGGACAAGCGTAGGATTTGGTACTTCAATTAATCGCCCCCCGAGTATCCGGGGGCTCGGGGGGCGATTAATTGAAGTACCAAATCCTACGCTAGTCCTACACCTACAGTAACATACGGCCGAAGGACCCCAAAATTTGATAGCCAGTTTACAGAATTATAACAAATACAGTAACTACTGGTATACAATTTTGTTGCAAGTTGTTAAAAACACTTTCTGTATTGCTCTGATACTAACAATTGAAGATCTTTAATATGGTGTTCAATTCTTACAAAATGGTTGTGGCTACGTTTTTTCCGTCTAGAAAATTGTCACCCCATGTATTTTTGTAAGACAAAAGGACTCTAAAATCGATATTGTCGCATGTAAATGTGTATGCCTACTTATTCTATCAGTTATTATTTTTGGTATGCTATGAAATGAAATAATTCTCCTACAAGTGGATAAAAATTTAAAATATAGTAAAATATGAATTTGGGAATGTAATAACAACGTAGTTAGTAATTAAAAGTGAGCCCGTCAAAACAGTTTCTCCATTAACATAACAATAATAATAAAGTAAGATATCATCCGGCTCAAAGCGATCGTCTACGTGCGTGATTAATGCTGATATTTTAATCTGAACAGGTGAGGATTTTTCAATCTCGTAGCCCCTCGGACACGTCCAAACAAAGGCGCTGTGGGCCCCGGGGGGACGGAGCTGCGGCGGTGAAAATAATTACGGCCTTTTGTAAACTGGTCCGAAAATTAATAAAGACTTAATAACAGCGTCAAAATAACCTGATTGAATTCTGGGCGAGTCGGTTTCTCGGAACCGCGGGCCGGACCTACCCCGCGTATTAATTATAAAGGCGCTAACATTATATTACCAGTCAAATATGACGAGGGTCTCTCCCGCCCTGAATATTAATCGCTTTTGCGGGGCAGATTAATTTCGGCTCCCCGTGTTTTAAAGCGAGAGCAAAAATAATCGCAAACAGAAAATCCGCGCGGATGACATCGGTAACTGTTGTCACGAAGTCACAATAACAAGATTCTCATTAACGTCCCCTCGCCGCTTGGCGGTAGGGCCTCTGGAGAGCGACAGAGATAGAGGGATGCACCCCCCACAAACGCAGCCCATCTGGCGGGATGCGAGTGTCGGTCCCTAGGCGGGGGCGACCCAATGATGCCGCGTATGTGATGATTTTAAATTACATCAGACCGCACATTACAACATATTGCATGTCGTTTCGAATTATCATTTTTCATGGGCCATTACTGATGTCTTTCGATAGGAAAATGGATTGTGGTTGATGCAACGCCCACAATTGTACGGCACAAGTGTATTTTTTAAATATGATAATCGCGACATATGTCTCTTCAATGCGAGCAACTGTGTTTATCGTTTCGATTATAGCGTGAATGAATTACATATAATCCTTACTATATAAAAGCCAAGTCAATCCTTTGATGCCCACCGAGTTGTCATTTATGTTTTTGTGTGCTTTAATTAGTCAAGTTAGTCTTATTTAATTTTGATTTTGTTTTTTCTGCCAAAACGTTGTTTATATATTCACCGTTTATAACCGACGACAGACATTTAATATTTTGATGTTTATGTTTTTAAGTATAAGATGCGAGACAAGGACATTAAATAAAGCACAAAAGAGCAAAAATTACGAAAAGTAGAAATGACCTATGCGAGAAGAGTTAAAGGAGTGAAAATAAAGGACAAAATGAGGAATGAGGATATAAGTTAATCTTGTTTAATATTGATTTTGTTTTTTTCTGCCAAAACGTTTATATATTCACCGTTTATAACCGACGACGGACATTTAATATTCTGATGTTTATGTTTTTAAGTATAAGATGCGAGACATGGACATTAAATAAAGCACAAATGACCAAAAATTAGGAAAAGTAGAAATGACCTATACGAGGAGAGTTAAAGGAGTGAAAATAAAGGACAAAATGAGGAATGAGGATATAAGTTAATCTTGTTTAATTTTGATTTTGTTTTTTTCTGCCAAAACGTTTATATATTCACCGTTTATAACCGACGACAGACATTTAATATTTTGATGTTTATGTTTTTAAGTATAAGATGCGAGACTTGGACATTAAATAAAGCACAAAAGAGCAAACATTACGAAAAGTAGAAATGACCTATGCGAGGAGAGTTAAAGGAGTGAAAATAAAGGACAAAATGAGGAATGAGGATATAAGAAGAGAACTAAATGTAGCACCGAAAATAAATTACATAGAGGAAAGACAATTGGTATTGTTGTCACTAACAACACCGGCCAAAAGAATATGGAAAGCAACCAAAAACAATTAAAAAAATTAGATGATATATATATATATATATATATATATATATATATATATATATATATATATATATATATATATATATATAATATGGCATGGTGTATACATTTTGGCCCTACTTTTCTTGAGAATTACATTTCCTTAATTCTCTTTTAAATGGTTATACCGCCATGACTCGGTCGCCAGAGCCTCGTTTGTTATCTAGCAGGGAGCACCATCGTGCAGGTGAGGTTGACATTTGGGTCGGACTTGTACAATTATAAATGCCGTCACCCCTTACCCCCCATTTTATTGATAAGGCAAGTATCACTGAAAATCCATATGAAATCATTCAATCACCTTTTTCTTCTTAAGGTCGTTTTAGAGAAGACAATTTCTTGACTCAAAAGTTAGCCAAGATGCGAGACAATCTAAATTGTCTCGTATCATACAGCAAATTATTTGAAATATTGAATTGGATGGTAGATCGAATGGAAAAATATAACGCGTTATATTTCTCAAAGTCAAATTGTATGGGAGGAGAATATATGAATTCATTTCTTGAACCACTTTTGAGCTAAGATATTGTCTTGTCTAAAACGACCTTTAGGACGCCGTCTCAATCTGAAGGTTGGCGATATAGCTGGATATAATGGTGCATGACTGTAGCTCTAAAGATTTCGATAGATAGTACGAGGCATATCCAGAAAGTAAGAGTACTGAGGCTCTCACGGTCGGAGGGATTTTATTTTCATCATGTTGGCCACACGGCAGTGTACCCTGACTCCTCCCCTTTGCACCAAGACCGGTTCGAGGTCAGTACGTTGAGAACTGTTGACACGACAACAAGTTTCGTGAATAATGTCAATCCAATCTCCCGCCAAGTGCAAAATACGCGGCGTCATCCGTTATCTCGTTTGGAAGGGAAAACCTCCATTTGAGATTTATAATGAGGTGAAAACTGCATATGGTGATAAAGCTATGAATCGTACGAATGTGTACAAGTGGTGTCGCGAGTTTAAAAACGGTCGTACGCCTGTGCATGATGATCAGAGGAGCGGAAGACCTTCAATTGTGACTGACGAAATTGTGGAAATCGTGAATCGCAGATTGACTGTGGATGAACTTTCTGCGATGTTTCCGCAAATCTCCAGATCTCTACTACACGAAACAATCACAGAAACCCTCGGATATCGGAAACTGTCCGCGAGGTGGGTCCCAAAACAACTGACAGACCAGCACAAGTTGAATCGAGTGGAGGCCGGGCAAGAGTTTTTGAGGCGCTGGAAACTCCATGGAGATGAATTTCTCCGCTCCATCGTAACTGGAGATGAAACTTGGGTAGCACACCACACGCCCGAAACCAAAAGACAGTCTCAACAGTGGCGTCACACCTCTTCACCCAAAAAGTTCAAAATCATAATTTCAGCCAAGAAAGTCATGGCATCCGTGTTTTGGGACTGTCAAGGCATAATTTTAATCGAATATCTGCCTCAAGGGGAGACCATCAACTCTGCAAGATACTGTGAGACCTTAAAAAAATTGCAGAGGGCGATTCAGAACAAGAGGAGAGGCATGCTGACAAAAGGAGTCTACCTGCTGCACGACAATGCCAGACCACACACGGCCAACGCCACGAAGGAACTGCTCGCCTCGTTTAAATGGGATGTCCTGAACCATCCCACGCATTCCCCTGATCTAGCACCTTCAGATTACTATCTCTTTACCTCCCTGAAGCTGCACATGGGTGGAAAAAGGTTTTTAACTGACGAGGAGGTAAAGGAGGAGTTGGAGAAGTGGACGAAGAAGTTGGCAGGAAACTACTTCGAGGAAGGCATCACAAAATTGATACCTCGCTACACCACCTGCATAGAGAGGAATGGCGACTATGTCGAAAAATAGCTTTTATTATGTACTAAAGTTTTTAACACCTACAAAAATTCAGTACTCTTACTTTCTGGATATGCCTCGTACAATCGACGTACGTCTTAAAACCATAAGTTCTGCCTTCCTTCCACAGATCTTTTCCCCTTCACTATGATGCTAATCCGAAGAATCTGGGAGCGTGGTGTGTCCTATGTACATCCGTTCTTTGATGGTGGGCAGCAGTTCCTTTTTTTTCCATTCGCATAAGCAATACTCCTTCGTTTGTTTTTCTTTCTATATTCATAGCGAACGATAGACGTTCACTATGCTTAGTCCATCGCTATGAAAGTATAAATTTTATATAGCGATCGTCTAAAAATTCAACCGCCTATTGGTTTTTCTTTCTACTCGGGGGTTGGATGTCGTGGTGAAAGTCCTCGGTAGACAACATGCGCTGATCACGTCGCATGGCTAACCCACGAGAGGCATCGCCTGGGAGAAAATCCATGATGTAACCTAGGCAGGAACCCCGCGAGGGAGTGGATCGAGAAACTGGACCACCGGTGACCAAGTGGTACTAACGGGGAACTTTAATGCCAAGTAGGGATTGTACGAAGAGCGACAGCAAAAGAGTAAACCATAATCACGACCTCGCTGAAAAGAGAGAAAACGAAGAAGAAGAGAAGAAGAGGGATTCCCCATTACGAATGCTAGGGGAATGGAAGTCTTAAAAATGGCTATAGCGCTAAACTTGACGGTGTGTAACCTCGGGGGGTGTTGACATTCTTAATAGAGAACTCGGCGACCAATATCGATATCAACCTGGCACCGAACAGGCTGCGGAGGTGATAAGTTCTGTATGAAAGAGATCTATTTCAACATAGAGTTGAGTGCCTGGGTCGCCCACCTTCAACTCCAGAACCCATCGGATACCATCCAACCGAGAAAAGATGGGCAGTGAGTAAACTGGAGATACTGAGCAGCACCATTAGCAACCTGCCCTAGCTATCTGTGACCACAGCGGACCTAATGGCAGATAACTTAAAGAACATCTTGCACGGTATGCGAGGCCGCGATACCGACCAGGGGACCAGCGAGAGGCCAGCGGAAGGCGGAATACTGAGATGCAATGCATTCAACGTGACGATAGGGTGTATCAGGGATTACTCCTGGACTTTGGAAATTGACTGGTGGGACGAGTGAACAGCCTTAAAGGGAGGTTTCACAATGGGCCCATCTTGAGGCTTAAGTATCTGTAGCTATGCTACCCTCCAGCCAACTATCCAGAACTATCCAGAACCCTCCTCTAGAACGTTACCTTCGACGATGCCCTGCGGCTGCAGCTGCCGGGGGGCACGACCACAGTTGCCTTCGCAACCTCGCAGTCGTAGCGAGGGCGAAAAATCTTTGGAACACAAGGGACAAGATCACCCAGGCGACACACACTCTATGGGCCTGAATGAAGAGAAAATGATTGCGCATTGCCATTCCAATAATGCAGGTCGCACTCCTGTCGACAAAGAGGGCAGGCATTGGAGATGTGACAGCAGCTACAATTGACCTGTTAGGGTCGACACACAAGGTGGAGAGGAAGCTGCGCTATCTCGGCTCAATAGTGGAGGTTAACCACTCGGTCCAAGTAAACGCAACCACCCAGAAAGCGGCGAGAACGGAGGGGGCCCTATCCAGATTACTCCCCAATACTGACGGCCTGGGTGAGAAGAAGAGGAGACCGTTGACGACGGTGTCGCGCGCCCTGCTCTTGTACGTAATCCCGACCTGAGTCGGAGCGACAAGGACCAAGCGGAATGCGAAGGGTGTTGAGTACCAGCTGCCTTTAGATCATCCGGGCATACCGCACAGTATCTCAGCACGCGGCGTTGGTACTTGCGGGGACACCGGCCGATCTCATGGTAGAGGAGAGGTCGAAGATCTACCTGGACACCAAGTGGGGCAAACTCGATGGTTGCTAACCCCCTGATTGGCCCATAGGTAGAGCGGGACCACAGCGGTGAACTGGATCATTAGACCTCGCAGTTCCTATCCGAACATTGCGTGTTCCAGTCATACTTGCTCCGAATAGGGAAGGCCAGATGAGCATCGGCATCAGGCCTTCCCTATTCGGGAATGCATGGAAACTGATGATCCAGCTCACACATTACACCACTGCCCAAGATGGTACCGCGAGAGAGCGACTTGGGGAAGAAGCCACGCCAACCGAGATTTGAGACCTGCATGACGGCGCGAGGGCCTCAGAATGCTTTGGAGGCGGGCAAGCCCTGAGCGACAGAACGTGAGTTTTGGTTTAGCCGGCCACAATGCAGGGTAAATCCGGCAATACCAGTGCCACTAACACCTAGTTGTGATAGTGATGCACGGGTGTCTTTCGAAGATTCGACCTCACAGGACAACCAAAACCAAAGTTTACGGATGCGAAGCTGAAGGCTTAGATCTCAGCTGGTAAAGATGGTATGCATAGAGATTGATGTAATGTTGATTTCCTTCTTGGAGACGCTCTCCTAGTCCAAACGAATCCTGAGATTTTATATATATATATATATATATATATATATATATATATATATATATATATATATCTACTAACCAAACTATGCACATTCAATATCTCAAGTGACTTGAACTCTACACTACATTGTACCCTATATCATTTTTAAATAAAGTTTAAATTAATAAATGAAATTGATTGAATCATAGAAAGTTAAGGGTAATAGTGTAGTGCAGAGTTCAAGCCATTTGAAATAGTGAATTGGTATAGTTTGGTTGGTAGGGAACACCCGCCCACCCTACCTTTGCTTGCATAGTTTTTCTCATAGGATTACACTGTTCCTGGAATGGTGGAAACAATATAAAACGTCCGTATCCATTGAAAAAAACTATACTAGCAAAGGTGGGGTGGTCGGGCGGTCCCTACCAACCAAACTATGCCCATTCACTATTTCAAATGGCTTGAAAATATTTAGAGTAATATTATAAAATTTTGAAAACTACAAACACAGTTATGGTACTTGTAATCCCCAGACCAATGTCAGAGTTATAATTTTTGAGTTTAACAACCCAAAATACTAAGAATAGTTGAGATACACATTTCATACTTTTATAGGACATAAGTATGATTATTTTTAAATACATTTAACGTAATTTTATAAAATTTTGAAAATTACGAACAGAGTTTTAATACTTTTTATCCCCTGACAATATTAAATTTGTAATTTTTGAGTTTAACAGCCCAAAATAACTACGAATAGTTGAGATACACATATCATATTTAGTAGGGACTAAGTGTAACTATTTTTAATTATATTCAGCATAATTTAATAATTTTTTTAAAACTACATACAGAGTTATGGTACTTTTTATCCCCTGAATGTCACATTTGTCATTTTTTGAGTTTAACAAGACTACACATGGTTGATATACATATATATATATATATATATATATATATATATATATATATATATATCTATATATATATATATATATATATCCGCTGTCCTATTCTACCTTTTCTGTGGTGTAAAGGTTTAAATTTTCCTCTGGTCTTTTATAAATTTTATCCATTCTCTTCTATTTATTGTCAGTTCCTTTGCTTCCTTCCAGTTTTTTCCTTTCCTTTCTAAGAGTTCCGATATAGAGACAACTGAGATATTTTACAGATGGCAATTGTTCTATTTCCTACTATTACATTGCTTATACTATACGTACTCGGTGTCTCAGAGAATAAAATCATTTTAGTTCTGGCAACATTCATGTGTAAACCATAAAAAATCAAAAACTTATAACAATAATAATAATAATTCAAATTAATCATGTTTCTTTATTTCAATCTAACACATCTAAAAGTCTATAAAAATTGAATATAGTAAATCATAATTAAGTAAGCTAATAAATTTATTTTCCAATTCCCGCTTGACTGGCGCAATTCATAATTATCCGTGAAAGTACGTCTCTTGTGAGCTATGTGTCGCATTTGGTTCCGGCAATATATCTTGCACGTGAAATAAAATGCACTGCCATTATATTCATGTTTCAAATAAGCGAAAGATATTATTTATACGCGCCCACGTGGCATCCGCTGAGTTATAAATGCCAATTTCGCAGCTGTTACCGCGAACCGCCTAATTAATATTAACATGCTATCGTTGACACTGCACTTTTCACACCTAATTTTTCAAAGTGCCCCGGCACAATCTGCATTGCTGGCGAACGTGTTGCTATATACATTTTTTAATATATGCTGTATATTTGTGGTGACATGCGGGAACTGTATTGTATATCATAAATAAAGGCGAGAAATAAAACATGGTGGTTTGTAAATAGTAGAAAAATCCACTTTATCACTTTTTACGACAAGGGCGTGATATGTGCTATATATACTGTATTATATACGTTAATTTTTATAATTTCAACAATTGAAGGGACTAAACAAAACACCACCACCAATTACAACAACAGCACTGACAACTCTTTCACACCAAGCTGTTCAAGTAAGTGGATTGGCGACAGTCAAGACCTACCTAAAGATTGTGTGAACAGAATATTTATATATGAGTCTGTGAGAAGGAAAGTGACACAAGTCACATTTAAGTTGTTTTGAGAAGGACAAGGGTTTTCGTTTGGTATTTCTGTAAATCGACGTATGCAGTTATAGACTTGAAATCAATTTATTCATAAATTAAAATGTAACTGCGCACAGAATTATCAGCGCAAACCCTTCCCTTTCGCAAAACAACTTAATTCATTCTCACAGACTCAAATTTTTATGTTATATTAATTAGATAGTTTTAGGCACAGTAGGTCCTTGAGGGTGTACATAGGTGATCTACGTAGTCTAGTGGCGGAGGCTGTACTTACTACTACACAATAGTTGAGTAGTGGTAGAAAAATGTAATCAGCAAACAAATTATTAATAAAAGATAAATTAATCTTTTTTTTTATGAGTTCTGGCTTTCACTGTATATAGTTGCAACATAAAAATGATTAGCAGTTGCAGGATAGGATAATTAGTAATCTACAAAACCGGCTCGATCAAGTTTTGATTAAATAATCTTCCCCACACATACATAATAACCGGGACGTAATTTGTGCATTTTGCAAGCAGCCAAACGTGTCTAAATAAGATATTATTGTCTTGCAAAGATTGCCGACCGGCAACCGATCCTAATCCAACGAGATCGTAAGTTATTCCACCAGCAATTTCCATCTTGTATATAGATACAGTTATGAATTCGCACCGCTCGCAGCGCCGTAAATCCGAATCATAATGCAAGCGAGGGTGATTACCTGCCCACCCATTTAATATAAATATGTAATTCCGAAGACGATCATTACGCCCCCGCTGTTGGATTTAAGGTGTTTATGGTGAAATTGCCCATCGCGATTTAAATAAGCGATTGGTGTTTTGTGCTGTAGTTGTTTAGTCACGGGCGTGTAATTTCGTAATTTATGGGATCATCGCGGTATCGGGATAATAACTTAATAAACTTATAATGGGGTAATGGGTGCGCGGGGGGAAGAAACCGAGAGGGGGGGCTCAATATTGCATAACATAAATTTTATAAAATAATGGTAACGCATATTTCTATTCAAACCGTAATTCATATGGATGGCCATACATTTTACATAACTCTTTAAAACGGCGGAATAATTCATTTCCATTTCGCATTAAAAATGAGCTATATTAATTTGTATCCAAAAATGCGCCGCTAACGGTATGGGATGTATATACAAAGTGTCATAAATTTTATTAATTAGCGCCAAACAAATGGCGACAGCTTGTTATTATTAATGGGCTTACTTAATTTCAAACTAAAAGCTTTTTTGTTAGGGACGATGTTGCGCGTACATTTTTGCGGTATTTTTTTTCTAGTTGTAGTTTGTAACGCGCTCGCATGAATTGTTATATTTCATCTAATTTTTTTCGCATAAAAACGCGCTGTCACAGTCACCGGCTGGTATAAATCACAATGTTAGCGCTAATAATGAAATGTGATGCTACTAAAAAAAAATGTTTTGGGCACAAATGCTACAGCGATTTTTATATTATTCATTTAGGATTTTTAATGGAACTGTAATTTATGTTTTATGGGTGCTAAATTAGAGTGATATATTATATTGTTGTACATTTGTCATGGGAAATTATTAGGGAATTGTATGTGCAATATATTTTCTTATGATTTGAACCTGTGTCTATTAATTTTAGTTTATTCAATTTTATCGCATCATATGCATCATCATCATTTCACTGTGTCACAAAAAAATTCTTTTATCGGCTGTAAACCATTAGGCATTTCTGCAGTTTAGATTTAGCATAAATCTGAGTTTTATATTTGTTTTAATTTTTGTTGAGAGTGGCTTTGATTTGTTTGATTTGTTTGATTTGTTTGATTTGTTTGATTTGTTTGATTTGTTTGATTTGTTTGATTTGTTTGATTTGTTTGATTTGTTTGATTTGTTTGATTTGTTTGATTTGTTTGATTTGTTTGATTTGTTTGATTTGTTTGATTTGTTTGATTTGTTTGATGTGTTTGATTTGTTTGACTTGTTTAATTTGTTCAATTTGTTTGTTTTGTTTGATTTGTTTGATATGCTTGATTTGATTGAATTCTATATCTGGACTTGTACATACATATTTTTGTATGATTTGTTTGATTTGTTTGATTTGCTTGATTTGTTTGAAATCGATATTTGAACTAGTACATAAATATTTATTTTTTTTTATCGTGAGAACACAACGCTTGCATTCGTCGTAAAATAATACGATTGATATCATTATTATTAAATTACATTACATTATAAATTATTTTATGAAAGTGTTAAGTTGTACGGGCATCACGGTTGATTGTTTGTATCCGCACCTAGGCAGGTGTGAAAGAAAATACTGAAGTCACGACGAAAGTGCTATAAATTAAGTTGTACATTAACAATTCAACGCTGAATCCGTTCGAGGAACGAGGAAACAAGACGTAGAAATATGTCATTATTAAGAGGCCGGCCGCTCCGACAAGGGCTAAATTAAAAATTCCTTCACAATAAGCGTGAATAATCGAAATTAAATAGGGAGGGCGTGAATAGTATTATAAAATTCAATATATTATCAACGCCAGTCACTTAATTACACTAACAGAAAATTTGGTGCCTGCGATTTTTGTAATATTTTCTGTTTTTCCGGGTGTAGAATCTAAACTATCAGATTTGGTTAACCATATAAGAACTTTTTGTTTAAAAAATGTAATAAATTAAATCTAAATGATGTAATCATTATGTTTGGCACTTATTTAGCTTCAAAATGAGGCATCATTTCATTTTGCTAAGAAGCTAAGTATAATTATTGGAAACTGTAGCTGGTTGCTACATAATAACTCAATTAGTTCTGGTATTGTGATATATTTGTGGAATTGTTTAGCACGTATAAGAAATATCAATGAACATTTACGATCGTTAAGTAATGAAGCGTGGAGGTGCGGTTTTTATGAAAAAATAAAATGTGTTTTAAAAAGCTTGGTGCATGAGCGGTAATAAAGCGTGGATAATCCGTAAAACATATAGGAGAGTGGGACGAGCGAAGATATTTACAAGACACAAAGCTCATCAAGTCCAAGTCACGGTTACACTTGCGGTGTGATAGCTGCGGCTCTTGTGGGACCCCCCGTCGGTGCCCCAGGGGGGCAACGCGGCAACACCTGCCCCCTGGAATATTTAATATATTCACATAGCCGGCGTTAATCATCCCGACACCTCTTTGAGCGACCCGCCCGTTCACAATATCTGATGATGTCTCTATTAGTACGAGGCTCGCCGGTTTATTAACGCTGCCCATATTCCTCTGTTTCTTTTTTTATTCTTCCACTCGCATTCATTGTCGGGGCCAGCCAGCGATTTCCATACGCGCCGGCTTAGATTACAAGATAATAATTGTTTCGTAATTCCTCATTGTCTTGCCCATGCCTCCCAATCACTGTGTAGGATATTATAATCGTATCATTATAATTATTTAATGATAAAAGTTATTATTATTGTTGTGGACCAATATAATGCCACGCCATAAATTACTGCCGGCTTAAATTATTCAGATTTAATAACAACACTTAATTATCGACACACCACCAACATTTACTCGCTAATAAGGAAGACTAGTGGCTGTGATTACTCAACTGGATGTTTGTGTAAATCATGTATTGCTTCAGATATGTAAAGTATCACCCCATGTTAGTTTATCCAAATTAATTACCTACAAAATAATTAGAATAGAGATAAATTATTGTTGATGTGAAATTATATAAATAAGCTACCATTAATTACATTACATATAATTGCTAACATATATTACAAATTATTTAGACTACAAATTATGACAGCTGCTGATTATATATAAAAAGTAAATGGAATATCATTTCTAAAAACTTATTAGTATAATTCTAGACTATTCCTACCCCTATTTAGGCGTCAGTAAACTTTCAGGCAAATGTAACAATTTAATTTTGTTTCAAGATCCAAGTATGGATTATATTGCATTCGTACGAGAAAAAATATTTTTTGTCTATTTCTAATCAAATATTCGAAATAATAAATAAGAAGTTTGTACAAAAACTCGTAAACGTCGTGATATTTCTTTTAAACGAAAAATCCCAAAGTGGAAAACATTGACTTTCCTCCGGCAGATTTTCACCAAAAACTAATCAAGACGGATGTACGTGATATAATAGCTTCATGCAAAATTTGGTTTGAAAATAAGCAGTCGTTTATTTTCGCGAAAACATGGAGGAAACATTTAGCACAGATACCGAAAGGACGACGGACGGACAGACATGTTGCAGAGATGATCTGGCAGAAGTGATAAGAGGACCTAATGAAGAGGATTTGCGTATAAATTGACATTGCACCGAAAAGTGACAAATAGTTTTATTGATGAAATTAGTGAATAAACATAGTTTTCAATTTTACTAATAATAAAGAAAATAATAAAGATATCTGAATGTACTATCGAAATCTGAATTCCTGATATATTTTTCGATAAGAACCACTTCGATAATCTTTTGGACCTCCAAATTAAAACTTGTTTTATTGATGAAATTAACGAATTAACATAATTGTCAACTTTTCTGATGGGTATCTTTCGAAATAATAAAGATATCTTAATATACTATCGAAATCTGAATTCCTGATATATTTTTCGATAAGAACCACTTAGATAATCTATTGCACCTCCAAACTAAAACTTGTTTTATTGATGAAATTAACGAATAAACATAATTGTCAACTTTTCTGATGGGTATCTTTGGAAATAATAAAGATATCTGAATATACTATCGAAATCTGAATTCCTGATTATTTTTCGATAAGAGCCACTTCGATAATCTATTGCACCTCCAAATTGAAACTTGTTTTATTGATGAAATTAACGAGTAAACATAATTGTCAACTTTTCTGATGGATATCTTTGGAAATAATAAAGATATCTTAATGTACTATCGAAATCTGAATTCCTGATATATTTTTCGATAAGAACCACTTAGATAATCTATTGCACCTCCAAATGTAAACTTGTTTTATTGATGAAATTAACGAATAAACATAATTGTCAATTTTACTGATGGGTATCTTTGGAAATAATAAAGATATATTAATGTACTCTCGAAATATAAATTCCTGATATATTTTTCGATAAGAAACACTTAGATAACTAACTGCAACTACAAGTGGCATCTAGTTTTATTGATAAAATTAGCGAATAAACATAATTTTTAACTTTACTGATGGATATATTTGGAAATAATAAAGATATCTGAATATACTATCGAAATCTGAATTCCTGATATATTTTTCGATAAGAACCACTTAGATAATCTATGGCACCTCCAAACTAAAACTTGTTTTATTGATGAAATTAACGAATAAACATAATTGTCAACTTTTCTGATGGGTATCTTTGGAAATAATAAAGATATCTGAATATACTATCGAAATCTGAATTCCTGATTATTTTTCGATAAGAGCCACTTCGATAATCTATTGCACCTCAAAATTAAAACTTGTTTTATTGATGAAATTAACGAATAAACATAATTGTCAACTTTTCTGATGGATATCTTTGGAAATAATAAAGATATCTTAATATACTATCGAAATCTGAATTCCTGATGTATTTTTCGATAAGAACCACTTAGATAATCTATTGCACCTCCAAAGTAAAACTTGTTTTATTGATGAAATTACGAATAAACATAATTGTCAACTTTTCTGATGGGTATCTTTGGAAATAATAAAGATATCTTAATGTACTATCGAAATCTGAATTCCTGATATATTTTTCGATAAGAACCACTTAGATAATCTATTGCAACTCCAAATTAAAACTTGTTTTATTGATGAAATTAACGAATAAACATAATTGTCAACTTTTCTGATGGATATCTTTGGAAATAATAAAGATATATTAATGTACTCTCGAAATATAAATTCCTGATATATTTTTCGATAAGAAACACTTAGATAACTAACTGCAACTACAAGTGGCAACTAGTTTTATTGATAAAATTAGCGAATAAACATAATTTTTAACTTTACTGATGGATATATTTGGAAATAATAAAGATATCTGAATATATTAAAGAAATCTGAATTCCTGATATATTTTTTGATAAGAAACACATAGATAAGCCATTGCAAGTCCAAGTGGCAACTAGTTTTATTGATGAAATTACCGGATAAACATAATTTTCAACTTTACTGATAGATATATTTGGAAATAATAAAGATATCTGAATGTACTATCGAAATCTGAATTCCTGATTATTTTTCGATAAGAACCACTTAGATAATCTATTGCACCTCCAAATTAAAACTTGTTTTATTGATGAAATTAACGAATATACATAATTGTCAACTTTTCTGTATATACTATCGAAATCTGGATTCCTGATATATTTTTCAATAGGAATCTCTTAGAAACCCATTATATCTCAAAGGGTTGACTAGTTTTATTGATGAAATTAGAGAATAAACATATTTTTCATTTTACTGATATATATCTTTGGAAATAATTAAGATATCTTAACGTACTATCGAAATCTGATTGCTTAATACATTCTTCAATAAGAAGCACTTAGATAATCTATTGCAACTATAAGTGGCAACTAGTTTTATTGATGAAATGAGCGGATAAACATAATTTTCAACACTACTCATGGGTATCTTTGGAAATATTAAAGGTATCTAAATGTACTATCGAAATCTGAATTGCTGATATATTTTTCAATAAGAATCACTTCGATAATCTATTGCACTTTGAAACTTGTTTTATTGATGAAATTAACGAATAAGCATAATTGTCAACTTTACTGATGCCTATCTTTGGAAATAATAAAGATATCTTAATGTACTCTCAAAATCTGAATTCCTGATATATTTTTCGATAAGAAACACTTAGAAAGCCCACAGTAATTACAAGTTTTATTGATGAAATTAGCGAATAAACATAATTTTCAACTTTACTGATGGATATATTTGGAAATAATAAAGACATCTGAATGTACTATCGAAATCTGAATTCCTGATATATTTTTCGAAAATAACCATTTAGAAACCTATTGTATCTCAAAAGGGTGAATAGTTTTATTCATGAAATTAGCGAATAAACACATTTTTCATTTTACTTGTACATATCTTTGGAAATAATTAAGATATCTTAATGTACTATCGAAATCTGATTGCTTGATACATTTTTCAATAAGAAGCACTTAGATAATCCATTGCAACTCTAAGTGGCAACTAGTTTTATTGATGAAATTAGCAACTAAACATAATTTTCAACTTTATTAATGCATATATTTGGAACTAATAAAGATATCTGCATATACTATCGAAATCTGAATTCCTGATATATTTTTCGATAAGAATCACTTAGATAATCTATTGCACCTCCTAATGGAAACTTGTTTTATTGATGAAATTAACGAATAAACATAATTGTCAACTTTTCTGATGGGTATCTTTGGAAATAATAAAGATATCCTAATGTACTTTCGAAATATGAATTGCTGATACATTTTTCGATAGATAACCCACTGTAATTACAAGTGGCAACTAGTTTTATTGATGAAATTATTGGATAAACATAATTTTCAGCTTTTCTGATGGATATCTTTGGAAATAATAAAGATATCCTTATGTACTCTCGAAATAGGAATTCCTGATATTTTTTTCGATAAGAACCACTTATATAATCTATTGCACCTCCAAATGGAAACTTGTTATTGATGAAATTAACGAATAACCATAATTGTCAACTTTTCTGATGAATATCCTTGGAAATAATAAAGATATCCTAATGTACTCTCGAAATATGAATTGCTGATACATTTTTCAATAAGAAACACTTAGATAACCCATTGCAACTACAAGTGGCAACTAGTTTTATTCATGAAATTATTGGATAAACATAATTTTCAACTTTTGTGATGGATATCTTTGGAAATACTAAAGATATCTTAATGTACTCTCGAAATATGAATTCCTGATATATTTTTCGATAAGAACTAAGAATAGAAACTTGTCTTATTGATGAAATTAACGAATAAACATAATTGTCAACTTTTCTGATGGGTATCTTTGGAAATAATAAAGATATCCTAATGTACTCTCGAAATATGAATTTCTGATATATTTTTCAATAAGAAACACTTAGATAACCCATTGCAACTACAAGTTGTAACAAGTTTTATTGATGAAATTAGCGGATAAACATAATTTTCAACTTTACTAATGGATATCTTTGGAAATTATAAAGATATCTAGATAGATAAGTCGAGAATTCCTGATATATTTTTCGAGAAGAACCACTTAGATAAACCATTGCACCTTCAAAGTCGCAACTAGCAGTTTTATTGATGAAATTTGCAAATAAACATCATTTTCAACTTTATTGATGGCTATATTTGGAAATAATAAAGATACCTGAATGTACTATCGAAATCTGAATTCATGGTATTTTTTTTCATTAGGAATCACTTAGAAACCCAGTATACCTTAAAGTGGCGACTAGTTTTATTCCTGAAATTAGCAAAACAAACATATTTTTCACTTTACTAATGCGTATCTTTGGAAATAGTAAAGATATCTGAATGTACTATCGAAATCTGAATTCCTAATATATTTTTCAATAGGAATCACTTAGAAACCCATTATATCTTAAAGTGTGCCTAGTTTTATCGATGAAATTAGCGAATAGGCATATTTTTCATTATACTGATACATATCTTTGAAAATATTGAAGATATCTGAATGCCTGATATATTTTACTAAATGAATCACTTAGATACTCACTATACCTCAAACTGGCGACTAGTTTTATTCATGAAATCATCGAATATAGGTTACTTTTAGCTCTCTTTGGGCCATCATGATATTCTAGTGTGTTTATATAACCAACCGGTTTCTATTAGTATTTATTATGTATATTATATATTAAACGATTTTGTTATCTATGTAAAATAAAATAACAGATGTACATCAATTAAATAACATTGCACATTATATAAACCAGCGTAATTATTTTTATACAACTTCGATTAAGCGTCATGTTTTTGGGTCGGAACATTTACCCTGCCACAGCAACCGCAGATATATATAATTGTGTCCCTATTTCTTTGGGGAAATGGAGCGCCATTTAACATCAGTAGTTATGTGTAATAAATGCGATAATTCCCATGTCGGCCACAAGTCAAGCAGTGGCCCATATGTCGGGGGCCCCTACGGTGGTGGTTCGGCAGCCCAGCAACGAGCGCAACAACCACCCCCCGGTCGCAATTCATCAAGCTGCGAAAACGGACAGTTGGCGTTTGTTTAATATTAATATGATAATTTAGATTTTATAGGCGTCGCATAATTTGCTAAAGGGGGGTGGTTTTGAAATGCGCGCGTCTTAACTGTTAACGTTTACGGGCGACCGCAGCTCGCTAATGTGACAATTTGTAATTTCATAAACGTAGCCGAGGTGGAGAGCTTAGCGGCGTAATTAGCGGCGGCGTTCTCGCGCAGCAATCTGCAACTACTTACAACAGTGCTTATTGCCATGTTTATCATGCTACTATATTACAACCATTTCGCTCCTGGCCCGACTACTACTTTGAATATTACACCATTGTAAAACGGGCGATTTGCATTTTAATTAAACGGTACAGTTTATTATTATTTGCATTTCCGGATGATTGTTGAGACAATTACACGCAATTATTGCAAAACATAAAACACACGTAATTATCCTAGCACACAACTCGTGACTGACGAATACCACAACGCGCGGAATTATCCGCTATTAAATTGATTGTTTTAATTTTCTACTCTATTAAATAATTTCACTCGGGCCCGGCAATAAAAGGAAGTAGACGCAACGCGTGTGCTTATTATAAACAGTTTTGGAGCCTATAATAAAGCCATTAAAGCCCATTATACATATAATTAACTATTTTCATCAATAGGCGAATTCACTGAACTGTGTATTTAATTATATCCAATATCAATTTTAGATACTCATCATCGTGGATTCTTTATTGCTGTCTATAAACGGTTAACGACACAACGACTTCCTATGTGCAAGCATATTGGGACAAAAATGAGGCGTCTGTTTGCGGATGTGGAAATTTAAAAAAAAACTATATAACCCTATAGCAATAACTAATTAAATAATAATTACACCTTCAATGTATATGCACTACACACATACACACAGGGAGGTGCATGAATAACCTCTAACTATATAACCAAGGGTGGAGATGGGAGGATAAAGTATGTATGGCAAGAAAGAGGTGCGATTCAGAAGGGAGAGGAAGGAAAACGTGGATGGAACAACAACATTCAACTCCATTAACTACATCCAGTTATTAAGGAATTTTTTTTATTTGTTCATTCAAATCCCAAAGCAATTATAACCGCAATAATTTAACAATTACGTGTTCATTAGTAATTAAGCGTTTTCGAACGGGTGTTTTAATTAAAAGCCAAAAAACAACATTATGCTTAATTAGCAATAAAATTAATTGCCGAATTATAAAATTCAATCAGCCACGATGATTAAACGTGCGACTGCAGTAATTTATTAACAATAACAGTTTGAGGCTTTATAAATGTATTGTTTTGGGTTCCTTAAAACAGAATGCACATAGTTTTGATTTATTACCGGGGGCGCGGTGCTGATTTGTATTATTCTAAAGCGATGTATTTTACAGTCAAAACGCGCGCAGGCCGATAAGCGCGTAATTTCTAATTGTATTAAAACATCTGTAATTAATAACCGCGGCTGATATAAACATTTCATGAATAATAAATTAAATGATCTATCTGCGGTTGGAAGAGTCACTCAGTCTGTACGATAAGTTTCTAATTATAACTTGTTATTTAATTGGTCGTGTCATGCTCGTGATAACGGATTTTTTTTATATATTAATAAATTTCATGGGAAGACAGTGACAGACGTATAGTTGAAATCAATTATATGTATATGCGGACCACATGGATATAGAAGAAATAATTACAGGTCGGTTTATAGTAAATAAATAAAATTAGTAATAAGCAATCATTTTTATTAAGGACTATATAGTGTGTATCTAGGTATCTAGGTGATTCTTATTGAAAAATATATCAGGAAATCAGATTTCGATAGTACATTCAGATATCATTATTATTTCCGAAGATATCTACCAATAAAGTTAAAACTTATTATCTAATTCAGCAAAGAAAAGGGTGAGTGTACTTTGCTAATCCTGTAGTGAATGGGTTAATACTGAAAATTCACATTATGACGTGAGTATCTAGGCATCTAGGTGGTTCTTATTGAAAAATATATCAGGAATTCAGATTTCGATAGTACATTCAGATATCATTATTATTTCCGAAGATATCTACAAATAAAGTTAAAACTTATTATCTAATTCAGCAGAGAAAAGATGACTGTACTTTGCTAATCCTGTAGTGAAAGGGTTAATAGTGAATATTCACATTATGACGTGCGTATCTAGGCATCTAGGTGGTTCTTATTGAAAAATATAACAAGAATTCAGATTTCGATAGTACATTCAGATATCATTATTATTTCCGAAGATATCTACCAATAAATTTAAAACTTATTATCTGATTCAGCAGAGGTGACTGTACTTTGCTAATCCTGTAGTGAAAGAGTTAATAGTGAAAATTATGACGTGTGTATCTAGGCATCTAGGTGGTTCTTATTGAAAAATATATCAGGAATTCAGATTTCGATAGTACATTCTAATATCATTATTATTTTCGAAGATATCTACCAATAAAGTTAAAACTTATTATCTAATTCAGCAGAGAAAAGGTGACTGTACTATGCTAATCCTGTAGGGAAAGGATTAATAGTGAAAATTCACATTATGAAGTGTGTATCTAGTATGAAGTCACAATAAATCTAAAAGAAATAATAATAGAAAGTACAATAATGACTAAATTAATTTCAACTTGAAATTATATAAAAAAAATAAGTTGCAGTTAATACCGGCTACTGATAAACACATCATCTATTAAACAATTTTTTATATAAATAATGAATCAAACGACGTTATTGTCTACAGAATGTAGTAATCAAGCCGCTCATACAGCCATAATAGTACGATAGATGCTTTCATCGGCAAGAACAATCAATTGAGATTTATAATGGTAAATGTGTTGTAGCAATTGCCGCCGATTGCGAGCGAAAGAAAAAAGTAGCACAAAGCCCTGTTTCATACATGTAAAACACAAAGTGATAAACCGACAAGTTTATCTATAGGCAATTAATCTTAATGCTGTAATAATAATTCAATTAAAAATGAAAAATGGAATTCCAAAGTTAATTAAATTTATTTAATACTTAATGGGATTTTCTAATTATTATTAATATGCGTGTTGGTTAAAAAAACGCGTTGGCTGGCCGGGGTGTCGCGGTCGGCGCGCATTGACCAAATAAATCACTCGCTGCGCTGAGGTGAGAAAGAGTTGTAACGTTTCAATCGGGGGCCTCGTTTCTAATTAAATTATTTTTCGCTCCTCTCACTCGTTTTCATCCGTTTCGAGTTTCGGAGAGTGCGGGCACAAACTTTTCAAATTAAAACGTCCGTCTGGTAACAATCGCGCATTCCGACATATTTCCAATTAACACCTGGTTTCGATTGCTGTGCAGTGTACACCGTCCGCAGGGAGCGGCGGCCACGCGGCCAGATATAATAAACTAGATAATGGATAGATGACATCTAATTATCTTCGGGGCAGTGATGTTTAGAACAAGTGGGAATAGTGGACCGGCACAGCCCTGCGGTTAAACGCTTTATTTATGTGATTTGTATTAGCATCTTTTGATTTATTGACTGTTTCGCTCGGGCCGCATAAAGACTTTATTGATAATTATAACCGCATAACCTTTTGACGAGCTAAAAGATTGGACAACATTATTCAAGAGATATAACTAGACTCATCTCTAGTTATATCTTTACATATATATATATATATATTGGTTTTGTTTATGAAAATGGCAAGTTGCATAATGAAAATTGATTGAATAGAAATCTCTAATTGTGCACACTTTTTAATCAAGTATTTGATATAAGTATCAAGTTTAATCAATATTTAATAGAAACAACTAGAGTTAGATCAATTAAAATCGATCATATTTAAAAAAATAATATCATGTGGCATTTTCAAAATTCTAAAAAATTCAATTTATTAAATAGTAATCCCAAATTGTCCACACGTATTAATCAACATATGCCCTACTCTTCCATCTCATCCACACCTCCCGCACCAGTCTCTCTTCAACGAATATTTCCTGCAATATTGACTCCAATTTCGAAGAATGCGAGGATAGGGATGGCCAAATGAGGGAGTATAGGGATGGCCAAATGAGGGAGGATAGGGATGGTCAAATGAGGGAGGATAGGGATGGCCAAATGAGGTATTGTGATGGGGGTGAGGTAGATAGTGGTTGGTAGTAAAAAGAAAAGTAAAAATAGGTAGAAGGACTATGTGGGTGCGGACAGTATACTGCAATAAAAACCTGAAGGAGCTAAGACATGTGCTGGATGAGTTGGAGACAGATGGATCATCAAGGAGCCTCGAATGTGAGGGTAGAGGGCAGATTCAGAATGTTTAGAAGTAGTAAACACCATCAAAACAAATACTGTTTTACCCACGACTAATCCGCTACCATAATTCATCCAATCTCAATAATTTCTCCTCCCAAATTTTACTACTTATACATATATATATATATATATATATATATATATATATATATATAAAAGGAACACCAAGAAAAAAAGAAAAAAATGGGATGAAGCTATAGCAGAACTATTAGCAAGGAAACAACTGGAAGGAAGCAAAAGAACTGGCAATAAATAGAAGAGAATGGAAGAAATGTATACAAGAATAGAGGAAAAACCTTTACACCACACTGTGGTAAAAAGGACCAGCGGATATATATGTATATATATATATATATATATATATATATATATATATTACCACATTGTGGTGTAAAGGTTTTTCCTCTATTCTTGTATACATTTCTTCCATTCTCTTCTAATTATTGCCAGTTCGTTTGCTTCCTCCCAGTTGTTTCTTTTCCTTTCTAATAGTTCTGCTATAGCTGCATCCCATTTTTTCTCTTGGTCTTCCTTTTTATATTCCTACTTAATAAGGCAAATATGTACAAGATTTTTGATAGTAAAAAACATATATTTACATTTTTTGTTATGCGCTTATTCTAATATACACATGTAAAACATCGTAACATATATATATATATATATATATATATATATATATATATATATATATATATTACCACATTGTGGTGTAAAGGGTTTTCCTCTATTCTTGTATACATTTCTTCCATTCTCTTCTAATTATTGCTAGTTCGTTTGCTTCCTCCCAGTTGTTTCTTTTCCTTTCTAATAGTTCTGCTATAGCTGCATCCCATTTTTTCTCTTGGTCTTCCTTTTTATATTCCTACTTAATAAGGCAAATATGTACAAGATTTTTGATAGTAAAAAACATATATTTACATTTTTTGTTATGCGCTTATTCTAATATACACCTGTAAAACATCGTAACATTATTCGTTCTGTTGCATTCCAACCTTAATCCATCTAACAAACGAAGAAACCCGTGTGAAAACATCCGGGGCACCTCTAGCGCAGGGGCGTCCCCAAGACACAATACCAATTTGCTTTCCTTTGCGAATCAATGGACCACCAGAGTCCCCATGGCAAGCCCCTTCTCCCACCCGAGTAAGGGTACAAATTTCCGATTCAACCACTTCATTTCCCACCCATGCCTTTTTGCAACTCTCAAACGTAGTAGTCTTCAAGTTAATATATTGCAGATCGTTTGGAATATCGCCCGGGTAGCTAGTCCTGCCCCAACCGCTCAACGTGCAATCCTCATCCCCATCAATTTCCTTCTCCTCCAACTCAATTGATTTCACTTTTTTGCCAAACTTGATAGATTCAGATAGTTTGACTATGGCAACATCGTTTGTGATCGCCCATGGATCGTAGTCGGCGTGCACGAGAATACTAGCAACTTTATAAACATCACCGCCTTGGTTGAGTTTGTTCGTGCCAGCGACTACAGTTAAACTGGATGTACTGGCTCCTTGCACACAGTGGGCGGCTGTGAGGATGGTGGTTTTGTCTAAAATAGAACCACCGCAGTTGTGGCTACCGAAATAGCGTAAGGATATTTGATGGGGAAAGGCTCCTTCTTTAGCTACGGCACCTCCAACTATTCTCCAACTGCCTGCATCGGGATCAGAACCTAATCAGATGAATAACAATGTTTTTATATATTGGATTGTTAAATGTCTACTTTGTCATAATTATTTTTAAAGGATAATGTTTTACTTGGCCATGAGGATACTTGTGTTTTTTTGTATAAATAACAAAATGAATGCCCGATTTAAGTTTTTATTTACATTCCGATATAACTTTATTGAGCTCTATAAGCCACTTCCCAGAGTCGTTGAGTATGAGTTCTATAAACCACTTATACTCAACGACTTTGGGGTGCGAAATTGTTCGGAAATTTGTGTTAAAAAATTATCATGAATTTCATTACTACATATCTTTGAAAATAATGAAGATATTTTATTGGGCTTTTCTAAATTGCATTCCTTATAATTTTTCAGTGGGAATCATTTAGATTCCTTACAATTTCCCATGTGTAACTTGATTTAATACAAGAAATTTGTATTCAAAAATAATCATAAAATTTATAGCCACATATCTTTGAAGATAATGAAGATATTTTATTGGGATTTTCAAAATTGTATTCCTAGTACATTTTTGAGTAGGAATCATTTAGATTCCTTACAATTTTCCATATGACACTTGATATAATTCAAGAAATTTGTATCCAAAACTAATCATGAAGTTTATAGCTACATATCTTTGAAAATAATGCTGAAATTTTATTGGGATTTTCAAAATCGTATTCCTGATACATTTTCGAGTAGGAATCATTTAGATTCCTTACAATTTTCCATGTGTGACTTGATATAATTCAAAAAATGTGTATACAAAACTAATCATGAAGTTTATAGCTGCATATTTTTGAAAATAATGAAGATAGTTTATTGGGATTTTCAAAATTGTATTCCTTATACATTTTTGAGAAGGAAACATATAGATTTCGTACAATTTTCCATGTGTGACATGATATAATTCAAGAAGATTGTATACAAAACTAATCATGAAGTTTATAGCTACATATCTTTGAAAATAATGAAGAAATTTTATTGGGATTTTCAAAATTGTATTCCTAATACATTTTCGAGTAGGAATCATTTAGATTCCTTACAATTTTCCATGTATGACTTAACATAATTCAAGAAATTTGTATCCAAAACTAATCATAAAGTTTATAGCTTCATATCTTTGAAAATAATACATAAATTTTATTGGTATTTTCAAAATTGTATTCCTTATACATTTTCGTGTAGGAATGATAAATTTTCCCTACAATTTTCCATGTGTGACTTGATATAATTTAGGAAATTTGTATGCAAAACTAATCATGAAGTTTATAGCTACATATCTTTGAAAATAATGAAGAAATTTTATTGGTATTTTCAAAATTGTATTCCTAATACATTTTCGAGTAGGAATCATTTAGATTCCTTACAATTTTCCATGTGCAACTTGATATAATTCAAGAAATTTGTATTCAAAACTAATCATAAAGTTTATAGCTTCATATCTTTGAAAATAATAAAGAAATTTTATTGGTACTTTCAAAATTGTATTCCTTATACATTTTCGTGTAGGAATGATAAATTTTCCTTACAATTTTCCATGTATGACTTGATATAATTAAAGAAATTTGTATACCAAACTAATCATGAAGTTTGTAGCTACATATCTTTGAAAATAATGAAGATATTTTAATGGAATTTTCAGAATTGTATTCCTTATACATTTTCGAGTAGGAATCATTTAGATTCCTTACAATTTTCCATGTGTTACTTAATATAATTCATGAAATTTGTATACAAAACTAATCATGAAGTTTATAGCTGTATATTTTTGAAAATAATGAAGAAATTTTATTGGGATTTTCAAAATTGTATTCCTAATATATTTTCGAGTAGGAATCATTTAGATTCCTTACAATTTACCATGTGTGACCTGATATAATTCAAGAAATTTGTATTCAAAAATAATCATGAAGTTTATAGCTACATATCTTTGAAAATAATGAAGACATTTTATTGGGATTTTCCATATTGTATTTCTAATACATTTTCAAGTAGGACTCATTTAGATTCCTTACAATTTTCTATATGTGACTTGATATAATTCAAGAAAATTGCATACAAAAATAATCATGAAGTTTATAGCTACATATCTATGAAAATAATGAAAGAAAATTATTAGGATTTTCAAAATTGTATTCCTAATACATTTTCGAGTAGGAACCATTTAGATTCCTTACAATTTTCCATGTATGACTTGATATAATTCAAGAAATTTGTATACAAAACTAATCATGAAGTTTGTAGCTACATATCTTTGAAAATAATGAAGATCTTTTATTGGAATTTTCAGAATTGTATTCCTTATACATTTTCGAGTAGGAGTAATTTAGATTCCTTACAATTTTCCATGTGTGACTTGATATAATTAAAAAAAATTGTATATAAAACTAATCATGAAGTTTATACCTGTATATCTTTGAAAAGAATGAAGAAATGTTATTGGGATTTTCGAAATTGTATTCCTAATACATTTTCGAGTAGGAATCATTTAGATTTCTTACAATTTTCCATGTGTGACTTGATATAATTCAAGAAATTTGTATACAAAACTAATCATAAAGTTTATACCTATATATCTTTGAAAATAATGAAGAAATTTTATTGGCATTTTCAAAATTGTATTCCTTATATATTTTCGTGTAGGAATGATTTATTTTCCCTACAATTTTCCATGTGTGACTTGATATAATTCAAGAAATTTGTATACAAAACAAATCATGAAGTTTATAGCTACATATCTTTGAAAATAATTAAGACATTATATTGGGATTTTCATAATTGTATTCCTAATACATTTTCGAGTAGAAATCATTTAAATTCCTTACAATTTTCCATGTGTGACTTGATATAATTCAAGAAGATTGTATACAAAACTAATCATGAAGTTTATAGCTACATATCTTTGATAATAATAATGAAATTGTATTGGGATTTTCAAAATTGTATTACTTATACATTTTCGACTAGGAATCATTTAGATTAATTACAATTTTCCATGTGTGACTTGATATAATTCAAGAAATTATTATACAAAACGAATCATGAAGTTTATACCTATATATCTTTGAAAATAATGACGAAATTTTATTGGGATTTTGAAAATTGTATTCCTAATACATTTTCGAGTAGGAATCATTTAGATTCTCTTACAATTTTCCATGTGTTACTTGATATAATTCAAGAAATTTGTATACAAAACTAATCATGAAGTTTATAGCTGTATATCTTTGAAAATAATTTAGATTCCTTACAATTTTCGATGTGTTTTGAACACTGGTGGCATATCATGCCGGAATTTCGATGTATTAGTGTTTTTCGGCTAGTAAGCTGAAATTCTATAATTTTACGAGCTCACATTTTGCGAAGCGACTTTTGAACAAATACGGTTTGAAGGAGTGGTGCCATGGATTGCACCCCTGAGCGCCACGATCACGAGATATAATATAATATATGATATATTTTATATAATTACCATAGGCAACTGCCAGTAGTGTAGACAATACAATGAGACGCAGCATGTTTGAATTGTTATGCCATGTTAAATTTTGCGATCGATTTTATATGCGAAAAAAAAACCACTTGAGACGAACAAATTTGCTAAATCAGAATACTTAAATGATAAGATAATCGTTTGTTTTTATTGACAAACAATTTTAATTATAAAGATACAATGAAATATGTGTAGATTAATTCATAATAAAAATAATATTCATATTTGGTTTCTTATGAGAATATTCTATATAGTTCTTATGAGAATATGCAACTAGTTTTTTTTTAATGAGAATTGACCAAATATGAAACATTTATTAAATCACATGATGCAAGCAATAACAGCAAATAATTGTTTTTAAAGACCCATTTACAATAAAACTATACATAATTGATGTATAATTAATATTACTATTAATTTTAATACTTGAATTAAGCTTATTGTAGTTTAATGTTTTAAAAAAATAATTCTAGTTGAGAATTAACAAATTTAGATATGATTTATAAAGAACTTATTATGGCTCCAATTAACCTGCAACTCTGGGAAATCTAATGTGACCTTATTTGTGTAACACCCTCTAGTGTCCATTTAATTGAGTTTGTCAGATGCCGGTCCGAATGCCGGGGCGTGATTTAAATAAACGCGCGATAAATAAAATGATTAGCCGTGAAAAATGCGCCGGCCGCTCCATCATCGGCGCTGATGAGAATTTTTGTTGTTGTCCGCGACCGATCCGATATAATAAATCCGTTATTTATAATGTAATTTGTTTGGCACATCTTTGTAAATTAAAATGTAATTCCCTATAAAAAATAAATCACATAAACATGTCCTAATATATGAAATGGCCGGCGATAAATAAACTTCTCGCCGGAATATGAATAAATAAATGTCAGAAGTAATTAAATTGGTGTGCACGGGGCATCTGGGGGGGTTGAGCTTGAAGGCAGAACAGGTTCTTCTTCTCCGATCCGCTTCGCGGCTAAATTGAGATGTACAAGTCTATTTGTGAAGCAGTGGGAATCCCGCCTCTTCGTTAATTTGCTTATTGCACTCATCAGCATGAGGGTTCGTTAAAGAAAGTTTAAGTTGTAAAAGTGGATGCAATTGATATTATGTAATATAATAAATAGGAAGTCGATATATAAGTATTTTGCTGATTATTTTTATTTTTTATGTATATAATTTTTTTTGTTTTTGTTGTTCTTATGAGCATGGTATATTGGAGGGTTTTGTATTTTTTGAATTTTCATGCCAAATAAAGGTCTTTTAAAAAAATTATATAATTAAAACAGTTACATATGAGGCGCTTTCGTTTAGCATGGTTTAGCATTACTAGTCACCCGGTGGCGTACAGTATCGCGGTCGTGCGTCGCCGCTTGCAAGTGCCGGGGTGCGTTCAGTTTTGGATAAATATGATCCGACGAGGTGTTACGTCATAGATAGAACGCTTTTAGACCATGTCTAGGCGATTCGTCCGATATAACTGAACGGATTTGGATCAGTCGGACTTGATCGGACGACGAATCGGCACGCATCCCCGAGGTAGAATTATGCGCATCGGAGGCGCAAAATAGAACAAGGAACAATAAGCCCGTACCAGTCCAGAGTGATAAAGGAAAGGCACTATGTATTTTGTCGTTTACAGAGTAATGGGCCATTCACAATAAGCGCGGTGGTGCTAAGGTAGCGGTAAGCAATATTTTGTATGACTATAAAAATTCAGACGATTAGAATTAGGTAGTAATGCTATGCGATAATTATGGTAGAGATAATCAACCATGTTCTATCATAGTTTTACTGCGCTGTTGTAAACGTCCGCATTTGTATACATGTGTGCAAGCTTACCGCTATGCTACCCCTACCGCGCTTATTGTGAATGGCCCATAACGCAGCGTATCAATTTTTTTCAACATTTCAGCTGATCTGAAATGATCGATTTTTAATGATTATTTCATTTATAGAAGCCTGCTTAGCCGGGGTATTAGTTTGTTTGAGTTTTCATGAACACTATGTAACCTTTAATAGTTTTTCAGAGGGTTTATATTTAAGAATATAAATTGTTTTTATGTTTACTATTTTATAGCTATCAGCCAGAGAGAAAGGATGAAGTTCAGTGGAGTGTAATCACCTTAACTTCATAGAACCTTTAATATATGTGTGTGAATTAAAAATATGTAATTATTAAAAATTAGCAACACAAACTAAAAAGCCTGATGCCAGTTGTAAAATTTTATCTGTAGCATATTTTACCCGTGAGACGTTTCAATTAAATACAACGTTGTTATCTAATCGCTGGGCAGAAGCAATAACGCGAAGATTTAGTAGCTCTTCTGTCGGGTGATTAATGTCCAATGGAGATTATGTTCGATTAATTTGATTTCGAACCGGCGGCGGCTTGGAGCACTGATCCCGTTTCTCGCCGGAGGCCACCTCGGCATTAAACCCCTTTTTTGCGGTGTTTCTTTTCATTCCGCAAACAACAAATACAGCGGACAAATTGATTTTTTACAGTCGGAACCGCAAACTAATTCATTTATGCGTGATTTTGATGATACATTTTAGTTTTACCTACTTAAAAGGAACGCAGGGGCCCCGTAATTACGCCCCTGATTGATATGTTATTATGTACCTGTTTCGGAACGGTCGCCCCAGTGACTGTATCACAGGGAGGTTGCAACGATGGCGCATGTGGCTACTACACCAGCCAACAGATATCTCATTGTGTTAGGGTCTAAGAATAAAAATTGTTTTTTAATGCGGGGTTCGTTCTTAAATAATAATCACGGTACACACTCAACGTTTTTTGTGTTGTTTGTAATTTTCCGGGCAACAAAAAGCCAGTTGATTGAGCTGTCAGCCCAGGGGGAACAATGGGGCCTTTAATCATCTAATTACACGTCTGGAATGAGTGTTGGCCGGCCCGGTGCGGTAACTCGCCGGGCCAATTGTTTACCCGTCTGCGTGGAATACTGCGGGGGTTTCGATTAAATTGTTTACATTGTTTTATTAATAAATAAAGCAACATGTAAATTATTTGAGGCTTATATGGAAGTTCGATTCGATATCATAATTACTCTATTATAAGAACAATTGGTTGGAAAAAAACCCCTGGCGCCGCATCGATGCACCTACGAAGTTTGCATTATCCAGCTAAATTTATGTGCATTATTATCGACATGGGTGTCTGTTGTGACAAGTACACGTGTCGTCCCATTGTGAGCCGACCGTGCGCCCAAAGCTTGTACGCGTGAAACATGAATGCGATCAGGGGTGTTTATCACCCCGTGCCGATCTATTACCTCCATTATTAGAGAACCAGCGACAATGACAAGCCGATAATTATTACTAAACGGTTGTCCGCTTCATTTATCCACATGCGCAATTTGTACTAATACCCGTTAGATATGTATTAATGGCGGACTAATGCACTTGCATTGCGCCACCGATAAATCCTGTAAAATATAGAAAATATAGACGAATGCAAGTGCCATTTTTCATCGTTTGCATAATAGGGGTCGTAATTAGGGGGAAAAATGTTGGCCGCTAGTTCATACAGTTCGAGGGCACTTAATAATCATTTGCGGAGCGAAAAACTATCAATATCTCGCTATATACGGGCAATGAAGATTCATTTGATAACGCGTTTGCAAACAAAAATATTCATTGCAGTTTTATAAAACACAAGTTTATAGGATAAATAATAATTTTAAAAAAAAGTTATAAGTTATAACATTAATTAAAATTAGTCATCGGAGGAGCTCGAAAATGGCTAGAGCTTAGCCGAAACTAGTTGCAAAGTGTAACTGTAGTGTGATAAATAACAAAAAACATAAAAATTTGTTTTATTTATCCTTATTTCTATTATAGTTTTTTTTACAAAATGAGTTTTTCGCCTTTGTTCTCGCCTCGGAATTTTTGGGCTTTATTTACCTTCTCGTACTAACGGTATCGAATAAACAAAACAAAAAATTATGGGCTTTGTTTACCTTCTCGTACAAACGTTATCGAATAAACCAAAAAAAAGCTTCATGATGAAGTTAAATAACAAATTAAATAACAAGTTAAATATATATATATATATATATATATATATATATATATATATATATATATATACATACATATATATATATATATATATATATATATATATATATTCTCAATTGCCTTTTACCTTTCGGTGTATGCTATTACATTAGCATTATTAACATTATAGTTTACAATTACTGTTGTTTATACATTTGTAAATTCTTTCCACTCCTTTGTGTTCTTCGCCAGTTCTCTTGCTTGCTTGACTGTTTTTCCTTTCTTGATTATTATGTCCTCTATTATGTTGTCCCACTCTTTTCTTGGTCTACCTCTTCTTCTTTTATTTTCAGTTCTTGCTTCCCATACCTGTTTTGTTTGATTCTTTTTGTCCATCCTAATTAAATGACCCCACCAGTTTAGTTGTTTCTTTTCTATATACTTATCTACAGCTTTAATTCCCAGTTCTTCTCTGATGTCATAATTTCTTATTCTGTCTCTTCTCGTAACTTGTTTTACTCCTCTGAGATATTTCATTTCCATTGCCTGTATTCTACTTTTGTCCCTCTTCGTTAGCTTCCACGTCTCGCTTCCATATATCAGTATAGGTCTATATATGCTTTTATATATATTTATTTTTGTCCTTCTGCTGATCTCTTTCTTGTTAATCAGTATATTGCTCAATGCGTGGTATGTTTTAGCTGTGCTGCTTATTCTGTTACTAAGTTCGCCTTCTATTTTTCCGTCTTCTGTCAGTTGCTACTCCCAGGTATTTGAATTCTTCTACTTGTTCTATTGTGTGTTGTTCTATCTTTATATTTATTTGTTCTTTCCGGTTTCCTATTACCATCACTTTTGTTTTGTTATAGTTCATTTTCATGTTATACTTTTCTAGGTGTCTGTTCCATACACTAAGGTTGTGCTGCAGATTACCTTCATTTTCTGCACTATCACTACGACATCATCAGCGAATGTTCCTTCCGATATTTTTACAACTTGCATGTTTTTGTACCCTATGTTTGCTTTTTTGGTTTCTGGTTTCATGCTCTTCATTATTTCATCCATGTATATGTTAAATAATGTAGGACTGAGCCCGCCTCCTTGTCTTATCCAGTGGTTGTCTGAAATGTTCTTGATGTTTGTCTCTTGTGTATTATTGCATTGGTGTTGTTGTTGTATATGTTTTGTATTAATTCGACTGTCTTTCTTTCTACACCTCTCTCTTCCAGGATTTTCCATAATTTATTTCTTGGTATCATGTCGAATGCTTTTTCCAGGTCGATGAATCCTAGGTATGTGTTTTTATTATTTGCAATTCTTTTTTCTGTGATTTGTTTTATCGTGAAAATGTTGTCCTGTGTGGATCTTCCTTTCCTAAATCCACATTGCGATTCTTCTAGCGTCTGCTCTATTTTTGCTAGTATTCTTTTGTTAATTGTTTTTTTCTAAGATCTTCATACCTATGCTTATGAGTGTTATACCCCTATAGTTTGAACATTTTGTCTTATCGACTTTCTTGTGTATCGGTACGATTAACGATACTTGCCAATCTTTGGGTATTTTATTCGTCCTCCATATTTCGTTTATTAATTTTAGTAGTATTTCGTTACCTGCAGGTCCCATATGTTTAATCATTTCCGTTGTGATCTGGTCTTGTCCTGGTGATTTCCCTATTTTCATTTCCCTTATTATCTCTAGTATTTCTTTTCCATTGATCATCTCTATATCTGCTTCCGAGTCGTTCTGGTCTCTTGTTTTCTGTTAATTTCCACCATTTTGTGATAGTAAGTCTTCAAAATATTCTTTCTATCTTTCCAGTATTTTTTCGTTGTCCTTCAGCAATATTCCTTGATTGTCTTGTATATAATTTACTTCTTGTCCTTTTTCTTTTCTGTTTAGTTTTAAGTGTTTTATAGAATAATTTTTGGTTTTCCTTTGCATTTTTCTCCATTGTCTCTCCGAACTTTTCCCATTCCCTGCTCTTTGCTATTCTGACCTTATCTTTTACTATTTTCCTCTTTAAACTGTATTCTTCGTAATTTTTACTATTTTTGTCATTTAGGTATCTTTGCCATGCTCTTTTCTTTTCCTTTATTTTCTCTCTTATGTCCTGCGACCACCATGCTGTCTGCTGCTTCTTGTTTGGGTTTTGCTTTGTCCCACATGTCTCTTGTACTGTCTCCAGTATATTTTTCTTTAATTTATTCCTCATTTCCTCTACTTCTTGTCTATAGTTTTCCTTTACTAATATCACCTCTATTTTCTCTTTATAGATTTTTGCTATTTCTTTTTCCCTTAGTTTGTATGTTCTTATCTTGTTGTAGTTTATTGCTATATTTGGTCTCTGCTTTTTTTTATCGCTATCTTGGTAGTCTTCCTTTATTTTCGTCTCTACTAGATAGTGATCACTTCCAATTTCGTAACTTCTCTTTACTCTTGTGTCTATTATTTTGCTCCTTTTCCCTTGTTCTGCTAGCACATAGTCTATTATAGATTTGTCCACTATATATTTGTATGTGGTCGTTTATGGCCCTTTCTAAACCTCTCCCTTTCTTTTTTGTTTCTGTTATCGCCATTATATCTAGTTTTGTATTTTCAAATTCTTCAATTAGTTCAAGTTCTTTGCCTTTCAGGCTGCGTATGTTCCAGTTTCCAATTCTCATCGTCCTTTTTGTTTGCGCTGTTGTTTTTGTTATATCTATTATTTCTTTTTTGTTGAGACTGCCTATTCTTCGCTCTTTATTTTGTCCAATCGTGTCCTTTTCCCTTGCTAGTTTCGTTATCATATAATTCTTTTCTGTATATTTCGCAGTTAGTTTTTTGTCTGCACTAATTCTAATGTTTCCAGTACCCGATTCCATTTCCATAGCTTTCCGTCTACAGTTAATTTATTATATCCAATTTTTACCTCTCCTCCTTTATTTCTCTTTTCCTTTGCCATTTTTCTTATTGGTGTGTTTCGCTCTCTTTCCTTTTTTGTCTCATCGTCGTTTATATAAATTCTTCCTTGTTTGTAATTTCTAAGTTTATATTTATTCTTCATTATTTTTTTCTTTATCTTCTTCCTTCTCTAATTCAATCAGGCAGGTTTTCTTTCCTAGTTTTTGAGCTTTTTTTTACCTGAATGGCCACTTCCATTTTGTCAAAAAAACAAATTCTCTATGGCTTCTTTTAATACTTTTATGTCTTCAGTATCAATATCTAAGCTTTGCAAAACTATGTTATTTCTCCTCTTTTGCTTTTCTAGCCACTCCACCGATTGGTTAAGTTTTTCGAGTTATAAGTTATTACATATTAAAATTAGTCATCAGAGGAGTTCGAAAATGGCTAGAGCTTAGCCGAAACTAGTTGTAACTGATGTGTGATAAAAAAACAAAGAAAGTGTGATAAAAAACAAAGTAAAAAATCGTTTTATTTATCCTTTAAAATGAATTATCACAAAGTAGACGCCATAACAAACCAATATAAGAAAATAATCGTTTAATGTATCCTTATTTATATTATAGTTCTTTTACAAAATATGTTTTTTACCTTTATCCTCGCCTCGGAATTTATGGTCTTTATTTATCTTCTCGTACTAACGGTATCGAATAAACAAAACAAAAATTATGGGCTTTGTTTACCTTCTCGTACTAACGTTATCGATTAAACCAAAAAAAAAAGCTTCATGAAGTTAAATAACATGTTAAATAACAAGTTAAATAACAAGTTAAATAACAAGTTAAATAACAAGTTAAATAACAAGTTAAATAACAAGTTAAATAACAAGTTAAATAACAAGTTAAATAACAAGTTAAATAACTAGTTAAATAACAAGTTAAATAACAAGTTAAATAAGTTAAATAACGAGGCAAGGTTAAATTCAGTAAATTTTCCCGTAAAATTAGCATATACAAATTCACCAAGAGGAAGCAAAAAGAAAAGATATACCATCCGAAGGAATGAAATTACTCATATAGGAGAGACAAAAATGGAAAGTAAAATATTACTACAAAGGATAAAAACGCCTACACCTCGTTTTTTATTCTTCGCATGGTATATCTTTTCTTTCTGCTCCCTCTTGGTGACTTGTAAAAATTTGTATATGGTAATTTTACGGAAAATTTTACTGAATTTAAGCTTGTTACGTTATTTAACTTCATAGTGAAGCTTTTTTACAGTAGAACGCATAGATTAAAAAAAATCCATGAAGATATAACTTCAGTGATAAATATGTAGCATAACTACATAATGATTGTTTGTTTGATTGTAAGGCGTTTACTTTGTGATAATTGATTTTATTTATACATAATGATTATTTTTTTATGTATGTGTCTTAATAATGAATTAAGACACATAATTTGGACTGAAAATTTATTTTAATTACGATTGGGATTGCCATCCATCCGTATTTTGCCTGATTTGTTCTAGTTTTAATTCAGGCGGATTTTTTTAAGTTACTAGGGTTGTTAAAGATAATAATTATTTGTTTATGCATTTCAAATGTGATCAAACTCAAGCGCGGTATAATATTACTTTAACTCATGTTATAATTACGTATTAACTCGCAAACATTAAAATAAATCACGAGTAGTCAACCGGGGGCCGGATTCCGCGCAGATAAGCCTGAAACGAGAAACCCGCCAGGGAAAAATGAGGGCTCGAACCGTTTATCTCGCCCCCGTCTGCAAAAGGGCAGCCAGATGCGTGTACACAGAAAATATAACATACAATAATAAAAGCCGCCCGCTATATATAAATAAAACGTCGGGTCATAGGAAGTGAGGTCACTGCTTACTAGGTCCAAACAAATGTCACTTCAGATAAACGCGGCAGAAGTTGAAAAAATCTTGAAAAGGCCCGCCGACAAATCAATAAACGTATATATTATATGCTTACTTATTTGTTTTTTTTTTTAATTAAAACTGATATAATTATCAAACGGATAAAGCAATAATAAATATTTATGTGCGCGGCCCGCACAGCTGCGTGTAGCTAACAAATCTTTATGGCTGCGAGAAGAAACATTTGTTTGTGCTCGATAATAATTAATCATATCGGAACATACGGAAACAAGCGTGAACAATAATAACATGATTATGTTCGTGCGCATTAAAAACAATTCGAGCGCTGCCAAATCAATTAATTCTGATGAATGTAGTAATTGTAATAGAACGGAAGGATATATGTATATATGTTTTGATTGCTACTTTAGAAGTAATTATTAATAATTATTAAATATAAATGTTTTGAAGAATTACTAGCCTCAAATAACGACAAAGTACAAAAGACAAGAATTAAAGACAAGAATTAAAGACAAGAATTAAAGACAAGAATTAAAGACAAGAATTAAAGACAAGAATTAAAGACAAGAACAACACAGAAGCAGATACAGAGAGTATCAAGGAACAAGAACTACTAGAAATAATAAGGGAATTAAAAATAGGAAAAGCACCAGGACAAGACCAGATTACAGCGGAAATGATCAAGAACCTGGGCCCGGTAGGTAAAGAAAAACTACGGAAACTACTGAACAGCATATGAAGCACAAATACCATACCAAATTTGTATTTTTATTTTTATTTTTGTATATTTTTGTTGTAGTTTGTAATGTGGAAGGGCAGTGAGGGAAATGCCAATAAAGGTTCTTTTTTTTTACCATACCAAAAGACTGGCAAACAACACTAATCGTACCGATACACAAGAAAGGGGATAGAACGAAATGCTCAAATTATAGAAGCATAACACTAATAAGTATAGTGATAAAAATATTAGAAAAGACAATAAACAAGAGAATAATAGCAAGAATAGACCAGACACTAGAAGAATCGCAATGCGGTTTTAGGAAAGGAAGATCCACGCAGGACAACATCTTCACAATAAAACAAACCACAGAAAAAAGAACTACAAATAATAAAAACACATATTTACCTAGACCTATATATGTATATATATATATATATATATATATATATATATATATATATATATTTACTACACCACTCTACAGTCATTTTTTGTAAATATTTCTAGGATTTGATAAATTGGAAAATTGAAAACATACATATACTACCTGAAGATATTTTTATTAGATTCGATACAATTTTGAAGTTTGTTTCGTTTGTAAGCATTTTGTGCAGTAAAAATTCAATATATTGCATGTATTTGCAATTAAAACAGCATAACAAAACTGTTCTACAGTATTGTAATTTATAAATTGATTGTAAAATTTTCGTACTTCGTACATTAGCATGGTTAGCACAGTGTTAACTATTAACGTGCGCCTTTGACCTATTGGACCCCATTTATTAAAATTGAATAATTTGACATGAAATTGATTGATCGTGCACTCAATTATGGAGCAAATAAACACTCTTATACAAGAATAATAAACGTCATTCAAATGTATGGTGAAATATTGTAAATTATATACAATTTTCATAAAACTGATGGTTTAATTCAATAACAAGTTTATTATGGTAAAACAAATGAATAATAGTAATTTATATTATTAGTGCATGAAGGCAAGTTTCACGAATAAGCGAATAAGTTGACTACTAGCTATTTCTCGCACTAGTGCGGAAACTAGCCAGTGTCGGACCATATGCCGGTGGAGGTTGTCTTGAAAAGGACAAAAGGTTGGAAGAGGGTGGAGATAAAGGGGCAGTAAGGGTTTGGATAGATCGAAGTAGAAATTGAGGTGTATGAGAAAAACCTAATGGGCGTGAAGTGGGAGGAGGTACAGTCGATGCTCCAGTTGGAGAGAGTGATGGCGGCTGCGTTGGTAGTGAGGAAGAAGAGTGGAGGCCAGAGGGAATGTTGGTTTGACGAGGAGTATAAGATAAAGAAGACGAGGTGGCGGAGGGAAATGGTGAATCGGAGGTAAAGCAGATGTGCAGTCGAAAGGGTTAATCAGGCGAAAAGGGAGTTCGAGAGTACGTGCGAGAGGAAAAAAATAGAGGAGTTGCAGAAAGTGGAAAAGAGGTTGAGGGAGTGTGTAGTGGTGAAACGGATGTGGGAGATCTTAAAGGGAAGGGTGAATCTGGGCAAAGTGAACATAGAGCTAGCAGAGTAGGAGAGGAGGTGTAAACAGATGGCGGGGTCTGAGGTGGAGCTGGGCAGTTCGAGTGCGAGACAGGTAGTGCGAAGGGAGGCGTTTTCCTGAAAAGAGGTGGAGGTGGCCCTGGCACAGTTAAAACTAGGAAAGGCAGCGGGGGAAGATGGGCTGAAGGCAGAGGCTTTCAAAAAGCTACCGGAGGAAGGAAGGGAGAAGGTGCGGCAGAGTATTAACAAGGTGTGGAGTGGAGAGGAGGAAGTGCCGGAAAAGTGGCGTGTGGGGGTGGTGGTCCCGGTTCATAAAGGGGGAGAGACGTTAAAAACTATAGGGGGATCACCATTATGAGTGCCGGCTATAAATTGATGATGACTATGGTGAAAAATAGAATGGATAGGGAAGTGGAGCAAAAGGGGCTGCTGCCGGACTGCAAGAGTGGGTTCAGAAGGGGAAGAAGGACGAGGGAGCAGATTTTCACGCTGGCGAGAATGTTGGAGGAAGCGCTGGAATGCAAAGGGAGAGTGTATGCGGTGTTTGTGGATTTAAAAGCGGCGTATGACTTAGTTCCTAGGGGGAAACTGGTGGAATGTATGGATAGATTGGGTATGGAAGAGGAAGGAGTGGAGTGGGTGAGAAGGATGTATAAAGAGACATGGGCGAAAGCAAGAGTGAATGGAGAAATATCTGAGAAATTTAGGATGAATATGGGAGTAGGGCAGGGGTGCCCGCTGAGCCCCCTCCTGTTTAATCTGTACACGAGCGAGTTGGAAGAGGTGCTGATGAGAGGACAGGCAGGAGGGGTCGTGGTAGGTAGATACAAGGTGTTGATGTTGGCGTATGCAGATGACATGGTGCTGGTGGCCAAGAAAGTGGAAGAGATGCAAGAGATGTTGGAAATAATGGGTAGGTACTTGGATAAGTGGTGAATGTGGAAACGACCAAATGGATGTTGTTTAGGAATAGGGGTAGGAGGGGTAAGTGCTGAAATGGAAGGAAAGGCTGATTGAGAGAGTGAATGGCTTTAAATATTTGGGCTTTTGGATTGACTGTGGAGGAGGGCTTAGGATGCATGTGGAGTGTATGCAGGCGAAAGCAAGAATAGCTTGGGGGATTGCGTGCAGAAAATGGGGGAGCTTGTGGGGTGGTAACCTCGTAATGGCGTGCAAGATCTGGGATGCGTGTGTAAAACCTATATTGTTGTATGGAGTGGACGTGTGGGGATTGCGTGAATGGGAGGTAATAGAAAGGGAGCAAGGTTGGTTTCTGAAGAATCTGCTAGGGCTCGAAAGGTCGACACCGAGAGCAGTGCTGTTGCAGGAGACAAGTCGTATGAGTATGTGATGGGAGTCGTGTGCGAGGGTTGTGAAGTTTGAGGAAAGATTGCAGGATTTGGGCGAGGAAAGACTGATACGGGATGTATGGATGAGGTGTAAGAGTAGAACAGAGAGTAGATGGAGGAAGGATAGAGAAAGGATATATGAAAGAGTGGGTATATCTGAGGTGTGGGTTGAGGAGAAGCTGAGAGAAAGGGGTAGCCTAGGAACGGAGATAAGGGAGAGACTGAGGTATATTGAGTGGCAAGAAAGGCAAGTGAGAATGGCTGAGAGCTCTTACAACCCTGTCTACGTAGAGTGGCAAGTGCAGGGAAAACTCGCGAGCTACTTAGCCAGGGGAGAGTGGAGCAGAGAGGACAAAGTATGCATGACAAGAGCGAGGTGTGGGTCAGAAGAGCGAGAAAGAAAAGTGTGGATGGGGCTGGGGTACACCGCGTGTGCGCTGTGTAGGAAGGGGAGTGACACGTGGTGGCACCTTAGCAAAGAATGTGAGGGAGTGAAAGCAGAGTGGGTGGGAGAGTGCAGAAAGCTGAACGAATGGTTAGGAGAGGATGGGAAAGGCGTGAAAATCTGCAGGAAGCTGACGTGGGAAAGGAAATTGGCGAGGGCAGAGAGGGTTTAGTTTATTTTCTTTATTCTTTTTTATTTATTTTTTAGTTCTTTCTTGAAAGTATTGTTTTTTTTTGCGGCTGGAATTTGTAAAGGGAAGGGTTAGGCTGATATGCCAAATAAAGGTCTTTTTTTATTCGTACAAAAAATAAGATACATTATTCGTGCGATAAGGCTGTTTTCCGAATTCAGTCTTAATAAACTTATTCGCTCATTCGAGAAACTTGCCTTCCTGCACTAATAATGTAAATTACTATTGTCTCGCCATAAACGCTATAATGAAACTATTATTTCAGCATAAACCGGCCCGAAGTCGTTGTCGACATACATAACGAAACTGTAAAAACTACCCAACCAACAGGCTCTTATTGATTTAAGCCAGCGATTCGTTTAATTAATTTTTAAATGAGTTTTTGTCAGGACGACCGCGGCCAGAAGCGTCCGCTTTAATGAGAGATAAGTGCGCGATAATAAAAGCCCGACCGCGCGTTGTTTTTTCCTCATTTCACACGGCAATCGATTTAATGTGTAAGACGAATTAATTTTGTGTAATTACCGGCGGCTTCCTGCAAGCTCAATTTGCGCGCGCCCGCCGATTCTCCGAATAAAAGTTTAATTAAATTTCCCAAACGCTCCCGTCCAGAAACTCGTGCTTGCGTATATTTTTTTTTTTTTTTTATTATTAGTTTGTTCCGCTTCGACACCTTTGCTAATTGAATCTTGTAGGGAAATTAAATGAAATTCCACTGCATATAAGAAATTAAACTTAGAATTAGGTTTCATTTTGTTGAGATTATCGAGAAAAATAACAGGTATATATTTTTCTCGATAATCTCAAAATCAAAATTAAATCTAATAGAATAATATGGGTTTGTTAACCACAATATTTAGTTATTTAATATTACTATTATTTTAGAAGAGACAGAATAAGAAATGATGAAGCTATTTAGTTGTTTCTTTTCTATATACTTTTCTATAGCTTCAATTCCCAACTCTTCTCTGATGTCAATCAGAGAAGAGTTGGGAATTGAAGCTATAGAAAAGTATATAGAAAAGAAACAACTAAATAGCTTCATCAGGATTTACTAAAAACCAGACCGTCAACAATGGTGTATATAACAAAATATTTCAAAAGTTATGTAAAGTTAATAAATTTAAAATTAGAAAAAATATATAGTTATGTTAATATTAATAAAGTTGAATGAAATTAGTCTATGTGCTGAGGGCTATTTATGCTGTTAATGTGTATGTTGCTGATTGTTACTTTTATTTTTATTTTTTATGTAAATAATATTTTTTTGTTCTTGATGAGCATTGTATATTGGAAGGTTTTGTATTTTTTGAGTTGTCATTGCAAATATAGGTCTTTTTTTAAATGACGCCAATATAGGTTGAAGAACTGTCACAAATTATATATCTTGTGAAGACAAGATATATAATTTGTGACAGTTACCATCTCTATATAAATTTAATATAATTAGTATATATATATATATATATATATATATATATATATATATAAATAAATAACTAGTATAAAGATTAGATCAGTGTATAACAAACTGTAGTTTAAATAATAATAATAATAAAATAAATTTGCAAATTGCCCGTGCTACAAATCCTATAATTACAAATGATTTACACCAAATTAATGCAGATTATGATATCAAACTTAAAATTCACAATCATGCATCGAATAAGCCGGTATTATATTTTACGCGATTACGGTCTATCTGTAATAAATTCCGCCGTAAATGATTTATGTGCCAAGAGGGTTCGGATCAAATTATTAACTCTCCGATAAACTCCCGGCATTATCTTCCCGGGGCAGCTGTTCCGGCCAATTTTCGTATAGACCGGGCGGCGTTCGGCGATTAATGAATTTGTTACGAAATTTAATTATTTAAATTACCCCGAGATAGGCAGGCCGCCCCGGCTAATAATCTAGGAAGCGTAAACGGAAAGTAATTGGCGGGCCGAGGAAATAAATAGACGACGGGGGGTGGTTGGCGGGCCCATCAAGTAGCAGCAGACAGGTAACAACGGGAACACAAAGCTACCGGAGGAAATTATATATGAACAAAAAAATACCGGGGGATGAAATTAATTAAAATTTTAATGGGATGCAACACGATAAGATCGAAACGGGTGGACTGTTAATGAATTGTTAATATTGAAAAAAATTATTTCACGAGGTAGGAAAACTTGCATTACTTATTATTTTTTACACTTCATCGGTTAAAAAAGAGAAAACTATTATTAAGGGCTGGTTCTAAAATATCTCAAACTTATTCCACGAATAGCCTTATTCTTCGATTAAATGTCAATTGTAGAACAAGCCCTAAGAAAGACAGAAAGCAATTATTATTTTTATTGCAATTTTTTTTAGCTCAGTAGCCGAGTTAGAGGTGTCGTCCGTCTCGTACTCAGCATAGGGGAGCCTGACTACAATCCCCAGTGGGGAGCGAATTTTCGCGAAATACATTTCACAGTTTTTCAGAGGTTTTCTATGAAGTTAAGGTAAATACCGGGCGATTAAACTCCTCTGAGCTTCTTCCTTGATCGGAAAAGCCTCAAAAAGATAGAAGTTTTTTTTTTATACATATAATTCATGTCGTTTTGTAATAGTGTATGGACATACAAGGCTGGAACCATAAACACAATTAAATAACTTAAGATAAAGGATAAATAAAACGATTTTTTACCGTTGACTCATCGGAGGAGCTCGAAAAAGGCTAGAGCTTAGCCGAAACTAGTTACAAAGTGTAACTGAAGTGTAATAAAAAACAAAGAAAAAAACGTTTTATTTATCCTATAACAGGTTAAGCGCCATGGCGGTCACCGGTGTCCGCTATGTTTCCAGCCAATTCGGCCAAAAATATATAAGCGATAAAGCTGAAGGATCTGTGGGGCCACAGCGGACACTGGATACGCCGCCCTTTTTTCGTTTTATGATAAGACAAATTTGCCAAAATTATATAAAATAGGTTTAAGACAAACAGAAATATTACAATTTGGAAAAAAAAAATTCTTGAACAAAAGTTTGGCTAAATGTTCATGGCGCTTAACCTGTTAAAATGAAAAAAAAACTTCTATCTTTATAGGGCTATTAGCCGTGAGGCTTTTCCGCCGGTCAAGGGAGAAGCTCAGAGGAGTTTAATCACCCGGTATTTACCGTAACTTCACAGAAATCTGTTAAAATGAATTATCACAAATACGCCTTAACAATCCAACTTAAGATAAATTGTGTTTACGATGATATAAAACATTACTAATAGAACAAAATGTAAGCAATTTGAATTTGGTTGTATGATGATAATGATGATTTCAAATAACAATACTATTTAACTATAATAACGTTATAACCTGTTGAAATTTCGCAATAGATTACATATTCTGTAAACTACAAAATTACCGAAGATAGCATCTGTAAACTGTAAGACATTAACGTTTAACTGCAAGCGCATGATGAGATTGTGCCGTGTCTGATTACAAGGCGTAAAATCTGTTCTAGCACATCGCACAATTTTCCCACTTACCAAATCCTAAACACGCCTAACAACAATAATAAATGTACACATACAATTTACTAATTCATTTTTAACAACCGCGATGCGAGCGCGGATAAGTACGAACAAACACACGATTAGCGTAGTCGCCGTACGAAATGATTGTTATTAGTTTATTAGTACCGGCGGCGTGTGTTTATGGGCAATAGATAAATAGGTGCCTTTAACAAGACAAGTGTGTTTAAAAAAAAAGAGCGGTAATTTCCAAACGCGAGAAATTTCCCCACAAACGAGCCACGCCGAGGGAGATACCCGCAAACACATTACGGATATTAACTATTACAAATAATGTCTTCATTTTCGGCGCTTTAACTATGTAATCGTGCCTTTTTAAAGATGAGAAACGTGACGCGTGAAAATTATACATTAGTGTATAAACGAGCCGCGTTGGGCCCTCTACGGTTAGTTATTAATTGGATAAATGGATTCTCGTGTGGGACATGACGCGGTCCGGATCACGTAAATAAATATTTACAGTGGAAACAGCTAACCGAATAAAAATAATCGGTGTGGGACTTGCATGAGGAAGGTTCATGTAATATATTTATTGGTATTTAGAGCAACTACGAGATTAAATTATGATTGAGGATTCCCAATAAAAATTTGGATTTCCCTTACTGTGATTATTATTATTATTATTATTATTTTCCCAATAAAAATTTGGATTTCCCTTACTGTGATTATTATTAGTATGTAGAATAAGAAAAAATATTTGGTGTAAATTTATTAATTAATATTAAATCAATATTTAAAATATATCTAAAAAAATAACATTCATTAAGATACAACTAACCCCCTAGGAGGAAAATTAAACGCACCACATCAATTAGCAATGGTAATAACCGTCAACATGCTCATGATGTTTGGTTCAATGCGGATATTATAAGTATCAAAGTATATCAAAGTATAAGTATCAAACTAAACGATAAGTTCCGTTTAAAATGGAAAATAACTAAAAATATATATTATCTTAATGAGTTTAAAAGACTCAGAATAACCACAAAAAGTCAAATTCAAATAGATTATCGGAAATATACCAGAAAAGCTGAGCAATCTATAAAATCGACCCCTAAAAGACTTTTGGGATAGTCCCTTAGATCGAAAAAATGAATCACAAGAATTCCTGCTAAATTGAAATATGAGAACAATAAATTTAAAGATACTTGTAGAAGCATTCTCATCATTTTTCTCAGAAAAGATAATTTCACACCTGTTTACATCTAATTCGTAAAAAAATGTGAAAAACAATGTAGTACATAGTTCAAGTTGTTTGAAATAGTGGACGGGCATAGTCAGGTTTGTAGGGGCCACCCGCCCACCCCACCTACGCTCGCATAGTTTTTTCACTGGATACCGACGTTTTATATTATTTAAACTATTCCAGGACGAGTGTTACCCATTGAAAAAACTATGCGAGCAAAGGTGGGGTGGGCGGGTGGCCCCTACCAACCAAACTATGCCCGTTCACTATTTCAAATGACTTGAACTCTGCACTATATTGTTATCCGTTACTTTCTATTAAACAATTAGTTTCATTTGTTAATTTACGCCTAATTCGTAAACAAAATTGAAAAACAATGTAGTGCATAGTTCAAGTCGTTTGAAATAGTGGACGGGCATAGTTAGGTTCGTAGGGGCCAACCGCCCACCCCCCCTACGCTCGCATAGTTTTTTCAATGGATACCGACGTTTTATATTATTTAAACTATTCCAGGACGAGTGTTACCCTTTGAAAAAACTATGCGTGCTAAGATGGGGTGGGCGGGTGGCCCCTACCAACCAAACTATGCCTGTCCACTATTTCAAATGACTTGAACTCTGCACTATACTGCTATCCGTTACTTTTTATGAAACAATTAGTTTCATTTGTTAATTTACGCCTAATTCGTAAACAAGATTGAGAAACAATGTAGTGCATAGTTCAAGCCGTTTGAAATAGTGGACGGACATTGTCAGGTTGGTAGGGGCCACCCGTCCTAGCAACCTGACAATACTCATGAAATGTAAAGAAATTCTCAAGGAATGTAAAGAAATTTTCAAGGAATTCTAGGACGTAGTGGTATTTTCAACACCTAATTAGCCTCATGTTGACACCCTTCGCGATAAAAAAAAAGACCGTTTTGGGCTGCACAAAAGGATCTGCGTAAAAAGGTTGTAAAATATGGCGTGCATAATTTTCATATTACACATTGCCTACAATATATGACTGGCCGATCTTAAGAAATTTGCAAGGATTTAAGAATTTGGTTAAAAAATATGTTTCAATTGAAATATTAATTTTAGAGACGTACTATAATCAAATTACGCTTCAATAAGGTTTTTGACCTTACCGACCGACTTAGTTGACGTAATTTGATTAATAACCACAGACTGTAAAAATTAGTTACTCCTTGGCCTTCTATAAATTTAGAGATGAATAATTTACTGATTGATAATCGCAACATTGTAGCTCTAGAAAAGTTAATACGGTCATAAACAATAATTAATATTAATGAATTATTGGTAATAATTATTAATAAAATATTTGTAATAATATTTACGAATTCCACAATATCTTTTGCTACACAGGTCTGTTATGAAATAACTTGATATTAACAAGATCATGCGTCATCGTCCTATATAATATAAATCCGGCTAGAAATCGAACAATATAATTTAAAAAAAACTCAGGGGTGGCCAATTTTTGTGTACAAAAGATCTGCTTTTTATCTTAAAAATGTGTCACGATCAACTTGTTGTCTATGTGGGGAGGAGGAGGTGTGAAATACATACTATATTTATACAATGTGTTTCAGTAAGAGGTGTACTCGCATACATGTATCACATCATCTGGTATTTACTTTAACTTCACAGAAAAATTGTGAATGGTGGTTCGGGGAAGTTTCGTCCATGACGACTCACTCCCCTAATGCTAAATACATGATCAACTAGATATAATTTAAACGCCTTTCGTTTATCACTCTGTGCTGTCACGAGCTTATTGTCTCTTGTTCTATTTGCCGCTTCCGATGCGCACAATTCTTGGTCTTTACAACCGGCAGCGCACGACCGGAAGATTCAGCACGCCACGGGGCGACTAGTAATGTTAAACGAAAGTGTCTTTAACCCTCAGTTGGTATGGTGACTACCTCAGCTGCTTATGGTACTCTTTATGATTTTTTTGTGTCCAAGGTTTATTTTAAATCTGCGTATTTGAAAATATTTCCATCCAGAGAGTATAAAAATAAACCATTACATCAAAACACTCAGTTATGCGCTTATTATTTCCACCCCGCCGCCGCCGCCCCCCCACACACTCGTGACGCGTGTACGTGTTTATTTCGTGTGACATGAGTGTGATAAATAAATAATGTTGGGGATCACGTGCGAATTTGAAATGATATTTTAGAGTGACAGAGAGTAATGACTAGCAGGAGCAGGCCCGAGCTCCGGTGCAATTTCCTGCTAATTCAATGTCTTTCAATCCAAGATATAGCGTGATTGATTACGACCGGCCACGCCTACCGCTAATGCGCACGATCTCACTCTCGGTGGCGGCAGCGGCGGCGGCGGCGGCAGCAAAAGCACAACACCGCGCGCGCCTCGTGTTTCTGCTAATCCGGGAATTATTTAAATAGTCGCCCGCCCATCGTTAATTATTATCGAGCGCGGCGTTAATTTGCCAGGGATCGCTTATCGGCGCGCGATCGGGGTGAAATAAGAAATGCACGACGGGGATTGTAATCGCTCAATTTAATCGTAATTACCTGTTAATCTTCGAGCATACAGAGTTGTAATAAAAATGACAGGTAGATATCCTTTGGCTTGCAAACATGTTAGATGCGAAAGCTACAGTTGTAAAGGTCGTTTTAGACAAGACAATCTTTTGACTCAAAAGTTAAGGTCGTTTTAGACAAGACAATGTCTTGACTCTAGTCAAGATGCGAGACAATCTAAATTATCTTGTATCATACAGCAAAGAAGACAATATGAAGGAATGGCGATATGGAAGACAAGAGCTGGAGAGGGTAAACCAGTCGAAAAGCGATTTTGTCGGGGTGTGCGAAAGAAAACATCTGGAGAAAAGTCACAAGGTGGAAAATATTCTAAAGAAGAAGAAATTAGATTTATTGACCTAAGTAACTTTTATCGCAAGGGTGCAATATGATAATATAAATCAACATAGTCATAGCAATAAGAGACGATTTATGGTTTATCGTTCTGGAACTGCTCCGGGCTGCTTTAAGCCAGCTAGGACCAGCTCAGAACAGCTCCCGGACAATAAACGAAAGCTACGATTATCCAGAGCCGATGTATCGTTTATCGTTCTGGAGCTACTCCGGGAAGTTCTAAGTCGGCTTAAAATTACCCAATAGCTAGAATATTATTCCAACTAAAATTTCGAGAAAACAGAATGCAAGCGGTTTCTAACAATTGTGTGCATTGCTCATTCTAATGACAGTTACAGTCACATAGTTAGTTATACAGTCACACAGTTACAGTTATATAGATACAAGATATTTATTTTGAAATTAATTAATATATCGATAGATACAAACATTGTTTAATAGACGTCAAATATAGTGATAGAGTGAATAAACTCTTGTCGATAATAAATAATAATAATAATGAACAATTATGATGTATCCATCGCTACGTTTCTTACATGAAAGAGTTATTTATTTTCAGCAATTACTCAAATTACGCCGGCGCATTAGTAAATTACCTCTTCTATTCATATGCAGAACATAATTTACCCGTAATAGATTCGTTATTATCTTTAATATACATCGCCACATAATGATCCCCAATTATTGCGCAAAACAACGATTGCGTTGTTAAAGATGAACTACCAATTCGCCGCGACACAAACACACACATACACACCCGAAAAAAAATCCAATTTGGACTCATGAATTCACCAGCAACAATTTAGGCGTCCAAATTGGGTGTAATTTGCATCAATTTGAATGCGCGCCTTTCCGGGATCGATGCGGTCCGTCCAAAATTTCGGGCAATAATTTAGCGCCCTCGCGTTTTTCCCGTTTTATTTCGTGCCGACGTTTCTTTCTTCTCTCTTATTTTTTTTTTTGATAAAGTAACAAAGTAGGTAGAAAATGCCCCAATAAAATCACCCCCCAGAATGCCGTGTTATACGGCGTTGGGTTGGCTGTAAGTTAACGACTGCTGATTTGTATTCCTGGGACGCGGAAGCTGTTTTACAGACTACTTGAGATCCTCCGCTTCGAATTTTCGCCCTCCGTCTTACACATGTCCCTATACAGGGCGCTCCGTCTGCGTTTAATGTTCAATACGGCGGGGAAGAGAAAATGTCTCGTTAAGTAATGGTAATAACGGGGGCGCGTTTTCTCCTACGCCCGAAATAGGAGCGGGTTTCACTTAATGTGTTATAAATTGGACGCATTATGCTATTTATTACAAAACAAAAGTGTCCATTCTTTTTCCCATCATTATATTCTCACGGTGGTGTACGGGCAAATAGGTAATCTGTAACCGAGTCCATACCACGCGCGTCAGATCTCCGTATTGTACATAATCCTATGGTTATCTCCCTGTATCTGGATGCAGCATCGAATAAATCATAGGGTATTACCATACATTACCAACACCGCGATATACAGCATATCGTATACGCATGGGTGTTTGTTTTAAAGTAATTTCATGGTTGTTTAGTAACGGCCTGGTAAGTGTATACAATTTGTTTGAATTGGAATTGGTCATGGTTAAGGAGAAACGAGGGTGACTTTGGAAATTAATTTTATGTCTCGTTAGTTATATCGCTTTTTACGTCCGGGATAAAAGGGGCCAAATGGCACTCCCATCCAAATTATTACCCTTCCAAATAAATACGACCGCATAAAGTTAATTGTAGTTTTTAGTTACAGCTCCGGCTGCGATGTATTTTAAAATTAAGTTCCTTCAATTTATATAACTACAATTTCAGACAATATATCCAATGGATAACAGAGCTTGTAGAAACAAAACTAATTTTTACCATTATAATAAATAAATAAATAGTTTTGTTTTTAGAAACTTCTATTGGAAACGTAATAATATAAATAGAAGAAACTTTTATCCTAAAAACTAGAATTAACGTGATAGTTTCACACTAAAAGCTCAATACAATTTCACGATTCGCCCTATAACTAGAATATGGCACTGTAAGATGAAAAGTGTCGTAACTTCTAAAATTAATTGTCTCAGATTTCGATTTTTGTTTTGATGATTCTTATGTATATTTTAATTCTCCTTTAATCCTTTTTCCACGTTGGGACGAATCCACATTATTATTTAAAAAAATTAGATAATATTATACTATTTTATTTTTGTATATTTTGGTTGTGGTTGGTGATGTGCAGTGCAGTGAGGGAAATGCCAATAAAGGTCCTTTTTTTATACTCAATGGTAGGTAAAACTAGTGGAACTATAGCAATCTTTAAAATGCATTTAACTCAAAAAATGTTTTTGGAAGTTACATTTGTCATCTCACAGTGCGATATAGAACCTTAGAACTAAATATTTAAATTAGAAATAAATGTTTATAGTATTTAATAACATTTATTTGTAATTTAAATATTTTATTAAATGTGTATGGACTTTCTAACGTTTGCAGATACGATTTTTGAGGTGCTTCTATGTTATCTATCCATGTGTTTATCTTTTATATTCGTTTTCATCATATATATATATATATATATATATATATATATATATATATATATATATATATATATATTGTTGTACTGTAATTGGATTTCGATCTGTTGGGCAATAAACTGTATTATTATTAATAATAATAATAATAATAACATATCGATAACAAATACGTTTCGAGATATTACTATTAGAAACTACTATGAATAATGAAACACAGTATTCTTTTTTAGACGACTATGAACGTGTTAAAAAGGCAATTCCACATTTCCCTCACGAAAGCAATACTCAAAAATGTTCTGCAAAGTAGCCGCGCTCGGGTTGATTTACCGTCCAAACGGAAATAGGCAAGTGCGGTCTCGTGGGGCAGCGGTAAAATAGGAAAAGAGTTATGCGGTGTATATCTATATACATCATAATGGAGCGGTCCGGGTTTTATTTCTTTCGATTTATTCGCGCTGAGTTAGCGGCCGTTTGCGAACGGCACCATGGGGGGCGGCGGGGTTTTTGCGATTTTACATCCCGCTCGTTCGCGCGCGCGTCTCTCCTGCATGCAGAAAGTGTCTGCCCCTCATATTTACATCGTAGGGGCTGCCACGAATCTGTTTATCAGTTCGCACACGTTGCGGCTTCATTGCCGTCTATAGCCGTGAATGGAGATGGAAACGGATAAAAAATTGGACAGGTTTCTCTTATTCCGCAGAATTTAAATTTAATCCTAATTGTATATCTCACAAGTAGACTTGTATAAAAAAAAATGACATGAGGGGGAACATCAATTTGTCAATCACAAAGATATAAACAAGCGTAAAAATATATAAAACACTACACGCCGGCTCCATTTTTATCCTGCAGTAAATCGAGGAGCGCACTGGGATATTCCGTAAGCCCCCGCGCTTTCCCCGAGGCTTGATCCCATATATCTCCGAAGAAAGCCATCATTTTGCAAACAATATAACGCGTGTCAGTTTTACTGTCCCGAAATTATAAGTTATGTCTTTTATAACGGAATTCCGAGGGCCTGAAATCCCTCCTCGTTTCGTCGCGCAAAAAAAGGAACACCTACGGGCGTAACCGCGGAAAAATCACGGCGCAGATATATTCCGAGGGGGAGGACGGTTCCAGCTTTTATATCGTCGCTTGCCGAGGTTTTCCCCCGCATAAAATAAACACTTTCGCCGCGTTATGAGAAAATACGGCTGCAAATTGCCTGAATAAATGCAAACACACAGAATTTACGGTTACTGTTGCAAAATCACAAAATATGTAGACATTTTCATTTCATTCCCACCGCCAACATTAATTGGACGAGAAGGCAAAGATGATTTCCCCACAACGATTTTAATTCATTTTTATTACAGTGCACTTTTTTCAGTTTTCGAAATTTATTACGCCCGATATGATTTAATGGGATGATTCCATAACATTATGGCCGGCATTGTTTCTAACTCGCGCTGCCCCCCCTCGCGCCTTCATTTCGGTGTTTGAACACAGACATTAAAACGTTGTTTAAAATCTATCACGCTCGTCCCTGCGGCGTGCGTACCGCTTAATAATTATAATTTGTGTTTCGGTAATGGGCACGGTGCTAGGATTCTCTAGCACCGGTGATTTAGGGGGGCGACTCGAGTTAAGACATCATTCCGGTAAGGGATTTTAATTAAAAGAAGATAAATTTCATGGGCGGACGACGAAACATGGAGAGGACTGGGAACCGAGTGCTGTTGAAATTAAGACATTAATAGTTTAGGGGGAAAATCATCATGAATCTTCGGTAGAGTTGTATGAAATTAGCAAAGCAATGCGCAACTGACATTAGCCAAAACAGAAGGAAATTGAAGGAATCTCCTTTCATTCAACATCTATTAGTATATCTGAGGAAGATTATTTGTATGAAGAAATAAATATGACTATGACTAGGACTTTTGTAGCTTCATCATGAGTCTTTGGTAGAGTTGTATGCAATTAGCAAAGCAAAGCGCAACTGACATTTGTCAAAACAGAAGGAAACTGAAGGAAAACTCCTTTTAAAATTGATCTATATTTCAACTGATTTTTTACCTCTTTAAACATATATTAGTACATCTGAGGAAGATTATTTGTATGAAGAAATAAATATGACTACGACTATGACTATTGTGGCTTCATCATGAATCTTCGGTAGAGATGTATGAAATTAGTAAAGCAAAACACAACTGACATTTGTCAAAACAGAAGGAAACTGAAGGAAACTCCTTTTAAAATTGATCTATATTTCAACTGATTTTTTACCTCTTTAAACATATATTAGTACATCTGAGGAAGATTATTTGTATGAAGAAATAAATATGACTACGACTATGACTATTGTGGCTTCATCATGAATCTTCGGTAGAGATGTATGAAATTAGTAAAGCAAAACACAACTGACATTTGTCAAAACAGAAGGAAACTGAAGGAAACTCCTTTTAAAATTGATCTATATTTCAACTGATTTTTTACCTCTTTAAACATATATTAGTACATCTGAGGAAGATTATTTGTATGAAGAAATAAATATGACTACGACTATGACTATTGTGGCTTCATCATGAATCTTCGGTAGATTTGTATGAAATTAGCAAAACAAAGCGCAACTGACATTTGTCAAAACATAAGGAAACTGAAGGGAAACTCCTTTTAAAATTGATCTATATTTCAACTGATTTTTTATCTCTTTAAACATGTATTAGTACATCTGAGGAAGATTATTTGTATGAAGAAATAAATATGACTATGATTATGACTATTGTGGCTTCATCATGAATCTTCGATAGAGTTGTATGAAATTAGCAAAGCAAAGCGCAACTGACATTTGCCAAAACAGAAGGAAACTGAAGGAAACTCCTTTTAAAATTGATCTATATTTCAACTGATTTTTTATCTCTTTAAACATGTATTAGTACATCTGAGGACGATTATTTGTATGAAGAAATAAATATGACTACAACTATGACTATTGTGGCTTCATCATGAATCTTCGGTAGAGTTGTATAAAATTAGCAAAACAAAGCGCAACTGACATTTGTTAAAACAGAAGGAAACGGAAGGAAACTCCTTTTAAAATTGATCTATATTTCAACTGATTTTTTATCTCTTTAAACATGTATTAGTACATCTGAGGACGATTATTTGTATGAAGAAATAAATATGACTACGACTATGACTATTGTGGCTTCATCATGAATCTTCGGTAGAGTTGTATGAAATTAGCAAAGCAAAGCGCAACTGATATTTGCCAAAACAGAAGGAAACTGAAGGAAACTCCTCTTAAAATTTATCTATATTTCAACTGATTTTTTATCTCTTTAAACATGTATTAGTACATCTGAGGAAGATGATTTGTATGAAGAAATAAATATGACTACGACTAGTGACTATTGTGGCCTCATCATGAATCTTCGGTAGAGTTGTATGAAATTAGCAAAGCAATGCGTAACTGAATGTAATTATAGAAGGTACAATTTAATGCGATATTACTAATTGTTATATAACAATTTGTATTACTTTAATTGGTAGTTACTTTGCTCATTTCCTCCCACTCCTATCAGGATTTCGTGTGTGAACCGTATTTTTTTTTTGGTTGCTTCGATATCTCCGCGCCGATATCTCGTCACCCTTAACGGATCGGATCGAAATCGGGCGTGCGCCCTCCCCAAATGGATTAACAACACTATTAGCGTAATCCAGGGCATCCCGCACGCGGCGGTCACGTGTCCGCGTCCGCCCGAAGGACGGGGCCCTTGATTTATGGATTGCTCACTTACGGACGGCACTTTCGTCAAGTGAGAGTCGGCCGGGGGTGGTGTGGGGAGCGGACGGGGTGCCGCCACCAAAACAAATAATTAATCCCACGGGGCGCGCTATAGCGCAACCGATAAAAAGAAGTTGATAAGGGGTTGGGTTGGTCGCCTGCAAAAAGTCTGCAGGGCTTTGTAATGGAATATTGGGGCAATTACTTGGGGGTTGTTTGAAGTGATTTGAGTTTGTAAATGTATGTTGCTGCTTGACGATTTTATATTGGTATGCCTAGATATACAATTATCTATTAATTATTTTCTTCCATATATATATATATATATATGTATACAACGGATTAAAAAACCTTCACGTTTTTTGAATGGTTGTTATTAAAAAAAAAAACGTGAAGGTTTTTTTAATTCGTTGTATACATATTGAATACTACAGCAAAACAACTCGATTCATATATATATATATATATATATATATATATATATATATATATATATATATATCGTTTATCGTATGGGAGCTGTTTCAGACTGTTCTAAGCCAGCTAAAACCAACAGCCCCCGAACTATAAACGAAAGCAGCTTAAGTAGTGTTGGCCGGTCATCATATCTTGGAAATTGAAGTATTATTATGATGATGAATATCTGTATCTATTTGTCCGGATGACCAATATCCGGCATGCTATAATACTATATAATACTATATATATTTTGTTCAACCCAACTGGCCTTGGGGGTTAAGGATGCTGTCCATCTCGCACTAAGGATTGGGGAGCGTGAGTTCAAACCCCATCAAGGTTGAATTTTCGCAAATCACCTTTCACTCCTCTGAGCATTCTTTATAAAGATAGAAGTTTTTTTGTTATGCTAAATTTACCGACACCGACAACTATCCTTAGTTAGAACACGAAATCGGTGCAATACTTTACCGATAATCAGCAAAATGCTTAAGACAATTATCGGCGCGACTAATTTACGACTGTTGTCCTTATCTAGTATAGTTTTATACAATTAACATTATTTCATAAATTCTGAAACGAAGCAAATCCATATGAGATCATTTGTTGTTGTTCTTGATGTTGATGAGCAGTTTTTTGAAGGGTATGCCAAATAAAGGTCCTTTTTTTATCATTATGATTTTGTATTGAAGTGTTTGAAAGTTGATCATTTATTAAAAAGTCCTTTGCATTGTACTGATTTTACATTTGGTAAATGTGACTAGACTCATCACATATTTTCCAAAATATTAGAGCAAATAACATATATATCTGGATATCAATGCAATTCAAGATCAAACAAATATAATTAAGGGCAACTTTTAATTATTTAAGATACCGGTATGTAATTGTTTACAAATAAATAAAATTGTTGTCAATAAAAACAAAAGGACGGAAATATCTTATCATTTAAGTATTATGATTTAGCACATTTTTTGTCTCAAGTGGATTTTTTTCTCATATAAAACGCGGCGCAAAATTTAACATATCATAACAAATCAAACATGTTTCGTCTCATTGTATTGTCTACACTTCTGGCATTTGCCTATGGTAAATATATAATACAACAAATACATATTTTGTGCAATCATATTTTCTTCATTTTTCATATCAGTTTTTTTTTAAATTATTTTAATGCGATAGAAACTTAATTTTCACTGGCTTTCATTTTTTTTTCATTCAGAATTTGCATAGTTTATCTTCAGTATTATAAATTGTATGTCTAGAAAATTAGATAATCTAATTAATTTTAATTTACATGTAAATAATTCCATTTATTATCCATTTAGCCTCCACGAGTGTGGACCCTGGTTGGAGAATAGTTGGAGGCAACGTCGCTAAAGAAGGCGCGTTCCCCCATCAAATATCCCTACGCTACTACAACAGTCACCGTTGTGGCGGTTCCATATTGGACAAAACCACCATTCTCACAGCCGCTCATTGCGTTCAAGGCATTAGTGCATCTAGCCTAACTGTGGTAGCCGGCTCTAATAAACTCAACCAAGGCGGGGATGTTTATAAAGTTGCTAGCACTCTCGTGCACGCTGACTACGATGCTTGGAGGATCACAAACGATGTCGCTATAGTCAAACTCGCGGAAGCGATCAAGTTTAACGATAAAGTAAAATCGATTGAATTGGAGGAGAAGGATATTGATGGCGATGAGGATTGTACGTTGAGTGGTTGGGGCACCACTAGCTACCCAGGCGTAACACCCAATGATCTTCAATACATTAACTTGAAAACAACTACGTTTAATCAGTGCAAGAAAGCGCATACTGGCATTGAAGTTGTAGAGTCTGAAATTTGTACTCTCACTAAGAAAGGTGAAGGTGCATGCCATGGGGACTCTGGTGGCCCACTAATCCGTAACGGAAAACAAATTGGTATTGTGTCCTGGGGACAACCTTGCGCTAAAGGTTTCCCGGATGTTTTTACAAGGGTCAGCTCGTTTGTTCGGTGGATTAAGGTTGGAATGCAACAGAATGAATAGTATTGTGATGTTTAAATGTTTTTTTAGTAGGTTAAGCGCATATTTGAAAATGTAAAAAATATTTTTTTACCATAAAAAAATAAAATAAAAATGAATATTCTAGTCTCAATAAGTTACTTTACCATCAAATATAGGAAAGAATGGGGCGATAGTAGCAATCAGACACTTTAACTATCGAATGGTGTCGGGCGTGGGATACTTTTATCTTCTTCTTCTTTAAACAAATTGGATCATGTTCCACCACATGATCTTCGCACTTGTTATATATCCTTCTATGTATAATCTTTAAAAAGATTTTTAAAATATGATTTATCAGACCTATAAGTCTCAGTTTGGGTTCAGTAGTGCACTAGGAACCGTTTTTGCACTGCAGGTGTTTACTCCAAGATGCCGGGATACAAGTGTTGACGGGCACATATGTTTTATAGACTTTTCTAAGGCCTTCGATAAGGTGTACCACGAAAACATAATACAGGTTCGAAAGATACAGGAGCAGATCACAAATATCTACGAATTATCGCTAGTACGTACTGAAATCAGAAGGCTGTTGTAAAAATAGCACCACGGAAGAAATTAACATCAAAAGGGGAGTCCAACCAACCTCTTTAGTACCATTTACACGTAGAAGGAACTTAAATAAGATAAAAATACTGACGCTGTTCGGCAGAGAAATACAAATGGAGGGACAAGTTTAACGTCTAGGTGTAACCCTAGACTCTAAACTGACCTTCAAGCCACACATGACAAAGATTACGAACAAAGCCGTGAAAGCGTTCTAGCCATGCCGGCAAATGTTTCTGGGGAATAACACTAAAAATTGTGTATTGGCTCTATACTCGGGTTATAAGCCCCATTATGACTTACGCACCAACAATCTGGTGGCATAAAACCTAGCATAAAGCATAAAGTAGACGGGGTACCCAGGAGAATACTAGGTAAAGTGCAAAGAATGGCCTGTCTAGGAATAACAAGGGCATTGGCAACAACCCCCACCGCCGCAATGGAGGTTATATTGGACCTGCCTCCACTTCACATCAAAGTGGAGACAGAGGCCGAGATAGCAATCTACAGAACTAACGCCATGGGGAAGTCATACGAGTCATCCATAGACCACACCCATCTAGCGTTAGGTAAAACCGAAGAATGCGTCCCGATAGGACAATAAATACACTTCACATGATGAAACCTTGCAAGGTATAGTAATACCAGATAGGGCAGAATAGGAAATCTATATTATGACAGACAGTCAAGCAGTGCTGAGAGCTCTAGACTCCAGCGTGAATAACTCCAGAGTTGTCATAGAATGCATTGAGGACCTGATGATACTGGGAGCTCGAAACAAAGTAACAACTTGTGTAGGTACCGGGACATCAGGGAATCAAAGGACAAATTGGCAAAAGAGGCTAGCGAATTAAAATTCATTGGACCCGAACCAAAATGCGGGATACCATATAGAACCGCAAGGAATAGCTTGAGAAAGCACCAAAGAAACCGCGACTGCCGATACTGGGAAACCCAAACTGGAATGAAACACTCGAAGAGGTTCATTAAGGCTCCCAGTACGGAGGCGACGGAAGAAATCCTAAAACTAAATAGGAACCAATTAAGAAATGTCATAGGACTCCTAACAGGACACTGCACATTAAATAAACACCTGCACACTATGGGGATAGACAAATCACCAACGTGCAGAGGCTGTGAGGAAGAAGTAGAAACCCCACTACATGTAATAACTAGCTGCGAGGCATTCAACTCAGACAGGAAAAAGCTCTTTGGTTCAACGCGAATGAACCTAAAAGAGCCCCAAGCTCGCCCATTCACGAGACTTCTGGACTTCATTGAAGACACAAAGCTTATAAATGAGGAAAAGTTATGGGGGAGCACAATTTGCCAACCGTAGCCGCAGTGCAGTGGGATGCTACAGCGAAACCAGACCCTTCAGGAAATAAATAAAAAAGGCAGTACTAGTATTTGAGCACAGTCATACATGAGGACTGGGATCAGATAGTGTTGGGAGAGACCATCCGTGTTATCCAACTGGGTAGTGATGGAGGCCAATGTCCACCACACTACCCACATCCTGCAGGCTATACAGGGCAGCCACAGCTATTGCTAGAATCCTCCAGAATATCGGAGGACCTAGGGAGGCCAAGAAACGCCTGATGGCACCAGTACCCCAGGCCCAGCATTTGTATGCTGCCCCCTACCGAGCCAACAATGCGACAGGCTGCTCGTACAGAAATACGCACCGGAAACTAAGAAATTAAGTCTGCAATAAAAACCGCAACCATAGCGGCTATCATACATCCGGGTGCCCGTTAATCCAATTTCGATTTCGCTCTTAATTTCATATTCGATACAAGCGCCCCCAGTAGAATTTATTAGGGCGCACACAGATCCCCGTGCGTTGCCTCCGACGCGGCTTGTTATTATTTATATGTAATAAATTGAATGGTGGGTCGCCGCCGCTCCCCCAAGAGCTCGGAAGGCGCGTCGACCGGAAAAATTATACGCCGCATCAAAAATAAATTGTGTCTCCGAAAATCCGGACCGCAGAACTAACAGCCCCCGCGCTGAAGCGCACAGTGGGGGAGGCGAATTCGAATGCGGCGCACGTGAGTGTCGGCGAAATGATTTGATGAGATAGAGAAAAAACGAGTGTGAGGAAAGTAATTTAAATTTGTTAATTGTGATCGTAATTTAAGATGTTTGCGGTCCACCAAATAAAAATGCCGTTAGAATTTGATGTAAAAATTAACAGTTGTATGCGTAATGAGTGTTTCTCATGTTAAGACATAATCAGGCGTTACTGCGTCTATTATTATATGAGTAATTTGTTTCATTTAATAATTGTAATAAATTCTATAGTTCTTTTCTCAATACAATATAAAAAATATACAAATAAAATTTGGATTTTTGTGGGTTTAGATGGTAGATTGGTCAAGGCGGTGATTTTTGAGCAATCTAACATCTAAACTCACAAAAATACAAATTTTATTCTACCATCTAAACATTACATTTACATTACAAATTTTTCGAGCAACGTCAGAAATATTTGGATGAACAATTTTGAAAATTCTTAACAAAATCAGTTTCTAATGAAAAAAAATGAACATTGTAAATGTCAATTCTAGAACTGTTTCTAAATAAAACAAAACTTTTTTGGTGTAATTTTGACAAATGCAACTCGAGTTATGACGATTTAAATCGAGCAACGTCCAAAATATTTGGATGAATAATTTTGAAAATTGATAAAAAAATAAGTTTTTCATGAAAAAAAAAATGAGGTACATAAATATCAATCCTGGAACTGTTCTTAATACAAGACAGTTTTTTTGGTGTAATTTTGTGTATTTTAACTCGAGTTATGACGATTTGAATCGAGCAACGTCAGAAATATTTGGATGAATAATTTTGAAAATTCTTAACAAAATCAGTTTCGAATGAAAAAAATTGAACATTGTAAATATCAATTCTGGAACTGTTTCTTAATGAAACAAAACTTTTTTGGTGTAATTTTGACAATTGTAACTCGAGTTATGACGATTTAAATCGAGCAACGTCCGAAATATTTGGATGAATAGTTTTGAAAATTCATAAAAAATAAGTTTTTCATGAAAAACAAATGAGCATCATAAATAACAATCCTCGAACTGTTCTTAATACAAGACAGTATTTTTGATGTAATTTTGTGTATTGTAACTCGAGTTATGACGATTTGAATCGAGCAACGTCCGAAATATTTGGATGAATAATTTTGAAAATTCATAAAAAAATAAATTTTTTATGAAAAAAAAATGAGCATCATAAATATCAATCCTGGAACTATTCTTAATACAAGACAGTATTTTTGGTGTAATTTTGTGTATTGTAACTCGAGTTATGACGATTTGAATCGAGCAACGTCAGAAATATTTGGATGAATAATTTTGAAAATTCCTAACAAAATCAGTTTCGAATGAAAAAAATTGAACATTGTAAATATCAATTCTGGAACTGTTTCTAAATAAAACAAAACTTTTTTGGTGTAATTTTGGCAATTGTAACTCGAGTTATGACGATTTAAATCGAGCAACGTCTGAAATATTTGGATGAATAATTTTTAAAATTCATAAATCAATAAGTTTTTCATGAAATAAAAATGAGCATGATAAATATCGATCCAGGAAATGTTCTTAATACAAGACAGTATTTTTGGTGTAATTTTGTGTATTGTAACTCGAGTTATGACGATTTGAATCGAGCAACGTCAGAATTATTTGGATGAATAATTTTGAAAATTCATAAAAAATAAGTTTTGTATGAAAAAAAAATGAGCATCATAAATAACAATTCTGGAACTGTTCTTAATACAAGACAGTATTTTTGATGTAATTTTGTGTATTGTAACTCGAGTTATGACGATTTTAATCGAGCAACGTCAGAAATATATGGATGAATAATTTTGAAAATTCTTAACAAAATCAGTTTCTAATGAAAAAAAATTAACATGGTAAATGTCAATTCCGGAACTGTTTCTAAATAAAACAAAACTTTTTTGGTGTAATTTTGGTAATTGTAACTCGAGTTATGACGATATAAATCGAGCAACGTCTGAAATATTTGGATGAATAATTTTTAAAATTCATAAATCAATAAGTTTTTCATGAAATAAAAACGAGCATGATAAATATCGATCCTGGAAATGTTCTTAATACAAGACAGTATTTTTGGAGTAATTTTGTGTATTGTAACTCGAGTTATGACGATTTGAATCGAGCAACGTCAGAATTATTTGGATGAATAATTTTGAAAATTCATAAAAAATAAGTTTTTCATGAAAAAAAAATGAGCATCATAAATAACAATTCTGGAACTGTTCTTAATACAAGACAGTATTTTTGATGTAATTTTGTGTATTGTAACTCGAGTTATGACGATTTTAATCGAGCAACGTCAGAAATATATGGATGAATAATTTTGAAAATTCTTAACAAAATCAGTTTCTAATGAAAAAAAATTAACATGGTAAATGTCAATTCCGGAACTGTTTCTAAATAAAACAAAACTTTTTTGGTGTAATTTTGACAATTGTAACTCGAGTTATGACGATTTGAATCGAACAACGTCCAAAATATTTGGATGAATAATTTTGAAAATTCATAAAAAAATAAGTTTTTCATGAAAATAAATGAGCATCATAAATAACAATCCTGGAACTGTTCTTAATACAAGACAGTTTTTTTAATGTAATTTTTTGTATTGTAACTCGAGTTATGACGATTTGAATCGAACAACGTCCGAAATATTTGGATGAATAATTTTGAAAATTCATAAAAAAATAAGTTTTTCATGAAAAAAAAATGAGCATCATAAATAACAATTCTGGAACTGTTCTTAATACAAGACAGTATTTTTGATGTAATTTTGTGTATTGTAACTCGAGTTATGACGATTTTAATCGAGCAACGTCAGAAATATATGGATGAATAATTTTGAAAATTCTTAACAAAATCAGTTTCTAATGAAAAAAAATGAACATGGTATATGTCAATTCCGGAACTGTTTCTAAATAAAACAAAACTTTTTTGGTGTAATTTTAACGATTGTAATTCGAGTTATTTTTCTTTATTCTATCAGTTCAAATAAATGTAATTTGAATTATTTTATTTTTTGAATATGTGACATGAAAATGGCTCTAAAATAAACAAGTGTAAATCATATAAACTCTAATTTGTGTGCAAAATATACTATAAAAATAAATTAAAATAGAATTTTAAGAATATATTTATATTATATATAGTTTTTTTTTCATAGAATGTATTGAAAATAGTTGAAGTTTTTTTTTTATAGAATTATATAATTGAAAGATAATATGCGGAATTACAACAAGAAGAGAAAAAAAAAACAGTTATCGTACGATCCGGAGGCGCGGTGTTTGGTTGCGCGATCCGCTCCAAATATTGCGCGTTATTGTTATATCCTAAACCTAAAATAGTAACCATACTTAAACATAACGTAAAAATACAAAAAAATCTAAAATGTTCAACACTGTTTCAACCGTTCAACAATAGACTGTCTGGATATATCCAGGCAGTCTATTCTGTAACTTCAGAATAATCACAATTATTCTGGTGTGAGAGACACCGCTATCGGCACATCGTATATTGTATCGTTTTATGCGTTGTTTTAAGACAAATATATAATTTTGTCTACTCATTTATCATCTGAAATAGGTTTTAGATTTGTCAAATCAACTGCTGTTCTTATTATGTTTTCTATAATTTATTCTTCTTGTAGACTCATCAGCCAGAAGCTAAGAAAAGGAATAGAAAGCCAATAAATAAATATCCGAAACTATATAAGAAATGCAAGTAGAAAATTTTTCAATAAACGAGGACCTAAGAGAGGGTGTAATGAGTCCAACACTCTCCATTCTAATTATGAATGATATATATATATATATATATATATATATATATATATATATATATATATATATATATATATATATATGTATATATATATATTAAAGGCGACAGAAAAGAACACGAAAAACGTTTTTATTGGATACAACAAATTACGGACCGTCGTCATCACGAATTATGCGTTTGCTGGCGATTTAATGGTCAAATTAAAAATACCTACAAGAAAACCTGAAACTATCAAAAAATCTTTACATAAAATATAGAAAACATAATCAGAACAACAGTTGACAGACTTAATGAACTGGAAAGCTATTTCTAAGAACAATACTAGCACACATGCTAAGACCATGGAAGAAGTACTGAAATCCGACGAAGAATGCAAACCGGAGGACCTGGCGTGATGGGTCCGGGCCCGAAGAAGAGAGTGCATCGAACACGAACCAATAATGGACCTTGACAGGGTCACAAAATTTGCTAGAAACAGAAAACCTTGCACTAAGCGCCCTGTCCTACAGGGTCTACCAGAACAATGAAAGGATATCACGGCCTTCCAGGAGCAGAGTGGAGAGAGATGTAGATGGATTTATGGTTTACTGGGTTTAGATGGTAGAACAAACAGAGATTTACCAACCACCTGAATCTCGCCCAAATATTTCATTTCTCTTTTTATGTAATTATTGTTTTGCTGCATACAGGGTGTCCCCCTTTTTAGGTATAGGGAAGTATTAATATAAAAGAAAGAATAACTGACTGTCTATAAGATCCACTAACAAAAAAGTACCCATTTCACTTGAAATTACAGAGTAATTGACAGCTTGGCCAAACTTATGTATAGGATAGTAAGACAGTCGTATCGGATACCTGTAAGCTGGATATGAATGTTACATTACAGGCACAGAATCTTCGTTGAAAAGCAGTATCCGCAGCATACTGGTATCTCATACTAACGTCTTCCTGTCTCAACAGTGAACCGTGTCTAAGAGCATTTGTAGATAATGTAGTAATCGCCGATAGCAACAAAAAAAAACATTCAGAACGACTTGGATAATGACAACAGATCAGAAAAGATGTCCATGAACAAATTTCTCGGTACTACTGACCTAATTAAACCTTAGAATTACACTTTTATTTGTATATATTAGACGGTACAGAAGAATTATGAAAGCTCGACTTTTGAAAACAAAATTAAAGCAGGCAAATCGATCATAAATCGTTGTTTGATTATTAACCATAAAAGTAATAAAAATGATATCAATCCAATAAAACTGTGGAACGGAGTCGATTACATTAGCATCAGTGCAATATAGTTTGAACCGCATCAAAAGAAAAAGTGATAAAAGAAGTAGGAAGAGTAATAAAACAAGTAAGTAGAAACATTCAATCTATTTTAATCAACTTTGAAGCATCAGCATTCCATCAAGGAAGGCGGCGGAATGAGCGGAGGATAAGTTAAGGAGAGCGAGAGTGTGTGCGAGGGCGGTTTGTGTGTGAGTGGGGTGGGCGGCTTGGTGTGCCGTTGGGGGGGTTGTAAGGTTGGAGGAGAACGGAATTACGATAGCGGAGTTTCACTTGTCTCCCGTTAATTGTATTAGTTGGTCTCTTCCTCGGGCCGCGTTTCCATCCGGCCAGCGTCAGTCTTGCGCGTGCACGAGGGTGGAAAAGGGGAGCGCGCGGCGCGCTGGACGTCTATGTTCATTTCAAAATGGCCGCCTGGGGTGTCGTCAACGTAATTACAAAATGAATTGTCCAATGGCGGGTTCTGCGTTACCATGACAGCGTTGATTAAAACAAGCGAATGTCTCCGAGTATCGCCATGGAAACTGCGCCGCACCGGCAGATGTCTCTCGAGACGGCACTTTTGATCGTGCACATCCGTACTTTATGATGCCTTTTTTATAGGGCTTAGCCCGTTTATTTCAGTTACATCGGACGCCGCCGCCGCTCGCTCTATTCGAGCAGCCCCCAGCTTGATGGATGCGCCGCTTAATTATCTACCACTCTCCCTGCGTGTCTGTTTTTATTATTACTATTTTCATGTCCCTCCTTTGTTGGCCGCTGATTGTGAAATGAGCTGCTTAATTAAATTTGTTCCTTTTTCATTTAAACTTTTAACTGGAATATAAATTACGCCAATGAATCTTCCACTCACTGCATTTTTATATTTTATTACCGTACACACACACACTCACACCACCACCAATACGGCGAGGAGACTTAATTATCTCGTTCGCCAAAACCAAACATAATAACGTTTTCCATTATCGCCTCAATCAGCATCGACGCTTTCGAATAATAATTGCCCCCGCTAAAGGCATGCGCTTAACACATTTGTAACTTTCGTCAGAGGTGGAAAAGAACAGCAAAAAAAAAAAAAAACTTTACACCGTTAACCAACATTGTATTCGTGTATTGATGAACAGTTTCTTTAAAACGGTTTGGTTGGTTTTTAATTTTTGCCATGCTGCCAAATTGTGGGTGACTGAGTGTTTAGGGGGGGTGCTGGCCTAGTATGACCAGCATTGGCAACTCCTCATCCGCTAGAGTTTTGCAGGTCGCACGCAAAATTGACTGGTGGACGAGTGAGTGGCCTTAAAGGGAGGTTTCACAATTTTGAGGCCCAAGTGTCTGTAGCTACCCTCCATCCAACTATCCAGAGAGACAGAGTGTAGCAACTTGAAACAAATATAGCACACAATCAAACATTAGGGGTTATTGAAAAAAAAAACTTTATAACTCAGTCTTCAGCCCGAATGCTCACAGGAGTGTAATGTCCCGATAGTTATATAAACTTCAAAGAAAACTTCTGAAAAACTATGAAAGATGATTCGCGATATTTCGCATACACCGGGCTTTGAAGACTCGCCCCTCAATGCGCTGTATGGGACGGATGAATAATATTCATAAATTTTGAGTAGTATACAGTAGCGATGAGGAGAATCGAGAAATTTTGAGAATCGAGAACTTCGACCTCGAGTACAGCTATCCAGAACTTGGAATCGAGTACTAAAATATTAGAACCGAGAACAGTTTTCTAAGGTATTGAATACGGAGAACCCAGAACCGAGAATCGAGAATCGAGAATCGAGAATCGAGAATCGACAACCAACAACCGACAACCGACAACCGACAACCGACAACCGACAACCGACAACCGACAACCGACAACCGACAACCGACAACCGACAACCGACAACCGACAACCGACAACCGACAACCGACAACCGACAACCGACAACCGACAACCGACAACCGACAACCGACAACCGACAACCGACAACCGACAACCGACAACCGACAACCGACAACCGACAACCGACAACCGACAACCGACAACCGACAACCGACAACCTAGATCCGAAGACCTTTTTCGTGAGTATACAAATCATTTAATTCAAAATATATACTGTAATAGGTGATTCCAGAAATCTCGCACACACCGGGCTTTGAACTCTCGCCCCTCAATGCGCTGTATGAGACGGTTGTATAATATTCATAAATTATGTATAGTATACAGTGGTGATGGGGAGAATCAAGAAATTTTGAGAATCAAGAACTTTGATCTCAAGAACATTCAGGAATCGAGAACTTGGAATCGAGTACTAAAATATTAGAACCGAGAACAGTTTTCTAAGGTATTGAATACGGAGAACCGAGAACCGAGAACCGAGAACCGAGAACCGAGAACCGAGAACCGAGAACCGAGAACCGAGAACCGAGAACCGAGAACCGAGAACCGAGAACCGAGAACCGAGAACCGAGAACCGAGAACCGAGAACCGAGAACCGAGAACCGAGAACCGAGAACCGAGAACCGAGAACCGAGAACCGAGAACCGAGAACCGAGAACCGAGAACCGAGAACCGAGAACCGAGAACCGAGAACCGAGAACCGAGAACCGAGAACCGAGAACCGAGAACCGAGAACCGAGAACCGAGATTCGAAGACCTTTCGTGAGTATACAAAGTCATTAAATTCAAAATAAGTGTTGCCTAGACGGCGTACTTTAACAGATACGTTTATTCTTGTACAAATAGGTACGATTTATTATAAATCGTATTATAGAGGTATAACACTAATATAGTATAGGGATGAAAATATTAAAAAAGATAATAGCAAGAATAGAACAGCCACTAGAAGAATTGCAATGTGGTTTTAGGAAAGGAAGATCCACGCAGGACAACATCTTCACAATAAAACAAATCACAGAAAAAAGAACTACAAATAATAAAAACACATCTTTAGGATTCATAGACTTAGAAAAGCGGTCGACATGATCCCAAGAAATAAATTATGGAAAATCCTGGAAGAGAGAGGTGTAGAAAGAAAGACAGTCGAATTAATACAAAACATATATAACAACAAGACCCATGCAATAATACACAAGGGACACACATCAAGAATATTTAAGACAACCACTGGACTAAGACAAGGAGGTGTGCTCAGTCCTACGTTATTTATCATATACATGGATTAAATAATGAAGAGCATGAAACCAGAAATCAAAAAAAGTAAATATAGTTTATAAAAACATGCAAGTGGTAAAAATATCGGAAAGAACATTCGCTGATGATGTCGTAGTGATAGCAGAAAATGAAGCTAATCTAAAGCACAACCTGAGTGTATGGAATAGGCATCTAGAAAAGTACAATATGAAAATGAATTATAACAAAACAAAAGTGATGATAATGGGAAACCGGAAAGAACAAATAAATATAAAGATAGAACAACAGAAAATAGAGCAAGTAGAACAATTCAATACTAGGGGTAGCACTGACAGAATACGGAACAATAGAAGGTGAACTTTGTAACAGAATAAACAACACAGTTAAAACATACCACACATTATACTGATTAACAAAACAGAGATCAGCCGAAGGACAAAAATGAATATATACAAAAGCATATATAAACCTATACTGACATATGGGAGCGAGACGTGGAAAATAACGAAGAGGGACAAAAGTAGAATACAAGCAATGGAAATGAAATATCTCAGAGGAGTACAACAAGTTACGAGAAGAGACAGAATAAGAAATGATGACATCAGAGAAGAATTGGGAATTGAAGCTATAGAGAAACATATAGAAAAGAAACAACTAAACTGGTGTGGACATTTAATTAGGATGGACAAAAAGAATCAAACAAAACAGGTATGGGAAGCAAGAACTGGAAATAAAAGAAGAAGAGGTAGACCAAGAAAAAAGTGGGACAACAGAATAGAGGAAATAATAATCAAGAAAGGAAAGACAGTTAAACAAGCAAGAGAACTGGCGTAGAACAGAAAAGAGTGGAAAGATTTTACAAATGCATAAACAACAACAATAATTGTAAAGTATAATGTAAAGCAATGTGAATGTAATAGCCTACACCGAAAGGTAAAAGACAAATAGATAATATATTATATGGTACCGAACCTTGGGCACTTAATGCTAAAGACAGAAGCGAAATGTGGTGCTGGAGGCGAATACTATGATTTCCCTAGATAGTGAGATAATCAAACGTGTTTGTTCTCAGTGAGATAAAACAACCAGGGGGTGTATTTTTGAGCAATCGCTATGAATATAGCGATCGAGAGACGTGCGCTATTATTGCAAATGATATCGATTTGAGACCTTACGCTTCGCGAAAGGTTCTGCCAATCGTTGATAGAACTAAAATCTCGACAGTAGTTATGTTTTGACATTAATTTTTCAGTTCATTCTATTAGTTCAGCGCTATGAAATATATACGCATTATAGCGCATGGTAATAGCGATCGGTCAAAAATCCTACAACAGAACGTCTATCACACGAGGTGTATGATCGCATTCTAAGGTACTTCGGCCACGTATTAAGAAGAGGAAATGACAACCTAGACATACTAATTGGTCAGGGAAAGGTGGAAGAGTTGAGCCCAATAGGGCGTCCCCCAAAAAGGTAGGCAGACCAAACTAAGGAGCTGACAAACTTCACTATATATACAGCTACCAGAAGTCGTGTACGATCGTATGCTAAGGTACTTCGGCCACGTATTAAGAAGGAGATATGACAATCTAGACATACTAATTGGACAGGGAAAGGTGGAAGAGTCTAGACCAATAAAGTATTCCCCAAAAAGATAGGCAGACCAAACTAAGGAGCTGACAAACTTCACTATATAGACAGCTACCAGAAGTCGTGTACGATCGTATGCTAAGGTACTTCGGCCACGTATATTAAGACGAAGATATGACAACCTAGACATACTAATTGGTCAGGGAAAGGTGAAAGAGTCTAGACCAATAAAGTGTTCCCCAAAAAGATAGGCAGACCAAACTAAGTAGCTGACAAAATTCACCATAAATACAGCTACCAGAAGTGGTGTACGATCGTATGCTAAGGTACATCGGCCACGTATTAAGAAGGAGATATGACAACCTAGACATGCTAATTGGTCAGGGAAAGGTGGAAGAGTCGAGACCAATAGGGCGTTCCCCAAAAAGATAGGCAGACCAAACTAAGGAGCTGACAAACTTCAATATAAATACAGTTACTAGAAACACTTAATATAGATGGCGAGATAGTTCAACTACCGCCTCGCAATGAAAGTAGCCAGATCAAGATTCGTCTGTTAATAGGAAACGCGAAGAGTATTAGTTTGTAACGTGTTTTATTAGTTATAACATAATTTCTCACCATACTGTAGAAATTATATAGAAATATAGAAACATAAAGTAAGAAACAATTTCACTTCATCTTGTTAAGTTCGATTTGCAGGTGGTGTGGTGAGCAATATTTCATCTGAAAAGGGTACGGTAGGACAAAAGGTTTGGGAACCTGAGGATAATGGATTCGGAAATAAATTTTGAAAAATCGGAATAAATATGACATTCTTTGCTTATATTTTATAGCAACAAATCGCGATTTGACCGCCAAAATGAATTAGTTTTGGTCACACATATACATTGATAATGCACAAAATTAAATTAGCAATTTGGAGTTGATTGAGTGATATATGTTAAATTTATAATATATGCTAATATATGGGAATAAAAGTGGTGTAAGTCACATTTGAATTGTTTTGAAAAGAAGAAGATTTTGCGTTTGGTATTTATATAAATTTCGACATACGCAGTTACATTTTTATATTTTATTTTATGACTAAATTGATTTCAAGTCTGTAACTGCGCTGTTTGTTAAAGCATGAATTACATTAATGTACTAGATCAGGGGTCGGCAAACTGCGATTCGCGAGACACATATTGGATCCAACAAAAAAGAGATCAGCAGAAGGACAAAAATAAATATTTACAAAAGCATATATAGACCTATACTGACATATGGGAGCGAGACACATATTGGATCCTGTATGTGGCTCTTTAGAAATACAATTGAACATGATATATGCGTAATATGTAAAAAATGTAAAGGTCGTTTTAGACAAGACAATTTCTTAGCTTAAAAGTTGTTCAAGAAATGAATTCACCTATCCTCCTCCCATAAGAATTGTCCTTGACAAATAGAGCCTGTTATATTTTTCCATTCTATCTACCATCCATTTCAATATTTCAAATAATTTGCTGTATGATACGAGACAATTTAGATTGTCTAGCATCTTGACTAACTTTTGAGTCAAGAAATTGTATTGTCTAAAACGACCTTAAGGGACATATTTGGCACTACCGATTAAAAAGTTTGCCGACTAGATATTAGTCGAACAAGTACTAGATTCAAGTATTCATGTGCTACGTCCAGATCGTACAATGAGTTATAGCACAATAATTGAAACTAGAAACTTCAACAAGTTGAATCTAGTACAATGTAATTCACGCTTAACAATACAAGTGATGCAAAATATAGTAATAGTGACGTTTTTACTTTATTGTAATAAACATATTATAAAAAAAATGCTTCCAATCGTAAAAGACGGAAAGCTATAATATTCATCAACGCGAGAACGCTGACGGACAAACTGAGAGCAGGAATTTGAGCTGAACGCTCTGGAATTGTTAAAATAATTTAAAACTCATTAAAGAAAATTATGCGGGCAAGGGCAATAAATTTGTTCATAGAAAAATAAAGTTCTGAATAATAAATTAATTCTCTTAATAAATGTCCCAAATCAACCAAAATGTGCCCTTTCATAATTTAAAGCGACTTGAACTTTATTTGTTTGTTTTAATAAAATGTCTATCCACCTTATTTGGTATAAGCCCTATTTGAACTTCACGCCATACTATTTTCCACTAAAATGATACAACTAACCCCCTAGGAGGAATGTTAAACGCCATCTGGCTGCACCACATTGATTAATACTGCACACCCATGTGGCAATTACCGTCAACATGCTCATGCCATCAGGATTACCGGGTAGAGTCCTCTATTGGAATAATAATATTCTTATCAGACTTACATGTTTTGTAAAATAAAACTCGTTTTATTTATGCTTTAAAAAGAGTTATCACAAAGTAGACTTATTAACAATTCGATATTAAAATTTATTTGATTTTATCACACTTATATATATATATATATATATATATATATATATATATATATATATATATATATATCCTCAGTGATTTCACCACTCTGGACAGCTTGGTGTGAACAAGTTGTTGGTGGTAATATTTTTGTTTAGTTTGCTTGATTACATTGACTCAGGATTAGATATTCTTTTAATTTTTGTTTAAATACTTTTAAATTAGTCCTGTTTTTTATTCCTTTAGGAAAATTATTGAATTAATTAATTATTTATTCCTAAATTTATTTGTTTCTGTAGCGCTAACTATTAATCAAATTTAATGAATTAATTAAGCCTTAATTCGATATAATTTTGCAGGAAACAATGTGATGCAAGTTCAAGTCCCTTGAAGTAATGACAGGGCATAGTTTAGTATATGATATTAGTGCGAACGTATACAAACAGGACTCCTTGCAGAATATTATGCAAGATAGTTTAATCTTGTGCACTATACAACCCTTGGTGGGTTTTTGGCTGCCCATATCGCTTCTTTTTATACTTCCGGAGTATAATACAACTATCCCCCTAGGAGCAAAGTTTAACGCCATCTGGCCATCAGGGGGAAAGTTTGCTACAACTTTCCTCCTGATGGCTAGATGGCGTTAAACTTTGCTCCTAGGGGGTTAGTTGTATTATACTCCGGAAGTATACTAGGAAGCGATCTGGGCAGCCAAAACCAACCAAGTATATTGTATAGTGCACAAGATTAAACCATCTTGCATAATATTCCACAAGGAGTCCTGTTTATACGTTCGCAGTAATAGTCTTTATATATAATAATATATAGCTATTCATTCTCACTAGCTGAGCTACACTAATGAGATCTAACCAGATCGAAATCTAGATATATAGATTGCTAAGAGGTGGATTCATACTTATATACTTATATATATATATATATATATATATATATATATATATATATATATATACTTCCGGAGTTTTTTTTGTTTGATTTTTACGTTGTTGTTTTGTGTATGTAACATGTACTACCTCAACTTTGCATTTCCTACAATTTTAATATTATATTCTGTTGGGAAGTGAAATAAATACACAAATTAATGTGAATATAAATGAATATTGTTATGTAAATGTGCAATTATCATTGTATATGTGTTTAAGCCTGCCCACCAACGTCAAGGTACTAATTCGTCGAGCAGGAGGGATGGGTTAGAAAGGTTCGAGTGTGTTTAAGAAAACCTGCAATAAAGCTGGAGAGTGTGGATTGAAAGGATTGTTTTCTATTGTCGTTAAAGCTTAACGTAAAGCATTAACTGTTGCCCCGATTTATAGTACCTGTATAAAATATAGGAATGCACATAGAATTTTATAGTTTGAAATAAACAAAAACTAGTCATATAAGGGTATTAAACGCACGGCGATACGGTCCTAACATTGTTTTTAGCGCATGACAAAACTCTCTTTCCAAAAGAAAAATCTAAATAGATAAAGCGCAACTAAACTCGCGACCCGTGATTCAAAAAACACTTACTACTTGTTGCGGGCTTTTTTCACGTTAGGAAATCCACCCGTTGATGTCTTCAATTTACTTGCGCGGTGCTCCTCCATTCCATCTCCAGCCCATGTAAAGCACTGAGTTTAGTTTACATTATATAAAACACACTCCTAACTTGAAATGATTAATACTCGCGAGGCCCTAACGTGGTTAAAAAACGCGGACTATTCACTTTTGGTTTAGTTTGCTTGAACAAAAGCTACACATGACACCTGTAACAAAAGAAAAGAGGTTATTAGTAGGTGATCAAATGATTACAGTTGGTTGTTACTTACATTGCCCCTGTAGCGAGTCCGGCTTGACTGTTGTGGGATTGGGCTGCTTTCGCTGCAGGGTGCAAAACACACGCGATCGCGGGTTTTTAAACGCGAGTTGTTTCACGATACGAGCTGATTCCCGGCACGAGCTCATTCACGACGCGAGTTGATTCGCGGCACGGATTCGTTCACGATTCGAGTTCTTACGCGGCATATTCGCGAAACGCGTTGATTCACGGCACGAGTTGTTTCACGACACGAGTTGATTTACGACGGGAGTTGATTCACCGCACGGAATCATTCACGATTCGAGTTCTACGCGGCTTATTCACGAAACGAGTTAATTTATAGCAGTGGACGCGACACGATTCACCACTAGTTTCGAACGCATTCGTTTAACTATCAAAGTCGTTCCGCAAAATATGGACAATTCACGATTTGAGTTCATTTAATTATGGAATTTCGGGTTATTATTGTTTTTAAGGCTAGTAAACCAAAATTCCAACAATTTACCAACTTACATCGTTAATTTTTCTGTATTTTGCGAAGAGACTTTGGCCCTGTCCGTTTGGCTACTACTAGTGACTAGTAGTCACATATACTGACGTCACGCTCATACTAATAGCACAGTGTGATGTCAGCATATGTCACTACTAGTCACTAGTAGTAGCCAAACGGACAGGGCCTTTGACAGTTAAATGAATATGTTCAAAACGAGTTGTTCACGACATGGACTCATCCCCGATTCGAGTTCATATGCAAAACGAGTTGATTCACGACACGAGTGGAGTCACGGCTCGGCTTCATACGAGAAACGAGTTCATATGAGAACCGAGTCTATACGCGAGACGAGTTGATACACGGCACGAGCTGTTTTACGACACGAGTTGATTCACGGCACGGATACATTCACGGATCGAGAGCATACACGAAACGAGTTAATACACGGTACGAGTCGATTCACGGCACGAGTCTATTCACGGCACGAGTCGATTCACGGCACGAGTCGATTCACGGCACGAGTCGACTTGAGACACGACGGTGTCTATTAACGGACGGAGATTTGTAAATTTTGATTTATAAAAAGCAGTGTGTGGTATACGTCAATACACAAATATTTACTGCTTTAGATTGAACTATCTGAAAGTCTATTCCAATCGATCTTTTATTTAAAATTAAATTAAAAAGTGTTACTAAATTGATCGAAAGGAACTGAATTAGTTTTGGTCTCACATTTACATTCAGAATTTGTTTGCACCCTTAAAACAAGCTGAATTAAAACAGTTTTACTAAATTTATATTAAATTCATAAATGTTTGCCCGCGACATACAGATTAGTATAGTTATATGTTTGGTTGCCATTAAATATTCTGATTTCATTTTAACATAGACCAATGGCAAACTCAAGCCAAATTCCAACTATTATTAAAAAAAATCGTCGCCAATATAGTCGACAGCACTAGGCATGAGCACCTCAGATTCAAGCTACGCGCCTTGCAACTAATTACGCACATGACTCAACTTAATCATAGGATATCCGAAGACCTAAGGAACCCACAAAGGGTTGAGCTCACAAAAACCTTGGGTCTTAAACCTAGATCAAGTATGTAATGTATGTAATTAATGGCCACATTAAAAAAATTGCCTTCTACTAAGAACAACTGTTGTTCTTCTTTATTTGGCGTTCGCTGTATAAGCATGGGATTGCCATTGGCATATTTTAGCATATATATGTTCAAAAACGAATTTAAACCATGATAATACGTGTCGCTTCCACCATAAAAGTTTGATAAAAATAAAGCTCCCTTAAATGCAAAATGGAACACATTTTAACTGAACTTGGGCTATATATCTATATAAACTCCATTTTCAAATTAAAAAAAAAATAATAAACGTGTTTCGTTTTAAATCTAGTTAATTGTTTGCAACATAGGTAAGAATGTAATTCTGTATGATAATAAATGGTGAGAGCGTGTTTTGTGGTTAAACACTGTAAGAAGCAGAGATGGAAGCAGTAAGGGCCCTTTAGTGGTTACACCTCCAGATTTAATAATTCAAAAGATTATTACAATAATTTTCATATAAAAATATATGTGAAAACCACAAAACAATTATTTTAGTAGCAACTATTCACCAGTATAATGATATAAAAAATGTTGAAAATGAAAGTGGTAATATATCAGCCTTATTATTTATACGGTCAGTGTTAAAATTATAGGTTTCTTAATTAAAAATGTAAGTTATGCCTTTAGTACTCAGTGGCAATTATTTAGCAACACAGTGTTATTTGAATATAAAAAATATATCAACTAAAGTTAAAATTATATATTTTTGTTAATTAAAATTGAAAAGGGTGATGTTCTCAATGTAAATGTGATTAAGCCTGCTCACCTCGACAAGGTACTAATTCATCGAGCAGGGTTTTGAATAATGTAAATTTTGTTATAGCTTATATTTATAAACAGGAACTCATCCTGATTATAAAAACAAATTCATTGGGTTTAACAAAAAATACTATCTTTATAACAAGTCTGTAAACTAGACAATGTGTGGATGTTAGCATATGTATATGTGGATGTTACAGTACTGGAAGGCTTCTTGGTCAGGAAAGTAGAAGAGAATAGGAAATGGTACCTTAATAGGATAAGCTTAGTTGATGATGATTTGAAATAACACAAGTTTGCTGGGGACTCATCTGCAGACTGCACTTAGTCCACTTGCGTGGGATCTATGCATCAAGAAAGGGGGGCTAGTTGCGAATGTAGAAATTACCAAATGGATAATGTTTAGAAATCAGGGTAGGATGGGCTCTAACCAGATTTGAAATTAAAAGGAAGAAGGATTGAGAGGGGGGATGGGGCGAATAGTTGAGAATATAAGTGTAGAGGGTAGGATGGGCTCTGCCCAGTTTTGAAATTGAAAGGAAGAACGATTGCCTCCTCTCAATCGTTCTGATGGGGGCGATAGTAGAGAATATGGAAAATACCAAGTGGATAATGTTTAGGAATAAGGGTAGGATGGGTAGAGAGGTATGTTTGAAATTGAAGGGAAGAACGATTGAGAGAGTGAATTGTTTTTGGGTTGACTGCAGATATGGGGTGTGCAAGCGCAAATGCGTGAATTACATGAAGGATAGCGAAGATAAAATTGGAGAGCTGGTGGGATGGTAACTTTGTAATAGTGTGTAAAATCTGGTATACGTGTGTGAAACCAATATTGCGGTATGAAGTGGAAGTATAGTGTAGCGAGAGTGGGGTGTAATAGAAAACCAGATGTGGGTTTAGGAAGCATTTGGGGTGAGTGCAAACAAATGTGAGAATTGCTTGAGGGATAACCAAGATAAAATGGGATAGTTGTTGGGGTGATAACCTTGTAATAGCGTGTAAGATCTGGTATGCGTGTGTGAAACCAATATTAATGGTGTGGAAGTATGGTATAGCGAAAGTGGAGTGTAATAGATTTCTTAAGAGTTAGGACAATGTATATGGCGGTGCTTTTGTAGGAAGCGAATCGGATGAGTATGCGGTGGCTGTCGTGCTGGATGTTAACGAAGTTGGAGGAAAGAAAAGGATGTATAAAAATGTCTGAGGTGTGTCTGGCTGAAAAGTTTAGACAAGAGAAGTCTAGGAACTAAGGTTAGGAAGAGAATAAGGGATGTGGAGTGGCAAGAAAGGTAGTTGAGAATGACTGTGAACTCGTACAACCCTAGTTATGTGGAATCGCAAATGAGGAGAAACCCCCTAGCTACATAAACAGGGGAGGGCGGATCAGGGAGAACAACGTGTGCATGGCAAGTGAGAGATACGATTCGGAACAAAGGGGAAGGAAAGTGTGGATGAGGCGTGGAGTGGTAAGAAAGGTAGATGAGAATGACTCTAGTGTCTGGATGAAAAGTTTAGACATCACCAGTCTAGGAACTAAGGTTAGGAAGAGAATAAGGGATGTGGAGTGGCAAGAAAGGTAGATGAGAATGACTGAGAACTCGTATAACCTTAGTTATATGGAGTCGCAAATGAGGGGAAAACCCTCTAGCTACATAACCAGTGGAGGGTGGATTAGGGAGGACAAAGTGTGCATGGCAAGTGAGAGATACGGTTCGGAACAGAGGGGAAGGAAAGTGTGGATGAGGCGTGGAGTGGTAAGAAATATGGATTAGAATGACTCTAGTGTCTGGATGAAAAGTTTAAACATCAGAAGTCTAGGAACTAAGGTTAGGAAGAGAACAAGGGATGTGGAGTGGCAAGAAAGGTAGATGAGAATGACTGTGAACTCGTACAACCCTAGTTATGTGGAGTCGCAAATGCGGCGGAAATGCCTTAGCTGCATAACCAGTGGAGGGTGGATTAGGGAGGACAAAGTGTGCATGGCAAGTGAGAGATACGGTTCGGAACAGAGCGGAAGGAAACTGTGGATGAGGCGTGGAGTGGTAAGAAAGGTAGATCAGAATGACTCTAGTGTCTGGATAAAAAGTTTAGACATCAGAAGTCTAGGAACTAAGGTTAGGAAGTGAATAAGGGATGTGGAGTGACAAGAAAGGTAGATGAGAATGACTGAGAACTCGTACAACCCTAGTTATGTGGAGTCGCAAATGCGGGGGAAATGCCTTAGCTACATAACCAGTGGAGGGTGGATCAGGGAGGACAAAGTGCGCATGGAAAGTGAGAGATGCGATTCAGAAGAGAGGGGAAGGAATGTGTAGATGAGGCAAGGATACACCACGTGTGTAATGGTTAACAGAGGATGGGAAATCTGCAAAAGGATCTGTCTGTTTCTTCACGAGTTTACTTCTTTCTTAGTGTATATTAATATTTATAATAGCCTATTTTAGTGAACAATTAGTAAATTTCATTTATGTAGGCGTTTTGTACGTGCATTCAATCAAGTTTGATCAAGTTTGATTAAGTTTATTCAGGGGATGTTGAGTTTCAAGAAAGGCAAAGGCAGGCAAAATGACTGAGAGCTCGTTCATACAACCCTGGCAATGTGGGGTGGCAAGTACGTGGGAAACCCCCGAACTACTTAATCAGATGCGGGTGGAGCTGAGAGGATAAGTATGGCAAGGCCGAGGTGCGGTTCGGGAGAGGCAGGAAGAAAAGTGTGGATGGGTCTAGGATACACTAAGTGTGGGCTGTGTAGTAAGAAGATCGACAGACATAGGCAACAAATGTGAGGAAGTGAAAGCAGAGTAGGTCAAAGAACGCAGATAGATAAGTCAATGGTTAAGAGAAGATGGGAAAAACGTAAAAATCTGCAGGCTTGCGTGGTAGATGAAGTGGGTAAGGGTAGAGGAGAATAATGGGAGGAGGACGACTAGATTGTAGTTACTTCAATTTATATTTATTTTTAGTTGTTGTATATAAGAGTTTATGATGGGTTGTTGTATAGTGATAGCTATGCCTAATAAATGTCCTTTTTTTATTGAAGTTTGAATTACAGAAGAAAAAATGCAGAAAGATGGACATACAAAACAATTCTGTAGAGACCACGAAAAATACAGCGAACCAGATGAATACCACAAATGCGATGGGAGGACGACATCAGGAAAGTAGCCGGAAGACTATAGATAAGAAGAGATGGGTTGTTGTATAGTGATAGCTATGCCTAATAATGGTCCATTTTTGTTGAAGTTTGAATTAAGGAAGACAAAATGCAGAAAGATGGACATACAAAACAATTCAGTAGAGACCACCAAAAATATAGCGAAGCAGATGAAGACCACAAATGCGATGGGAGGATGACATCAAGAAAGTAGCCGGAAGACTATGGATAATAAGAGATGGTTTGTTGTATAGTGATAGCTATGCCTAATAATGATCCTTTTTTGTTGAAGTTTGAATTACGGAAGACAAAATACAGAAAGATGGACATACAAAACAATTCAGTGGAGACCACGATATGAAACATATGAAACATATGAAACATATGAAACATATGAAACATATGAAACATATGAAACATATGAAACATATGAAACATATGAAACATATGAAACATATGAAACATATGAAACATATGAAACATATGAAACATATGAAACATATGAAACATATGAAACATATGAAACATATGAAACATATGAAACATATGAAACATATGAAACATATGAAACATATGGCTGAGACATATACAGATGATTGAAGCGGACAGGAAGATTAAACTTATCACAGTATTGGATAACTTTCAAACTTTACTAGTACATTAGTATTATATATAACTATCAATCAAGAATAATCAAAAATTACGGTATTGCTAGTTCTCACGTTATTTAAATCAAAAGTCAGTATTTCATAAAAATACGATTCTGTATGTTTAATACGCAAATTTGAAAATATTTTTAAAATCCCTCGATAGATAATTTTCAAAATTTGCTAGTGCATTAGTATTACGTTTATCAATCCCTTAAAGTCATAATCAAAAATTACGATATAGCTAGTTCTCGCGTTATTTAAATCCAAAGTCAGTATTTCATAAAAAATACGAATTTGTATGTTTGAACGGCAAATTTGTAAATATTTTTAAAATCCCTAGATGAATAATTTTAAAACTTTGCTACTGCATTAGTATTATATTTATCTATCCCTTAAAGTCATAATCAAAAATTACTGTATTGCTAGTTCTCACGTTATTTAAATTCAAAGTCAGTATTACATAAAAATACGATTTTGTATGTTTGAACCCCAAATTTGTAAATATTTTTAAAATCCCTCGATGGATAATTTTTAAACCTTGCTAGTGCATTAGTATTATATTTATCTATCTCTTAAAGTCATAATCAAAAATTACTGTATTGTTAGTTCTCACGTTATTTAAATCCAAAGTCAGTATATCATAAAAATACGATTTTGTATGTTTGAACGGCAAATTTGTAAATATTTTTAAAATCCCTCGATAGATAATTTTCAAACTTTTCTGGTGCATTAGTATTATATTTATCTATCTCTTCAAGTCATAATCAAAAATTACGGCATTGCTAGTTCTCACGTTATTTGAATTCAAAGTCAGTATTTCATAAAAATACGATTTTGTATGTTTGAACCGCAAATTTGGAAATATTTTTAAAATTCCTCGATGGATAATTTTCAAACTTTGCTAGTGCATTAGTATTGTATTTATCTATCCCCTAAAGTCATAATCAAAAATTACGGTGTTGCTAGTTCTCACGTTATTTAAATCCAAAGTCAGTATATCATAAAAATACGATTTTGTATGTTTGAACTGCAAATTTGTAAATATTTTTAAAATCCCTCGATGGATAATTTTCAAACTTTTCTGATGCATTAGTATTACATTTATCAATCCCTTAAAGTCATAATCAAAAATTAGGGTATTGTTAGTTCTCACGTTATTTAAATCCAAAGTCAGTATTTCATAAAAATACGATTTTGTATGTTTTAACCACAAATTTATAAATATTTTTAAAATCCCTCGATGGATAATTTTTAAACTTTGCTGGTGCATTAGTATTATATTTATCTATCTCGTAAAGGCATAATCAAAAATTACGGTATTGCTAGTTCTCACGTTATTTAAATTCAAAGTCAGTATATCATAAAAATACGATTTTGTATGTTTGAACTGCAAATTTGTAAATATTTTTAAAATCCCTTGATGGATAATTTTCAAACTTTGCTAGTGCATTAGTATTATATTTATCAATCCCTTAAAGTCATAATCAAAAATTACTGTATTGCTAGTTCTCACGTTATTTAAATCCAAAGTCAGTATTACATAAAAATACGATTTTGTATGTTTGAACCGCAAATTTGGAAATATTTTTAAAATCCCTCGATGGATAATTTTTAAACTTTGCTGGTGCATTAGTATTATATTTATCTATCTCTTAAAGTCATAATCAAAAATTACGGTGTTGCTAGTTCTCACGTTATTTAAATCCAAAGTCAGTATTTCATAAAAATACGATTTTGTATGTTTGAACTGCAAATTTGTAAATATTTTTAAAATTCCTCGATGGATAATTTTCAAACTATGCTGGTGCATTAGTATTATATTTATCTATATCCTGTAGTCATAACTAAAAAATATGGTATTGCTAGTTTTCACGTTATTTGAATTCAAAGTCAGTATTTCATAAAAATACGATTTTGTATGTTTGAACCGCAAATTTGTAAATATTTTTAAAATCCCTCGATGGATTATTTTCAAACTTTTCTGGTGCATTAGTATTATATTTATCTACCTCTTAAAGTCATAATCAAAAATTACGGTATTGCTAGTTCTCACGTTATTTAAATCTAAAGTCAGTATTTCATAAAAATACGAAATCTACTACGAGTAGGCTGAGAGTAAGATCCCGTAAAAAGTGGAAAGGCAGCCTGGTAGATGACTTAACAGTAATGAGAGTACGGAATTGAAGAACAGCTACCTTAAATCTTAAAATATAGGCGATAAGAATAAAAGGCCAACACAGTAATCAGTTTTTCTCTCTCCTGTCAACCTCAAAGAAAATTTTAGATTGAGGTGTTGCTGCTTAGGCGACAATTCGTCATTTCACAGTGCGATATATTCCATAAATATATGTTCCACACCAATCAAATACTTTTTTTTATACATATTCACATATACTGATCAAATAAATCGGATTGCAGTTTTATATTATCACACTAAAGAGTGGATTAAATTAAATTCATAAATGTTAAGCGCTATAAAACACGAATATACAGCGCGAGGCTAAGAGAAACAGAGCGCGAGCTGTGCGGGCTCTCGAACGCGCGGTAAAAAAACCTTGTGACTAATGCAGGCATATCGCATACGTTGTGTAACGTAATAAAAATAGATAGGTACATCCGAAACACAATTACAATCAAGTATAAATCATTTCATATGAGTCATGTGTGCAGCTGAATCATTTGCATGACGTACGATTTTTATATGTTAGGTTAGTCACTTAGTGTAGGATAATAATTATCCTAAAATAAAAATCGAGTGCGATGCAACTCTCTGTTATAATCAGTACACACAAAAATAATTAATATAACATCAGTACCACAAATATGAAGCTGTAGTAAAATGATTCATGCACGTTATGTAATATATGTACATGAACTAATAAAGTTACAAGTCAATCCCGTACAAAACTACGCATGTATGTGTACGCCGGTTCATATTACACATGAATTATTAACAGCAAATCTGCACGTACATATACAAGTGATTTAATCACCAAGTAAGTGTGTTATAAAAAAAACTCACATGGCTATTGTCTACGTAGATCCACGGGTCAGATTTCATGGAATCGTCCCACAACTGTTCACTATCACTATACACTGGCTAGAAACTGGATTGCACTTTTCAATTATCGCACTTTAGCACTTTAAACTCATAAATGTTGGATTAAATTGAGAGACGAACAAAACGCGTACGGACATCTTGCCGGCCGAACAACAAAGACCGAGCTGCGCTGACACACTGTGACATGCGCGTGAGTGAGTAGTGTGACGAGTCATTTTGAGCGGAAAGATTTGAATTTATTTATGGAACAAACTATGCAACTTCGAGAAGGTTCTTGCCACCTCAACACTAAAATATTTGCAAAATTTTATTTTTAATGCACACAACACACACGTGTATGTGAGTGGTGTACACACACCACACAAATATACATTTTGCAAGATATATCTGGTGTAGACACCGTACGACTTTCCATATTAATTAATATTTTATTTTTTTTATACTAATGTACTAATTGAGTGACAATTTCACGCTTGTCACTTCCAAATTGTTTGAAAATGAGCATTTCAAAAATAACATTCAAGAAGCTTCTTGCCACCTCAATTCAAGTACTAATTGAGCGACAATTTCACGCCTTACTTCCAAATTGTTTCAAAATGAGTATTTCAAAAATTCCAACTACCAACATTCTACTCAATGGTAAAACTATTGAAACCATTGCAATCTGTAAAATGCATTTATCACAAAAATGATTTTTAAGTTATATTTCATTGCCTAAACAGCAACACCACACATCTAAAATTTTATTTGAGGTTGACAAGAAAAAGAAAAACTTGCATTATAAAATGTTTATTGTAGTAATAATTAGTTTACTCCTAGTTCGAATAAATAAAATATAAGCAATAAAATAAAAAACTAATAAGTTGTTATCAGAGTAAAATAACTCCAATAGGCATTTTATAATCAGTGTTTGTCTCTCCTGTCAACCTCAAAGAAAATTCTATATTGAGGTGTTGCTGCTTAGGCGACAATTCGTCATTTCACAGTGCGATTTATTGCATAAATATATGTTCCACACCAATCAAATATTTTTTTTACTAATTCACATATACTAATCAAATAAATCGGATTGCAGTTTTAAATTATCACACTAAAGAGTGGATTAAATTAAATTTATAAATGTTGAGCGGTGTAAAACACGAATAGGTGACGCGAGGCCGGGAAGAACAGAGAGCGAGCTGTGCGGGCTCTCGAACGCGCGGTAAAAAAACCATGTGACTAATGCAGGCATATCGTATACGTTGTGTAACGTAATAAAAATAGATAGGTACATCCGAAACACAATTACAATCAAATATAAATCATTTGAAATGAGTCATGTGTGTAGCTTAGTAATTTGCATGACGTACGATTTTTATTTGTTAGGTTAGTCACCTAGTGTGGGATAATAATGATCTTAAAATAAAAATCGAATGCAATGCAACTGTCTGTTATAATGAGTACACACAAAAATTAATATAACAATATCAGTACCTTAAATATTACAACATTACTACCCCAAATATGAAGCTGTAGTAAAATGATTCATCCAACTTATGTAATGTATGTACGTTTGTTAAAGTCAATCCCGTATAAAACTACATATATGTGTACGCCGATTCATATTACACATCTATTATTAACAGCAAATCTGCACGTACATATACAAGTGATTTAATCATCAAGAAAGTGTGTTATAAAAAAACTCACATGGCTATTTTCTACGTAGATCCACGGGCCAGATTTCATGGAATCATCCCACAACTGTTCACTATCACTATACACTGGCTAGAGACTGGATTGCACTTTTCAATTATCGCACTTTACCACTTTAAACTCTAAATGTTGGATTAAATTGAGAGACGAACAAAACGCGTACGGACACTACGCCGGCCGAACAACAAAGAGCGAGCTGCGCGGACACACTCTGACATGCGCTTGAGTGAGTAATGTGACATGCCATTTTGAGCGGCAAGATTTGAATTTATTTATGGAACAAACAATGCAACTTCAAGAAGATACTTGCCACCTCAACACTAGTTTTATTTTTGATGTACACACCACACACATGTATGTGTGTGTGTGGTGTACACACACCACACACACGTACATTTTGCAAGATATATATGGTGTGGGCACCCTATGACTTTCCATATTAATTAATATTATAATTTGTACTAATTGCACGGCAATTTCACGCTTGTCACTTCCAAATTGTCTCAAAATGAGCATTTCAGAAATATCATTCAAGAAGCTTCTTGCCACCTCAACACTAGGATTTGTAAAGTTTTATTTTTAATGCCTACACCACACACATGTGTGTGTGTGTGTGTGTGTGTGTATGTGTGTGTGTATGTGTGTGTGTGTGTGTGTACATACATTTTGCAAGATATATCTGGTATGGGCACCGCACGACAACAGATCTTGTAATGGGCAGCAGTATTACCAGTACCGTGCAGAAGACTACTGAAAATTTTTTTTAAAGGTTCCTGTTTCGGAAAGCTATGGACGCAGCTGAAAGCCGGCATAATCGGCTATAGTACTGCGGTGCGGAAAGCAAGGAGAAACTACCGCACAATAACTCTCAAGACAAACAATCATGACGAGAAACCAAATAGAGCTGGCCCCTAGTCCGTGACAGACCTTAAATGGTCAAGGGGTGCGAAGAATACCCGCGATGAATAAGGATAGGACCCACCCGAAAGTGGAAACTAATGGAGAAATTCCTATAATAATCAGTACATGGAATGCACGAAGTATGTACATGTCCGGAAAAAATCATAATACAAACAAAGAGATGAGAAGACTAGGTATCAACGTAAGATGAGGTGGCGTGGTGCGGGAAAAAACCTCTATAGACGACTCTATGGTATATTTCTCTGGCAACGATCTGGCAGACCACTCAAATGGTGTTGGAATAATACTAGACAAAAACGCAAACAAATCAGTCTTGAACTATGTACCGCACTCGGACAGAGCAATGCTACTACAACTAAAAGCAAACCCCAAAAACATTAATATCATACAAGTCTATGCACCAACAGCTGACAAACCGGAGTCAGAAATATCCGATTTCTATGCGCAATTAAAAGAACTAAAAGCAAATACAAAGAAAAACGAAATTATCATAATTATAGGAGATTTTAACGCGAAAGTGTGCAAAGGAAGAGTCGCTGATGTTGTTGGTAATCATGGTCTGGGCGATAGAAATGACAGAGGCGACTTGCTGGTGCAATTCTGCCAAGAAGAGAACGTTATGATTAGTAACACTTGGTTCCAATTACCTAATAGACGACTCTACACTTGGACATCTCCACAACATCAGCCACACCACATAGTACGAAATCAAATAGACTTTATACTAGTCGTCAAGAGATATCGCAATGGTGTACATAGAATGAGAACGTATCCGGGGGCGAACATTGGGGCAGATCATAACCCTGTAATAGCTTAAGTAAGATTCCGCCTTAAAAAGATAAAGCGTAAAATCATTAGAAGACCAAATATGAAGGCACTCAAAGATCCAAACCTGTAAGAGAAATTAACGACGAAGCTCAACACTGAACTAAAAAAGACCCGTTCGTCAGAAGAGGTTGAGGCAGTATGGGATCAACTTACGGAAATATTTAAAAATATTCAAGAAACATTGAAAGTACCAAAGGCTAATAAACGAAAGCAGTGGATGACAGAAGAAATCATGAATTTAATGGATGAACGAAGAAAATACAAAAATGTGGATCAGCAGAAATATAATGAACTGAACTCAAATATAAGAAGAAACATTAGAAAAGCTAACGAAAAATGGATGAAAGAAAGATGCCAAGAACTTGAAGAGCTACAAGACAAACACAATCTGTTCAACCTCCACAAAAAAAGGTGAAAGAAATAGCTGGAAATAGCAGAAGCCATCTACCATCCAGAATAGTAAATGAGGACAATCAACTTTTGACAAATAAAGAAGAACTGAAACAAAAGTGGGCAAAGTATATCAAAAATTTGTTCGATGGCGAAACTAATTTACCACATCCAAATCAAGGTGGAGACATTGGCCCGAACATCATGAAATCAGAAGTTATTAAAGCTATAAAATCCACCAAATCAGGTAAAGCTGCAGGACCGGACGGCATGTACATAGAAATCCTAAAACTTATACAAGAGAAAAATGCCGACATTCTTTTAAACTTCTTCAATAAAGTATATGAATCCGCAAACATAACGGAAGACTGGCTAAAATCAGTATTCATTGCCCTACCAAAGAAATCAAACGCAAATAAGTACGATTAATTCCGACTGTTAAGCTTGATGAGCCAAGTATTAAAAGTATTCCTAAAAATCCTACATAATAGAATACGTAAGAAATGCGAAGACCTAAGCAAGGAACAGTTAGGTTGTAGAGATGGACTGGGAACAAGAAAAGCGTTGTTTGGGCTGTCAGTCCTCATGCAAAAAATGTAGAGACCAAAGGAAGGACGTGTACATCTGTTTTTATTGATTATGTAAAGGCATTTGACTGTTTAAAACACGATGTCCTAATTAACATTCTGATGACCAAAGGTCTCGACCAAAAAGATATCTTCTTCATAAAAGATTTGTACGAACACCAGACTGCTGCAGTAGGACTCGAGGGCGATACGACCAGCGATATTCCTATTAAACGTGGAGTACGTCAGGGCTGTGTACTATCACTATTGCTGTTAAATATCTACTCGGAGCAAATATTCCTGAAATCCTTAGAAAGCTCTACAGGTGGAATCAAGATCAAGGGCAAATTATTGAACAACATCAGGTACGCGGACGATACGGCTATAATTGCCTACAACGTTTGATGAACCAAATAATAGCAAAAGGTGATGCGCTTGGGCTAAAATTAAATACGGCCAAAACGAAAACAATGGTTATCATTAGAACACCAGATATCCAAGCCAATTTGCAAGTATACAATAAACAAATAAAGCAGGTCGCTAAATTTAAATACTTGGGCAGCTGGAACACCGAAGAGCTGGATCCAGATCTGGAAGTAAGAACACGCAACGAAATAGTCAGAACAACGTTCCTTAAGATGAGAAAAGTCGTTAGCGAGAGAAGTTGGGATATTGTTCGGGTTTGGTGTGGGTTGTGGAATCTGACGAAAACTCAGATTCCACACCCCACACCAAACCCGAACAATATCGGAATCTCGAGGGACCTGTGGAGGGACCTGTGGAGTTGCTTATATCTTCTAAACCATTCTTTGCTTCAAAATTAATGGCGGAAGGTCAGGTCCAAGCATTTTACCGAAGATATTTCGTTAAGGTTGTTTGCTTCTGTCAAACGAAAGAAAGTACAAGTGAAATATAGAGAGCGGTAGAGGCTGAAAAAGATCAAGAAGTGGTCAAGGTAGACCAGATAGGAGATATAGGGGTTGTGTCCCAAGGCTAGTTGAAGAAGGGACACAAACCAGCTAGGGTGCCTCGGGATTGCCAGTTCCCGTACTCACAAGGTGTGAGCCCCTGAGGTACCTTGTTAATTAAAAATGACCAGCCTAATCCCCTAAAAAAACTCCACTCCAACTGAAAATTAGTGAAAATTGGATTTCAAGTGAATTATATAATGTTTCGGTTTTCAGTCGATATCTCAAAAAAATATATTACCGAAATAAATATTTTTTATTATAATCTCAAAATGAACTAATCAAGCTATGTAAAACTGTATAACATCTAGTTTTTTTTTCATGAGAAACTAGTTATATTTATATAATATTTTATTCACAAATAGCCTAGTCCTTCAGGATAGTGACTGTGCCGAAATTATTGAAATATTCCTTCAAGTTTTTGAGACATGAATTTTTGAAATTGCAATTCACTATATACAAGCATTTATATAAATTTCGTATGGAGTTAAAAAATACTTAGCAGGATTGGCAACCAATCTGATTTTTTCACAAATAGCCTAGTCCTTCAGGATAATGACCCTGTCGAAATTATTGAAATATTCCTTCACGTTTTTGAGATATGAATTTTTGAAATTACAATTCACTATATACAAACGTTTCTATCAATTTCGAATGGAGTTAAAACACTTAGCAGGATTCGCAACCAATCTTGTTTGTTGTCCTAAATAGCCTAGTCCTTCAGGATAATGACCGTGTCGAAATTATTGAAATATTCCTTCACGTTTTTTGAGATATGAATTTTTGAAATTACAATTCACTATATACAAGCATTTATATAAATTTCGTATGGAGTTAAAAAATACTTAGCAAAATTCGCTACCAACCTAGATTTTTTCATAAATAGCCTAGTCCATCAGAATAATGACCGTGTAGAAATTATTGAAATATTCCTTCAGGTTTTTGAGATATGAATTAATGAGAGATATGAATTAAACCTGAAACTAAGATACCGGTACGTTAAGTGCTACATTCACTCGGTACTGTTGTATGGTGTTAAGGCTTGGACGTTGAAGGTCAATACTATGAACAGAATAGAAGCGTCTGAGATGTGGATCTTTTGAAGAATGCAGAGAATATCTTGGGTGGAGCATATCACGAATAATGAGGTTCTTAGACGCATGGACAGAGACAGAGAACTATTGGCTACTGTGAAGAAACGTAAGACAGCGTACCTAGGACATATCTTCAGAAATACAAAATATAGCCTTCTAAAATTAATAATGAAGGGCAAGATAGAGGGTCGCAGTGGTCCAGGACGAAGTAAATGCTCCTGGTTAAAGTACATAAGAGACTGCACTGGTCTGGACTCCCACTCATTGTTCAGAGCGTCACAAGACCGTGCGGAATTTGCCATGATTGTATAATGGAGAAGGCACCTAAAGAAGAAGAAGGTACTAATTGAGCGATAATTTCACGCCTCACTTCCAAATTGTTTCAAAATGAGCATCAACATCCGTGGTCTGTATCTTCCAAACGGTATAATATTTCATTCTAATCTCTACACATTCAAAGAGCTGCATTCTTTAGATACTTATTTTAGGAAACTGAAGCAGATTTCAAATATTGGATTTTTAAGGCGTCTACTTTGTGATAATTCATTTTAAAGGATAAATAAAACGATTTTACCCAGCTCAGTGGCCGAATGATTAGAGGCGTCGTCCGTCACGTACTGAGCATTGGGGAGCCTGAGTTCGATCCCCAGCGGGGAGCGAATTTTCGCGAATCACCTTTCACAGTTTTTCGGAAGTTTTCTGTGAAGTATAGGTAAATACCGGGTGATTAAACTCCTCTGAGCTTCTCCTTTGATCGGCAGAAAAGCCTCACGACTGATAACCCTATAAAGATAGAAGTTTTTTTTTTAAACGATTTTTTAATTTGTTTTTTATCACACTTTAGTTACATTTTGCAACTAGTTTCGGCTAAGCTCTAGCCATTTTCATCGGAGGAGCTCGAAAATGGCTAGAGCTTAGCCGAAACTAGTTGCAAAGTGTAACTGAAGTGTGATAAAAAACAAAGTAAAAAATCGTTTTATTTATCCTTTGAAGCTGATTTGATTGTTCAATGTGGGAGATATAGTGTATTTTCAATCTATAAAAATGCGTAGAATTTAACACTGGGCGAGTTTAGAATATACTATCCAATTGAGGCTTTTTTCCCTTGTGATTCTCCCTGCATTGGGAAGCTATCTAATATATTTGAGTATAAAAAGAGGAGTCGAAAAATTATCCTTAATTATACTAGGTCGTTCTCGAAGTAATCAATATTAATCTGTTTGATGCGCATTGCCAAGTTTTCAATAGACTTTACTTTATAACTAACTTTATACAGTTACAATATGAAACTGTACTAATTTAATAAATGTCTGTAAAACCACTATTATCTCTACCCACACCCAAAGGATAAGATAAAAATAAGTAATTCTATTACAGGGGATGTTTATTCCAAACGAGCGCAGTGGCGATGACTAGCCGGCCACAAAACGTACAATGTTTTTACTCTGAAGCAAAGCGTCCATAAAATGTGTGCACTTTAACGAATCCCACCCTATTATTTCACAGGCAGACATAAAACCGCGGTTGCCAGGGGACGTTTTCGTTCAATGCGACATCAATCTGCCACGCTGGCATGAAGAGCTCGCGCGCGCGCGCCCTTGTTCAAACAAAACGCATTCCATTTCCGCAAATTCCGCACGTTGTTGTTGGGGTCTATTAAATTACAGCCCCCCTGCCCACCAACTATAATGTATCGTTTATTTGCCGAATTCGATCTGAGCCACTTAGACGCGTATTATTAGTCTGGCGGCATTAGTGAAGTGTCATTTCCGGCCATTACCGCGGCTTCCGTAGCCGCTGGTCGATCAACACTCGACACACACACACAAAAGGCCCCGTCTTCGATTACCGTTTTCGGCCAACAAATGCAGCGTTGAAAGTAATAGAAATTGCTTGGTTTTTCGGGCGCACAAGACACGGTAATCGAGCGAGGGCGCGGGAGCTGACAGGTCACTTTGTCTGGTGATTGATGCCGCCTGTATCGTCCTGAATATTTATGCCGCTCGCAAAATTTTTAAGGCTCACATGCCTTCTGCATACCTAATGCTAAATTATTACGACCCATTTCACATCCTCGCCCTTCCCACGCTCTTTATTTATTCGCGCCTTTTAATTGCAAAACCGCAGCCGAGCTTCTTTCCGTCCGATTGATTCATTTGATTGCGCCTGCTCGGCTCGTTTATTTTTCTATATCATTTTAATAAGCAGTCCCGGCAAATGGCATGTTTAAGGCTTTATTACAGATAATTAAGATACAGATGTAAATTTATAATTGATTCATAAACAAGACACGCAACGTGATTACGAATTGCCTCCAGTTTCGCATATAACAAACATCATCGCAAATCTTTCAATCGTTTTTTTTTGTTGTTGCCTGAATCGATTGCAGGCGATTGCAGATTGTTTAAGGTGTGATGCGTGAAGAAAACGATCCGAGCCAACGATAAATTGAGTTTACTACATTAATGTTTGTAATTAAAATGTGTACCAGATAGACTCTAACCACTAGGCAACTTTCGCTTTGTTGATTTTTTAAGTATTAGAGAATCATGTATTTTATATCATAATACATGATTCTCTGATACTTAAAAAATCAACAAAGCGAAAGTTGTCTAGTGGTTAGAGTCCACTGGTATTGAGCATTTGGGAATGAGACAAGAAATTTCGCGAATAACCGTTCAAAAACTGTTTTCGTTTATCACTGTGTACTGCTCCGAGCCGTGATATGACTAGAATATGGTATGTTGAGGCGCAGGATTTGAGAATCTCGCTGCAACATCATACTACAGAAATATGAGACGGGAATTTAAATGTAGGGGTTTTTTATATTGGCCCCTAAAAGCAAGGACCGACCCTAGTCCTTGCAGGCGGCAAAATTCAGCTATCGAAGGAGTTTTAAACATAAAATTTGAAGTCCAATAATGAAGATATCCATTATCTTGAAAGATATTGCTTGTAAAAGTTGAAATTTGTATTATCACACATTCCTGCAAAAATACCTATTCATCATGATGCAATTTATAATTTTTTGTGTTATTCTTGTCTAAAAATGTATGAAAAACTCAATTATAAAGACAACAATGAGTTATCTTCATTATCTTTAAAGATATGTCTTGTAAAAGTTGACTATCACACATTCCTGAGTTATTTTCATTATCTGCAAAGTTCCATATCTACGAAGATACTGAAATTTGTATTATCACATATTCCTGCAAAAATATCTATTCATATTGATGCAATTTTAAGACTTTTTGTGTTATTCTTGTCTAAAAATGTATGAATAACTCAATTATAAAGACTCCGATGAGTTATCTTTATTATCTTCAAAGATCCATATGTATGAAGATAATGAAATTTATATTATTACACATTCCTGCAAATGAATAGGTCATCATGATGCAATTTCAAGATTTTTTGTGTTATTCTTGTCTAAAAATGTATGAAAAACTCAATTATAAAGACTACAATGAGTTATCTTCATAATCTTCAAAGATATGGCTCGTAAAAGTTGAAATTTTTATAATCACACATTCCTGCAAAAATACCTATTTTTCATGATGCAATTTTAAGATTTTTTTTGTGTTATTCTTATCTAGAAATTTATGAAAAACTCAATTATAAAGACTCTAATGAGTTATCTTCATTATCTTCAAATATATGGCTTGTAAAAGTTGACTATCACAAATTCCTGAGTTATCTTGATTATCTTCAAAGATCCATATCTATGAAGATAATAAAATTTCTATTATCACACATTCCTGCAAAAATATATATTCATATTGATGCAATTTTAAGACTTTTTGTGGTATTCTTGTCTAAAAATGTATGAATAACTCAATTATAATGACTCCAATAAGTTATCTTCATTATCTTCAAAGATCCATATGTATGAAGATAATGAAATTTATATTATTACACATTCCTGCAAATGAATAGGTCATCATTATATAATTTTAAGATTTTTTGTGTTATTCTTGTCCCAAATGTATGAAAAACTCAATTATAAAGACTACAATGAGTTATCTTCATAATCTTCAAAGATATGGCTCGTAAAAGTTGAAATTTTTATTATCACACATTCCTGCAAAAATACCTATTTCTCATGATGCAATTTTATGATTTTTTTGTGTTATTCTTATCTAGAAATTTATGAAAAACTCAATTATAAAGACTCTAATGAGTTATCTTCATTATCTTCAAAGATATGGCTTGTAAAAGTTGACTATCACAAATTCCTGAGTTATCTTGATTATCTTCAAAGATCCATATCTATGAAGATAATAAAATTTCTATTATCACACATTCCTGCAAAAACATATATTCATATTGATGCAATTTTAAGACTTTTTGTGGTATTCTTGTCTAAAAATGTATGAATAACTCAATTATAAAGACTCCAATGAGTTTTCTTCATTATCTTCTAAGATCCATATTTATGAAGATAATGGAATTTGTATTATCACACATTCCTGCAAATAAAATCTATTCATAATGATGCAATTTTAAGACTTTTTGTGTTATTCTTATCTAGAAATGTATGAAAAACTCAATTATAAAGACTCCAATGAGTTATCTTCATTATCTTCAAAGATATGGCTTGTAAAAGCTGAAATATGTATTATCACACATTCCTGCAAAAATATCTATTCATCATGATGAAATTTTAATTTTTTTTATATTATTCTTGTCTATATATTTATGAGCAACTCAATTATAAAGACTCCAATGAGTTACCTTAATTGTCTTGAAAGATATGACTTATAAAATTTGAAATTTGTATTATCACACATTCCTGAAAAAATATCTATTCATCATGATACAATTTTAAGATTTTGTATGTTATTCTTGTCTAGAAATGTATGAGAAACTCAATTTTAAAGACTTCAATGAGATATCTTTATTTTTTTCAAAGATATGGATTGTAAAAGTAGAAATTTGTATTATCACACATTCTTGCAAAATTACCAATTCATCATGATGCAATTTTAAGACTGTTTGTGTTATTCTTATCTAAAAATTTATGAGAAACTCAATTATAAAGACTCCAATAAGTTATCTTCATTATCTTCAAGGATCCATATCTTTGAAGATAATGAAATTTGTATTATCACACATTCTTGCAAAAATGCCTAATCATCATAATGCAATTTTACGATTTTTGTGGGTTATTCTTATCTAAAACTGTATGAAAATCTCAACTATAAAGACTCCAATGAGTTATCTTCTTTATCTTCAAAGATATGACTTGTAAAAGTTGAAATTTGTATTATCACACATTTCTGCAAACATATCTATTCATCATGATGCAATTTTAGGATTTTGTATGTTATTCTTGTCTAGAAATGCATGAAAAACTCAATTATAATGAATCCAATGAGATAACTTTATTGTCCTCTAAAAATATGGCTTGTAAAAGTTGAAATTTGTATTATCACACATTCCTGCAAAAATACCTATTCACCATGATGCAATTTTAAGACTTTTTGTGTTATTCTTATGTAAAAATTTAGGAATAACTTAATTATAAAGACTCCAATGAGTTATCTTCATTATTTTCAAAGATATGGCTTGTAAAATTTGAAATTTGTATTATCACACATTCTTGCAAAAAATATCTATTCATCATGATGCAATTTTAGGATTTTGTACATTATTCTTAACTAGAAATGTATGGAAAACTTAATTATAAAGACTCCAATGAGGTATCTTTATTGTCTTCAAAGATATGGCTTCTAAAAGTTGAAATTTGTATTAACACACATTCCTGCAAAAATACCTATACATCATAAAGCAATTTTAAGACTTTGTATGTTATTCTTGTCTAGAAATGTATAATAAACTCATTTATAAAGACTCCAATGAGATATCTTCATTGTCTTCAAAGATATGGCTTGTAAAAGTTGAAATTTTTATTATCACACATTCCTGCAAAAATATCTATTCATCATGATGTAATTTTAAGATTTTGTGTGTTATTTTGATCTAGAATTGTATGAAAAACTCAATTATAAAGACTAAAATGAGATATCTTTATTGTCTTCCAAGATATGGCTTGTAAAATTTGAAATTTGTATTATCATACATTCCTGCAAAAATACCTATTCATCATGATGCAATTTTAAGACTTTTTGTGTTATTCTTATCTAAAAATGTATGAAAAACTCAATTATAAAGACAACAATGAGATATATTTAATATCTTTAAAGATATGGCTTGTAAAAGTTGAAATTTGTATTATCACACATTCCTGCAAAAATATATATTCATCATGATGCAATTTTAAGATTCTTTGTGTTATTCTTATCTATAAATGTATACAAAAAACTCAATTATAAAGACCCCAATGATATATATATATATATATATATATATATATATATATATATATATATATATATATATTATCTTCAAAGATATGGCTTGCTTAATTTGAAATTTTTATTATCACTGTTTTTTGCTAATGAAAACTATTCCTCATTATGTATTTCGCGGTTTTGATTTATTACACTAGCCAAGAAATGTATTAAGAACTCAATTTTGAAAACACTAAAGATCTTAGTCATATATCTTCATTGTCTTCAAACATATTTATTTGGTTTATTAAATTTCAAATTTATATTAACAGTCTTTTCTGCTAAGGAAACCGGTTTCTCATTATACATTATTTCAATTTAGGATTTTTTTGGTACACTGGTCCAAAGATATATTAGGAACTCAATTTTAAAAACTCAAATGAGTTATCTTCACTATTTATAATTTTATATATTTATTTATTTTATATTGTGTATGTCAAAACCGTATACGGTTTCCGTTGTATATGAGGCATTTAACACGCCACGGAGCGACCAGAAATGTTAAACGAAAGCACCTACAGTAAGTTAAATATCAGGTGATTACACTCCTCTGAACTTTTGACGTTTGGTCGTTCTGTAGTTGAGTCTCCAGGCCTAGCAACCATAGGTGCTTTCGTTTAATAATGCTTTATTGACGGATAACTCCATTTAAAATTTAATTAATAACAAATTTTAAAACTAAAACTAAAAATGTGATGTTTAACATTAATAGTCGCCCCGTGGCGTGTTATATGGTTCCAAGTTATGCGGCAGTGCGGCCTGTTGTTGAATTATGCGTATCGGGAGCGGTTTGCACGACAAATAGACGATAAGTCCGAAGCAGCACACAGTGATAAACGAAAACAGCTCATATAGAAGAATCGAGTAAACATAGCATTTGGTAAAGATTTCTCTTATTCTCTTGTTTAGATGGTTATTTGACAGTATTGGTTTTAGTTTTACAAATGCTATTCATATCTTCTTTCGGGTGGGTCCATTAATTGATTTATAGAACTACCTAAATATTTGAACTGTGGTACTCTTTCTTTTCTATTGCCATCAAAGATCGGTAGTACTGATTAGAAAAGTTAGTGAGGTTTAGATTTTATTTTTATTTTCAGCAAATAGATATATAACAACGAATCCATATCACGAACATGATATAGATTTATAGAATATTCTGCTTTTTAAATAATAGCACATAGTAAATTGTGCTAGCCAAAACGTGTTTCATATTATCTTGATCACTTCTGCATGTATAATTTCAATTGAACGCTTGTCCGCGATGTTAAGCAAAAATAGGCGCGCGGGAACAATGCAAAAAGAGCAGGCGAACGTGGCGGAGCGGCCGACACGTACGTATGATTTACTTTGACATTTATTGAGATCCTTTTTTAATTGCTGCGTAAATTATTGCCGGCTTTTCGTGGCTAGTCGCGGTGGAAAAAATTATGAAGTCTTAATTAGAGAGTGCGCGCGGCCGAGATTGCGAAGGGATTACCACGGTGCCGGCTGAAATAAAGCAACGCGGAACGAAGGGGGAGGAACAGCCGGGGCGGCAGCAATAAAGGAGAAAGAGATTAAAAGATGCGCGGAGAAAAGAAAATATACGGGGTCAGATACGGGGGCCTGATAATCTAATGCCATAATTGGAATTTTATCTTATTTTCGGGCCTTGTAAAATAAATTACATTTTCTATTTCCCCCCCAAGTTTTACTTTTTTTTTTGGCGTAATTTATGTGGGCAAAAACGACGGCCCTTGATAATATATTTTTTTTAAATCATTGCCGCATAATGGAATTTCAACGCGCGAGTTCACCACAGTTCATTAACTAGTGATTGGTATGTTTGTAGCCGGATGATTTGTGCCTGTTGATCCCACGGGATCCCAGGCGACCCGACATCTGGACCACTCCGGAGACCTCCGTATCACTAATTACTAATCTAACATAACAATACATCCAACACATGTCTATTATAATATTAATGAGATGCATTCAATCGAGATTAACAATCATAACGATAAAAATATTTGCAAATTGAGTATACTTTATTTAGGACGAGAGAGTAGTAAGTAACATGGGCGCTGGATGGAATGTTAACGCGACAAGGACAAATATTTCAACAGTTAATTTCCAACATTCAATTGGAGATTACGTTCGGTAGTTGACAAGTTAATATAACCGGTAGTTAACCATAAAAGAGTCGCTCGGCCGAATCATTGATATTTATGTAAAGCCAGGCATAAATTTGTACTTAATTGTTGAGACGGGCGCTGATTAGGTACACGGGCAACCGACTTTAATTCCCTACTAATTTATTTAAGCGTTTCTTCGAGGGCAGCGCTCGTAAAAGTGTTCCCAAATATTTCTAATGGTTATTAATAAAAATGCTAAAGGATTGCCTGGAGCAGTCGTTAAATCGAAACGTGTTCGTGTTTTTTTTTTATAAACATGGGTGAGAATTGTGCATCTATTACCATTACAAATTCAGCAATATTAGTAGTAGTTACTATATTTATTACATTAGTAACTGGCTATTGACCATTGGGTACTTTTGTATATGTTAAAAATTCAGCGCTATTAGTAGTAGTTACTATATTTATTACATTAATAACTGGCTATTGACCATGGGATACGTTTGTATATGTTACAAATTCAGCAATATTAGTAGTAGTTACTACTATATTTATTACATTAGTAACTGGCTATTGACCATTGGGTACTTTTGTATATGTTAAAAATTCAGCGCTATTAGTAGTAGTTACTATATTTATTACATTAATAACTGGCTATTGACCATGGGATACGTTTGTATATGTTACAAATTCAGCAATATTAGTAGTAGTTACTACTATATTTATTACATTAGTAACTGGCTATTGACCATCGGGTACTTTTGTATATGTTACAAATTCAGCAATATTAGTAGTTATTTATTACTTTAGTAACTGACTATTGACCATCGGGTACTTTTGTATATGTTACAAATTCAGCAATATTAGTAGTAAATACTATATTTATTACATTAGTAACTGGCTATTGACCATCGAGTATTTTTGTATATGTTACAAATTCATCAATATTAGTAGTAGTTACTATATTCATTTATTAGTAACTGGCTTCTGTCGATTGGGTACTTTTGTATATGTTAATGTTACAACGTGTGTCAGCGTTATCCAAAGTTTTCGTATTGTATAATGGTACCGACTACTCGGGTCGGAATTCGAACCCAGGACACCCTTTTGTTAAGCGGGGGTGCTAACCATTAACGATAATTACGTTATATAGCTCACATGAGCAACCTATATAAAATTAATACCCCATATGTTATAAATAATTAATATAATAATATTTAAATTACCATATCCAATTAATAATGCACATTTTCTCCAAGCCCAATTGAAATTCTGTGCGTAACCAAGTAGCAAGCTTCCAATTAAAATTTCGTAATTTTCCGAAAACAGTCACAATGCCATAAATATTAATCCCAACCCATTAAAAATGATATATTACCTCTTTGTTAATAATATTTAATAAGTAACATGGAATTAAATTTTAATAACCGTGCGGTTTTTTTTAATTAACATTTAAATTAAATAAATATCGCGTATGATCTAACCATAACAGAATGGAAACTAATAAATTCATCAGGATTGTAATACAGACGTTCACACCGATAACAGGAAATGCTCAGCAGGTGAGCGAAATTGAACCCAACAAAACAAAGTCATATCTAATTTAACTTCTTGTTACACTTGCTATTATGATAATTACTTAATTATTACCAACAAAAGCGGCCCGCTGTGCGTGAATGGAAATTTGTCAAGTTTTTTTTCTTTATATTTATATTTGGTCCTGAAGCGATCGCCCGGATCAGATAAACCATGCGTTTTTATCGGCGCGTTTTAAAGGACACAGGGAGAGGGCATGTAATCCGACACATATGTCCTTTTGATCTGATGCGGTGATCCCCGTTGAGTAATAATATTTGTTAGTGGCGGCACCCCTGACTTGTCACACTGGGAATAGGGGAATAGGACTGCGCGCACCAAATTGTAATGAATTGTGGTATTAAGACCAGATTCGTATCTCTTGCACATTTTATAGACTTCAATCACCAGCGCCAAAGCGGTGTGTGTGCGTGAGGGGTGCTTGTATTATATTAGAATATTATCATCCAGTCATATTAAACCGGGTTTATCTCGAATATTATAATGGGAGATTATTGTAACATAATTCGTACAAAATATTGCGGATTTATTGTGGTGTGGGAATTGTGATCTCTGGCGTGTAATATTTATGTAAATCACTCTCATCCAATAAGATTATGAGTAAATTACAAGCCAACTTTCCTCATACAGTTTTCATTAATAGCTATATGGCAATTTTGTATGCCTCTAGCATACAGCAGAGTGGATAATAATACAAAATTAATACCTAATGACATTGTGTATTTTATTGCAAAAAAAAACAAAAACTTCTATCTTTATGAGGCTTTACCGCCGCTCAAGGGAGAAGTTTAATCACCCGGCATTTACCTTAACTCACAGAAAACCTCTGAAAAACTGTGAAAGGTGATTCGCTCCCCGCTGGGGTTCGAACTCGGGCTCCCCAATGCTCAGTATGAAACGGACGACGCCTCTAACCACTCTGCCACTGAGCTGGATTATTTCATTGAATTGTGTAAGTATTCATGATTCATTGATTCATGACTTGCCACGCATTTTTTTGGCGAATTTTATAGTTCGCTATTTATTTGCCTCTCAATTTAATTCAATATTTAATAATATGCAATAAAAACTGTTTTTTCTTCTAATTTTTGTCATTGTTACATGTCGATTTTGTTTTTTCACGAGAATACTCCCGGTTTGTTTTCTCTGTCAATTTCCTGATATATTCAGCCGTTTTTCCGCAATTTTGTTTGAGCCAGCAGTTTGGTTAAGTATACATTTAGGCACTTTTTTCTTATATTAGTAGCTCTGGTGCAAGTGTTTGTTCTTATAGAAAGAATTTAGTGACAGTTTTTACAGCAATTTTGTTTGTGCCAGCTGTTTCGGAAAGGTTACATTTAGGCACTTTTTATATTAGTAGCTCTGGTGCAAGTCAGAAATTGTCATGATTTCATTTCGATTTCGATGACCGGTGGTCCTTGCTTGCCTCCGTCCGTTCTATACCCCTGCTATCAATGTTTTTCCCTAAATAAGAATGGATTTAACGAAAACAATTGATAGCATATGAAGCAAGAATCGCTATAACACTAACTGCTCGAACTAAGAAACCCCTTCATATGAGAGATTAGCAGATAACCCTCAAATCCACACGTGCCGTTTAAAGATTTTGAAGTATGAACAAGCTGAGTGATTTATAATTAAAGTATATACGTATTGATATATCAATTTAATTATATATTTCCTGTTCCTACACTTGTACTTGTGAAAAATACAACGCAAAAGATGAGATCCTTTATCAACGAAATCTCCACTTCAACAAACGTATGTGAAGTGAACGATACATACATACATAAAATGTGTGTCATCTTAAAACTTATAACAAAACGAACCTCCCAGTTTATTAATATGGTGGTATGGTATGCTCTTAAGGCTGGAATTTCACAAATTGTACCATTAGAAAAGTATACACGTGTTTTCTTATGGCACAATTTGTGAAATTGTATTGAGCTTTGAGCAAAAACGTAGTGGAATGGCATATATATATATATAGATATATATATATATATATATATATATATATATATATATATATATATTGAGTAGTTGTTTAAATCACTTTCTTGTAGGCTTTGAATATTTTTGTAACTATTAAAGACTTCGTAATTATAGAATAAAGGACATATATATATATATATATATATATATATATATATATATATATATATAAATATATATGTATGCAATCATGTTGCATAGTATTTGCGAAGCGAAGAGCTTTTGCAAGAGAAACCGATGATAAGCACAAACGAAGGAAATGAGAATGCACATAAAACTATTCTGAATGAAGAATTGACAATATAACAGAAGTAGATCTATAAGAATCACTTTAAGACATGGCAAACCAGGCAAACCTCTTCTTCTTGTGGTGCCGTCTCCTATCGGAGGTTGGCAATCATCATGGAGATTCTAATATTTGACGCTGCAGCTCTAAATAGTCCGACCGATGTTTGTCCGTACCATTCTCTAAGGTTCTTTAACCATGAGGTTACATGCTTCTTCTTCCTTGTATTTTCCTTGCATGATCAGTTGGAGAATAGAGTATCTCTCTCCCCGGGTGATGTGTCCCAAGTACTCTAGCTTTCGTGTTTTGATCGTAAGGATCAGTTCCTTTTCTTTATGCATTCTTCGCATGACTTCTTCGTTGTTTACTAGGTCCGTCCAGGATATCTTGAGCATGCGGCGATAGATCCACATCTCAAACGACTCCAGTTTTTTATGTTATTTTTCTTTAATGTCCAGTAGTGTTGAAAAAATGTAACAGCGAATTATTCGGACTCTCAAGGCTAGATTGAGATTTCTATTCGAGAAAAGATTCTTCATTTTGACGAAAATTGCTCTTGAAATTTCTATACCTTTGTTCACTTCCATGGTTTGGAGTATTTAAGCGTATTTTAAATCTTGTATAGATATTCCTTCCAGTCCTTCCCCTTGCATCCTGCTATCCAATGCCATTCCTAGTTAGTATTTCATGTATGTTGTCTTCACACGTTTTGTGTGGTCTACCTCTTCTTTTCTTTCCTTGTATTCTTGTTTTCCATACACTTTTTGTCTGTCTCCCTTCTGGCATGCGAATTATGTATCCATACCATCCGAGTTGTTTCCTTTCTATAGTTGTCTGTATACTTTCTATCTGTAGATTTGTACGAATTTGCTCATTTCGTAATCTGTCCATTCTTGTGATACCTTCTATCGTCCTTAAGTACTTCATTTCTGCTGCTTGTATTTTGCTTTTCTTTTAAGTCTCTTGTTCAATGTCCATGTTTCGCTTCCAGATATCAGTGTTGGTCTATATATTGTTTTGAACATTATGAGTTTTGGATTGTTAAGGCGTCTACTTTGTGATAATTCATTTTAAAGTATAAATAAAACGATTTTTTACTTTGTTTTTTATCACACTTCAGTTACACTTTGCAACTAGTTTCGGCTAAGCTCTAGCCATTTTCGAGCTCCTTCCGAAACTAGTTGCAAAGTGTAACTGAATTGTGATAAAAAAACAAAGTAAAAAATCGTTTTATTTATCCTTTATTATGAGTTTTGTTTTCTTCGATACCTGCTTATTATTAAGTATTATTTTGTATAGCATCGCCTATAATTGTAAAATATAAATATATAAAATTTTATCATTAAACTTCATACTATATCTATATAGAGCGAGCAAATTCACAACTGGGCCAAATTATTTCTTAAATAAATAAAGCAAACGTAAGAATTTATGCCAAAGTCAGTATCAAGATATGTCGCAAAGCCAGCCACTCAACCGTAAATTTATTATCGATAACAATCAAGCATGATGCAATTTTTTTTTTGTATACAAATATATAAATTGATGTCAGTCAAAATAAAGGATATGGTAGGCTTATCAGTCAAGTGGCTTAATAATTTTGTTTTTCGAGTGGACCAACCACATATAAAAGGCCTGTCCATCCTGCAACTTATCATTACAAAACAATCATGCTTCGATTCATAGTTTTGACTACTCTCCTGGCTTGTGCTCATGGTAAGTTTTTAAATAGTCTTTTATTTATAATAATAAATTTATTAATAATTTAGTAACTGTTAGTTTTATTAAATATTTTTTAATATTTTTATGCCGTGTATTTTTATTTATTACTTTAATATTTGATTTATTACACTTTATACACATGTATAATACTTTTCTATTCACTGAACATAATTGTTTTCAGTTTATTAAAAAAATTTAATTGACTAATCCCCCATATTCACCAACTTTTCATTATAAATTGTAGTTTGTAGTTTTTCATTATAAATTGTAGTTAAATTTCCATTTTTTAGCTATAAAGGCACCTTACACGGTCAATAATACTGTCAATACTAGTACTGTCAGTATTTGCTTGAATCCTTCAATATTTATCAAGTAATCAATCATCTGGATAAATATCATTATTCTCTTCATTCCATCATTACTATACCTTACACGATCAGTAATACTGTCAATATTTTAGAATATTGAAAATTTTAAAGATATTATCATATAGTAATACTATCATTATTCTAAAATATTGACCGTGTAAGGTGCCTTTATGTATCAGTAGCTATTGAAGCCATATTGTATTGGTTGTTATAGCAAAAATAAATACATTATCTAGGAAATGTAGTTTCTAGTTTTTAGTTTCTCTCTATTGCAAACACTGAATAATTAAACAAAAGATGTCATCAAAGCTCCAATCACAAGCACTATTTAAGGTGTTTGACATTTATTTAGCAATTTATGTCACAATGACGTTTTCAATTGATTCATTCAATAGCCATGTTCACCAACATCCCATACATTTTGGTCCCACCTAAATGTATGGGATGTTGGTGAAAATGGGCATAAGTAATGCAACTTCCCTAATACAGAATTTTTTTAACATCAATTAACAATGCAATATAGTAATAATATCCTTCAACTTCCCCAATACAGAATTTTTTTAACATCAATTAACAATGCAATATAGTAGTAATATCCTTCAACTTCCCCAATACAGAATTTTTTTAACATCAATTAACAATGCAATATAGTAGTAATATCCTTCAACTATTTTAATTACCAATACAAATTAAATTTACCTCTGATAATTAATTCTATTTATTTTATATTTGAAGTATTACATACCTATATATACCCCCCATTTAACTAAAATTTTGCAATAAACCGCAATAACTTTTTATTATATTATCCTGCTACAGGATTTAGATTCCATTCAATAATATCTGTATTATTTCAGCCTCAATTAATTTGGACCTCGGTTCAATCGGTTGGAGGATAGTTGGTGGCAGTGAAGCCCCAGAAGGAGCCTTCCCACATCAAATATCCCTACGCAATTATGGAAGACACTCTTGTGGTGGCTCCATTCTAGATAAAACTACAATCCTTACAGCCGCCCATTGCGTGGACGGCACCAACGCTTTAACTCTAACAGTTGTAACCGGAAGCAACAAACTGGACCAAGGCGGTGATGTTTACAAAGTAACCAAAACTATTATCCACCCCGGATGGAGCCCATACACGATCATAAACGACGTCGCAATTGTTAAACTTGCAAAACCAATTGAGTACAACGATAAAGTTCAACCAATCGAGTTAGAAACTGAGGAAGTTTCGGGAGATGAAGATTGCGTTTTGAGCGGATGGGGAAGGTTGAGCTACCCAGGACCTTCACCTAATAAACTTCAGTTCATTAAGCTGAAGACTATTACATTTGAAGAGTGCAAGGAGAAGCATAGCAAACTTCCTTACTCACCTGAAGTGATTGAGTCGGAAATTTGTACGTTTACCCAGAAAGGACAAGGTGCGTGCCATGGGGACTCTGGTGGCCCACTCATTCGTAACGGGAAACAAATTGGAGTTGTTTCCTGGGGACAACCATGCGCTAAAGGATATCCAGATGTTTTTACTCGAGTTACTTCGTTCCTTTCATGGATTAAGGTTGGAATGCAAGATTAATTAATATTGTACCATGGACTTGACTTTTTATATTTTCGATTTATAATAAAATGCACTAACAAAAATATTTACTGATTTGAATTCAACCTTTATACAGTATTTCAGGCTGATATTTAATGCAACAACTGTTATGCAAAACGGCCGAAAGGTACTGCAGGGCGGTGTACTAGTGGAAAGACACCATTGCTGTCAGAGCCTTCATTGTAGAGCTGTACCACTACTATTGTAGATGCTGGACTCTGATTTTTGTTTATATAGTATTTCAGGTTGATATTTAATGCAACAACTGTCATGCAAAAATGCCGACAGGCACTGCAGGGCGGTGTACTAGTGGAAAGACACCATTGCTGAACACCGCCGAAAGTACCTCAAAGCTACTGTTGTGTTATACTTAAGCGACGTCTGATTGTCTGAGCAAATAAGCCAATCGGTCGTTAAGTCACAACAAACCCCTAATGACCCATCAACTCATTAGTGGCCGGTCATTACGAACCCATTAGAAAGCGTGATTAGGACGATACAGAAGAGGACGAACGTGGCAAGAGTACCCTCAGACGAAACAGTCAGAAGTCACACACATCACAGTCTTTAGGCGCTTTTGTTTAGCATGGTTTATCATTGCTAATCACCACCGTGGTCATCTACAATGAAGGCTCTGACATGTGGCAATATAGAGCTTTACCACTACTGTTGTAGATGCTGGACTCTGATTTTTGTTTGTATATGTTTGTTAATTTCTGCCACATTTCGCATCCCTATTGGCAATTTATTTATTTTATATTTATATTTATATCGCAAAATTGGAAAATACAGCACACAAGTTAGGACTATTGGGTGAGCAAATTCTAAACCCCCACAAGTTATTGCTAGTTTATAAGTGCTTGGGAATTCTTACAAGCATCCGAAAGGACACTAGCAAATTTAACATCCAAATTTGATGATCAAGGAATCTAGAAATTCAGCACAATGGCAATATATATATATATATATATATATATATATATATACATTGGAAAATACATCACACAAGTTAGGACTATTGGGTAAGCAAATTCTAAACTCCCACAAGTTATTGCTAGTTTATAAGTGCTTGGGAATCCTTACAAGCATCTGAAAGGACACTAGCAAATTTAACATCCAAATTTGATGATCGAGGAATCTAGAAATTCAGCACGAGAGAGTAAGGTCCTGGCCACAAAGGCCAACAATCGGAATAGGAGAAGAAATTATAAGAAAACCTCCAAGAAACTCTTAAATCTTAGAATTTAATTTTTAGTTTGAAGGCGATGCTAGCCTTATTCCTTATACTCAACAACATATGGAGTAAAACAGGTTAGATGAAAAAAACATACTACATCCCTCAATGCCAATAGCCTAAGATGGAACACTAAGATTCTTAAGGTGAAGAAAGAGATGAAAAGCTACCACAGGGAAACATCTATATTATGAGAAAAAAAACAGGAAAGTGTTTTGAATGCCATGGCCTAGACCACTGGGCATGGCAATATCCGAACCGCAAGTCAGGCTCTAGTTCATTTGACAAAGACAGGGAAAGGATGTTGTAAGTGATGCTCTATTATATATAAAAGGTGATCGAATTGAATCAATTCAGACTCAGTTCATGATTCTGGCACAAGTCACGACATTTGCAGTATAATACAAGGACCACATATGAGGAGTTCTCTATCCCACAAGTAGTACACATTGGAGGTGGTGGGTATATCAAGGCATATGGAAAGGGCTGTATAAATATGAAAATATTTGATGAAATCAACTGAAATGAAAACCACTTGGTGGACGTTTTGTGTGTATCAAATCTCAAATACAACTTATTTTCAGTTAGCATTGCATTAGATAAGGGTCTGTAGGGTTGTGAATCAATGGAATGAGTCCTTGAAACTTGCATAAGTAACTATATAGGAAGGAATGGTTCACCACATACAAGTAGTTTACTAGACCAAGAGTAGTACGCATTGGAGATGGAGATCATGGCATATGAGAAAGGCTGTATAAATATGAAAATGTTTGTAGCAATTAACCGTAATGAAAACCACTTTGTGGACAAAAATGTTACAACTAACCCCTAAGGGGGTAATTTTTGTATATAACCACTTGTGAATATTGTGTGAATTCATCTTCACTAGCTAAGCTACACTGACGAGATCTAATAAGATCGAAATCTAGATATGTAGATTGTTAAAAGGTGGATTCACACTTATATATACTTTGTGGACGTTTTGTACGTAACAGATCTCATATAGAACCTTTCATTAGTTAGCTTTGCATTAGATAAGGGTCTGGAGATGTTATCAACTCGATCTGTCTATAGACTTGTGATGGGAGATCGTACCAAGGTAGTGAGATATCGACGTGGCAAGCACTAAAAAAACGACCTTTATTGGCATTTCGGTCACTTCCCTTCCACATCACAAACCACAACAAAAATATACAAAAATTAAAATAAAAATACAAATATAAATAAAAGTAATACTCCGCAAAAAATTACAAATTACCCTCATCTATCACAGCTCCCTGTGCCCTCGAAACTTTCCTCTCCCACGTCAGCCTCCTGCAGATTTTCACGCCTTGCCCATCCTCGCTTAACGCTTTCACACCCTCACATTCTTCGCTAACGTGCCACTACGTGTCGCTTCCCTTACTATACAGCGCACACGCGGTGTACCCCAGACCCATCCACACTTTCCTCCCTCTCTCGTCTGACCCACACCTCGCTCTTGCCATGCTTACCTTGTCCTCCCTGCTCCACTCACCCCTGGCTAAGTAACTCGGGAGTTTCCCACGCACTTGCCACTCTACGTAGCCAGGGTTGTAAGAGCTCTCATTCATTCTAGTCTGCCGTTCTTGCCACTCAATATCTCTCAATCTCTCTCTCACCTCAGTTCCTAGGCTTCCCATTTCTCTCAGATTCTCCTCTACCCACACCTAAGACATACCTACTCTTTCATACATCTTTCCTCTACCCTTTCTCCAACCACTCTCCGTCCTACTCAATATCTCTCAATCTCTCTCTCACCTCAGTTCCTAGGCTTCCGATTTCTCTCAGCTTCTCCTCTACCCACACTTCAGACATACCTACTCTTTCATACATCATTCCTCTATCCTTTCTCCAACCACTCTCCGTCCTACTCTTACACCTCATCCATACCTCCCGGACCAGTCTTTCCTCGCCCAATTCCTGCAATCTTTCTTCAAACTTCACAACCCTTACACACGACTCCCACCACATACTCATACGATTCGTCTCCTGCAACAGCACTGCTCTCGGTGTCGACCTTTCGAAACCTAGCAGACTCTTCAGGAGCAAACCTTGCTCTCTCTCTCTAACACATCCCACTCACGCAATCCCCACATTTCCACTCCATAAAACAGAATAGGTTTTACACACGCGTAGCAGATCATGCACGCCAATATGAGGTTACCGCCCCACAACCTCTCCCATTTCCTTCTCGCCATTCCCCAAGCCATTCTCGCTTTCGCTTGTATACATTCCACATGCACCCTAAATCCTCCTCCGCTGTCAAACCAAAACCCCAAATATTTAAAGACATTCACTCTCTCAATCATCCTTCCCTTCCATTTCAGCTCTTCCACTCTACTCCTTCTACCCCTATTCCTAAATATCATCCATTTGGTCTTCTCCACATTCACCACTAGCCCTCTCCTATCCAGGTACCTTCCCATTATTTCCAACATCTCTTGCATCTCTTCCACTCTCTTCGCAAGCACTATATCATAGTATTCAGGCCTGTTCAATTGTCCAAGTTGAACTGCAGGGGAGAAAATAGAATCAGCTGAGATAATTTACCTTGCGAATGTAAACTCCACCCTGAAGAACTGGCATGAAAGGATGGCACACAAGAATTACCTGCATGTAAAGCTCGCTTTAGACAACACAATTACTTGATTCAAAAGTTATGCAAGAAATTAATTAATATATTGACTAAGAAATTGCATTGTTTAATTGATGAATCTGAATGATGCGAAACAAATTCTGAAATAAGTTTTGGTCCGCGCTCATGCATGTCTGTAAAAAATTTATCCTTGAAGAATAAAACACGTTTTATTTTCGATTCAATCTTCAATCAATTCCAATTCAATATTTCAAACAATTTGCTGAATGATTCGAGACAATTTAGATGGTCTCGCATCTTGACTAACTTTTGAGTCAAGAATTTGACTTGTGTAAAAATACCTTAAGTCTTTCTAATATTAAAACAAATGACAATAATGAACCATTCTGTGATGCTTGTGCCATTGGTAAGATTCACCGTCATTACCAAAAAGCTCATCAACAACGACAAGCATAGGGGAAATAACCAATGCAGACTTAAGGTCGTTCTAGACAAGACAATTTCTTAGCTCAAAAGTAATTCAAGAAATGAATTCATATATCCTCCTCCCATACAATTTGTCCTTGACAAATAGAACGCGTTATATTTTTCCATTCGATCTGCCATCCAATTCAATATTTCAAATAATTTGCTGTATTATACGAGAAAATTTAGATTGTCTCGCATATTGACTAACTTTTGAGTCAAGAAATTGTCTTGTCTAAAACGACCTTTATACGGGCCAATACAGGTGAGATTCATGGATCAAAACCACACGGCTCCATTTGTGGTGAAGGCGTACTACGGTGCCCATTTTGTATTTCTGAAAGTATTACCGACCTTCTTGTACATAATTCATTTTCAGTGAGGCGTCTTCTAACCTTGCATTCAGTGACATCCTTATTTATTACGTACTGTAAGCGCTTTCTGGCAGCAATAGAAGCTGTATGCCAATTTCCTTAAATTTCGACCATAAAAATACTATCATCTCTTGCTTGATCAAAATCAGCACGCCGAAAATAGCTACCAGTGTTCAAAAAGCTATGAAGAACTCTTCAACTGTTGTTCTGGGTTCATCAAGAATTTCCGAAATATAAACTTGACTCCTACTATTGTGTAGTAGTATTTTAAAGTATATTTGAATAAATAAACATTATAAATGGAAACGTTGCTACAATATTTTAGGGAACATATTTGTGTTCAATATATAAGCAGTGGCCACTTTTTGTGCCGGTGAATGTATATAGAGCCTGCAAATTTTCAACTAATTATATTTATTCAGTAAATATATTTTATATAATTATTTCCCATATATCTATTTTCTATTATTCTATTATTTTCGTTGTTACTGTAAACATGTGTTAATATAGTTTTTATATGTATAGAATTATGTATTTCAAGGGAAATAAAAGTCATTATTATTATTATTATTATTATTATAGGAAATGTAAGAATTTATGCAAAAGTCGGTATCAGGAGGTGTCGCAAAGCCAACCACTCAACTTTAAATTTGTTATCGAGTACAATCAAGCATGATGCAATATTTTTTTGTATACAAATATATAAATTGATGTCAATCAAAACAGAGGATGTGGTAGCTTATCAGTCAAGTGACTTACATTTTTTTTTCTTCGAGTGGACCAACCACATATAAAAGGCTTGTCCATCCGGCAACTTATTACAAAACAATCATGTTTCGATTCATAGTTTTGACTACTCTCCTGGCTTGTGCCCAGGGTAAGTTTTTAAATAATCTTTTATTTATTATAATAAAGTAATTTATTAATAATTTATTAACTATTAGTTTTATTATATATTTGTTAATATTTGTATGCTGTAGATTTTTATATATACTAATTCAATTATTTTTAATATTCTTGTTTATGTTACACTTTATACATATGCATAGTAGTTCCTATTCACTGAACATAATTATTTTAATTTTTTTTTAAATAATAAACATTCGGTTGTATAAAGCAGATAACTCTCGAGTTAATTTACAATACGTGATTCTACTCTCACTTTTAACTACTTTGACACCTAAAAGCGACGTTACCATATATAGATAAAGGTACATGAGGGTATAAAGTTGAAACATCAATTGATATGGTGTCGCCAGATGGCATTAAACTTTCTCTATAGCGGGAAAGTTACATATAACATATACAAAAAAAAATCAAAATAAAACATCTACCGTGTGCATTACTTAGGCACGGTTGTACACAGGCGAGGTAACTATAATCCGTGATTCTATTATTAGATGTTGCATATTTTTTGTATATGTTATATGTAACTTTCCCGCTATACAGAAAGTTTAACGCCATCTGGCGACACCACCTCAATGGATGTACACCCATATGGTAATATCTGTCAACTATTTTAATTACCAATATAACTTTCATTTATCTCTGATAGTTGATTCTATTGATTTTTTATTTGGAGTATAATTTATACCTCCCATTTTACTGAAATTTTGCAATAAGTTGTACATTTTATTATATTATCCTGAAACAGGATTTAGATTCCAATCAATAATATCTATATTATTTCAGCCTCACTTAATTTGGACCTCGGTTCAATCGGTTGGAGGATAGTTGGTGGCAATGAAGCCCCAGAAGGAGCCTTCCCACATCAAATATCTTTACGCAATTTTGGAAGACACTCTTGTGGTGGCTCCATTGTAGATAAAACCACCATCCTCACAGCCGCCCATTGCGTGGACGGCACCAACGCAAAATATCTAACAGTTGTAACCGGAAGCAACAGATTGGACCAAGGCGGTGATGTATACAGAGTAACCAAGACTATTATTCACCCCGAATGGAACCGACAGAAGAGCGTAAACGACGTAGCAATTGTTAAACTTGCACAACCAATTGAGTACAAAGATAATGTTCAACCAATAGAGTTAGAAACTGAGGAAGTTTCTGGAGATGAAGAATGCATTTTGAGCGGATGGGGAAGGTTGAGCTACCCAGGACCTTCACCTAATAAACTTCAGTTCATCAAGCTGAAGACTACTACATTTGAAGAGTGCAAGGAGAAGCATAGCAAACTTCCTTTTACGCCTGAAGTGATTGAGTCGGAAATTTGTACGTTTACCCAGACTGGACAAGGTGCGTGCCATGGGGACTCTGGTGGCCCACTCATTCGTAACGGGAAACAAATTGGAGTTGTTTCCTGGGGACTACCTTGCGCTAAAGGATACCCAGATGTTTTTACTAGAGTTTCTTCCTTTGTTTCGTGGATTAAGATTGGAATGCAAGATAATTAATAATGTACCATGGACTTTTTATATTTTCAATTTATAAAAAAATGCAAAAACTACACAAAATGTTTACTGATTTGAATTCAACCTTTATACAGTATTTTAGATTGATATTTAAACGTGTGGAACGAAGTAAATTATCGATTTTTAATATCAGTCAGAATCAGGGCAGAAAGACCTAGGTCGTTAGCCCATTGTGGTATGTAATGTAAATGTTATGTAATCACCAGGCATCAAATACTAGGGGAGTGCTGGCCTAGTATGGTCAGCATTGGCAGCTCCTCACCCGCCAGGGTTTTGCGGCTTGCACGCAAAATTGACTGGTGGGATGAGTGAGCAGCCTTTAAAGGGAGGTTTCACAATGGGCCCATTTTGAGGCCTAAGTGTCTGTAGCTATGCTACCCTCCAGCCAACTATCCAGAACTATGTATCACAATAAATATTTGTATTATTATTATTATTATTATCAGTCAGAATTTATTTGGCCGCATTAAAATATACATAGCCAATTCACGTATGGGTCCAAATGAGGACGGCATATGTCCAGCAGTGGACTATCATAGGGTGAGAAGAAGAATTGTAGTATTACTCTATTGGACAAATAAAGTTGATTGTTATTATTATTACAAGCGGAGCGCATAGCTGAGTAACGCAGAGGACCCGAGATCGAATCTCTGTGTCCCTCTGCATGCATCCTAGTTGGAACATCTGCGCTTTAAGCCGTTAGTCCTGTCGGTAGACTTCCTACCTTACAACCAAAAGACGTAAACATTACTCTAAACTATCCCACAGTAGCATATCAGGAAACAATCTGGGGAAATCGGAAGGCGCCAGAAACGCTATAAAACCGATAGATGATGATTATTAGAATAATATTGAAATTGATTTCAAAAATAAAATTCTATCTTTATAGGGCTTTCAACCGTGAGGCTTTTCCGCCGGCCAAGGGAGAAGGAAGCTCAGAGGAGTTTAATCACCCGGTATTTAAACCTCTGAAGAACTGTGAACGGTGATTCGCGAAAATTCCCTACTGGGGACGACGACGCCTTTAACCACTCAGCCACTGAGCTGGGTGAAATTGATTTCATTATCTGCAATTATTTTTGTATAGACCAGTGAACCCAGGAAACTAATAAAGTATTTTGGAGCAGTGGATTTATTCCCTTATGACATTTATATCGACTTCTTTCACTACTTACACTACAAGCGTATTGGTCTCTTCTCTGCCTATTCACTACAAGTAGGTGGTGGACCTGCACTTTAACGTGGATTCCGAACCACTGGAGTATGTTTAAATGAGAATATCATCTCCATCTCCAAATCAGACAACGGCATTCGCCATGAAACCCCATGCTGACCAGGGGCTGGTTGGGGGAATGAGGAGCGTTTACAAGCTGAAACGTATTTTGCTTTGTGAGATTTGAACTGAGTTCAAATGCCAAGAGCAGAGGCTTCCCTAGCCATGGGTGACAGGGCACAGTGGTATCCCAGACAATAACAAGGCAGACGAACTCGTTCGAGAAGGCGCATCAAAACCCTTAATCAGTCCGAAGCCCTATTGCAGTGTTTCAAAAATAATCACAAAGACATCTATGGAAAAATGGGTGGCAATAGTCTCAGGACTGGTGTACAAACCAGCCAGGCCAGAGACATACACGAATCACGTCTTCATATACAAAAGATAACATAATAGACCGAATCCCCAAATTCACAGGAGAAGGACTAATCCAAAACAAGAAAATTGTCAGAATGACTAACAGGTCACTGCAGGCTTAACAAGCACATGGCACGGATAGTTCTAGCAGAAGAATTCCTCTGCCAGAAAGGTAAAGCGATCGCAGAGCACGAGACTGCACTGAGCTACTGATCTGGAGCAGCTTATAGAATAATTTTAAAACAAGTTTATTATGATATAAATTTATAACGTTTGACGTATGAATGATTTAGAGTGGGATGAGCGTTTTATCTACACACGACTACATCTTGTATACCGATTAGTGTCAATCAAACCCAAATACGGGATTCCTTATCAAACGCTTAGCAATCTTTTTTTTATCGAGTTTCGACGATTCACATATAAACAGCTTGCACATCCTGCAATTTATAATAAAACAATCATGCTGCGCTTCGTTGTTATTTTGACGACTTTACTGACGTCTGGATATGGTAAGTTCCAATAGTTTATATCCATTGATTATTTGTAAAATACGATGCTACTTTTTTACTGAGATTAACAAGAAACGGATGTATAATCATATTTAATTTAATGTATGTAATAATATGATATTTACACCTAGATCAGTGGCTGAGTGGTTAGAGGCGACGTCCGTCTCGTACTTAGCATTAGGGAGCCTTAGTTCGATCCCCATCGGGGGGCGAATCACCTTTCGCAGTTTTTCAAAAGTTTTCTGTGAAGTTAAGGCTGATAGCCCTATAAAGATAGAAGTTTTTTTTTTGATATTTACACCTAGCTCGGTGGTGTAGTTGTTAGAGGCGTCGTCCGCCTCGTACTGAATTTTGGGGAGCGAGAATTCGAATCCCGGTGTGCGCGAAATTTCACGAATCATACCTTCAATGTTTTTTCAGAGGTATTCTGTGAAGTATCGGGTGATTAAACTCCTATGAGCTTCTCTCTTTACCGACGGAAAAGCCTCACGACTGATAGCCATATAAAGATATGTATATATATATATATATATATATATATATATATATATATATATATATATAAATTTCGCCTACAGAACAACACCACGTATCACAATTTTTCATCGAAAATGAGTATTGCATACCGTAGAACGCGTAATCTCACGGCAGATATAACTAACTTCCTTTGAATTATGTATTTCAATTTTTTCATTGATTACGTCACTTATAGAAGCTTGCGTAGCAGGGATATTCGTATATTTATGTTCTCCTGAATAGTATGAGAATATAAATCAACGAATATCCCGGCTACGCAGGCTTCTATAAGTGACGTAATCATTGAAAAGTGGTTATCCAGCTCCTCTGAAAAGTTGGAAACAATGAGATACGTAGTTTTGCTCTGTAAGCGACGATATATGTATTAGGAAAAAATTTAATTTTAATATTATTTTAGCTTTACATAGTTTGGATCTCAATTCAATCAATTGGAGAATAGTTGGAGGCAAATTAGCCCCAGAAGGCGCATTCCCACACCAAATATCCTTACGGAATAACAAACAACATTTCTGCAGTGGCTCTATTATTGATGAAACCACCATCCTCACAGCAGCCCACTGTGTGTCATGGCCTGACGCTTCAGCTCTAACAGTTGTAACAGGAACCAACCAACTCAACCAAAGCGGCGATCTCTATAAAGTAGCCAGTACTATTATTCACCCCAAATGGGACGTATGGGCCCAAATAAATGACATAGGCATTGTTAAACTATCAGAACCTATACAATTTAAAGAAAATGTTCAACCAATCGAGTTGGACGATGAGGAAATTCCTGGAAATGAAGCATGCGTTTTGAGTGGATGGGGCAGGACTAGCAACGCAGGACTTACACCTAATGATCTTCAATATATAGACCTTAAAACAATTACATTAGATGAGTGCAATACAATTCAGAGCAACCAAGAGGTTTTTAAATCTCAAATTTGTACGTTCACCCGGGTTGGACAAGGCGCGTGTAAGGGTGACTCTGGCGGTCCACTTATACGTAACAGCAAATTAATTGGAATTCTTTCATGGGTAAAACCTTGTGATAGGGGATACCCTGATATATACACCAGAATTTCTTCGTTTCTTCCTTGGATTAAGGAGAGAATCCAAGAAAGTTAATAATGTATGCCTTTTTCATGTTTTGAATTGATAATAAAAAATAATATATTATTTAAATTAAAATAAATAATAATATATTATTAAAATTAAAATAAAAATAATAGATTATTAAAATAAAAATAAAAATAATATATTATTAAAATTAATATATTATTAAAATTAAAATAAAAAATAATATATTATTAAAATTCAAATAAAAAATAATATATTATTAAAATATATAATTAAAATATTTATAATTTATATTAAAATAATTATTAATTTGAGTTAAACTTGCCCTTAAAATGGTGTTTCATTTCGAGGTATAGAACTTTGAATTTAAATAAAACACAGAAAAATAGTTTTAACGGCCACGTATGTTACTATTTTTCAAAGATAATTTTATGCCATTAATGTTTAAATATGATTTCGGACATGTAGCCGCCACGGCTGGCGTGTAGTTGGCGTAATCTGGAAGTCCAATTTGCGATCACTATTCGCAGCATATCTGGGTGTATTTCAGTAACGCATCGAATCCAACATTCGATGCCAAGTTCATTACTTAGAGTTATGTTTTTTGATAGACAGAATATTATATAAAACCAGAATATTTAGTGACGGTTAAGGTAAAATATTTCTGATATTTTAAACTCTATTGTAAAATTTTCAATATACGAAATATCTTTTTAAATTTAAATAAAACACAGTAAAATAGTTTTAATGGCCACGTATGTTACTTTTGTTCAAAGATAATTTTATGCCATTAATGTTTAAATATGATTTCGGACATATGGCCGCCGCGGCTGGCGCGTAGATAGCGTAATCTAGAGGTCCAATTTGCGATCACTCTTCGCAGCATTTCTGGGTGTTTTTGGCAATAATTCGAATCCAACATTCGATTCCAGGTTCATTACTTGGAGTTATGTTTTTTGAGAGGCAGAATATTATATAAAAAAGAACATTTAATGACGGTTGAGGTAAAATATTTCTCATAGTTTAACCTTCCGGCACTCGCGCCCAGTGTCATAGACCCGGAGCATATATATATTTCAGCATTTCTGGGTGTATTTCAGCAATAATTCGAATCCAACATTCGATTCCAGGTTCATTACTTGGAGCTATGTTTTTTTGAGAGGCAGAATATCATATAAAAAAGAACATTTAGTGACGGTTGAGGTAAAATATTTCTCATATTTTAACCTTCCGGCACTCGCGCCCAGTCTCATAGACCCGGAGCATATATATGCTCCGGGTCTATGAGACTGGGCGCGAGTGCCGGAAGGTTAAACTCTGTTAATTTCTGTAAAATTTTCAATATACGAAATATTTTGTTAGGAAGTTATTAAATTGAGAGCCTCCAAATTAATTAGACGGACGGCGCGTACAACCACTATTACACTGAGCTGCTTCAGAAAGTAGTTTATTAGGAAAACTTATATAGCTTTTGAGGAGTAGTTTCCACAATTCAAAATTCAATTTTATAGATACACGTGTAAAAAAGGTAAGGCATACAGATTTTACCTAGAACATATTCAATTTTTTCCTGTTTACAGGAATTTTAAATGTGTTCATGTGAACAAATTCTATACATTGTTTTTATTTTCCATGTCACAGGCTTATCGTGTAAATCCCACGTCCGTAAATTTAAAAACGCGATAGAATTATAATAAAATATTTTATGCAATGGACGCACGCCGATAAAACGAGATAAAATAATTTAATTTGAACCAGTCGCATCCGCGACAATGGCCCTGGGGCTATCGGGCTGGAAATTTATACAATTACGGTTTTTTACGGCGAACAGAGGGCGCTGCTAGAGCTGGGGGGAGTGGGTGTGGGGGTGGTATCGATAAAATTAATTCCGCATCTCGGTGCGACGCATTAATAAAACGTATTTCCAAAAAGTAATTAACGATAAATCACATAACCCCGGCGCCGCCGCCCGTCCCGCCCGTCCCGCCGTTCGCGTACGCGTAATCAATCCATCAAAAAATAATAAAACACCGAAAATCAACTACAGCAAAAACGCATCAAAGCGAAAATAATAAATAACAGAAACATATTGGCATTGGCACTAAAAACTCGATAATGAGATTTGGCTTTTGGGACGCACGGCGGTCGGTGCGGGCGTGGCGTTTCGACGCCAATCCGGCTCTGTGCTCGGTGGAAGGCGGTACAGGCGATACCGCCTATTTCATGTCGGGATTTAGTGAAGTGGTTAGTGAACCTCTAACTTGCATCAAGTTAACACATATACACATGGCAGCTGTTATTCCGTGCCCCTAACACTAAAACCCGCATGTTTAACGTATCGGAGTTACAAGAACAAATCGCATCAACACCTGAAGGACTCAGTACTATTTACCCTATGTGGTAGTTATTGTGCGGCGGTAAACTGTACTATATGGTGTGCGATCCGTCGGTAGGACCCGCGATGATCGTAGTGCTGCACTAAGTGTTGTTTTTTTTTTATAATCAACTGCTCAAAGTGAACTGGAAAGTGTTCAAAGTGGACTCACCTAGTAATAATATGGTGTTAGAATCCGGGGTTTTGCCGCCCCCATTGCAGCTTTATGCGGCGGCGGCGGCACATCTCGCGCCGCGACCGCCGTGGCCGCCGTTCCTCCAGTTTCCCGGCGCCGCTAGCCTCTTGGGGATGCCCGGCGCCTTCAACCAACTTAGCCGACCTAGGTATCCACCTGGTATGGGCTTAAGGGCGCCGCCGGGGCCACCTTCGGAGGACAGCGGAAGCGAATCACACCATGGTAAAGGTACGTTTTATTATTACAACAACGCGAAACGGTTGCTTATTTAATGCATGTGGTTTACTACCGTTTATAAAGAGTAATTGTTGCTAATGGTCTACGTGGAATAATTAAATTGTATTTGTTGATGGTAATTGAAGGATTGAAGAAATTACGGTATAGCTACGGGATGACAGAAAATACCTTTATTAGGTATAGCCAACACAAGTCTTCTAAAATATTCCTTCTGCCCAATTCGACAGCTACAATACAATAAAGTAAAATATACAGATCAAAATAAGATACGGGGTGATATAACTATCTATCTATCTATCTATCTATCTATCTATCTATCTATCTATCTATCTATCATCGTGCAATAGAAATTTACCGTTTACTGTGTATAGTACAATAGTAGTTTATGTAATAAATAACGTTATTAGGATTTCTAGATGACCAGGGAATATGTTTCCCTTGTAATGTAAATAAATGTAAAATTCACAAGTAATATAAAACCTACTTTATTCAGTGGCTAGATACGTTGTTCGTCTCGTATTAAGCATTAGGGAGCCTGAGTTCGAACCCCAACATCGCTAATACCTTTCACAGTTTTTTCAGAGGTTTGTTGTGAAGTTAATTTACCTTAAATTCACAAAAAAAAACGGGTCATTAAACTCTTCTGAGCTTCTCCCTTGATCGGCGGAAAAGCCTCAAGGCTGATAGTCCTAAAAAAAGACTAGTTTTTTTTGTAATACCTAATAATCGCGAGATAGATATCGCAACACGTATTATTTTATCCTTAAACCCCAAAAAAATGCATAAAGTAATGTGAAACCTACTTAGTTCAGTGACTAGACACTCGTTCGTCTCGTATTAAGCATTCGGGAGCCTGAGTTCGAACCCCAACATCGCTAAAAAAAAACCTTTCACAGTTTTTTCAGAGGTTTGTTGTGAAGTTAATTTACCTTAACTTCACAAAAAAAACCGGGTGATTAAACTTTTCTGAGCTTCTCCCTTGATCGACGGAAAAGCCTCACGGCTGATAGTCCTAAAAAAGGACTAGTTTTTTTTTTGTAAAACCTAATAATCGCGAGATAGGTATCGCAACACGTATTATTTTATCCTTAAACTCCAAAAAAATGCATAAAGTAATGTAATACCTACTTAGTTCAGTGGCTAGACGCGTCGTTCGTCTCGTATTAAGCATTGGGGAGCCTGAGTTCGAACCCCAACATCGATAATACCTTTCATAGTTTTTTCAGAGGTTTGTTGTGAAGTTAATTTACCTTAACTTCACAACAAACCTGGTGATTAAACTCTTCTGAGCTTCTACCTTGATCGGCAGAAAAGCCTCACTCACGGCTGATAGTCCTAAAAAGACACCAGTTTTTTTGTAACCTGATAATCGCGAGAGAGGTATCACAACACGTATTATTTTATCCTTAAACTCCAAAAATGCATAAAGTAATGTAAAACCTACTTAGTTCAGAGGCTAGACGTCTCGTATTAAGGATTGGGGAGCCTGAGTTCGAGCCCCAACATCGCTAATACCTTTCACAGTTTTTTCAGAGGTTTGTTGTGAAGTTAATTTACCTTAACTTCACAACAAAAACCGGGTGATTAAACTCTTCTGAGCTTCTACCTTCTTACCGGCGGACAAGCCTCACTCACGGCTGATAGTCCTAAAAAGAGACCAGTTTTTTTGTAACCTGATAATCGCGAGAGGGGTGTCGCAACACATATTATTTTATCCTAAAACTGCAAAAAAAATGCATAAATTGATGCTTGTTACGTGACATTTATAAATTATAAACTACGAAATGCTTCAATCGGCCATTTCTAAAGTAGTAACCATGACAATCATCGTGTATTCACCTAGTAGCAATTAAATTTGAAAACTTATAAAATTGTACAATTTACACTAGATGTAGAGCAATGGTTAGCACCCCTGATTTATGAACGGGTGTCCCGGGTTCAAATCCCGGCCCGGGTAGTCGCTACCATTTGTCGTTGCGATACAATTAAGGGCACTTTAGAAAACTCAATTTTCTGAAGTAGTATATAAACATACACTATATAAATACAGTATATAAACATACACTAATGCACGACAGAAGGGCCCAAAGGTCGATAGCTAGTTACAGAATTAAACAAATATAATATTAACTACTTTTGTAATTAATCTGATGATCAGTGGCAAGTCAAAAGTTGAAGAAAATACACAGTATCTTAATGTTGGTAGTAATGTTAATTGAAGTCAAAGTAAGGTATAATAATCATGAAGAAGAAAACCGAAATATAATTTATATTTATAACACACCACCTATAACCGTTGTTATGTAATATATAACTGGTGTTTGGGCAAAAGGGCTTAAGTCAGGAAATGTAAAGTTTAACCCAGCTCAGTGGCCGAGTGGTTAGAGGCGTCGTCCGCCTCGTACTGAGCATTGGGGAGCCTGAGTTCGATCCCCAGTGGGGAGAGAATTTTCGCGAATCACCTTTCACAGTTTTTCAGACGTTTTCTGTGAAGTTAAGGTAAATACCGGGTGATTAAACTCCTCTGAGCTTCTCCCTTGACCAGCGGAAAAGCCTCACGGCTGAGTTTTTTTTTGTAAAGTTTACAAGCCGTTTGTACCAATGGAAAGAGCAGAATTTTTGTTGTTAAAAAGACATAAAAACCTTATTTTCTTAAAAATGATGACTTAAGCCCTTTTTCCCAAACACCAGTGATATATTATATAATGTGTTATTTTTACTAACTAACAATTTAGGATAAAATAAATTATTTATTGCGAATCCGGAGTCCTGCAAATAAATAATATGGAATGAAATCCTCAAGTGTAATAATAAAGAGGGCGTATGAAAACAAATTTGCTTTTCATTAATCTTTGGCGCCGTACGGACCCTTGTGTGAGGACACACGTACGGCGCCAAAAGCAAAAAGCAAAATTTTTTGGTTAAAAACATAAAAAAATTATTTTCGTAAAAATGATGACTTAAGCCCTTTTGCCCAAACACCAGTGATATATTATATATTGTGTTATTTTTAGTAACTAACAATTTAGGATCAAATAAATTATTTATCGCGAATCCGGAATCCTGCAGATAAATAATATGGAATGAAATCCTGAAGTGTAATAGTAAAAAAGGCGTATGAAAACGAATTTACTTTTTATTAATCTTTGGCGCCGTACGGACAATTGTGTGAGGACACAAGGGTCCGTACGGCGCCAAAAGCAAAAAGCAGTTTTTTTGGTAAAATAAATAAAAAACTTATTTTTGTAAAAAATATGACTTAAGCCCTTTTGCCCAAACACCAGTGATTTATTATATAACAATGGTAGTACGTAGTGTTTTATAAATATAAATTATATCTTGGTTTTCTTCTTCATGATTATTGTACCTTATTTTGACCAATAAAACAGCAATGTTGTTAAGCATTTTTTTTTTAACAGTGCTAGTGTTGATAAATGTGCCTTAACATAATTCGTTGCTAATGTGTTATTTTTACTAACTAACAATTTAGGATCAAATAAATTATTTATCGTGAATCCGAAATCCTGCAGATAAATAATATGAAATGAAATCCTGAAGTATAATAATAAAGAAGGCGTATGAAAACAAATTTGCTTTTTCTTAATTTTTGGCGCCGTACGGGCCCTTGTGTCGTCACACAAGGGTCCGTACGGCGCCAAAGATTAATAAAAAGCAAATTTGTTTTCATGCGCCTTTTTTACAATTACACTTCAGGATTTAATTCCACATTATTTATATGCAGGAGTTTGGCGCCGCACGGACCCTTGTGCGAGGAAAAGCAAATTTATTTTCATACGCCTTCTTTATTATTATACTTAGGATTTCATTCCATATTATTTATCTGCAGGATTTCGGATAGGATCTCAAAATATCGTAACTACTACAGAATAGTTACAATATTTTGAGCCACAATTTTAACTTTTAATAGCTCATAGTAGATAACACATAGTAGACACAAAAATAATTGAAATTGCAATTAAAAAAAAAGTTTAATCACCTGGTATATAAACCTCTGAAAAACTGTGAAAGGTGATTCTCCCATAATAAGGCTCCCCAATGCTCACAGTACGAGACGGACGACGCCTCTAACCACTCAATTACTTAACTGGGTGAAATTGGAATATTTTCGAAATTTTGATAATTGCTAATGTCTGATCCTAACATCTATTTTCCAACGATAAGTTCTTAACTTCACAGAAAACCTTTGAAAAACTGTGAAAGGTGATTCAGGAAAATTCGCTCCCGATGGTGTCTGAACTAAGGCTCCCCAATGCTCAGTACGAGATGGAGTAGCCTCTAACCACTCGGTCACTGAGCTGGGTCAAATTGGAATATTTTCGAAATTTTGATACTTGCTAATGTCTCATCCTAACATCTATTTTCCATTTTTTAGTTCTTAACTTCACAGAAAACCTCTGAAAAAGTGTGATTCGTGATTGAGCTGGGTGAAATTGGAATGTTTTCAAAATTTTAATAATAGCTGATGTCTGATCCTAACATCTATTTTCCAATGTTAAGTTCTTAACTTCACAGAAACCTCTGTAAAACTGTGAAAAGTGATTCGCGAAAATTCGCCCCCGATGGTGTCTGAACTAAGGCTCCCGAATGCTCAGTACGAGATGGACGATGCCTCTAACCACTCGGTCACTGAACTGGGTGAAATTGGAATATTTACGAAATTTTGAAAATTGCTGATAACTCTCTTTTCCAATGTTAAGTTTACCTATGAATTTCTTGAAAACTAGGGAAAAATAAAGAATAAATAAAACGATTTTTACTTTCTTTTTCATCACACTTTAGTTACACGTTGCAAATAGGCATTGGAAGAGCTCCAAAATAACTATAGTTTAGCGGAAACTAGTTGCAAAATGTAAAAAATTTATTTTTAAAATAAATTATTACAAAGAAGATGTCTTTACAATCCAATATTCAGAGGAAAATATTATTAAAGCTAACCCAGTGTTTAGTTTGTTATATCTCTGTTCGGAATTGCAATACCGGAAGAGTTTTTTATTCCGGTATTTGGTAATATAGGGATTACGGGATTCATACTGGTATTTGGCAATATAGGAATTACTCAGTCACCGAGCTGGGTGAAATATTTTCGAAATTTTGATAACTGCTGATAACTCTCTTTTCCAATGTTAATTTTTCCTATGAATTTCTTGAAAACTAGGGGAAAATAAAGAATAAATAAAACGATTTTAATTTCTTTTTCATCACACTTTAGATACACGTTGCAACTAGTCATCGGAGGAGCTCCAAAATGACTTGAGCTTAGCTGAAACTAGCTGTAAAGTGTAAAAATCGTTTTATTTATTTTTTAAAATAAAGTATTACAAAGAAGACGTCTTTACAATCCAATATTTAGAGGAAAATATTATTAAAACTAACCCAGTGTTTAGTTTGTTATATCTCTGTTAGGGATTGCAAAACCGCAAGAGTTTTTAATCCCGGTATTTGGTAATATAGGGATTACAGTATTATATACTGGTATTTGGCAATATAGGGATTACTCAGTCACTGAGCTGGGTAGTATTGAAATATTTTTGAAATTTTGATAATTGCTGATGACTCTTTTCCAATGTTAAGTTTACCGGTACTAATATACCGGTATTCAATGAATACAAAATCTGTTATAACCTTCTACCGTATGTATTTCTAGTGAGGAACGTTATGACCAATTTTCACAACAATATCTGTAGAAATTATTTCTAATGATAAATCCTAACCTTCTAATCTATAGTAAACACAATAAACACACTCAATTGGCAATTTGGTATTATTTTAAATGAAATAAAGACTTTGTTTTATAGTAAACACAATAAACACACTCAATAGTCTGATCATAATTACAAAGTATATGAGGACGACCAGCGCCAGTTGTCCTCATATGTAGTACAAACTGACTTTGTTTTATAGTAAACACAGTAAACATACTCAATAGTCTTATCATAATTACAAAGTATATCAGGACGACCAGTGCCAGTCGTCCTCATATGCTTCGTAATTATGATCAGACTATTGAGTGTGTTTATTGTGTTATATAAAACAAAGTCAGTTTGTAGCTCAATAAAATTTGTAAGTAGTTCATCAAAATAATACCAAATTATAGGAACACTACAAATACATAACGCAAGCAATACTCGCCATCCGTAAATCGGAGTAGTAATAGTAGTTACTGTATTTGTTACAATTATGTTACTGTCTATCGACCTTCGAGTCCTTCTGCCGTGAGTGAGTGTATGTATATGTGAGTGTAAGGACTTTAATTCGCAAAATTTCAACGAATCTCGATTTTCTCTACAACATATCGCGTCATTGATACTAAAGTGAAACAACTAGAAATTATGTATTTTAAAATAGAACTATTTTCATGTACATGAAGTCTAGGATTGATTTTGAACATATAATTAACCCAATAAGACTTTATCTAGGGAATGTAGTTACTTTAGATTGGCTCTATTGGAAACACTGAAAAAATAAAGAAAATGTGTCATCAAAGCTCCAATCACAAGCGCTATTCAAGGTTTTAAAATTTATTTTGATCATTTCTGTCATAATGACATTTTCAATTAATACATTCAATAGCTTATGGGGCCTATAAAGTTTATGGGATGTTGGTGAATACTGCCATAAATAACGCAGATTTTATAAATTTGTCATCAAGGACATTCTCCTTCGTAAAACATATGAGAGCTCAATAATGTACATGAACTGACATCACATTTGCGATATGAGCAAACAGATGGACGGACCCACGGTGATTTTTTTGTCAATGTACTCAAACGAGTACACTGAGACATAATGGGTTAACATAAAATTGAATGTTTTTACTTGTGTCACTTTACTATCAACGGAGCGATATAAATTTACAGAATTTGTTTTTTTTGTACATTAGTATAATATATAATTCGCTAGTAGAAAGATTATAAATTCTGAAAATTATTATTTTTTAATTTCTAAGTAAACTCATTAAAACACCAACAAAAACCCCAATATTGTACATTCACTATCAATTTACGATTTGATAATAGTCTCTCATAAAGCCAGCCGAATCCAGTGTTTTGAAAAATATATTTTATTACACTGTCTTTATCGCATTTATCCAATTAACATGTTATTGGTCGTACGATTTATTATACATACACGCTAATAATGTCGTTTTAATAACATAATTTTATTATACCCCCTTTCATCACTTCTTATCGCCGTTTCTATTAATGAAACAGACTGTGTTCGTTTATTGATAAAACGAGCTACTAATCGTTAACTTATGTATGGGAAACAGTTGCGGCGATAATAGCGGCAATATCAATTTGTTAACGCTATAAAATGGAATTGTGCGCGCATTACAATTGCAGTGGTGGTTGTTAAAAAAATAATAGTGTAAACTGCATATTAACATACGGACATACAAAACAGTAGTGTTCGAAATGGTATATTTCATGAACCGTATCAATATAAAGTGTTTATTGCCAGAATTAATTATACTGGGCAACCAAATATCTTTTTTTGTCTTGGTTGACTGGTAAAGTAAAGACCACTACCCAACGAAAATATCAATATGTACGAAGACAAAATATCCCGGGAAGAAATTACAGAATAAATATATAAACTAAAGGTGATTTTGTTTAACCGTCCGGTGGCGTGCTGTATCCCTCGGCAAGGGAAAAATGAAAACTGAAGACTTACCACTACCCAACGAAAATATCAATATAGCAAATCCAGGGCGTGCTCTTTGGAGGATATCATTCAATATAGAATCAATAATAAGTTTTTCATAACAGTTTGACTAAAATCACTCTAGTTATGATGTTGAAAATTAAATGGGCTGTATTTCAAGAAAAAACACAGCAAATCTCTTCAAGTTTTCACTAAATGATAGATACGAGATACCATCATTAATTTTAAAAAGAATTATATAGATAACATAAAAGGTTTTTAAGATACTAATACATATAGAAACCAATGTTGAAATATCATCAATCCATATTAAAAATGGGCTGTATTTCAAGAATAAACATAGTAAATCTATTCTAGTTTTCACTAAAAGATATATAATAGATACTGTACTTAATTTAAAAAAGAAGTATATAGAAAACATAAAAAGTTTGTAAGATATTGATAGATATAAACAACATTGTTGAAATAACATCAACCGATATTAAAAATGGGCTGTATTTCAAGAACAAACAAAGCAAATCTATTCTAGTTTTCACTATAAGATAGATAATAGATACTATACTTAATTTGAAAAAGAAGTATATAAAAAATTTGTACGATATTGATAGATATAAACAACAGTGTTGAAATATCATAAATCCATATTTAAAATGGGCTGCATTTCAAGAATTAACATAGTAAATCTATTTTAGTTTTCACTAAAAGATAGATAATAGATACTATATTTAATTTTAAAAAGAAGTATATAGATAACATAAAAAGTTTGTAAAATATTGATAGAAATAAACAACAGTGTTGAAATATCATCAATCGATATTAAAATTGGAACACATTGAAACAACGACACTCAAGTGAAAAGTCAGTGATGATTTTCTGAAGTAGCAAATAACTAACTCTAAACATATACATAAAATAACACACGGGCGAAGGACCCTAAGATTGATAGCCAGTTACTAAGGCAACAAACACAGTAGTAACTAGAACTACAATTACTTTTAGCAACAATTTCCTCTCTAAATCAATAAAATTTTACGACTGAAGCAATCTCCCAACATAATCAGTTTTCAATCGAGCGCGTTTTTGTACTGTGCAGCCTGTTAACGAGCTTTCGCTTAACCGGAGCAGCACAAGACGAATCAATCGCGCGATCAAAACAAGCCTCGCATTCATGCCTCCATTTATGATGGAGTAGCTCATTTAAAGGAAATTATCACCTTCGGAAGGCGTGTTAAATAAAATGTTAATGACTAGGAGGAGGGCATTTTTGTGTCCGGAGTTGATTGAATACGGTGATGGCTTCATCCGTGGCTGCTCCAGCGCGGCATTATGATTAGAGTAAAAGTCATAAATGGGGAATAGTAGTGAGTGTATCCTTTTTACTGTAATAAAATCTGATGTAACTAATTTTTATTTAATTTGAATTACTGTTTTAAATCAATTTTTATTGAGATATGTTACAGTCTAACCGACTAGTAAATGTATTCCTTATCATATTGTAAACAAACAATTTTATTAGTCAATTATACATATATGAATTATTTTTGGGAAACAGCGGGGGCAGTGAAACTATATATATGATAATATATCAAGAGTATATAAAAATACGTGTGTATATGTATATACTCTTGATATATTATAAAAGGAGTTTCACTGCCCTCGCAGTTAGAGTTAGAGAGATTCATGCACGTTTCCACCAACTCTTTATAAATTTAACAGGTTTTTTCGGATATATATAACAAACCAATATAATGGCTCCTGATTTGCAGGCATGTGCCTCTTTTTTATTCTCTATAACACTAGATAAATCTCGATTTCTTTTAAAAGTGGGGTAGCTCAAACTAATCATTTTCACCATTTGAAAACAGATTGTTTTGTTTCAGTGACTTAAATTGTGCTTGTCATTGGGACAAATATTTTTTTTTACTTATTGTTTGTAGTGCAACAGTAATTTATATTCCGACTCATTCCGTATATATGCAAGTATTGATATTGAGAGTTTTAATTTTTTTTAATTTAGAGCAGAAAAACAATTAACAAAATTATTAAGCTGCAACAAATCAGTACATTTAATGTGCAATAATTGCGTGTAATAACTAAACTACTGGTACTGGTAATTACATATAAATAATTGAATAAACATATTATTAAATCATTACATATTTTTCATCTAAAAAGTTTTTAACTGTTTGTGAATTTATGCAAAATAAAACATTTATATATGTTTTCTTTATAGAACCAGTTCTGTGTTTATTAATAATTAAAACTAGTATTAACAAACAAAGGAGACATGCATGTACTTGTGTATTAATTAAAATGATAATTTATTTCTTTAACTGAACCGAGCAGCATAATTATACAGTGTCATCAATATTTATATCAAGCTGTTGTGAGTAAATAATTTATCCAATTAATAGGAGTTTTTCACAAAGCTTAGTGGCCGAGTGGCAAGACGTCGTCTATATTCGGGATCGAAAATGTTTAGGATTCAAATGTTTAATGCGATGATGAGATTTGCTATGTTTGTTCTTGAAATACAGCCCATTTTTAATATCGGTTGATGATATTTCAACACTGTTGTCTATATCTATCAATATCTTACATTACTAACATTCAACATTTTTAATATCGGTTGATGATATTTCAACACTGTTCTCTATATTTGTCAATATCTTACAAAAATTTAATGTTATCTATATAGTTCTTTTGAAAATTAATTATGGTGTCTATTATCTATCATTTAGTGAAAACTAGAATAGATTTGCTATGTTTGTTCTTGAAATACGTTCTATTTTTAATATCGGTTGATTATATTTTAACGCTGTTATCTATATCTATCAATATCTTACATACTTTTTATGTTATCTATATAGTTCTTTTGTAACTTAATTACGGTATCTATTATCTATCTTTTAGTGAAAACTAGAATAGATTTGCTATGTTTGTTCTTGGAATACAGCCCATTTTTAATATCGATTGATGATATTTCAACACTGTTGTCTATATCTATCAATATCTTACAAACATTTAATGTTATCTATATAGTTGTTTAGAAAATTAATTATGGTATCTATTATCTATCTTTTAGTGAAAACTAGAATAGATTTGCTATGTTTGTTCTTGAAATACAGCCTATTTTTAAAATCGGTTGATGATATTTCAACACTGTTGTATATATCTATCGATATCTTACAAACATTTAATGTTATCTATATAGTTCTTTTGAAAATTAATTATGGCATCTATTATCTATCCTTTAGTGAAAACTAGAATAGATTTACACAGTTTATTCTTGAAATTCAGCCCATTATTAATATCGGTTGATGAAATTTCAACACTGTTGTCTATATCAATCGATATATTACAAAAATTTAATGGTATCTATATAGTTCTTACGAAAATTAATTATGGTATCTATTATCTATCTTTTAGTGAAAACTGGAATAGAATTACTATGTTTATTCTTGATATACAGCCCATTTTTAATATCGGTTGATGATATTTCAACACTGTTCTCTATATCTGTCAATATCTTACAAAAATTTAATGTTATCTATATAGTTCTTTTGAAAATTAATTATGGTGTCTATTATCTATCATTTAGTGAAAACTGGAATAGATTTGCTATGTTTGTTCTTGAAATACATTCTATTTTTAATATCGGTTGATTATATTTTAACGCTGTTATCTATATCTATCAGTATCTTACATACTTTTTATGTTATCTATATAGTTCTTTTGAAACTTAATTATGGTATGTATTATCTATCTTTTAGTGAAAACTAGATTAGATTTTCTATGTTTGTTCTTGAAATACAGCCCATTTTTAATATCGATTGATGATATTTCAACACTGTTGTCTATATCTATCAATATCTTACAAACATTTAATGTTATCTATATAGTTGTTTAGAAAATTAATTACGGTACCTATTATCTATCTTTTAGTGAAAACTAGAATAGGTTTGCTATGTTTGTTCTTCAAAATACAGCCCATTTTTAATATCGTTTGATGATATTTCGACACTGTTGTCTATATCTATCAATATCTTACAAACATTTAATGATATCTATATGTTTGTTTTGAAAATTAATTATGGTATCTATTAGCTATCTTTTAGTGAAAACTAGATTAGATTTGCTATGTTTGTTCTTGAAATACAGCCCATTTTTAATATCGGTTGATTGTATTTCAACACTGTTGTCTATATCTATCAATATTTACAAACATGTAATGTTATCTATATAGTTCTTTTGAAAATTAATTATGGTATCTATTATCTATCTTTTAGTGAAAACTAGAATAGATTTGCTATGTTTGTTCTTGAAATACAGCCGATTTTTAATATCGATTGATGATATTTCAACACTGTTGTCTATATCTATCGATATCTTACAAACATTTAATGGTATCTATATAGTTCTTACGAAAATTAATTATGGTATCTATTATCTATCTTTTAGTGAAAACTAGAATAGATTTCTATGTTTGTTCTTGAAATACAGCCCATTTTAAATATCGGTTGATGATATTTCAACACTGTTGTCTATATCTATCAATATCTTACCAACATTTAATGTTATCTATATAGTTCTTTTGAAAATTAATTATGGTATCTATTATCTATCTTTTCAGCTTTCTTTTCTGTTGTCTGTATCTGTCAATATCTTACAAACATTTAATGTTATCTATATGGTTCTTTTTAAAATTAATTATGGTATCTATTATCTAACTTTTAGTGAAAACTAGAATAGATTTGCTATGTTTGTTCTTGAAATACAGCACATTTTTAATATCGATTGATTATATTTCAACACTGTTGTTTATATGTATCAATATCTTACAAACATTTAATGTAATGAATCTATTTAGTTCTTTTGAAAATTAATTATGGTGTCTATTATATATCTTTCATCTCCCCTATCAATATGTTGCTTAATCCAATGACAAAATTTCTAAAGTAATTTCAGAACTTCTGCTTTTTATGTTATGCTAGGTAGAATTATAATAATTTATTTCAATTATTCAATTTAGTTACGTTGATGTTATTCTAATTTAAGTAGTTAATTTAACCAGTGCTTTTTTATAAAATAGTCATCTGAGCGATGGAATTTGCTATATTGGATTTCATTGTTTGCATAGAATTATTGTGTTTTTAGAATCTATTTGCTTTCATTGATATCAGTTCGGACAATATCATCATGATAATATTTACACCAAGTTTTTAATTATATATCCATCCATCAGTTCGGACAATATCATCATGACTAAAATATTTAATTTAAGACTTGGTGTAAATATTGTTATGATGATATTGTTCTAATTGATGGCAATGAAAACAAATAGATTCTAAAAACACAATTATTCTATCCAAACTTCCATTGTTGTGCATAGAATAATTATATATATATATATATATATATATATATATATATATATCAAATTCCATCGCTCAGGTGACTACTTGTGGTGTAAAAAAGCACTGGTTAAATTAACTACATGAATTAGAATAACATCGACATAACTAAATTGAATAATTGAAATAAATTATTATAATTCTACCTAGCATAACATAAAAACTTGCAGAAATTTGATTCGAATTCCACATCTACATGCAAACCAAAAGAAATTCTAATCATCCGCCATTCCTATCGCTCAGGTGTCCACGGCGCGCTAGTTAAATTAACCGTCTCCATTAATTACCAGCGATTGTGTGCGTAATTAAGGGCAATAAAAACCACGCGCAATGAATTTCTGCGTCGGAATAAATAACAGCGCGCGCGCCGCCGCCGCCACCACCGAGCCCCCTTTTTCTTAAAAATTATTACTGGCGTTTGTCAACCACCACCCCCGGGTTGTAAACACGGGGACTGTATTAATTACAAGCTCGTTAAAGCGCGAGTGAGAGAGAACGCGCGCGCGCGCTTTTAATTCGTCTGTTCGCGCATTTATATTGCTTATTTAAGCCGCCGCATTTCAATGGAGGAGAAAGAATTATGAACATAGGTACAGCTTCATAATCCTGCTTTACGATATGATAGGATTATGCAGCGTGAAACTTCTTAATTAGGGAGCTATAAGCGCGAGTCGATTGTACGAATTTTAATCAGTTATTTTGTATAAAGGAGATGAATAAAACTACTATGTTTTTTTACCACTTGTTTAATTGTTGAAAACAACTAGTTTCGCTTAAGTTCTAGGGATTATCAAGTTCACCATCATCAGTCATCGGAAAAAACTTGATAATGCCTAGAGCTTAGTTGTTTTAAATAATTAAACAAGTAGTAAAAAACATAGTAGTTTGATTCATCGCCTTTATTGAAAATGAATTACCACGTAGTAAACCATTCAATTTCAGTTATTTTGTATTGTAGAGTTTTTTATTTATTTATCTCACATGGTATTAAACTATGTTATTATTAATTGGCCAGGGTTGTGTTTGAAAGCGCGATTAAAAGTTCCCAGCAGCACGCGATGCTCGCATAAAGTTGGGCGCGATTTTCAACGTGCGGTTTCTTTACACATTATTTTTTTCCCCAATTAGCACCCTCGAATGGTTCCGGGGGCCGTAAATTCGCGCCTGAAAATATTAAAGCAAGGTGCAACCCGTGTAATTAAGTTATTTATGACGTATGGAGGGTTTAAGTTAAATGTAATATATTAATATAATATTTATAATAGTAATTATAATATTTATAATATTAATTATAATATTTATAATATTAATTATAATATTAAAAATATATTAATAATAATAATAATAACTCGTTATTTACGACAACGTCATTTCATATAACTTCTTACAAAATTCAAGATATAAAATTCAAAAAATTACAACCTAGAAAATAAAATAAAATAAGTGTACATACATGAATATATAAAAGCAGCAATATTGTGGATTATTAAAGTAAATTTATATTAAAAAAATGAAGAATAAAGAGCTAAAATAGCTAAAAGAAGATATAAAAAACATTAATAGGGAATATTCGCAAACAGTAATAAACAAGTGATAAAAAACAAAGAAAAATTCGTTTTATTTATTTATTAATAGGGGAGGGGATACTTTTTAAAGAAGAATATTCAAAAAAGATTAAAATAAATATGTAGAAATAATCCAAGCGCTTTTTAAATTTGTTGGTATTTAACGTGCTCACTTAATATGGTGTTTTTAGCAAACAGATATGTTGTGGGTTATGATAATTCAAGGCAATATCTTATTAATGACAATAAAAAGCTTTTGAGTCTTAATTCACCGTCAGATAAGTAATTCCTGAAGGAATTTAAAAAGCCTGATTTTCAAACATTAATTTGTATTTCAAATATTAAGGGCTTTTACTTCAAAAATGGCTACAAGGAGGAGGAAGAGGCCGGTTCTTGACCCACAATTGAGTATTAATAGGGGATCAATTTTTAAAGAAGAATATTTGAAAAAGATTAAAATAAATATGCAGACATAATCCAAGTGCTTTTGAAATTTGTTGATATTGTAATATACCCAAAATTGCCCCTACAAGGCTTAAAACCAGCTACTGCCTTTTAATCACTTAAAAAAATACTGTTGCTAATAACCCACGCATAAACTAATAATTACTAACCTAATTACTGCTAAATTTGATTTTTAAAAAAGCGTTGCTAATAACCCAGTACGTTTAACATCTGCAATTACTTCTTGATTAGAGGTCGGCATGTGCCGGGTGCGTCGCATCACTCCTCCTAACCATACCGCGGCCGTAAACATTCGGCGCGGGCACTAATTAAAATGTTTTGTGCAGTAATTACCGCGATGTTAATGTCATCATCAGTTTTATGCATGCGCGCGCGTTGTGCCGCCATAAAGCCCATTGTGAAACGCATACGGTCGGTCGGCGCGAAAGATTTCCGCGTACGAACTCTTTGGTTGCGGTTGTCAGCTCGCCACACAAGAAATAAAATTAATTCTCTTATAGTATAGCGGGTAAAGAATAAAAGAAACGGGATGAAAGAACAAACCGTGTGCGGCTTTTGAATCGCGCAATTAGTTCCTAACCTGGACGAATTGGAAATTTGAGTTGTAATTATCAATAATATTTATTATTTAGGGATATACTGCCATTTCGTTTCTTCTAATCCTATTGTATCACATGAATCGGGTTGGCTGAACAACAACAAGTTTATTATTTACATCGAAAACGGCACCGGATAAACATATTTAAAATAGGGTTGATTTTTTTAGAATCAGACTTGATAGCAGTTACATAAATAGTTTCTAATAGATTATGTACCATGTAGGATATACTATAGTATTTTATTATCAGGAAAAGGATCTACTAATTCGTGTTTTACCACTCAACACTCTCTCAATCAATTTTATTCATTTTCCGTCAAGACGGAAACATAGTAAACGCCACTAACAATACAGTATGTGTATGTTTGTTTTGCTTTTATGGTGCAAAAACAATTTTAATTAGAGCCACCCGCCCGCGACGCCCCCACGTTTTCCCCCTCGAACGATCCGCGCTTAATACAAATTGGAAATGGTTGGAGGCCCGCTTGCTCATTTGGTATTCATGCTATGTATAGATGGGGACTTAATTAGCGTCAGAAGTCGTGGAACAGATAATGCATTCGCACTGTGCACATGTATGACACTATCATTTATGATATAATTAACGCGCCGCTTGTTGCAAATCGATTCAATAATCGTTGCAAAAAGACTAGCAAATTTTTAATATTGAAATGTATACATTCAGTTTGACTAAAATATCTTTCATTTTTGTTTTTAAATTAAATTAATTTGTTTATTAAAAATATGTCCTTTTATTACCATACTTAATCGGCGAGTTATATTTGCAAAACTGATTTTTTGATGAATATTTAATTATGGCAAATATGTTAATAACTTACGTGATTGTTAATGTGTAATATTTTGTTGTTTTGTTTTGGTATTTTGTTAATTCTATTAGGCAACAAATACATCTATTTATTTATAATTAGTTTATAATGTTGAAAATTAAATGGGCTGTATTTCAAGAACAAACATAGAACATCTATTTTAGTTTTCACTGAATGATATATACTAGATACCATGAAATTTCATCAATCGATATTAAAAATGGGCTGTATTTCAAGAAAAAACATAGCATATTTATTCTAGTGTTCACTAAAAGATAGATAATACATACCATCATTAATTTTCGAAAGAACTATATAGATAACATTAAATGTTTGTAAGATATTGATAGATATAGACAACAGTGTTGAAATATTATCAACCGATATTAAAAATGGGCTGTATTTCAAGAACAAACATAGCAAATCTATTCTAGTTTTCACTAAAAGATAGATAATAGATACTATAATTAATTTTCAAAAGAACTATATAGATAACATTAAATTTTTGTAAGATATTGATAGATATAAACAACAATGTTGAAATATCATCAATCGATATTAAAAATGGGCTGTATTTTAAGAACAAACATAGCAAATCTATTATAATTTTCACTAAAATATAGATAATAGATACCAATAAAAAGTTTCAAAAAAACTATATAGACAACATTATATGTTTGTAAGATATTGATAAATATAGACAACAGTGTTGAAATATCATCAACAGATATTAGAAATGGGCTGTATTTCAAGAACAAACATAGCAAATCTTTTCTAGTTTTCACTAAAAGATAGAAAATAGATACCATAATTAATTTTCGAAAGAACTATATAGATAACATTAAATGTTTTTAAAATATTGATAGATATAGACAACAGTGTTGAAATATCATCAACAGATATTAAAAATGGGCTGTATTTCAAGAACAAACATAGCAAATCTATTCTAGTTTTCACTAAAAGATAGATAATAGATACCATCATTAATTTTCGAAATAACTATATAGATCAAATTAAATGTTTTTAAGATATTGATAGATATAGACAACAGTGTTGAAATATCATCAATCGATATTAAAAATGGGCTGTATTTCAAGAAAAAACATAGCAAATCTATTCTAGTTTTCACTAAAAGATAGATAATACATACCATCATTAATTTTCGAAAGAACTATATAGATAATATTAAATGTTTTTAAGATATTGATAGATATTGACAACAGTTGTGAAATATCATCAACAGATATTAAAAATGGGCTGTATTTCAAGAACAAACATAGCAAATCTATTCTAGTTTTCACTAGAAGATAGATAATACATACCATCATTAATTTTCGAAAGAACTATATAGATAACATTAAATGTTTTTAAGATATTGATAGATATAGAGAACAGTGTTGAAATATCATCAATCGATATTAAAAATGGGCTGTATTTCAAGAACAAACATAGCAAATCTATTCTAGTTTTCACTAAAAGATAGATAATACATACCATCATTAATTTTCGAAAGAACTATATAGATAACATTAAATGTTTTTAAGATATTGATAGATATAGACAACAGTGTAGAAATATCATCAATCGATATTAAAATGGGCTGTATTTCAAGAAAAAACATAGCAAATCTATTCTAGTTTTCACTAAAAGATAGATAATACATACCATCATTAATTTTCGAAAGAACTATATAGATAACATTAAATGTTTTTAAGATATTGATAGATATAGAGAACAGTGTTGAAATATCATCAATCGATATTAAAAATGGGCTGTATTTCAAGAACAAACATAGCAAATCTATTCTAGTTTTCACTAAAAGATAGATAATACATACCATCATTAATTTTCGAAAGAACTATATAGATAACATTAAATGTTTTTAAGATATTGATAGATATAGACAACAGTGTAGAAATATTATCAATCGATATTAAAATGGGCTGTATTTCAAGAAAAAACATAGCAAATCTATTCTAGTTTTCACTAAAAGATAGATAATACATTCCATCATTAATTTTCGAAAGAAATATATAGATAACATTAAATGTTTTTAAAATATTGATAGATATCGAAAATAGTGTTGAAATATCATCAATCGATATTAAAAATGGGCTGTATTTAAAAAAAAAACATAGCAAATCTATCTAGTTTTCACTAAAAGATAGATAATACATACCATCATTAACTTTCGAAAAAACTATATAGATAACATTAATTTTTTTTAAGATATTGATAGATATAGACAACAGTGTTGAAATATCATCAATCGATATTAAAAATGGGCTGTATTCCAAGAACAAACATAGCAAATCTATTCTAGTTTTCACCAAAAGATAGATAATACATACCATCATTAATTTTCGAAAGAACTATATAGATAGCATTAATTGTTCTTAAGATATTGATAGATATAGACAACACTGTTGAAATATCATCAATCAAAATTAAAAATGGGCTGTATTTCAAGAACAATTATAGCAAATCTATTCTAGTTTTCAGTAAAAGATAGATAATACATACCATCATTAATTTTCGAAAGAACTATATAGATAATGTTTTTAAAATATTGATAGATATAGACAACAGTGTTGAAATATCATCAATCGATATTAAAAATGGGCTGTATTTCAAGAACAAACATAGCAAATATATTCTAGTTTTCACTAAAAGATAGATAATACATACCATCATTAATTTTCGAAATAACTATATAGATAACATTAAATTTTTTTAAAATATTGATAGATATAAACAACAGTGTTGAAATATCATCAATCGATATTAAAAATGGGCTTTATTTCAAGAAAAAACATAGTAAATCTGTTCTAGTTTTCACTAAAAGATAGATAATACATACCATCATTAATTTTCGAAAGAACTATATAGATAACATTAAATGTTTTTAAAATATTGATAGATGTAGACAACAGTGTTGAAATACCATCAATCGATATTAAAAATGGGCTGTATTTCAAGAAAAAACATAGCAAATCTATTCTAGTTTTCACTAAAAGATAGATAATACATACCATCATTAATTTTCGAAAGAACTATATAGATATCATTAAATTTTTTTAAGATATTGATAGATATAGACAACAGTGTTGAAATACCATCAATCGATATTAAAAATGGGCTGTATTTCAAGAAAAAACATAGCAAATCTATTCTAGTTTTCACTAGGAGTTAGATTAACCGACATCCCATGCATTAAAAAAAAATCTGAATTGTTCAATTGCTAGCGAATTTTGTAAATGTTATATTCCTTCGATATACTTAAATCTTTCAGGAGATGTAACGGCAAATAAAATGAAAGTTAATGTAAAGACTAAGTGCAAATGGCCAATTTGGGAGCATAGACTAATTTGCAAAAGTGGAGGGCGGGATTCGAACCCGGATCGCCCGTTCGTTAAACATTACATTACATTCAAAACCGTTAAGCAGAGCTCTCTTTTTCATCATTTAACCAATGTTCCTGTTCCTGTCTTGCGGCTTATCAGGACTCCGGCTGTTGGTAATTTAGAATATAAATCTGAATTGTCAAGGTGCGGATTTTTTTTTAAGTGTTACATTCCTTCGATATACTTATCTCTCAGGATATGTAACGGCAAAAAATATGAAAGTTAATGCAAAGACTACGGGCCAATGGCGTATGTGGGACCATTGTGTAACTCGCAAAATTGGGATCATCGGTATGAACAAATTAGTAGCGCCCATTTATCTTTTTCATCCTTTTACCGAAGTTGTCCTGTTCCTGCCTTGTGGCTTACCAGGACTCCAAAGCATGAGGCTTTCGGTAATTTAGAATAGAATTCTGAATTCTTAATGTGTAGCGGATTTTACAAGTGTTACATTCCTTCGATATGCTTAGCTCTCTCAGGACATGTAACGGCAAAAAATATGAAAGTTAATGCATAAACGATGGGATAATGGCCAATTTGGGACCATTGGCTAACTTGCAAAACTGGGTTCATCGGTATGAACAAATTAGTACCGCCCATTTATCTTTTTCATCCTTTCACCGAACTTGTCCTGTTCCTGCCTTGCGGCTTACCAGGACTCCAAAGCATGCGGCTTTCGGTAATTTAGAATAGAAGTCTGAATTATTAATGTCTAGCGGATTTTACAAGTGTTACATTCCTTCGATATGCTTAGCTTTCTCAGGACATGTAACGGCAAAAAATATGAAAGTTAATACAAAAACTACGGGCCAATGGTCAATTTGGGACCATTAACTCGCAAAATTGGGTTCATCGGTATGAACAAATTAGTACCGCATATTTATCTTTTTTTGAGAAAAAATTGCCTTTAATAAATGTACTCGTTCCAAACGTGCCAACCGCGCGCGGAGCTAAACCTAGCGCTCCTCCTTCATTCACTCTCTATCAGGCATGCAATCCTTTCGTCCATCACACACTCATACTGCATTTTCTCTGGACTTTCTCACACTTTCATTCATGTGTGGAGATTTGGTGTTCGTTAAACGGGGGTGCTAACTGCTGCACTACCTCGGCGTATCTCTGAATCATTTAGTAAAAATGATACGACTAACCCCCTAGGAGGAAAGTTAAACGCCATCTGGCGCCACATCAATTAGCAATGCCCTCACTAGCTGAGCTACACTGATGAGATCTAATAAGATCAAAATCTAGATATGTAGATTGCTAAGGGGTGGATTCACACTTATATATGAATCATTTAGTAATAATTAACAAATATATAGTATTTTTGAAAAAAAAATCAACTACTTTGAATTACCACAATCGAAGTAATTTTTTGTTGCATATAATAACTATGCATCAAAAGTAAACATGTAGAATTTCTACCTGTTATTGATTCCAGTGCACTAAAAATAAATATCCTTGTTATGTCTACTATTGAATCCTAATCGATCGTAATCGACTATTTTGTTGTAAACACATATAAAAAGGTGAATTGATTTATTGCTGCTAACGATAAAGACCTTAATGGTTGAGCATCAGAACTGTGCACAGTCATGCCCTGTATAATGTCTAATTACTGTAACCGCAAGTAATATTAATAGCTGTTACAAAACCTGACCTTGCAATCAAAATTTTCGTCGAGATAAACTAATCAGGACGCTCCGAATAATGATTTTAATTAATGATTAATTATGAATGCATGAGTCACATCCTGATAACGATTTTTCCAACGAACTGACTGACTTCACTGACTTTGGAATCTGACAAATTCGTATAAACAGAACAGTAATCATGTGGGGGTACATTCATTAGAAACGAAAAAAAAACATTACTTACTGTTAATTGAATATAATTATAATTGAAATATACCACCCGATATAATATTTAATACAGCTAGCAATATACGAATCCTTTCTTACATCATTCGCTTTCTACCCTCACCATTGTTAAAATACTCCTTATTCCACTGCTCCCTCTCCATTTACAGCTTTCTTTTCCATGCCAGCCTTTTGCAAAATTTCACGCCTTTCTCCTAATCATTCACTATATAGGGGATTGCAGAAAGGCGAATCCCCTACCCACTCTGATTTCACTCCCTCACTCACATTCGTTGCTCAGGTGCCACCACGTGTTACTAACTACACCAGGGATGTAGGGCTAGTGGCATTATTACCACGCTGGCCGCGTAACGAATCTCAGCATAGTACAATTTTTCCAAAAACATTATATACACCCACACTCCCACTCACACTCCCACTCACACTCACACTCACACTCACACCCACACTCACACTCACACTCACACTCACACTCACACTCACACTCACACTCACACTCACACTCACACTCACACTCACACTCACACTCACACTCACACTCACACTCACACTCACACTCACACTCACACTCACACTCACACTCACACTCACACTCACACTCACACTCACACTCAATTCGATCCACCTGAATTTCCTTGAATACATTTCGAATAAACGTTATTAAATGAGTGAAATCAGAAATCACGCATACAAATGAATGAACGATTAGATTCCAAGAGATTATACGTTCTAATCGTTCACACCCCTGAATCCTGTTTGTATCATCACTGGCGTTATTGAGTTTAGGATGGGGCAATTACAACATCGAACGGAATTATATAATTCTAATTCAGACAGTACAAAGATGTAGACGTGTATCATGCGTACAGCTTTATAATTATAAGCAAAAAAAAAACAAAGAATATTTTAAGCCCTGCTTAATTACGTAATCCGATTATAATCTTAATGCTTAAAATACCGATAAATTCTCGATTAAAAATTGTGTTTTATAGCATTATTAAATTAGCAGCGCGATAAACTTCTAGATCGCCCGTCGTCCGTTCCAGCATGCAATTTTAATATTTTACTTATTGGCAAAACCCCTATGCCTCCGTTTGAATATCCCTGCGCCATATTTCGGCGTTTTTTTTTTAAATTTATTTCTCCCTATCAGCGGCTCCATCTTGCACGTCCGGAAATTGTAATTGCCTTTTTACCATCTTCGTTAGTTTTACGACCCGCATTGCCGTATAGATGTCATCTTTATTTGCCGTTAATTATAGCTAATAAATTGGAAATTTTACTACAGGTTTGTTATGTATTAATATACGCTTTTACGGACTTAATAATGGCTGTGCGGTACATAAATCATTGTTAGTCACCAACATTTGGAAAAACATCATTAATCCAAAGGATTTTGTTTTTTATTGGATGACTACCATCGTCTTGGTGGAAATTAGAAATTTGTAACTAAATACTAATACTCTGAAAAAAGGATAATGTTTTTCTAACATACGAGAGTTGCTATTTATGTATTTGGGAATTGGAATACTGGTGTGCCTAGGTGCGATCCAACTACGCCATCGGAAAGATTGACATTTTAACAGTATACATCATTTTTTTTTAACACAGATTTCAAATGTTTTGTAGATGTAGATTTTTTAGATCAGGACTTAATTTATTATACCTATTTACTAATGCAGTTATTATATGAGCCTGTAAGAATAAAAGTAGTGTCACATTTTATAAAATAATCATAAACTTTAGGGCTTTACACCACCGCATTCTCACAGGCTCATATGTTAAATTATACGCCTTTGAGTTATGATTGTTCAAAATCAAAATCATGAATCAGACAGTGGTGTAATTCATATTTGAATTGTTTTGAAAAGGAGAAGATTTTGCGTTTGGTATTTATGTAAAGCGACGTAGGCAGTTACATTTTTATTTATGAATAAATTAATTTCACGCCTGTAACTGCGCACGTTGATTTACATAAATACTAAACATAAAATGTTCTCCTTTACAAAACAATTCAAATATGACTTACACCACTAGTATTCTCACAGGCTCATATGTTGAATTATACGCCTTCGATATATGATTGTTCATAATCATGATTCAGAAACACTATATATAGTGTTTATGATTATTTAATAAAATAAATTTATTATTATTATTCTATTAATACCATTGGGATTTGCAAAAGTTCCTCATACAATCAACAGACAGATAAAAAAAATCTGTATCAGCCCCGCATGAACAAATTGCAATCACCTTGCCCCATAAACTTTGAATATAAAATCCACCATGACTTTTGCATTGCAATTCATATGGGCTTAGCCCGCTTTCAGGTGCGAATCACACGGAATTCAGTTGCGACACATGCGCGCGCTCTTTAAGTGGCTTATAATTAATTTCAATTTAATATTCATGAGGCCGCTTTCACAACATAATCAACGAGCATTATCGATAGCAAATATTTAATTAACACCGGCATCATTTGAATATCACCTCAAATGCATTTCCATAATTACTCGAAAACAATTTGCTACAAATAAAACGAATTCCTAGAAGAAAAATAAAACGGGCAACTCAATTGTAACGCGATGCAATGAAATGAATTGAAAACATCAATTACATTAATTTATTCTTTTAATAACCCTCTTGATTAACTTTTATGTCGCCATTAAGCAGCGGCAGTGCGTTGTCGGATGTAATGGGTGTAGCGAGGATGGGCGCGATAAATTTAAAACGGAAGGGTTAGGTGATGTTTATATGTGTTTCTTGTGTAAAACAAGCGATGCGAGAGGTGGTGGAAAGTAAAACAAATGGTTGAGCAGGTTGAACGGAGGGGCCCCCGTATGAAAAACAGCCCTCGTGAAACCTTTCAAAATTCCCCTGCCGTTGCAATTTTTATTTCCCGATGATTTATATTGGTATTAGGCCACTCTACACTAACCTCCTGATTTGTTCTATACAATAATAATAGAGTCTGGCTGGTAAATGGGACTCGAGGGGGTGATATCTCAGAGAGGGTAGCCGGGAACCCCTCACTCAATTTACCGCTACATTATAACGGAGCGCATTGGCTGCCGTTCTCCCCTGACTTTCAACGGGTATCAAAGAATATTAGGTTTGGATTACTGTTAATCTAATATTTACTTCTTTCTCGCTCCCGCACCCCATGCCACTAAATAAAACAAGGACGGTGCTATCATCCACCACCCCCGTAGGGCTTATCACCGCAAGCGTGTTTGTGTGTGCGTCGCGGCGCAGCATCCCTCTTTACGCTTTCATTTCATGCGGTGCTTATTTCGGAACGACGACGGCATTCGAATAGGAATTAACTCTGATTCCGGTGGTAAATGCCCTCGATCCGACACGCGCGTCACCTCTTAATTTTTATTTATTGTCTGCGGTCTTAACGCCCCAACCACCCCATATATTTTTATTATAAGCCGCCCGGGCTTGTAATCACTTTATTATACGACACTTTTTCCACGATTACCACACCGTATAACACAACAATCACACAAATTTGGGGTAGGGGGGCTAAATCGAAAGCACGTCATGAATATCTTTTTGTTAACGAAAATTAGATACGCATTATGTATTAATTATTTGCATACTATATTTTAGAATATTCCCGTATAATAGTAATAGTAATAACGGAGCAAATATTTCTATTCTATTCAAAATAATTCAAGGGTTTTGGACTCAATTCCCCATTCGTCGAAAAATGTAGTATTATTTTTTACCCTTGTGAGGGTTTGATTATGTGGTCACTAGTTTCACCGCTTGTTTGATGTATGAAGTATCGCTGTGCTATTGGTAAAATACATCAATTTGTGCTTCTTAGTCCTTACGGTAGATTAGTCCTTACGGTAGATTATGGCGAAGTTAGCAAGTGAATTGGCCGACAAGTTAAGAATAGTCGGCACAGTATCAGCACGAGTATCGATATGTTATTGGCAAAAGACATCAATTTGTCCTTTTTAATCCTCACGGTAGATTATGCGAAAATTGGCCATATCTTTGGCTAAGTTGGCCAGTGAATTGGCCGACAAGTTAAGAATAGTCGGCACAGTATCAGCACACTTATCGATATGTTGTTGGCAAAAGACATCAATTTGTCCTTATTAATCCTCACGGTAGATTATTCGAAAATTCGTCATATCTTTGACGAAGTTGGCCTGACAAGTTAAGAATAGTCGGCACAGTATCAGCACGCGTATCGATATGTTATTGGCAAAAGACATCAATTTGTCCTTATTAATCCTCACGGTAGATTATTCGAAAATTCGTCATATCTTTGACGAAGTTGGCCTGACAAGTTAAGAATAGTTGGTACAGTATCGGCTCGCGTATCGGTATGTTATTAGCAAATTGCCCCTGGTGGGCAATAGTCAGCACGATATATTGTGCAACAATTGGCGATAAACTAGTTTAGTAGATTCTTTACTTTGTTTTTTATCACACTGCAGTTACACTTTGCAACTAGTTTCGGCTAAACTCTAGCCATTTTTTTTTGAGAAACCGGGCGTAAGACGGGGATTGATTTAAAAAAATCCCTGTTACAGCTGCTGTACAAAAATGTCCAAAAGCTCAACACTCTCACACATAAAAATGGAAATTCTCGTATTACATAGGAAGAAAAACACTAATTAATTATTTCCGCCTTGTATAATTATTAATGAAACAATTTCGTGAGCAAGAACCACGTCAAATGGAAGACGTTAATTGAGTTACTAAGCGATTCGCAATATAATTATGGATGTGTAAATTTGAAACACCTTTCACGCGCTTTAACGAGATTGTCATTATGTCTTGTTCGTTAAGCGATTAGACACCTCCGATGAGGCCAATTACAACTTAATTAAATATATAATTTGTACTTGTGCAGTATTACATCAAATATTTAGTACGTACATACACGTCTATCGGTCCTAAGATGATTTTTGATTAGTGTTATAACTCTAGTTGAAAAATAGACAAACTAATAGAACATTAAGATATGTTCTAAATACATACAGGAGTGTAATGTAGAAAAGTTTAATAACTCAGTTTAATAAATTACTTTTTTATGTTTTTTTAAATATATTTGAAGAGTTTCAATTACAAGTACCTGGAAACCGTTAAAACTCGAGGTTGAAATGTAGCAAAACTATTGAAATCTTTCAGATATCGATGGTGTAGCGCAAGAAGGGCCAATTCTGCGACGAAACTGATTTAAAGGACTTAATACTAATACTTGACTTTAACTATTGTGAAATGATGAATTGAGAAGGAGCTACGGATTGGCTCTTGTAGATAGTTTTGTTTATAAAGTCCTTTAAATCAGTTTTATCCTTTTGTTAAAAACTCAGATTGGCTCTTCTTGTGCTACACCGTCGATATATTCTTAATATATTCAAGATTGTAATACAACCTATAAAAACTTTTTTTGTGATTTTCTAAAATACATACATTTCAAGTATGAATTTTAGGAAATCCCAAAAAAAATCTAGAAGTTTTTAAACGTTGTAGTACAATCTTGAATATATTTAGAACATTTTGACGGTGTAGCGGAAGAAGGGCTAATCTGATTTTTTTAACAAAAGGATTAGACTGATTTAAAGAAGTTTTTATATATTTAGCAAGAAATTGTTAAAAGGTTATAACTCGAGCTACGACTACACCTCACGGTAGAAGGCATATGATTAAATATCCCTAAAATAAATAAATAAAATTAAACTCGAGCTGAAACGTACAAAAATTGCAAAAAAAAACCTATAGAAATATCCTCAGGATTGTAAAACAGAAACTTATATCTTTATGGCTATTAGCCGAAGAGATTTTCCGCTGGTACAGGAAGAAACTAAAAGGAATGTAATCATCTAGTATTAACCTTAACTTCAGAAAAATCATATGAAATGTGATTCGCAAAATTGCATCCCAAAACGGTGTTTGAACTCTTGCTTCCCAATGTAGAGTACGAGATGGACGAAGCCTCTAACCACTAGGCTAGGGGTCGAAGCGAATCTGCTTAGGGTTGCTGACCCTAGCAGCAAAAAGACTCAGGACCGTGGGGGCGTCACTCCCCAGAGTAGTACTTGAATCTACTACTCCCCTGCGGGATTATTATTATTATTCTCCTTCAGTTGCACAGCCCTAGAGGTGTCCTCCGTTCGTTTTCCGAACTGGCTTAATCCTTTTTAGCCTCTGTATTTCTTCCTTATTTTCCATAATTATTTTTTTTTTGCTTTTACTATTATCATTCATGTGTTTTATTACTTTATTGATTTCTTGGATTAATATTGGTGAATACAATGATTTTCATTAAAAAAACATCATCACGTAGTTTTTGTAAAATTATGAAAAACGTAAGCACTGTCATGATATCAATAAATATTAATGATATTGAAGTTTGATGCTTGGTATCTGCTAAATTAATATAGCTAGCATTTTGTCTTATCACTTTTTTGATTGCTTGGATTTATATTGGTGAATACAATGATTTTCATAAAAAAAATCATCACGTAGTTTTTTGTAAAATTATGAAAAATGTAAGCAGTGTCACGATATCAATAAATATTAATGATATTGAAGTTTGATGCTTGGTATCTGCTAAATTAATATAGCTAGCATTTTGTCTTATTACTTTTTTGATTGCTTGGATTAATATTGGTGAATACAATGATTTTCATAAAAAAATCATCACATAGTTTTTGTAAAATTATTAAAAAACGTAATCAGTATCACGATATCAATAAATATTAATGATATTGAAGTTTGATGCTTGGTATTTGCTAAATTAATATAGCTAGCATTTTTTCTTATTACTTTTTTGATTGCTTGGATTAATATTGGTGAACACAATGATTTTCATAAAAAATCATCACATAGTTTTTGTAAAATTATAAAAAAACGTAATCAGTATCACGATATAAATAAATATTAATGATATTGAAGTTTTATGCTTGGTATCTGCTAAATTAATATAGCTAGCATTTTGTCTTATTACTTATTTGATTGCTTGGATTTATATTGGTGAATACAGTGATCTTCATAAAAAAATCATCACATAGTTTTTGTAAAATTATGAAAAACGTAAGCACTGTCACGATATCAATAAATATTAATGATATTGAAGTTTGATGCTTGGTATCTGCTAAATTAATATAGCTAGCATTTTGTCTTATTACTTTTTTGATTGCTTGGATTAATATTGGTGAACACAATGATTTTCATAAAAAAATATCACGTAATTTTTGTAAAATTATGAAAAACGTAGACAGTGTCACGATATCAATAAATATTAATGATATTGAAGTTTGATGCTTGGTATCTGCTAAATTAATATAGCTAGCATTTTGTCTTATTACTTTTTTGATTGCTTGAATTTATATTGGTGAATACAATGATTTTCATAAAAAAATCATTACATAGTTTTTGTAAAATTAGAAAAAACGTAAGCAGTGTCACGATATCAATAAATATTAATGATATTGAAGTTTGATGCTTGGTATCTGCTAAATTAATATAGCTAGCATTTTGTCTTATTACTTTTTTGATTGCTTGAATTTATATTGGTGAATACAATGATTTTCATAAAAAAATCATTACATAGTTTTTGTAAAATTAGAAAAAACGTAAGCAGTGTCACGATATCAATAAATATTAATGATATTGAAGTTTGATGCTTGGTATCTGCTAAATTAATATAGCTAGCATTTTGTCTTATTACTTTTTTGATTGCTTGAATTTATATTGGTGAATACAATGATTTTCATAAAAAAATCATTACATAGTTTTTGTAAAATTAGAAAAAAACGTAAGCAGTGTCACGATATCAATAAATATTAATCATATTGAAGTTTGATGCTTGGTATCTACTAAATTAATATTGCTAGCATTTTGTCTTATTACTTTTTTTGATTGCTTAGATTTATATTGGTGAATACAGTGATTTTTATAAAAAAAAAAATCATCACATAGTTTTTGTAAAATTATGAAAAACGTAAGCACTGTCACGATATCAATAAATATTAATGATATTGAAGTTTGATGCTTGGTATCTGCTAAATTAATATAGCTAGCATTTTGTATTATTACTTTTTTGATTGCTTGGATTTATATTGATGAATACAATGATTTTCATAAAAAAATCATCACGTAGTTTTTGTAAAATTATGAAAAACGTAAGCACTGTCACGATATCATAAATATTAATGATATTGAAGTTTGATGCTTGGTATCTGCTAAATTAATATAGCTAGCATTTTGTCTTATTACTTTTTTGATTGCTTGGATTAATATTGGTGAATACAATGATTTTCATAAAAAATGATCACATAGTTTTTGTAAAATTATGAAAAATGTAAGCAGTATCACGATATCAATAAATATTAATGATATTGAAGTTTGATGCTTGGTATCTGCTAAATTAATATAGCTAGTATTTTGTCTTATTACTTTTTTGATTGCTTGGATTTATATTGGTGAATACAGTGATTTCCATAAGAAAAATCATAACGTAATTTTTGTAAAATTAGGAAAAACGTAAGCAGTGTCACGATATCAATAAATATTAATGATATTGAAGTTTGATGCTTGGTATCTGCTAAATTAATATAGCTAGCATTTTGTCTTATTACTTTTTTGATTGCTTGGATTTATATTGGTGAATACAGTTATTTTCATTAAAAAAATCATCACGTAATTTTTGTAAAATTATGAAAAACGTAAGCAGTGTCACGACATCAATAAATATTAATGATATTGAAGTTTGATGCTTGGTATCTCCTAAATTAATATTGCTAGCATTTTGTCTTATTACTTTTTTGATTGCTTAGATTTATATTGGTGAATACAGTGAGTTTTATAAAAAAAATCATCACATAGTTTTTGTAAAATTATGAGAAACGTAAGCAGTGTCACGATATCTATAAATATTAATGATATTGAAGTTTGATGCTTGGTATCTGCTAAATTAATATAGCTAACATTTTGTCATATTACTTTTTTGATTGCTTGGATTTATGTTGGTGAATACAGTGATTTTCGTAAAAAAAATCATCACGTAGTTTTTTTTTAATTATGAAAAACGTAAGCATTGTCACGATATCGGTACTTTAATTTACAGTTTTGGGCCCCTAGCTTTTTTAGATCCTGCTCTATGTTGTCTATCCTCATTGTCCTTGATCTACCATAAGTGGCAAGCATGATAAAAATACTGGCATGTCTTCGCTATTTAAAAAAGCTCAAGCAATTAAAAACAAAAATATCCACTCAACATTTTTCCATTAAAATGTTGAATTTAATGTTGTTTGATAATGCAAAAAAAATATTTGGCACGTTAAATTGTTCAAAATTATTATTTTTCAAGCTTTAGGCATTCACGCCTAAAAAGGTTTGCCATCCACTGTACTAGGTCACTGAACTAGGTGCAGTACATTTAAAAACTCAGATTTAGACTAATTTGATATTTCCTTTTTTTGAATTGCACATTTAAAAACTCAGATTCAGATTAATTTGATTTTTCCTTTTTTTTTAATTGCACATTGATGATTTTTGAATTGAAAATAACTGAAAACGTATATTTTTTCTTTTTTTGTGAATGACAGTTTAATTATTATCTTCTTAATTCTTTTTTCTCATACCTTATATTAGGCTGGTACAAATGCTTGAATACAATCTTTGATTTAATAATTCATGTTCATTTGATTTTTCCTTTTTTTGAATTGCACATTGATGAGTACATTTAAAAACTAAGATTCAGATAAATTTGATTTTTTTTTTGATTGAACATTAATGAGTTTTGAATAGAAAATAACTGAAAACGAATATTTTTTCCTTTTATGAATGACACTGTCATTATTATCTTCTTAATCCTTTCTTCTTACACCTTATATTGTTGTGGTACAAATGCTTGAATAAAATCTTTGATTTTAAAACGATTTATCAAAATAATTTCAGTATGAATTTTATAAACAACACATCTCCAACACCCAGAAAATCAATACACAATACACAAAAAGCAGCAGCCTCCACCGGCCATACGCCGCCCAATAAAACCAAAACCGTTCTGTTTTATGATCGCGATTACATTGTGCGCGGCCGCGTCCCCGCAAATCGATGTGAATTAAACAAATGGAATAGTTTGACAAAGTGGCCGCCTGATTAAAATAATTGTCATAGAACGATGGCAATTTCAACATATAATGAAAACTATTAAACCGGCGCATTAATGACAAGCGCGCGCGAAACGCGTAATCGTTACAAATTGATAAAGACCGGGGGCCGGTGCAGGATGCAACCGACTCGCCCACAGGACGAAATTAACGAGGCCGGATAGAAAATGGTAATTGTCTGATTCAATTGATAGAATTGGATAATTCTAGAGATTTTAGTGTACATATAAATCAATTGCGCATTATGGGTTATACATAATAATAATAACACCAATAATATTATCTATTTTTTTTGGTCTTTATCCTCTTGTACCCGTATTGGGTGTCAAGGTTGGTTTCTATTAGATTTTATTACTTGTTGAATTTTATCCTTTCTTTCCTGTTTTCCGTATTTTGCTTTTGGATTGAAGCGTTTTATAAAATTAGATTTTTCGTTGTCTTCCTTTTGATCTCTTTCCTATGGCTTTGATTTCCGTGCTAACTTTACTTGTCTAGTGTTAAATGTCAGTATCGTACCTTCCGGTTCTATCTTTATCCTCTTCTACCAGTGTTGGATATCGAGGTTGGTTTCTATTAGCTTCTATTACTTGTAGAATTTTATCTTTTCTTTCGTGCATTCTAATATGTCATCTGCAAATGCACATTCGGTTATTTCGATTTTTTTTCCAAGTATATAGTGATCTCTTTTGATTGTGTAAATTCATCCTCACCAGCTGAGCTGCACTGATGAGATCTAGCAAGATCGAAATCAAGATATGTAAGGTGGATTCACACTTATATATTCTCTCTACATCTAGTTTGTTTGGTCTTCTTTTGTATCGGGTCTACCATTTGTGTCTCTGATATTTCTACTATTGTGTACATACTTTCCATACCGACTCTCCAAAGACAAGAGAACCAGCCAACATCGCCAAGCTACAGGAGCTAGCTCTCACTTTAAATAGTTGTTAATCATAAATTAAATATTTTTAAACTTGTACGACTTTTTCTCAATCCTTAGGTGGTGGCAACGAAACCCCGGTGTTCTACACATCACTACGATCAGCATATAGTGCCCACTTCTAATCTCTGGGCCTCTTAAGACGTTTGTAACCTTTCTTCTATTGCCAGTTTTAGCATAGTCGATTATTGACTTTATTTTCCAGCTATGAACTTCTCTGATATATTTTTTTGTCATGTTTTTAACACATAATTCGAATACCAAACATAATCCCACATACCAGACATAAAGAAATTGTTAAGTTAAGTTAAATGAAGCCATATTCAGTTAATATTAACGCTCAGGCGGAAAGGCCACTGGCCAATAGCCTAATAAAGATTGTTTTCTCTCTCTATTAACGCTCGTCGTGAATTTTATTTATAGCACACACACACACCAGGCGAATCGATTACTTATAGCTGTAACTAATACGAACGGCGTTGTATTCAATCGCTCAATTTGAGTGTTTACGATGTACGAATCGTGGCAGCCGACGGGACTCGCAGCTCCTAATGACTTAATGCGGCCGTGCGCATAAATCGCGCGGCGCATGGACATGTGTAAAATTGCGCGGGGCGTTATAAATCCGAGCCGGTAATTTCGATATAGCTCGCTCGCATAAAATAAGTTATTTATAATAATAAGCACGGGCGGCGCGGGGCGGCGGCGGCGGCAGAACGACCCCTCGACGACGGTTATTACCCGCGGACGTGTGTCGTAAGCGTCTTGTAATTTCCAGCAAATTGCCCGCACATGAGTAAAGAGCCTCGGGCGCGTACATTGCGGGGGCGTACGAATTCCGGAACAAGTCAAAAATGTGTGTTGTATTATTATTAAGAACTATAAGAGTGATTTATTGGATTACTAACGGTTGCAACTAATAACAATCATAATAATATAAGAGTACAAACGATCTTCTAACGCGAAAAGTATGCACAATAATCTCTAATATCTTAAAAACTGTATAGGGTAGTTGTTGGTAGAAGTAATAGATCGAAACAGATTACAACGTGGAAAGTAGTAAAAACGGGCATGTATATGAAAGCCTGGATATAATTAATGGAAAAGGTATACCGGCGAAATGAAGACAAACGAGTGGACATTATGGTAGTAGAAACATTAAAGGTCGTTTTAGACAAGACAATTTCTTGACTCAAAAGTTAGTCAAGATGCGAAACAATCTAAATTGTCTCGTATAATACAGCAAATTATTTGAAATATTGGATTGGATGGTAGATCGAATGGAAAAATATACCACGTTCTATTTGTCAAGGACAAATTGTATGGGAAGAGGATATATGAATTCATTTCTTGAACAACTTTTGAGCAAAGAAATTGTCTTGTCTTAAACGACCTTAAGGCCGTAGTTCTAAACCGATGCTCCACGGAACACTGGTGTTCAGCGAGCTTGTTGCAAGTGCTTCGAGTAATCATGTAGGCCGAAATTGAATGTTAGCCCAGCTACAGTATACTACGCGAGTTTTGATCAAAAATGTTCCCTGACTTCAAAAAGGTTAAGAATCACTGGTCTATATGAAGGTTTATAGTGTACTACCTGTTTTAAATTAATCGACTGAGTAATAAAAAAATATAAAAAATCAAAAATTTAAGGAATTTATATTTATGATATTATTTGACAATCTATATTTAATTGTCGTCAAAATAAGCCGTTTTTTAATAATTTTCACCCAAAAATAAAGTCTGCAGGAAGGTTTTTATTGTACGAGCTGTTTTAAATTAATCGAATTTGAAATCGTCAGTTAAAAAAAATGATAAAAAATCAAAGATTTCAGAAATTAAAATTTTCGATATTATTTTACATTCTATATATAATTAGGAACAAAATAAGATAATTTTGGATAATTTTCACCCAAAACTAATGTCTGCAGGAAGGTTTTTATTATACGAACTCTTTTAAAAGAATCGACTGAGTTTTAAAAAATTATAAAAAAATAAAGATTTAATAAATTTAAATTTATAATATTATTTTACATTCTATATGTAATTAGGCTCAACATAAGATAATTTTGGATAATTTGCACCCAACACTAAAGTCTGCAGGAAGGTTTTTATTATACGAACTCTTTTAAATGAATCGACTGAGTGTTAAAAAATTATAAAAAATTAACGATTTAATAAATTTAAATTTATAATATTATTTTACATTCTATATTTAATTAGGCTCAACATAAGATAATTTTGGATAATTTTCACCCAAAACTAAAGTCTGCAGGAAGGTTTTTATTATACGAACTCTTTTAAATGAATCGACTGAGTTTTAAAAAATTATAAAAATTAAAGATTTAATAAATTTAAATTTATAATATTATTTTACATTCTATATTTAATTAGGCTCAAAATCAGATAATTTTGGATAATTTTCACCCAAAACTAAAGTCTGCAGGAAGGTTTTTATTATACGAACTCTTTTAAATGAATCGACCGAGTTTTAAAAAATTATAAAAAATTAAAGATTTAATAAATTTAAATTTATAATATTATTTTACATTCTATATTTAATTGTGTTCAAAATAAGCCATTTTTTAACAATTTTCACCCAAAAATAAAGTCTGCAGGAAGGGTTTTATTATACGAACTGTTTTAAATTAATCGAGTCAGTTATAAAAAATGATAAAAAATCAAAGATTTAAGAAATTAAAATGTTCTATATTATTTTACATTTTATATTTAATTAGGCTCAAACTGAGCTTATTCCTGATCATTTTCACGCAAAAATTAAGTCTGCAGAAAGGTTTCTATTGCTCGAGCTGTTTTAAATTAATCGATTGTGTTTTAAAAAATAATAAATATTCAAAAATTTTATAAATTAAAATTTTTGATATAATTTTACATTCTATATTTAACTGGACTCAAAATAAGTTATTTTTTGATCACTTACACCCAAAAATAAAGTCTGCAGGAAGGTTTTTATTATACAAACTGTTTTCAATTAATCGAGTAAGTTATAAAAAATGATAAAAAAAATCTATGATTTAATAAATTTAAATTTATGTTATTATTTTACATTCAATATTTAATGGTGCTCAAAATAAGCTATTTTTAAATAATTTTCACCTACAAATAAATTCTGCAGGAAGGTTTTTATTAGACGAACTGTTTAAATTAATCGACTGAGTTCTAAACAATTATAAAAAAACAAAGATTTAAGAAATTTTAATTTATGATATTAATTTAGATTCTATATTTAATTAGACTCAAAATAAGCTTATCTTTGATAATTTTTACCCAAAAATTAAGTCTGCTGGAAGGTTTTTTATTGTACGAGCTGTTTTAAAGTAATCGACTGAGTTATAAAAAATTATAAAAAATCAAAGATTTATTAAAATTAAATTTTTGATATAATTTTACATTCTATATTTACTTGGGCTCAAAATAAGTCATTTGTTGATCATTTTAACCCAAAAATAAAGTCTGCAGGATGGTTTTTATTATACGAAATGTTTAAATTAATCGACTGAGTTCTAAAAAATTATAAAAAATCAAAGATTTAAGAAATTTTAATTTATGATATTATTTTACATTTTATATTTAATTAGTCTCAAAATAAGCTTATCTTTGATAATTTTCACCAAAAAATAAAGTCTGCAGGAAGGTTTTTACTGTACTAACTGTTTTAGTAAAGTAATCAACTGAGCTATACATTTTTTTTTAATGGAAGATTTATTAAATTTTAATTTTTGATATAATTTTACATTTTGTATTTAATTAGGCTCAAAATAAGTTAATTTTTGATAATTTTTACCCAAAAATAAAGTCTGCAGGAATGTTTTTATTATACGAACTGTTTTAAATTAATCGAGTGAGATATAAAAAATTTAAATTTTTGATACAATTTTACATTCTATATTTATTTGGGCTCAAAATAAGTCGTTTGTTGATCAATTGCACCCAAAAATAAAGTCTACAAGAAGGTTTTTATTGTACAAGCTGTTTTTAATTAATAGACTAAGTTATAAAAAAATTATAAAAAATCAGATATTTATGTAATTTAAGTTAATGATATTATTTTATATTCTATATTTAATTAGGCTCAAAATAAGATTATTTTGGATAATTTTTACCCAAAACTAAAGTCTGCAGGAAGGTTTTTATTATACAAACTGTTTTAAATTAATCGACTGAGTTAAAATATATTTATAAAAAATTATAAAAAATTAAAGATTTAAGAAATTTAAATTTATGATATTATTTTACATTCTATATTTAATTGTGCTCAAAATAAGCCATTTTTTAATAATTTTCACCCAAAAATAAAGTGTGCAGGGAGGTTTTTATTATACGAACTATTTTAAATAAATCGAGTCAGTTATAAAAAATGATAAAAAATCAAAGATTTAAGAAATTTAAATTTGTGATTTTATTTTACACTCTATATTTAATTAGGCTTCAAATAAGCTTATTTTTCATAATTTCCTACAAAAAATAAAATCTGCATCTGTACGAACGGTTGTAAATGAATCGACTGAATTATAAAAAAAATAAAGATTTAAGAAATTTATATTTATGATGTTATTTTACATTCTATATTTAATTGTGCTCAAAATAAGCCGTTTTTTAATAATTTTCACCCGAAAATAAAGTCTGCAGGAACTGTTTTAAATTAATCGACTGAGTTTTAAAAAATGATAAAAAATTAATGATTTAAGAAATTTAAATTTATGATATTACTTTACATTTTATATTTAATTGTACTCAAAATAAGCCATTTTTTAATAATTTTCACCCGAAAACAAAAGTCTGCAGGTAGGTTTTTATTATATGAACTGTTTTAAATGAATCGGCTGAGTTATAAAAAAATATAAAAAATCAAATATATAAGAAATTTAAATTTATGATATAATTTTACATTCTATATTTAATTGTGTTCAAAATAAGCCATTTTTTATTAATTTTCATCCAAAACTAAACTCAGCAGGAAGATTTTCATTATACAAACTGTTTTAGATTAATCGACTGAGTTATAAAAAAATATAAAAAATTAAAGATTTAAGAAATTTAAATTTAAGATGTTATTTTACATTCAATATTTAATTAGGCTCGAACGAAGCTAATTTTAAATAATTTTCACCCAAAAATAAAGTCTGCAGGAAGGTTTTTATTATACGAGCTGTTTTTAATTAATAGACTAAGTTATAAAAAATGATAAAAAATCAAATATTTAAGTAATTTAAATTGATGATATTATTTTATATTCTATATCTAATTAGGCTCAAAAAAAGGTCATTTTGCATAATTTTCACCCAAAAATAAAGTCTGCAGGATGGTTTTTATTATATGCACTGTTTTAAATTAATAGACTTTTTAAATATAAATATAGAAATTTTATGATGAATGATATTATTTTACGTTCTATATTTAATTGGACTGGAAAATAAATAAAGTACAAAAAAAATACAAATACAAATAAATAAATACAATGCAACGCACTATTCTGTGTAACTCACGACGTTTAAAAATATCGTTTGATAGAACCAAACGATGTTACTAAAAAATATCGGATTTTGAAAGCATAAAAATCATTTTGAAGGTTAAATGTTATGTTTTTTTCACGTAAAAATCATTATATATATATATATATATATATATATATATATATATATATATATATAAATATCCGTTACTAAAAAAATTTGTATGAACATACATACCAACATCTCACGTTTAGTTTACAGAATACGTTCGTTCCCTGGTCCACATTTTAAAATCCAACCCATATATCGTAAAAAGCGACACACAACCATAAAAACGATTAAAATTTGATCAGAATCGATCAGGATTGAAATTTAAAGAGCTGGGCGTGCACCACCAATATTTAATAAAAGCGCACCTGAAACGAGACAGCAAGGTAATCGCGGTGATTCGCTTGCGCATTCACGTGCACGTCCGATGGCAAATTAATTAAATCGCGATATTTTTTTGTAGTGTGGTGCACCACATAAAACCACGATATCGTTTGCCATGTTTTACAGTGCCCGGATTTCCCTCGCTGCCCCGATACGGCGCAACAAGAAAAGCAAGAGAGTGAAATTAATTAACCGGTCTGCCCGCGTACAGTGGATGAAGCAATCAATAATTGAATAAAAATTGATCGGTCCATATACATAATGTTATGTTGCGGGGGGTATAATTAAATTCTATTTTATGTGCGCAGTTACGTTAATGATATGCGATCGGGCCGGAGGGTGATGGGGCTGGTGACTGACTGCAAGGGAAGAGAGGCGAAATTGCTCTGGCATTAAGACGATTTGAAAACGGTCGATTATGCAAAATTACAGATATACGTTAAGCAAAACACATAAAAAGCTTTTAAAAACTGTTATTAAATAAAATACACGGTGAGTTTATATCAATTTGATAAATCTCAAATAGTTAATAACCCCGGCGAGGGAATGCGTTATTAACATAACATCTTTATTATATGCCGGAGCATGTGTGGGAGCGGAGGTGAAATGGCCATTCGGAAAATTTGCACCTTCAGCAGGCGAATAAATTGGAGCGGGCTCGAATAACAAAACCAGTCAGTTAATAGATTCTCGCTTATCTGATCGCGTTTTGATTCCATATTGCGGGATATGCGGAGATAAGAAGCCATGCCGAATTATATTATACGGAACTCGAATGATATATAGATTCAATTCGTCGCAACAAATAGAATTTGCCAGATAAGTACGGAACTGCTTCCCGTTTTGATTTATTCAATTTTCTGAATAGCCCAGCCCGCCCCCACCAGACGCAGATATATTGCCCGCGATAAGACCCCTGTGTTTCACATAAATAGGATGCCGCCGCGAGGACTGACTGCCCCCCGGAATTAAAAAGTTTGCCCGAGTGCGCCGCGACGCCCTGCAACACACCAGCTTATTTTATTTTAGATTTATGTTTAATAGAAAATGTCAGGCAGTGACACTTTTATCACGGCACAACAAGACGTTCATCATCTCATGCCGGGAATCGTATAATAAACTGGAAAAGACGTGGGACGTGGCTGGAAATCCGGGGAAATATATTATGTGGTGCCGGTTTCTGACAAAAATATGTAAGCACTTGCGGCTCGGTGATGGGAATAAAGTGCCGCGAAATAATTCGTGTAAGGTGTGACAAAAAAAATGTTGAATTATTCATCAAATAGTAACTGAACGCAATACTATAAGGGGTTGTCAATCCTTACATCTTTCTAATATTTCTTCGTTTTCCTTCAGCATTCTTCCTATTTCGTCTTGTATGTATCTCATTTATTGTTCTTTTTCTTGCCTGCAATCTTTGAGGGTTTTATTTATAAAGTAGCTTTTGGTTTTCCTTTGCGTTATTTCCATTGTCCCTCCGAACTTTTCCCATTCCCTGGTTTTTGCTATTCTAATCTCGTTTTTTTAAATATGATACTAAACACAAACAAGATCAATTGTATAACCATCTCAAAGAACCCGATTGCACCTGATCATGTTCTTTGAGATGAGCTTGATGCCCATGGTACAGTTATACAACAGGTAATGACTTGGATGCGAAAATCTCGAGTTTCAAAGCAATAAGTTTCAAACTAGATACAAATTTGCGAAACGAATCTAGTTCAATGTAATGCATGCATTGATTAAGATAGATAGGATAGTTGAAAAGATGAAAGAGGGCGACCTGTTCCATGACTAGTTGAAGAAGGAAACAGATCCGGCTAGGGTGCCTCGGGAGTGCCAGTTCCCGTATTCACAAGATGTGAACCCCTGAGGGACATTCATACACTACGTTATACTATTTTCACGATTTTAAACCACCTCGTCGACGTTTGCCCTGACTCTCATTTTCATGAATAGTGCGGATGCATACAGGGTTATATTCAACTAGACCAAGGGATCTATTCTGTAACTAAGAACGCTCTCACAAATATCATAACAGTCTGTATCGCAAGGCAATCACAGTAAACAACTGTTTTAGCTTTGGTATCTGTATCCAGACCGTTCTACTTTTTGTGAGAATGTTATTAAGTAGACCCTCCAGGGGTCGAAAAACTATTTGAGGCAGAAGATGAAAATGTATCTCTCACATATATCGAGAGCCATCGTTTTTTTTATATTTAAAAAAACACATTTATGTGGCATATTCAGCTATAACAAACCAAAACCCAAGTATATTCGACTTATATAACAAATAAACAACCCACCCTACTGTACCACTTCCCTCACCCACTTCCTCTCCTACGACAGTCGTTTGCTTCACGCCATTCCCATTCACTGTTAGCTATTCATTCATGTTTTTGCAATCCCCCACCCACTCTTTCACAACATCACACTCATGGCTTAGGGGCCACCACGTGTAACTCCCTTTACTACACAGTACATACGTGTGTACTTTTGTGCCATCCACACCGTCCTTCCTCTTCCTTCCAACCCATACTTTGCTCTTGCCATGCATACCTTTTCCTCTCTGCTCAACCTTACCCTGGTTAAGTAGGCCCCTCCCCCACTCTTTCACACCAACACATTCGTGGCTTATGGGCTACCACATGTAACTCCCGTTACTACACAGTACACACGTGATGTACCTTTGCGCCATCCACACCGACATTCCTCTCCCTTCCAACACATACGTGGCTCGTGCCATGCATACCTTTTCCTCTCTGCTCAACCTTACCCTGGTTAATAGCCTGCCCTTGCCCCCCCCCCCCCCCCCGTACGTACCACTCTACATACCTACCTTAGGTAGTACGAGTAATTTCGCTCTTGCCACTCAACATGGATAGATGGATAGGATAAGAAGCTTAGAGATAGTAAAAGCGTGTGAACTGAATTCACTGTGAGAATGAGGGACTCACAGTGAATTCAGTTCACACGCTTCCCCTACCTCTAAGCTTCTCATCCACAGTTGTAGAATTATGTTCGACCAAACGATAATCTTATCAAGCACCAACAATTAAATTTAAAATAATCAAGTCCTATATAATCTACAGCCACGTTATAAAATTCCTCTCATAAACAATGCGCAATCCGCTCGCAGGATTAATCGGCGGTGGCGCGCAGTTATTATTTTGCACACGCTAATTATTGGCCGGAATATTAATTAAAATTCAATAAAACGCACGCTCATTTATAACAGCAGCGTTGGTGAACAATCCCGGGCTGATAATAAATTCAGATTGCGGTCAGCGGGCTGGCGCCATTTGTCCGAATTTGCCGGAAATTTAATGCGCGAGAATAATCCTGGCAACTCGTTGCTGCTTTGCTTAAACAAATTGCTGTGCATATCACATGCTATTGCTGCTACTGTTTCTTCTTCTTCTTGTGGTGCCGTCTCCTATCGGAGGATGGCGATTCCAATCTTTGACGCTGGAGCTCTAAATTGTCCGATCGATGTTTGTCCGTACCATTCTCTAAGGTTCTTTAGCCATGAGGTTCTGCGACGCCCAATGCTTCTTCTTCCTTGTATTTTTCCTTGTATGATCAGTTGGAGAATAGAGTATCTCTCTCCCCGGGTGACGTTTCCCAAGTACTCTAGCTTTCGTGTTTTGATCGTAAGGATCAGTTCCTTTTCTTTACGCATTCTTTGCATGACTTCTTCATTGTTTACTAGGTCCAGGATATATTGAGCATGCGGCGATATATCCACATCTCAAATGATTCTAGTTTTTTAATGTTATTTTTCTTTAATGTCCATGCTTCCATCCCATACAGTAGTGTTGAAAAAATGTAACAGCGAATTATTCGGACTCTCAAGGCTAGATTGAGATTTCTATTTGAGAAAAGATTTTTCATTTTGATGAAAATTGCTCTTGCTATTTCTATACGTTTGTCCACTTCTATGGTTTGGTCGTTATTGTCTTCAATACGTGTTCCTAAGTATTGGTAGCTTCTAACTCTTTCGATTGTGGTGTTGTTTACTAGTATTGTTGGTATATTATTAACATTGGTTTTATTTACAACCATAAATTTAGTTTTCTTCAGATTCATTTTGAACCCATAGGATTGGCTATGTCTTGCATAATTTTCTAAAGCTGGCAGATGGATGTTGCTATTATCTGCGTATCGTATGTTATTGATAACTTGACCGTTTATGATTACTCCACCCGAGTCATCATTGATGGCTTCTTTGAATAAGCATTCTGAGTACATATTAAATAGGACTGGTGATAGTATGCATCCTTGGCGGACCCCTCGGATATCCAATTCTTCCGAGTTATGTCCTTCAACATTTATTTGTGCTTTCTGATTCCAGTACAAAGTTTTTATTATTCGGACGTCATTGTAGTCTAGGCCCTTCTGCTGTACTATTTCCATTAACAGATCATGTTTAACTTTATCGAAGGCTTTCTCGTAGTCGATGAAGCCTATAAATAGATCTACGTTCATATCGAGACATCGTTGGATTATGAAATTCATTCCAAATAGAGCCTCTCTTGTGTCTAGATTATTTCGAAATATGTCTCACTGATATCTGTTTCTAATTTCTTCTAAATGGGGCTATGAATATTTTTTTAGAAAAACCTTTATTGTGTGACTCATCACGCTTATTGTTCTAAAATCTGAGCACTCCCATGCCTTGTGTTTTTTTTTGGTAATAAAGAGAAAGTAGATTTTAACCATTCTTGTGGTATGATTCCAGTCGTATAGATGTTATTATATAGATTTACCAAGATGCTAAAATTGTCTTCCTCAATTAGTTTAAGAATATCGGCTGGTATTTCGTCTGGTCCTATTGCCTTTCTATCTTTTGAGTTCTTGGTAGCATACATTACTTCTTCGGCTGTTATTCTTGGTCCTTGCGACGTTTCTTTTATCTCTATTTCATTTATGGTGTCTTCAAATAGTTGTTGTATGTATTCCTTCCATCTTTTGATCTTTTTCTCAATGTCCACTATAATATTACCGTTGTTATCTTTTATTATACCAGTCTGTTTCTTCTTTCCCATGCCTGTGAATTTTTTGATCCTTTTATATGTAAGTTATATGAATCATACCTCAGCTGAAGCGATTCTTTCTCCTCGCATTGGTTTCTTATAAATGTTTCTTTGGTTTCTATAATTTTTTTTCGTATTTCTTGTTGAATTTCTATTTATTTCTATCCTTGTCTTTGTATTGTTTTCTCTTTTCCATTCTTGCCAAGATTTCATCTATTATCCATTGTTCTTTTGGGGATTGGGAGTTGTTTTTCTGTTTCAATTTATCCTTACTGCCCTCGACAGAGCTCTTTTTATGGTACCCCATGTCTCATCCACATCTACATTGGTGTCTATAACTTGTTGCATGATTTGTCCTAGATTTTCGTTGATGTTCGTCTTCACGCTTTGCCTTATTTCTTCATCTCGAAACTTGTTTTATACATATATATATATATATATATATATATATATATATATATATATATATATATATATATATATATATATATATATATATATATATATATATATATATATATATATTGTCAAGTTTCTTAGTTGTTTTAAACAATAAATTAAGTGGTTAAAACATAGTAGTTTGATTCATATCCTCATTGAAAATGAATTACCATATACTAGAGGCCAAAAAATCTAAAAATCCGGTTTATGGAGTCCTGGGGGGATTTCCGCGATTTAATCGAATAGAAATTATATGTAGCTCTTAAAAAATGACTACCTTTGAGTAGCGAATAAATAACCTACTACATATTTCTTCTCTAACACAATCAAGAACCTTACACGATATAGAAACTATTAATATGATTATGCTAAAACAGCGATACACCAATGTTGGGTGGCAAGGAAACTTTTCGTAATCACATCACAAATTGCCGCTTGTTTAATTCTCGTTAGGCAAGCTGGATTTATCAAGGAACCGCCAGCGTCGTCGCGTTCGTTGGTTCGTTCGTTCGTTCGTAGGCCCACTAATAATATGCAGCAATGTGAGGCCGCGAGTCCTTCATATCATCAACATATAAAGAGACCATAAAATACCGTGCGACAGGCGAAAAATGTGCATTTAAATCTCCCCATTAATATTAATAAATGCGGTCGCGGGCTAATTGCGCGCGGCGCTGTATTAAGAAATTAACCGGGTCGCCATCGGGCACCCGATAATTGGCCCGCATTTTTTTACATAATGATTATATTAATGAGATGGTAACTGATTTCTGAGAGCGTACTGGTTCGCATAATATGGCTGTTATGTTATTAAATATAATAATTTATTATACTAGTATCAGGAAATCTGTAACTCTTTATCTATTACAGCTTTTTTTTAACAAATTTTAACTTACTCATTGTATATCGATAATAATAATAATTATTATTGATTTTAATGAGAAATTATTTGTTTTGTATATGTTTTAATGTGTTTATTTTTTTAAATTATTACAGGAGGTGCCGGAAGCTCTAACGAGGCCGATTCGGAAAGTGCAGCCTCGAAACGCCGGCGGAGCAGGACGAATTTCAACAGCTGGCAGCTGGAAGAGCTCGAACGAGCCTTCCTGGCTAGCCACTACCCAGACGTCTTTATGCGGGAGGCTCTAGCTATGAGGCTGGATTTAAAAGAGAGCAGAGTGGCGGTAAGCAAACATACAATTAATATTCATCATACTTTTCATACAAAACGCAAAAATTGATTGAATTCTATAATAAAGTATATTTCGTGTATATTAATTGTTCTTTGGCTATATTTTTTTAACCCGTAACCGGTGATGTCTAATTTTTGGTACAAATCTGAGAAACGTGTTAATATTTTATGCTAATAAGCCAAAAACTTACTTTTCGTAATTTTAGAAAGATATTTAATTATTCGCTTTCTTATATTTTCCCGTTTGTATATCGATAATAATAATTATTATTATTGATTTTAATCAGAAATTGGCAAGGATTATACTTATATATATATAGATATACTTATACTACAGACATTGAAAATGTTCGGCTATCTACTACCTAACCGAGATAAAATTAAATCGCTTGTTCGTAAAAAAACGACACAACTCAAAATACCTATAATAATGATACAACTAACCCCCTAGGAGCTTGTTTATGCTAATAAGCCAAAAAACGTACCTTTCGTAATTTTATGAAGATACTTAATTATCCGTTTTCTTATATTTCCCCGTTTAAGAGTTAAAATTATAATTGCAGAAGTCTCACAGACGCCTGGTCACCGGTTATGGGTTCAATCTATGTGAACATCTCACATAGATTTAACCCATTATCGGTGACCAGGATATACCATAGGTTTATTTGATTAGTACACTAATAAATTTCTATTCCAATCATACACATGAGATATTCAACTAGTTTTGGAACATTTTAACTGAGTATTGTTCTAATTGTAGAATATAAAAAAGTGTGTAATAAATAGCAAGTCTTGAATTGTAGATTAAATCGTCTATTCAAAAAATAATGCACAATCGCGTATAGCCCCATACAATTCTCCACGCTTCAGCACTTTTCGTCTCTGCATTGATCAGATAACCCTCCCTCTCGCGGGGCGCTCCCCCTCTCTCACATATTGACCGACCTAAACTGGCCGATACGTCTATTGTTTTTAAATTGATGGCTATCCGGGCGAGATTGCGGCGGTCTGCAAAAACTCTATTCAAACGCCACCCAGGTCCCCAGGTGACCCAGGGAACGCACCTAGTCAAATTTCCAAACACTACAACCACCACAATTTGCATTTTTATCTGCGCCTCACGTGCCAGCCCTCTCTAACCGTTATTAAATTCATATTTGTATCTGTTAATGACTTTATTCCAGTTGCGGTAATTTATTGATTAGAAATGCGCGTGATTAAGTGGCTGGGGGGCCGCGGCAATCATTTTCGAATCAATCTAAATTTCGCGCGTGAACGGGGGGCACGACACCCCCAATAAAGGTTTCATTACGGGGGAAACGCACGACCGCTGTAATGCCTCGTTCATTTGCAGTAATAATCGGAGAGCGGGGTGTGTAATCAGTGGGATCGGAATTATCGCTGTAATGTTTTCATCTCAGCTCATGCTACATTAGCATAGCGGGAATTTACATACAATTTTCAACTACTAAATAAATATGTGTGTACACGTCCAGTGTAATAAAGAAACGACTGATAAACATATACAATATAACAAGGTTTCTGGCTAGAAAGAAGTTTGCTAAAGTATTCCTACACATAGATGATAGACGCTTTACTCTAGCTCTTACCATTCTCGCGATGAGAAAACATGAATATGATGAAATATATGTATATGTATTGTATATATGTATATGAAATACATGTTTTTCCTGCCTCTAACCAGTAGACCACGAAAATGGGTGCCCTTGGATATTTGTTTGTATACTCTTTCTTACTAATTTCCAGCTCCATTACCATGGCCCTATCCTCTGAGCGAGTGATTCTCAAAGGGGGTCGCGTAAAATATTTGGGGCGTCACGAAAAATATTTGAGTGGTCGCGAAAAATTTTTGGGGGGTCGCAAAAAATTGATTTCTAAAAAAATTGATACCAAAACTTATTAATTTTTATTGATACTTAAAATAATTCTGCTATTAATCAAACTTATGAGTGATTCAATCCAATATAAGTGTGAATCCACCTTTTAGCAATCTAGATTTAGATGTTGTTAGATGTCGCCAGTACAGCTCAAGTAGTACGGATGAATTCACACACTATCTCGAGTGGTTATATACAAAATTGAACAACCTTCCCTCTACAGAGAAAGTTTTAACGCCATCTACCGTTATAAAACGAGTTATAACTACTAAATTTGCTTAAAACTTATTACTAGCATTTAGTACACTTGTAGTAAGTAGTGTACACATTTACTAGAAAGTAGACTGAAAACTAGATTTTTACCGATTTTTCAAATGAAAATGTTTGCAATAATTATAAAAGTCAAACGAGTAAAACCGATATAAAACGAGTTGTAGCTAATATATTTGCTTGAAACCTGCTACTAGCATTTAGTATACTTGTAGCAAGTAGTGTGCACATTTACTACAAAGTAGACTGAAAACTGGATTTTTACCGATTTTTCAAATGAAAATGTTTGCAATAATTATAAAAGTCAAACGAGTGAAAAAGATATAAAAAGTGTTGTAGATAATAGATTTGCTTGAAACTTGCTACTAGCATTTAGTAAACTTGTAGCAAGTAGTGTACACATTTACTACAAAGTAGACTGAAAACTGGATTTTTACCGATTTTTCAAATGAAAATGTTTGCAATAATTATAAAAGTCAACCGAGTAAAACCGATATAAAAAGAGTTGTAGATAATAGATTTGCTTGAAACTTGCTACTAGCATTTAGTAAATTTGTAGCAAGTAGTGTACACATTTACTAGAAAGTAGACTGAAAACTGGATTTTTACCGATTTTTCAAATGAAAATGTTTGCAATAATTATAAAAGTCAACCGAGTAAAACCGATATAAAAACAGTTGTAGATAATAGATTTGCTTGAAACTTGCTACTAGCATTTAGTAAACTTGTAGTAAGTAGTGTACACATTTACTAGAAAGTAGACCGAAAACTGGATTTTTACCGATTTTTCAAATGAAAATGTTTGCAATAATTATAAAAGTCAACCGAGTAAAACCGATATAAAAAAAGTTGTAGCTAATAGATTTGCTTGAAACTTGCTACTAGCATTTAGTAAACTTGTAGCAAGTAGTGTACACATTTACTACAAAGTAGACTGAAAACTGGATTTTTATCGATTTTTCAAATGAAAATGTTTGCAATAATTATAAAAGTCAACCGAGTTAAACCGATATAAAAAGAGTTGTAGATAATAGATTTGCTTGAAACTTGCTACTAGCATTTAGTAAACTTGTAGCAAGTAGTGTACACACTTACTAGAAAGTAGACTGAAAACTGGATTTTTACCGATTTTTCAAATGAAAATGTTTGCAATAATTATAAAAGTCAACCGAGTAAAACCGATATAAAAAGAGTTGTAGATAATAGATTTGCTTGAAACTTGCTACTAGCATTTAGTAAACTTGTAGCAAGTAGTCTACACATTTACTAGAAAGTAGACTGAAAACTGGATTTTTACCGATTTTTCAAATGATAATGTTTGCAATAATTATAAAAGTCAAACAAGTAAAACCGATATAAAAAGAGTTGTAGATAATAGATTTGCTTGAAACTTGCTACTAGCATTTAGTAAACTTGTAGCAAGTAGTGTACACATTTACTAGAAAGTAGACTGAAAACTGGATTTTTACCGATTTTTCAAATGAAAATGTTTGCAATAATTATAAAAGTCAACCGAGTTAAACCGATATAAAAAGAGTTGTAGATAATAGATTTGCTTGAAACTTGCTACTAGCATTTAGTAAACTTGTAGCAAGTAGTGTACACACTTACTAGAAAGTAGACTGAAAACTGGATTTTTACCGATTTTTCAAATGAAAATGTTTGCAATAATTATAAAAGTCAACCGAGTAAAACCGATATAAAAAGAGTTGTAGATAATAGATTTGCTTGAAACTTGCTACTAGCATTTAGTAAACTTGTAGCAAGTAGTCTACACATTTACTAGAAAGTAGACTGAAAACTGGATTTTTACCGATTTTTCAAATGATAATGTTTGCAATAATTATAAAAGTCAAACAAGTAAAACCGATATAAAAAGAGTTGTAGATAATAGATTTGCTTGAAACTTGCTACTAGCATTTAGTAAACTTGTAGCAAGTAGTGTACACATTTACTAGAAAGTAGACTGAAAACTGGATTTTTACCGATTTTTCAAATGAAAATGTTTGCAATAATTATAATAGTCAACCGAGTAAAACCGATATAAAATGAGTTGTAGATAATAGATTTGCTTGAAACATGTTACTAGCATTTAATAAACTGTAGCAAGTAGTGTACACATTTACTAGAACGTAGACTGAAAACTGGATTTTTACCGATTTTTCAAATGAAAATGTTTGCAATAATTATAATAGTCAACCGAGTAAAACCGATATAAAATGAGTTGTAGATAATAGATTTGCTTGAAACATGTTACTAGCATTTAATAAACTGTAGCAAGTAGTGTACACATTTACTAGAAAGTAGACTGAAAACTGGATTTTGACCGATTTTTCAAATGAAAATGTTTGCAATAATTATAATAGTCAACCGAGTAAAACCGATATAAAATGAGTTGTAGATAATAGATTTGCTTGAAACATGTTACTAGCATTTAATAAACTGTAGCAAGTAGTGTACACATTTACTAGAACGTAGACTGAAAACTGGATTTTTACCGATTTTTCAAATGAAAATGTTTGCAATAATTATAAAAGTCAAACGAGTAAAACCGATATAAAAAGAGTTGTAGCTAATAGATTTGCTTGAAACTTGCTACTAGCATTTAGTAAACTTGTAGCAAGTAGTGTACACATTTACTACAAAGTAGACTGAAAACTGGATTTTTACCGATTTTTCAAATAAAAATGTTTGCAATAATTATAAAAGTCAACCGAGTAAAACCGATATAAAAAGAGTTGTAGATAATAGATTTGCTTGAAACTTGCTACTAGCATTTAGTAAACTTATAGCAAGTAGTGTACATATTTACTAGAAAATAGACTGAAAACTGGATTTTTACCGATTTTTCAAAGCAAAAGTTTGCAATAATTATAAAAATCAACTATTTTCTTATAGCAAATTTCTATAGTTAAAAAGGCTACTAAACTAAAATTTCCACCTAACAGTATTGAAACCACAGGTTCAATTCAATCATGATTGCTTTAAACACACATAAACTTTTAGTATTCAATTAATCAGCTTCAGCTACAACAATCACTCTTCCTGTAATCGCGCCCGTAAAAATTTCCCGCTAGAACGTAGGAAACCCGGCAATTTCACGTCAATCTTAGCTAGTCGCATGCAAGCTTTTCAATATCGGCACGCTGTTGTGTGCAATTTCGCACCTACATTGTACATGTACAGGCGGCCGGGGTAAAAAAACTGTGTAATGCAGAAGCACTCTGCGTAATTTGACATGAAACGTGCCGTGTAATTCCACAAAATTCCATCCAAACGTATCGGTTGCGATAAGAAAATATTCCTTCGTGGCGTTACCACGTAGCACGCCTGTACCAGAAGAGGCGGCACACAAAAAAAACACCAACACACTCCGCAAGAATAATTATGTTATATTCTCAAGTGCTAGTTGAGTAACAAGATAATAACCGACTTCAATATCAAATTAACTATAAATTAATTCATGTAATAAGAAGTCATTAATAAATTACATCAGCTATAGCGAATTAGATAATTTTAATCGCGTATAGTTTAGTTTTAGTATGATATACATGATATACCTAAAATATAAAATAAAAAACTTCAATAGCCACTTACAGAATTGTAACAAATATAGTAACTACTACTATAAAACACTGTAAAATCACAACGAATCACCTTTTAACTTTTTTAGAGGTTTTATTTAGAAATACTGGGTGGTTACAATCCTCCCTTTGCCGACAAAATGCTTATCGTTTGATAGATCTATAAATATAGACATTTAAAAAAAACTTCTACTTTATAAGGCTATCAGCCGTGAGTCTTTTCTGCCAGTCAAGGGAGAAGCTCAGAGGAGTTTAATCACCCTTAACTTCACAAAAAACCTCTGAAAAACTGTGAAAGTTAATTCGCGAAAATTCGCTCCCTGCTGGGGATCGAACTCAGGCTCTCCAGTGCACAGTACGAGACGGACGACGCCTGTAACCACTCGGCTACTGGGGCTGGATAGAAATTTTATATTTTATGATATAAATAGTAATAATAGTTAATATTTATTCTAAGCTGCATCAACAATAATATAAATCTGCAAAACCGGATAATAATGTGAATAACATTTCACTTTAGCCAAAGCAGATACACATACATGTTAAATGACTCATTCCTTGACGGATCGGATTCATCGGATGCGATACATCGGAATATTCGCAGGTGTATGGCAGGCTAATATGATTTCACAATACGAGCCACAAGAAAAGTGTTATTAACATCCAAATAAACAACGTATTTATGATATAAAAATACAAATTCACGTTGAAAACTATTACAACTGTGTTTTATAAGTACAGAATATTATATGTATGGAGGTATGTGTTAATTCATGTTGGTAGTTCTATTGCCAACGGATACAAATAGTGTATCCGTTGGTAATAGAACTACCAACATGGAATAACACCTCTATACCTATAATACATATAATTTATACCTCTATACATATAATATGTTGTACATATAAAATTGTTTCAACAAAATGTAGCATCATCAAATTCATTAATCCATAAATTATAAAAATGTTTCCTGTATTTCATTACATGAGCAATTACATTTCCACCTTTTGTAAACCGTTTTAGATGTGATTGTAATCTGTAATTGCGTTCTTAAAATATTTTTATAATATGCCCGCTGGTAGATTTATAGCGCAAGAGGGGTGGGAGTTTATAAAGCTGCGCTATCAAACAATTATCACGTTTTTAATCGTGCCGAAATATAAATTCGCATGAACAAACCGGGCTGGCTTATCGCGCTCCTCGGGTGGTGCGAGTGGGAAACGGGAGGTGAAAAAGCGGACGCAAATGGATATTAAGTTAGGAGTTTTCCCTAATATTGCTCGCAAACACGCGGCCTGGCACCCCAACAGCACAACGCTATAATTAACATGGTAATTTGGGGGGCGTGATGTTGGCAGTACGTCTTACTGGCATGTAGTGGCCAGCCTGTATCCGGGCAGGCTTTATGGCGCGCGTCCTTAAAGCCTGTTTTGGCGCGCGCGCACCTCCACCAGTTTCGTTTATAATTGCACGATATACATATAAATTGATTGCGTTAAGGTTGATGACTTCATACACGGATGATGTGGCTTATAAAAGTGATGATTAGTTTATTGGAACGGGGCGATTTTCGCGCCTACCGCCGAACGCCTTCGATTACATCGCATTAAAATTCACCTCCCACAAAACGCATTAATTATTCATAATCACCCGCTAATTACGCGCGTGTGTTCGCTGCAATCAACCACACTGTTCTACAACTATGGCATCCATCAAAGTAATTGTTTAGATTGAAAATAAAAAGTTTTAATTTGAATGGCCGCCATAAATAATTGAAAACACCCAGAAAACGCTGATGTATTTTAATGAAATTTTCAGAAAACGTGAATTTTATTCCTATTTAGTAACGATAACATTTTCAGCAATGTACATATATAACACTAATACTACGTCGACCCTTCTCTATTTCTTATGCATTCAGCTAGCCGATTATGCACACTTGAAATGAGCGTATCTATGCTAGCCTCAGATCTACTATCACATGCTTCTAAAATTCGTTGTTGAGGGACATCTACATTGTTTGGGGGTGGTTGTAAATCATTTATCCACATCCTACCATATCCCACATATGTTCGATTGGTCATAAGTATAGCGAACGAGAAGGCTATGGAAGCAGAACATTAGCACTATTTCGAAAACTTGGATGATACTGGGAAAATACACCCACCCCACGGTCCTAACGTTTTATGCTGTAATTTTGAAACACAGAGACCAAGTTTTATGCGAAGGTGTCATAAGTGTCGTGTTACTACAAAGAAAACACAAAGCCCATATTTAGACTCTTCAGTGTAAATCGTTCTGGTTGTAAGCGGGTGCGAAACGACGGTTGTTACGTAATGGCGCGCCGTTATTCCGCAATAAATTCGATCCCCCAGTTTCCCCATTTTTCTCGTTCGCGTCTATCCTTCTCGCGCCCACGCGCGTGCACTCGCTCCCAACTATCTCCCCATCGCATCGGCGGCATATGCTGAAAGCATGAACCCGTCTGCACGGGGGGGAAATCGAAGTATCGCAGTGAGAGAGAGAGTATCGACAGCCAATACGGTTAGCTAAGGGTCAACGAGGTTAGATCGGCGGGAGTAAAGGAGAGTTTTCGATCCTCTGGGGAGCTATCGCCGGGACCGCGAGATCACGCCTCGGTGCTTTTTCGCCGTGCGCAAATCCGCAGACATTGAAACTGAGTGAATTACTCGATAAAGGATGCAATTTAAAGATCGCGTTAACAAATTCAAGAGCAAACCCAGGTTTTGGGACTAGAATTGAGTTGATGTACCTATTAATCATCCTGGGATCAACTATTCTTACTTATTAGTAGAGTTCTAATCGAGACACATTTTTTTTGACACGTACACATTCACACACTTACACATACATACACACACATATACATATATACAGCCTATATCTTGAATGTCTATCATACAGACATATGCAACACAACCATTTCTAACATAACATCGAAATTTCTTTAAAGATAATAAAGATATCTCTTTCTGGTTTGAAAATTAATAATTGTCAAATATTTGTCTTTTGAATTTTAAAACCATAAAGAGATATCTTTATTATCTTCCAACATATTTTGATTTTAAGTTAGAAATGGTTGTGTTACATATGTCTGTATGATAAAGATGTTTAAGATATAGATATGTTTACGAAATCGACTCATTTCTTATGGACAAATATTTGGCAATTATAAATTTTAAAATCATAAAGAGATATCTTCATTATTTTCAAAAATATTTCGATTTTATGTTAGAAATGGTTGTGTTACATATGTCTGTATCATAAAGACATTCAAGATATACATATTTTTATGAAATCCACCCGTTTCATATGGACACATGTTTGACAATTACAAATTTTAAAACCACAAAGAAATATCTTCATTATCTTCAACGATATTTCAATGTTATGCTAGAATTGGTTGTGTTACATATGTCTGTATGATAAAGACATTAAAGATATAGATATTTTTATGAAATCCACCCGTTTCTTATGGACACATGTTTGGTAATTACAAATTTTAAAACCACAAAGAGATATCTTCATTATCTTCAACGATATTTCATTGTTATGCTAGAAATGGTTGTGTTACATACGTCTGTATGATAAAGACATTAGAGATATAGATATTTTTATGAAATCATCCCGTTTCTTATGGACACATGTTTGGTAATTACAAATTTTAAAACCACAAAGAGATATCTTCATTATCTTCAACGATATTTCATTGTTATGCTAGAAATGGTTGTGTTACATATGTCTGTATGATAAAGACATTCAAGATATAGATATTTTTATGAAATCCACCCGTTTCTTATGGACACATGTTTGACAATTACAAATTTTAAAACCATAAAGAGATATCTTCATTATCTTCAACGATATTTCATTGTTATGCTAGAAATGGTTGTGTTACATATGTCTGTATGATAAAGACATTCAAGATATAGATATTTTTATGAAATCCACCCGTTTCTTATAGACACATGTTTGAAAATTACAAATTTTAAAACCACAAAGAGATATCTTCATTATCTTCAACGATATTTCAATGTTATGCTAGAAATGGTTGTGTTACATATGTCTGTATGATAAAGACATTCAAGATATAGATATTTTTATGAAATCATCCCGTTTCTTATGGACACATGTTTGGTAATTACAAATTTTAAAACCACAAAGAGATATCTTCATTATCTTCAACGATATTTCATTGTTATGCTAGAAATGGTTGTGTTACATATGTCTGTATGATAAAGACATTAAAGATATAAATATTTTTATGAAATCCACCCGTTTTTTATGGACACATGTTTGACTATTACAAATTTTAAAACCACAAAGAGATATCTTCATTATCTTCAACGATATTTCAATGTTATGCTAGAAATGGTTGTGTTACATATGTCTGTATGATAAAGACATTCAAGATATAGATATTTTTATGAAATCCACCCGTTTTTTATGGACACGTGTTTGACAATTACAAATTTTAAAACCACAAAGAGATATCTTCATTATCTTCAACGATATTTCAATGTTATGCTAGAATTGGTTGTGTTACATATGTCTGTATGATAAAGACATTCAAGATATAGATATTTTTATGAAATCCACCCGTTTCTTATGGACAAATGTTTGACAATTTCAAATTTTAAAACCACAAAGAGATATCTTCATTATCTTCAACGATATTTCCATGTTATGCTAGAAATGGTTGTGTTACATATGTCTGTATGATAAAGACATTCAAGATATAGATATTTTTATGAAATCCACCCGTTTCTTATGGACACATGTTTGACAATTACAAATTTTAAAACCACAAAGAGATATCTTCATTATCTTCAAGGATATTTCAATGTTATGCTAGGAATGGTTGTGTTACATATGTCTGTATGATAAAGACATTCAAGATATAGATATTTTTATGAAATCCACCCGTTTCATATGGACACATGTTTGACAATTACAAATTTTAAAACCACAAAGAGATATCTTCATTATCTTCAACGATATTTCAATGTTATGCTAGAAATGGTTGTCTTACATATGTCTGTATGATAAAGACATTCAAGATATAGATATTTTTATAAAATCCACCCGTTTCTTATAGACACATGTTTGACAATTACGTATTTTAAAACCACAAAGAGATATCTTCATTATCTTCAACGATATTTCATTGTTATGCTAGAAATGGTTGTGTTACATATGTCTGTATGATAAAGACATTCAAGATATAGATATTTTTATGAAATCCACCCGTTTCATATGGACACATGTTTGACTATTACAAATTTTAAAACAACAAAGAGATATCTTCATTATCTTCAACGATATTTCAATGTTATTCTAGAAATGGTTATGTTACATATGTCTGTATGATAAAGACGTTCAAGATATAGATATTTTTATGAAATCCACCCGTTTCATATGGACACATGTTTGACTATTACAAATTTTAAAACCACAAAGAGATATCTTCATTATCTTCAGCGATATTTCATTGTTATGCTAGAAATGGTTGTGTTACATATGTCTGTATGATAAAGACATTCAAGATATAAATATTTTTATGAAATCCACCCGTTTCTTATGGACACATGTTTGACAATTACAAATTTTCAAACCACAAAGAGATATCTTCATTATCTTCAACGATATTTCATTGTTATGCTAGAAATGGTTGTGTTACATATGTCTGTATGATAAAGACATTCAAGATATAGATATTTTTATGAAATCCACCCGTTTCTTATGGACAAATGTTTGACAATTACAAATTTTAAAACCACAAAGAGATATCTTCATTATCTTCAACGATATTTCAATGTTATGCTAGAAATGGTTGTGTTACATATGTCTGTATGATAAAGACATTCAAGATATCGATATTTTTATGAAATCCACTCGTTTCTTATGGGCAACAGTTTGACAATTATAAATTTTAAAATCACAAACAGATATCTTTATTATCTTCAAAGATATTTCGATTTTATATTAGAAATAGTATTGTTACATATGTCTGTATGATAAATACATTTAAGATATAGATATTTTTAAGAAATCCACCTGTTTCTTATGGAGAAATGTTTGAAAATTATAAATTTTTAAACCACTTAGAGATATCTTTATTATCTTCAAAGATAGATCGATTTTGCATTAATTGCCAGGGCTGTTTCAAAGACCCAGTCTGGCCCTGGTTACACATACAGCTATTTCCTTAGTTTTTTTTTATATAAATAGTGTATTATAATTCAGAGACGATTTTCTGAAATAGCAAGAACTAAGACCCACATACACTAACACACGGCAGAAGGACAGGAAGGTCTAGGATTATATATTGATTATTGTTCAAAGTCGCCCGAAGTTTAGAAGACAATTTATAATGAATTTCTCTTCAAAGTTTAAATTTGCAGCTAATATAAATTATTTAAATACATGATACCGTATTTAAATAGTTTATATTAGCTGCAAATTTAAACTTCGAAGAGAAATTCATTATAAATTGTCTTAGCTCACTTCTAAACTTCGGACGACTTTGAATAATAAATCTGTCGTTAAAAACTCGGTAGTATCAAGCAGTAAACGTTTGAATATTTTAGTCAACCTCGTCATTTACAGTGAAAGTTAGTAATCCACAAACCCCTTTTGTAATAAAGTAGCAACTTCTGTAAAACAGAGCTTGAAGCCATTTAAAGCAAAACGCTGTACGCTCGCATTTAAACCTAATGGATGGATTAAAATGGGTATAGGAGTAATTATGTGTGTGCAATGAGCGCGTTGATTTATTCCCCAATTTAGGACAATTACGTACGCGTTTTCGCGCCGCCGCCACGTGAAAGAGTATCAGGCGTATAAGTATCCCCCGGCGGACCATACGGTTCCTTCCTTCGCGCGATAAATCATGGCATTATCCTATTCATCATCCCGGGCACGGTGTAATTTCGCTGCTCGCGAGCTCACATGTGTAATAATAAATCTCGCCGAAATGAAGTTATTACCGCAGGAATATCGGCATGGGCCGTCCCTCGCGGGTTTTGTTCTATGCGCGCACTCGACACACACAATTGATGCGATCAAGTTTCGTATTTAATTGCGTAATAATAGGGCCGACTAAACGCGCTTTAATTGGAGGGGGGGCTGTAATTACGTGAGACGTCGCGGCGGCGGCGGCGGAATTGAAACGGAATAATGCATAATTCATTTCGGACGTGTGCGCGCTGCTCCGCCGCCGTCGGTTTGCGTTTCAAAAGTCAAAAGGTAATTGGGCCGGTGGGGGATAGTTTGGTGGCGTGCGTTGCTTGATATGTCAGGAGAAATAATTAGTTGGGGAGGTTGTGCGTTGTTTCATAGAAAATTTGCGTTTTTTTCATGAAAAAAATAAAATTAAAATGATTATAATAACGTCAAGTTTATATTATTGCATTGATTAAACACCGCCTAGATAGAAGATTGCAAAAGCAAACATAGTGTAAAGTATACTAGTTATCTAAGGTTGTAAAATTACAATTTATACATATACATATACATATACATATACATATACATATACATATACATATACATATACATATACATATACATATACATATACATATACATATACATATACATATACATATACATATACATATACATATACATATACATATACATATACATATACATATACATATACATATACATATACATATACATATACATATACATATACATATACATATACATATACATATACATCCCAGTCACCCAGACGGTAAAGCCCATGGCGGCTTTGCTGTTATTAAATGAACTATATCAAGCACTATGAATGTCTCAAAAAGTGCACAGAAATCACAACCAAGTGACCAGAGTAACTATTACACAAAAGTAAGAGGTTATCTCCAAAGTATCCAGCATTCAAGCAGAATTATAGCATCAAAGAATGATTGATGGTAGCCCCCTATAACTGGCAACATATCATTACCCGGAACCTCCACCATTATTTTCAATTTAATCTTAATACAGTACAAATCAATTAATCAATTTTTTAAGCAATGTAAATTGTTGCCATGTTTCATGTGTGTAATTCTTTCTTTCAGGTGTGGTTTCAAAACCGTCGGGCGAAATGGCGCAAGAAGGAGCACACGAAGAAGGGCCCCGGCCGGCCGGCGCACAACGCCCACCCCCAATCCTGTTCCGGCGAGCCCATTCCGCCCTCGGAGTTGCGCGCCCGCGAGCGAGCTCGGCGGCGGAAGAAGCTGCAGAAGGCCCTCGAGCGGCAGGCGCGCAAGCTCCGCGCAAAGGGCATCGCCGTCGACCTGATCGCCCTAAAACGGGACTACCTGAACCAGCGCGGCACCGATATAATGGACAGCGACAGTGATATCGATGTGGTGGGTGACAGTGGGGCCGAGTCCGAGAACATGAGCACGAGCGGCGAGCAGGACAGCATCAGCTACCCCCCTGTAACCGAGGGCGGTGTTGACCTAACAGCGGGCTCGCACGACGACAAAAGCCGGCTTAAACTCAACCCCTTCAGTATAGAATCGCTGCTGAACACTTGAAACGACCGTGCGGTCTCTCCATCGACAATTGTGCAATAATGTATATAAAACTTAATTTATTCAAAACCCCTCCCCAACCGGCGCAGACGTTTTTCTTTTATATGCCGCAAGATCTCTCGTGATGTGTTTTTTAGATTTTAAGCGCGCGATTATTGTAAATATAGATTGTAAATCATCGTCCCTTGTGTAAAATACGTCCTCACAAAATAATGTAAAAAGCATTCCAATATTTATTACTACTTAAGTCACAGATAGTCCAGCAATACATCAACAAGTTCAAATTCGTTAGATTAGTAATTTAAAAAAAAGAGGATACAATGATGAAATTGAGAACTATTTAAAAAATAAATATTCGTGCATGTCCGTATGTTATGTTTGTCTTATTTAATTCCACCAATGGTATCATGGCAGAAGAATAATTAAATACTATTTTGAAGAATGATTTTGACTATAATTTAGTAAAAAAAAAACACAAGCAGTTTTCGTTTATCTTTTGGGGGCTGTTGTAACACGAAAAGAACAACCCGGAGCAACAGCCGAATGATAAAAGAATGTGGACTAGATGTACAGTCTTATGGGATATGGCAACAGCAAAAATAGTGCCTGCATATCCGTAGAACTTCCTACTTAACTGGTAAGGTACACTAGAGGGGCATTTCTTATATATATATATATATATATATATATATATATATATATATTTGTTTTACCATTGAGTATAATGTTATCTATTTTTAGTTTTAATATAATTAAATAAAAAATCATAATTTGGTTTATTCTAAATTATTATTTTTTATTTAATTATATTAAAACCAAAAATAGATATCATTATACTCAATGGTAAAACTATTGGAACTATTGCAATGTTTAAAACGTATTTATCAAAAATCTGTTTTAGAAGTTACGACATTTGTCGTCTTAAGGTGCGACACTAGAATATATAGTGCCTATCGTTTATCACTCTGGGCACTGGTACGCGCTTATTGTTTCTTGTTCTATTTGCCGCTTACGATGCACATAATCCTACCTCGGCCCTTACAACCGGCGGTGCACCACCGCAAGACCTGAGCGATACTGTACGCCACGGGGGAGACTAGCAATGATAAACCATGCTAACGAAAACGCCTTATATATATATATATATATATATATATATATATATATATATCTATATAATATATATATAATCCCTTCTGGTCTGTCTGTTTCAATACGTAGTACCTTTAGTCTATAATCTTCAAATACATAAAATTGCTATATAGTATCCATGATGGTTGGTTTGATGTAATCATCGTAATATCCCATATTGGGTGTAATTACCTGAAATTACCTTACGTACGTCTTGGTTATTAAATGTAATATATCTTTAACGATGTCGTTGGTGGAATTATAATTTACATTATCAGTGATCTACAGTAATATAATATCAAATTAATTAAGTATATAATAAACATATTATTTATTTGTGGTGGTTTTTATTCCTCCTATTATCGCGTGCAGCTACGACTTGGTAATATATTTATTATAGAGTTGATGCAGCTGTTAGGCTCTATCCCCACGACTTCAACAGATCAAGCAATATTCTTAACTGTTGCCTCTATGTAAGTAAATACGGGCATCTATACGATAATGTACGAGTAACGAGAAACAACAATGTTCAGGTAGAAACTCGCCCTACGACTTACAGAGCTGCCAGTTTGCAGCGTGAGTTGCTTGTGAACATAAAAAATCGAACTCAAGCTCCCCAGTTCGATTCCAGCTGGGAATTTCACCTTTCACAGTTTTTCAGAGGTTTTCTGTGAAGTTAAGGTAAATACCGGGTGATTAAACTCCTCTAAGCTTCTCCCTTCACCGGCGGAAAAGCCTCACGACTTGGCTATCAGATATAAAGATAGAAGTATTTTTTATTAAAAAAAATTAGGCGTTTCAACAACTTTTTGGGATGCTCAGTACGAGATGGACGACGCCTCTAACCACTCGGCCACTGAGCTGGGACTTTTTTAATATAATGCGAATTTCTTCGATCTTTCTATGGCCTTTCTAGGGCTCTCCGACCGTCTGCGTACCCCTGTTGCCCCTATCTAGTAACGGCCCTGGATACGCGTCCCAGAAATTCTCCGGAATTAACAATTCGCTCATTATATAAATAAAATATAGACCTATACTGACATATGGGAGCGAAACGTGGAAACTAACAAAGAGGGACAAAAGTAGAATACAGGCAACGGAAATGAAATATCTCAGAGGAGTAAAACAAGTTACGAGAAGAGACAGAATAAGAAATAATGACATCAGAGAAGAATTTGGAATTGAAGCTATAGAAAAGTATATAGAAAAGAAATAACTAAACTGGTGGGGACATTTAATTAGGATGGACAAAAAGAATCAAACAAAACAGGTATTGGAAGCAAGAACTGGAAGTAAAAGAAGAAGAGGTGGACCAAGAAAAGAGTGCGACAACAGAATAGAGGAAATAATAATCAAGAAAGGAAAGAAAGTTATACCAGCGAAGAACAGAAAAGAGTGGAAAGAAATTACAAATGTATACACAACAACAACAATTGTTAAGTATATATATATATATATATATATATATATATATATATATAAATAGTTTCAACAATATTTCCACGTACGAGTAATTACACTCCCCTGAGCTTTTCCATTTACCTATAGATAAACCCTCAGGCTGATGGTTCTAATGTTTGTTATTTCTACGTATGGTTCATGATTCATACGTGGAAATAAGAAACTTGTATCATTAGAACTATAGAACTTTTAGTCTAAGCATCGGAAGGGTGGTTATACTATAACTGTTATTCCTAAACTCATTAAACTGTTTTTTTATTGTTTTGGTAATCGTTCTATAAATTAATAATACTGGATATTAATTGATTTTTTTCATCTGAATTAAATGGTGAAGGAAAGGAAGGGACAGCAGGGTATCGTGTGGAACGAGTCGGAAATGGTGGTATATGAAGAAAAGCTCGTGAAGTGGGAGGTAGTGCACTCGGTTCAGCAGTTGAAGAGAGTGATTAGGGCAGTGCTGGTGGTAACCGGAAGAAGAGTTGGTTTTGATGAAAAGTGCATAAAGAAGAATGCGAAATGGTGGATTGGAGAAATGTGAAGCGAGAGCTGCAGAGGGTCAACCGCGCGAATAGAAATTATGAAAGAGTATGCGATAAAAGAAAGCTGGAGGAAATCCAGGGGGTGCGAAATATGATTAAGGAGTGTGGATCAGAGAAGGAGCTGTGGGAATTTCTGAAGAGAAGGGAAAATAAACATAGACCTGACAGAATGGGAGAGGAGTTCTGAGCGGTACAGCACCTGGTTAGCGGGAGGCAGGTAGTTGGACGACAGAGGACCTGGCGAGCGAGAGGCAGGTAGTTGGACGACAGAGGACCTGGCGAGCGGGAGGCAGGTAGTTAGACGACAGAGGACTTGGCGAGTGGGAGGCAAGTAGTTGGACGACAGAAATTTCCTTGGTATGAACTGGAGGTGGCGCTGGCCCAGCTGAAGGTGACAAAAGTGGACGGGTTGATGGCTGAAGCGTTCCAGAGGCTACCGTTGGAGGGAGGAAGGGAGGCTGGTTGTGAATGTGGATATAACCTAATGGATGTTGTTCCGAAATATAGGAAGGAAGGGTAGAGTGGAAGAGTTGAAACGTAAGAGTGTAACTATTGAGAGCGTAGATGGTTTTAAATATTTAGGGTTTTGGTTTGACTTCAGACATGAGTAAAGAAAACACTAGGACTGGGTGCAAGCAAACGCGCGGGGTAAAGCGATGAGAAAATGGGAAAATGGTGGGAAGAAATGTGCAGGAATTGCACGTAAAATCTGGAATGCGTGAGTGTAGCCAATACTGCTATACGGAGTGGAAGTATGGGGTGCAAGATAGTGGCATCTAGTAGAAAGGGAGTAGGGATGGTTTTTGAAGAAGCTGTTGGGACTGAAAAGGTAGACTGCTTTACAGATCCTCCTGCAAGAGAGAATAATGAAGGGGTATGTAGTGTTGTGTACTTAAGCGACGCCCGAATGTCTGGGCAGATAAGCCATTCGGTCGTTAAGTCACAACGAAACCCTAATGACCTACTAACCCATTACAAAGCGTAATTAGAACGACACAGAAGAGGACAGAGTGGCATTAGTATGCTTCAACGAAACAGTCGCGCAGCGACCTAGAAGCCACACACAACATAGTCTTCACCCAAACATAGATCCACAACTTTTCAACACCACAGAAATATAGTTTTAGTCCTCAGTCATTGAGGTGGTGGCAGCGACGCTTCCAGTTCCTTCCGACGACGTTCCAAGAGTTAACCAGTTGGTATCCAGCGGTGGTTCCCCTCAGCATTGGCGGCATCGACTCGGTAACTGGACCTCAGTAGGCAGGATCTTTACGTCGCTACACATCATTCGTGAAAGCCGTGTGGGAAGGTGGTATAGCTTGAGGCAAGGATTGGGGGAGGAAAGATTAGTGTAGGTGGTCTGGATGAGAAGGGGTATCTCTCATCCAACCACCTACACTCATCTTTCTTCCCCCAATCCCTGCAGCCGTGCCTCAAGTTTTACCACCCTCTTACACGGCTTTCACTACATATCCAGACCACATTTAGAGAAATAATAGAGAAAGGATGTATGAATCAGTATATTTAAGGTGTGAGTGGATGAATCTCTGCAGCCGTGCCTCAAATTTTACCACCCTCCTACACGGCTTTCACCACATATCCAGACCACATTTAGAGAAAGGATGTATGAATCAGTATATTTGAGGTGTGAGTGGATGAGAAACTAAAAGGAGGGGGACGTCTGTGAACTAGGTCACTAGTCACGGAGAGAATTGCAGAGAATTGGGATGCAGAGTAGGAAGAGTGATAAAAACGATCGTAGTTTCAGCACCGTTTTCTAAGAAAGCCCGGGCTTTAGTGAAATAAATTCAATTTAAGAATATTCATCGTGTACAGCAAATAAATCCCTAACCGACATAAATATTCATTCCTCATAAACGCAAGTCCAATAAGTAATCAATTTCCTCTAATAAGCAATAACAGCGTGATTAAAATACAAAGTCGTAATGAGGAATAGCTATTAGCCGCTAATGAATCTAAATGCGCTGACATATAATAGTCATTTGAAAATTGCAGTTATTACAGACATATTACCGCTCAAATATTATAGAAAATTAGTGTTTTGCACTGGAATGATCAATAAAAATTTGTTTAATTTGTTACATGTCTCGAGCATTAATTAGAATTTTTACTATTATTAGTTGCCGTACTTGGTAATTATTGGTAGTCTATTTTTGAATGCATACGTAATGGCAACCGTGTTCGTTGCTTTGATGCTAATTAACATAGGTATTACATCGTAAAAAGATTTTGTAATGACTCGACAAAGTTATTTGTATCACACGAGTTATAGACAAAGTTTTATCAGTGTGCACGCTAAAAATATTATTTTAGCGGTAATAAACATAATTACCCAGCTCAGTGGCCGAGTGGTTAGAGGCGTCGTCTGTCCCGTACTGAGCATTGGGGAGCCTGAGTTCGATCCCCAGCGGGGAGCGAATTTTCGCGAATCACCTTTCACAGATTTTCAGAGGTTTTTTGTGAAGTTAAAGTAAATACCGGGTGATTAAACTTCTCTGAGCTTCTCCCTTGACCGGCGGAATAATTGCACAGTAAATAGTATATATAAAACGAATAATTGTATTTTAATAATTAAATACCAAAACCAGGAACTGGTAGAAAAATACATCAAGGAGCTAAAAAAACAGGTATCGACGAACTGAATAACGAACTGATAAAATGTGGAGGTAAACCACTAAGAACAATTGGCTAGCCTTTACCAGAAGATCTTAAATGAATCAACCATACCAACTACTACCTACTACTTAGGGGTAGACATAACCGCCCATCAAGACAGGACGTCGGAGGTAAAGAACGAAAGCGATAAAGCATCTAGAATATCCGGGTGCTTAAGGCACATATGTATAAGGAAGATATTGTTTTAGCGGGAAGGATTTCTTACGATTATGGAAATTGCTATAACTTTCCAGGAAAAAAAACGACACTAAGGTACCTTCTTTTCTGGAAAGTTATAGCAATTTCCAGAATCTTAGTTAGAAAACCTTTTCGCTAAAACAATATCTTCCTTATACATCACTGATGTATTCGGAAAGTAAAAATGATTTAGTATTTGTTGTTTCTGTTATGAGTATTATTTGTTGTTGTCGTGAACAATTTAGAAAAATTCAATTTTCTCTACGTTTTATGGCTAAAATTGTCGAAATAAACTCGATTTTTGAATGTGTGTTGTATAAAAATATATAAAACTGTATAAAAATGTATAAAATGTATAAAAATGTATAAAAATGTATAAAAATGTGTAAAAATTGTATAAAAATGTATAAAAATGTATAAAAATGTATAAAAATGTATAAAAATGTATAAAAGTGTATAAAAATGTATAAAAATGTATAAAAGTGTATAAAAGTGTATAAAAATGTATAAAAATGTATAAAAATGTATAAAAATGTATAAAAAATTATAAAAAGTCATAAAAAGTCATAAAAATGTATATAAATGTATAAAATGTGTCAAAAAGTATCAAAATGTGTGTGTTAAAATCGTGTCAAAACGTGTAAAAACGTGTAAAAACGTGTAAAAGCATATAAAAAACGTATAAAAACGTATAAAAACGTATAAAAACGTATAAAAACGTATGAAAACGTATAAGAACGTATAAAAACGTATAAAAACGTATAAAAACGTATAAAAACGTATAAAAACGTATAAAAACGTATAAAAACGTATAAGAACGTATAAGAACGTATAAAAACGTATAAAAACGTATAAAAACGTATGAAAACGTATAAGAACGTATAAAAACGTATAAAAACGTAAAACGTATAAAAATCTATAAAAATGTATAAAAATGTATAAAAATGTATAAAAATGTATAAAAATGTATAAAAATGTATAAAAATGTATGAAAATGAATTAAAATTTATAAAATGTGTCAAAACGTGTCAAAATTTATGTGTTAAAATGGTGTCAAAATGTGTAAAAACGTATAAAACCGTATAAAAACGTATAGAAACGTATAGAAACGTATAAAAACGTATAAAAACGTATAAAAACGTATAAAAAACGTATAAAACGTATAAAAACGTATAAAAACGTATAAAAACGTATAAAAACGTATAAAAACGTATAAAAACGTATAAAAACGTATAAAAATGTATAAAATGTGTCAAAACGTATGAAAATGTAGGTGTTAAAATCGTGTCATAATGTGTAAAAACGTGTAAAAATGTATAAAAACGTATAAAAAATGTATAATTTTCACCCTAAAATAAAGTCTGCAGGAAAGTTTTTATTGTATGAACTATTTTAAATTAAACGAATGAGTTATAAAAACTTATAACAAATCAAAGATTTAAGAAATTTAAATTAATGACACTACTTTATATTCTATATTTAATTGGCCTCAAAATAAGCCAGCTTTTCATAATTTTCACCCAAAAATAAACTCTGCAAGAAAGTTTTTATTGTACGAGTTGTTTTAAATTAGTCGAATGAGTTATAAAAAATGATAAAAAATCAAACATTTAAGATATTTATATTTATGATATTATTTTACACTCTATATTTCATTGGGCTAAAAATATACCATTTTTGAACATTTTCACCCTAAAATAAAGTCTGCAGGAAGGGTTTTATTGCCCAAGCTTTTTTAAGATAATCGACTGAGTTATAAAAAATCAAAGATTTAAGATATTTAAATGTATGATATTATTTTACATTCTATATTTCATTGCGCTTAAAGTAAACCATTTTTTGAACATTTTACCTAAAAATAAAGTCTGCAGGAAGGTTTTTAATGTACGAGCTGTTTTAATTTAAATTCGACATAGTTATAAAACATGATTAAAAATCAACGATTTAAGATATTTAAATTTATGATGCTATTTTACATTCTATATTTAGTTGGGCTCAAAATAAGCCAGTTTTTGATAATTTTCACCCAAAAATAAAGTCTGCAGGAAGGTTTTTATTGCACGAGTTGTTTTAAATTAATCGACCGAGTTATAAAAAAATGATAAAAAATCAAAGCTTTAAGTTATTTAAACTTATGATATTTTACATTCTATATTTAATTGGGCTCAAAATAAACCAGTTTTTGATAATTTTCACCCAAAAATAAACTCTGCAGGAAAGTTTTTATTGTACGAGTTGTTTTAAATTAGTCGAATGAGTTATAAAAAATGATAAAAAATCAAAGATTTAAGATATTTATATTTATGATATTATTTTAAAATTTTCAAAAACGTATTAAAACGTATAAAAACGTATAAAAACGTATAAAAACGTATAAAAACGTATAAAAACGTATAAAAACGTATAAAAACGTATAAAAACGTATAAAATGTGTCAAAACGTATCAAAATGTAGGTGTTAAAATCGTGTCATAATGTGTAAAAACGTGTAAAAATGTATAAAAACGTATAAAAAACGTATAAAAACGTATAAAAACGTATAAAAACGTATAAAAACGTATAAAAACGTATAAAAACGTTAGAACTTACCCTCGTAGAGGGAAGTTAAACGCCATCTGGCGGTACCACATCAATTAGCAATGCACACCCATATGGTAATAACCGTCAACATGCTCATGTTATCAGGATCACCGGGTAGTGCCCTCTAGAGAATATGAATAATATTCCAATAGAGTGCTTGAGATATCAGCACAAAGCCAATCGTATAGAACATATATAAGTGTGAACCCACCTCTTAGCAATCTACATATCTAGATTTCGATCTTATTAGATCTCGTCAGTGTAGCTCAGCTAGTGAGGATGAATTCACACAAGATATTTGTGGTGACAAGAATCGCACGTTTGGAGGCGCTGAGAGTACTCTTGCTTACAATATAAAACTAGAATTCAGCTTACATGGTATCGCATACTAGCGTCTTCGTGTGAAAGTAGTCTTATGTCACACTATATATTTATTATTGGTCTGAGGCTACTCTTATATTTCAGTGCCTGGGGCAGGGAGTTTAATAATTGGGCACAAACAAACTAAAGGCATTAAAAAAAATAATTGAAAACAGGAATGTGTTGTTAATTAATTCGTAGTTAATGTAGTGTGGGTGTGTTCAAAGAAAACGCCTTGCAAAATTAATTTCACTGGCAACAAAAGCCTTGTATAATAAAAGTGCTTTAGCACAACAAACGTATCTGAACCGAACTGAATAAGTAATAGGTGTTGCAGCTGGTAACCCGCTATAGAATTTCAATTCGATTTTGTCACGCATCTCCACGGTGTAATTAGCCCCTATCATCCAATCATAATAAACCCCGGCTGAATTCTCTTCGCGAGTCGACTGTAAAATCTCGTTAGTCTAGGTCCCGCGCGCGGCGGCGGCCTCTCAGCGGCAACACGCGCGCGGAATATTTTTATTTTCTTCCGAAACGTATTATATGCGAGCTCGCGTGCGGCAGATAGGGCCCGGTCAGTGCGGCCCTATTGAGCACCGTCAACACCGTACACAATGACCCCATGAATGAAAATTACTCCCGCAATTGAGTCATTAGCCCGCGCCGATCGGAACCGGCAGCGATCCGATAGCGGCGGATCGACGGATCACGCGAGCCCCGGCACACAGGTGCACATTGGGGGGGCGGCAGCCGGCGGCGGCGGCGGCGGCGCGGCATTGATTTTCCGCTGCACTCGATAACTGCAGCGGCGGCTAATTTCGCACCGCCAAAATAAGAAAACCGCAACCGGGATTGATTTAATTAAAGGAAGCGATCAATTTGCTAATTGAGGACTAATGCGATATCGGTGGTTTTAATAAAGACGCCACGGGAGTCGCCTCGGGTTTTTTAAATGCTGCCTCGTGAGCGCCGGTGGTCGAATTAAAATTCAATAAAATTTATAGAGAGGTAATTGCGGAACTACACGGTATCATACTAAAATTGGGAAATGAGACCTGAGTTACTTGCTAATTGGATTCATACATTCATACATGTGCATATTATAACTACGATATTTATCTACAGAGATGTTAAATTGGCAATTTTTTTTAGTGGTATGCGAGACAAATACTTAAACATTTGTCCTGAATGTGTCCAGACTTCCTATAAAATGTGTTTTCTATTCTAAATAGAAATCACTAGGGTTTATCCAGTGATTTTTATTTCGAGAATAGAAAACACATTGTATAATCGCAAACAAGGAAGTCTGGACACATTCAGGACAAATGTTCAAGTATTTGTCTCGCATACCACTAAAAAAATTGCCAATTTAACATCTCTGTAGATAAATATCGTAGTTATAATATGCACATGTATGAATGTATGAATCCAATTAGCAAGTAACTCAGTTCTCATTTCCCAATTTTAGTATGATACCGTATAGTTCAGCACATAAATTGATACCATTATTCATTATATGCGACATGTTTTTGTCTTTGATTTGGACGTGACTGCAATCTAGCATTGCTAGCACAACAAATATTTAAGTTTTGTTTGTAACCATTATGGGTAAGTGTGTGTAGGTCTGGACTTGGCTATAGAATACTAGATTTCAAAAAAAACACACCAGAATCCGCTCTATAGATATAAAGCGGATTATGGTGTGTTTTGTTGAAATCTAGTATTCTATAGCCTAGTCCAGACGTACCTAATAAAGCTTAAAAGTGAAGTGGCGCCTATTGTCTATTGTATAGATCACGTTTTTGTTTTTGAATTGAAGCTTATAAGGCCACCTTACACGGTCAATGTTACTGTCAGTCCTAGTACTGTCAGTATTTGCTTCCATCCTCCTTTTATATTTAACAAGTAATCAATTATCCGGATAAACATCAGTATTCTCTTCATGTTATCATTATATACCTTACATGATAAGTAAAAGTGCCAATTTTTTAGAATAATGAAAATTTTAAACATGTTATCATACAGTAATACTGTCATTATTCTAAAATATCGACAGTATTTGATCGTGTAAGGTGCCTTTATGTGTCTTTAGCAACGCGTAAGTATCTCAAATTTCTCGGTTACTTTCAATTATATATGAACATTTCAATACCATAGCATTTTGCTTTCAATTAATGAAACAAACGCCCTCCAGTTGGTTTTTGCAACTGCTAGCCAGCCGTAGTATATAATCTGTGCCGCTAGCACCATACTATTTCAATCATTGCATTGCCGCCAAATTGTAACGACGCTCGGGGATCATTGCGATGCAATTACACCAAACACGTTATTTTATGTCACTGATTGCCATTGCTGACGTTTCAATCATGTGTCATTAGCACGACCAGCGCCGCCAGAAGCATCAATTACAACTAAACGCGGTGCTTGCCTGCACGCAGAAGGTAATTATGTGAATGCTCACTTATTTAGTAACATAACGCTTGCACATTTTAATTAAATAACTTTCATCTAGCTTAAATTGACTACTAATAGTTTAAAATTAGATAATAAATGTAATATGTAGTAAACATTTGTTTATACCAATCATATTTTATTATTTGATATTTATTTGATTATTATTATACTAATAGTTTCGATTTTTGTAGATATTAAAAAAAAACTTCACTTGTCGTGAGGCTTTTCCACCGATCAATGAAGAAAAGCTCTGAGGAGTTTAATCACCTGGCATATACCTTAACTTCACAGAAAACCTCTGAAAAACTGTGAAAGGTGATTCGCGGAGCTTTTTGAAAACATCCCAGACCTACTTAAAATTTGTTTTCTTCTTGAATGCATATATCTTCGGAATTTGTCCATTAATCATCATCGATGTCTCTACATTGAACGCTCTTCAAAGTAGAGACATAGATGATGATTAATGCAAACATTCCGAAAATATATGCCCATTGAAGAAGAAAACAAATTTTAAGTAGGCCTGGGATGTTTTCAAAAAGCTCCGCGAATCACCTTTCACAGTTTTTCATAGGTTTTCTATGGTAAGTTAAGGTAAATGTAGGGTGATTAAACTCCTCCGAGCTTTCCTCCATTGATCGGCGGAAAAGCCTCACGGCAAGTGAAGATTTTTTTTAATATCTACAAAAATCGAAACTATTAGTATAATAATATTCAAATAAATATCAAATAATAAAATATGATTGGTATAGACACATTCTCCATTGATCACGGCGAAGTTTTTTTAATAACTACAAAAATCGAAACTAGTAGTATAATTATTGTATCAAATAATAAAATATGATTGGTATAAACATATGTTTACTACATATTACATTTATTATCTAATTAGAAACTATAGAGACATCGATATTTTAAGTTTTAAGAGTATACAAACAAAAACGAATATCATACAAAATCAAACGTATAGGGGTGAATTTCACAGAGCCAATTTCAATGTGTTGTTTAATTCTCAATTATATTCTCCCAATGTTATTTTATTGCAAAATCACAAAAAAAATAGTATAACAGCAACCGTCCAACATCAATTATTTTCCAAATTTTAATGATTTTAAAATGAATACTATTAAATTCGTAATTTGATGCATTTTTCTTGAGTTGAGCTGAAGCCCCCTGCAAGGATGTTATGTGTGATTTCGCTATATACAGTTGCGTGCAGCCATTTCAAGTTTCAAGTTCGTCTTAATAAAGTGATAAAATTCAAATTAAACTCACTCTTATCTGGAAATCAGTCTTTACCATTTACACACGGCAATTAGCCGGCCGTAAAAATTAAATCGCCCAGGTATTTGTATGAATACACCGCCGGGTCGTTAATTAAAAAGAAAAACGGGGGCGACGATAAAACTTAAGAGGGAGCCTTTTAATTTTATTGCGCGACTTTTATAACGCGCGCAATTTATATACATGCGTTTTGTATTTTTTATTGGGGCGCTCCGTAATGTTTATAAATGCGAAACGTTGGGGGTGTCGGCGGGGGGAATTAATTAATACGCCCGGCCGGTTCATATTCAAATTTAAACGATTATTTTTATGAATTTACGCGAAGCGCGGTGCCGCGCTTTAAGCGGCATAAAATTAATAAGGATTTTATGCCGCCGGATCAGCGCGCGGAATTGATTGCGCTAATAAAATTAAAATGTCGCTCCTATCGGGAGTGTTATTAATAATTAAAGGAATCTGTAACAAGTTCAAGAATTCGAAACGGTTATTGAGTAGTGCGTAATTTATTTCGATTTGCATCTCAATCATGTGAATGTTTTCATTACTGCGCGAATTTTCTCACAGAACTTGGTTTAGGTGTGAAACGGATGGATTATATAAACTTATGACCGTATTCATAAAGAATAAAGAAAATAAAGCTCCCTTATATTGGCGATTCAAACGTTAACGGTTTTCTCTGAGTTCGTAGGTAAACGCTGATCTTTCTTATTGTTTGATCAGCTGAGTAAAATTAAAATTACACGATTTCAGTCACTTCTAGAACAATGTGTGATTGTTAATGTACTTTTAAGGTATAAATAGCAAAGTTTTGGGTATATAATCATGTATATGATGAAAAAACAAAGGTTATGCAAACAGATTCCCTACTAAATATAGTTCATTTTCTGCTACCAGAGTATCAGCCGGCTTGAATCGCCTATAGTGGAGACACCACGTGTATTTTGACAAGGTTGCTTACTTTTGAAAATGCTCTTCAATTTGTACGTATGAGAACATATTCTCAGCCACCCTAGATAACACTGAAGCAGGAATAAGAGTCAAGACTATTAGTAATATTCTATATGTTGACGACGCGAGCATGAACAAGAACTACAGCTACTCTTGAACAGAAGATCAATGAAAGAAGTACAAGAAATGGGTTGAAAATAAACATCGAAACAATCAAAAGTTATGATCGTCAGTAGAGACAACCAAGCAAAGACCATATAAATCAGAAATACGAAGATTGTGAGGACATTCAGATACCTAGGCACATCGATCAAGCAACTGTGGGACCCACAAAAAAGAAATTAAATGTTGAATAGAATAAGGACCCCAATCATTCCCAAAATTTAGAACTCTACTATGTAATGTAACCATTGATTAATCATGTGATGATGATGATGATGATGATGATGATGATGATGATGATGTAACTTAAATTACAACATATACACTAAACCAACACCAGGAGAAACCGCAGGGACAATTATTATTTTCAGTTTTTTTCTTACTGAATAGTATTAAGTATGTAAAATTAAAATTAAAATGCAAAAAAAATAATAATAATAACGAAAATCTGTCTCTCAACATCCGTTACCGAATGGCAAAATGTTACGCTTGGTCAGTGCTATTATATGGGTTGGAAACGTGGACGTTAAAGATAGCACCCATTAACAGGTTGGAAGCATTCTAAATGTGGATCCTGAGACGAATGATTCATAGCCCATGAGTTGATAGAGTGCACAACAAAGAGATCTTAAGAAGAGCAGGAATACACTGAAAACTCCATCAGCAAATAGAAAACCGCAAAGTCATCCTACCAGGCGAAAGATATATAATACCTCAACTGATAACGAAAGATAGAAGACAAACAAGGTCCAGCCCGAAAACAACTCTCCTGGCTGCACAACATCCGACAATGGAACATCCGAGAGCTATGTCAAGAGGCAAAAGATATATCACTGACAATAAGATAGTCGCCGACGCATTATAGGTGTATGGCACCCCAAGAAGAAGAATATGATGGATTTTTACATTTTGACTAAACTACGAGGGGAGTTTTTTTTAATGTTATATAACTATGAAAGCAAATATTTAGAGACCTTGGGCGGGCACCAAGACAAACCTCGAGCATAAGCCACTCGGTGGCCGAGGATATGGCAAACCAACTTGTTGCCAAAATGCAAGAGATCTGTGACATAACCATGTTGATCTGCTATCTCTCGATAAAATGAGGACAAACGCATTCGAAAATAAAATTGTTTTGGTAATTTTGTAAAATATGACCTCACAGGGTTATCCAAGTAAAAATAAACGCCCTCTCAAGTGTTTTTTTGAGTTTTGAAAAGAGATAATAGTCATATGGAGCGAGGTTGGGTCGTTAAGGTGGCTCTTGTAATTCTTTAAAGCCGCAATCATTGACTAGGTATTTCTTGTATAATTCGTGATTTATGCACCATGCAGTTGTCTGACCTCAGTTTGCAATGCGGGTGGGATGATGACCACAATCTGCAATGCGGGGGGATGCCGACCTCAGTCTGCAATGCGGGGGCTGTCGACCTTCAGAAAAGGGACTCGACATCCTTCATGGATATAACAGTAGCGCCGATGCAGCTGATTGATGAAGAGAGCCCGAGGCTGGAGAGTACTAGAGGAGGAAACGTTGAGTGACCACCGGTACATCGAGTATACAACCCACTCCAACAATGTGGTCGCTTAACATCCCCCCCTCACACCCAGGATAGAACAATACAGGACCAAGGATGGATGTAGAGGTCTTGCGAGCCACACTCGAGAGGATGCCATCCCAGAAACTGACGACCCAGATGAGATGGCCGATCTGAACAAACACCTGCAGGCGGCGTGTCGGATAATGGACCCGTCCAAGAGAGCCACGACGTGAAGACCTAAGGCATACCGTTGGTGCCCGGAGGATGACGATATCGGAAGGGCAACAAAAAATGCAAGGCACAGGTCCAACGGACTAAAACGACTGGATCCTCAACAAATCAGCTTCAATACCACTACAAAACACAGCGAAAAGAGTACAGGCGAGCGATCGAGAGAAATCAGAAGGCCTGCTGCCAAAAACTGCATAGGGAGATTGAGAAAGACCCATGGTGCCTCCCCTACCAACTAGTTTCAAAGAAGATCGGCGCTCGCCCGCCTGGCCCTGAAGGATCAGTCGCTGGAGGTGAGAAGGCTGCGATAGCTGCCCTGTTTCCACCAGGAGCAGCCAAGAAATTGACAACAACAAAAAAACTCCATCTAGAAACTTACAACTGCAGGGGAACTCAAGAACATCAACATAAGTAAGAGGCTGCACTACTACCAAAAGGGCAGACGTGGACCATCCTGATCCTAGGCGACCCAATCAATGTCAAACACACAATTAGTTGCCTGGGCCCTTTGTTGGATGCCGACGTTCGTCATACGGCCCACATTCTGCAGGCCTCGCGGAAGGCAGCTAGGACAGTAGCCGCGATAGCAAGGATACTACCAAAAATCGGCAACCGCAAGAAGGCAGCTAGGACAGAAGCCGGGATAGCAAGTATACTACCAAACACTGGCAACCCCAAGAAGGTTAAAGTATCCAGTTACCTTACGCGACGCCCTACAGGTCCAAAGGAGCGGCAAGCTTACAACGTAACATGTAGAGAATGCGCTCGGCCCTCCGCACTGCGGCCCTAACAATTATTTGCTGGTACAGGACGGTCTCCGCGGACAAGCAACTGAAAGGATGACCGTACATAACTTAAGGCGAGCGGGAACTCCGACCAAGGACGCAAGGGAGCAGATCGCGGAATAAAGACAAAGACAACCCGAAGGCAGTGGATGAGGCGGCTCATCAGGAATGTCCGGGAACGTACTGACCGGAGGCACGGTGAGACCGACCACTCGGTCGCCCAGCTACTTACAGAACACGGATGCTTTCAGCTCTATCTGATTCGGATCTAGAAGGCGACCAATGGGGTGTACAAGTACTGTGAGAGCGGTGCTGACGATGACGTGGTACGCACGCTGAAGACCTGGCAGTCGCGGTCGAAGTCATTTGTCTCGGTCATACCAGAGGACCTACAAGCAACTAAAAGGATGACGGTATATAACTTAAGGCGAGAAGGAACGCCGGCCAAGGACGCAAGGGAGCAGATCGAAGAATAATGACAAAGGAGGTGGCAGGAGAAAACTCGAGAGCAGTGGACGAGGCGGCTCATCCCGAATGTCCGGGAATGGACAGACCGGAGGCACGGTGAGACCGACCACTGGGTCGCCCCAGTTACTTACAGGGCACGGGTGCTTCCAGCTCTATCTGATTCGGATCGAGAAGGCGACAAACCGGGTGTGCAAGCACCGTGCGAGCGATGCTGACGATGACGTAGCACGCACGCTGAAGACCTGACATTCGCGGTATAAGTCATTTGTCTCGGTCATACCAGTGGACCTACACACAACTGAAAGGATGAAGGTACATAACTTAAGGCGAGGAGAAACTCCGGCCAAGGACGAAGACCACGGAGTATTGACAAAGAAGATGACCCAAGGACAGTGGACGAGGTGGCTCATCCGACGATTATCCGAGAATGGACCGACCAGGGACACGGTGAGCCCGACCACTGGGCCACCCAGCTACTTATAGGGCACAGGTGCTTTCAGCTCTATTTGATTCGGATCGAGAAGGAGACCAATGGTGTTACAAGCACTGTGAGAGTGGTGCTGACGATGACGTGGCACGCACGCTGAATACCTGGCAATCGCAGTCGAAGATATTTGTCTTGGTCATACCAGAGGACCTACACGCAACTGAAAGGATGAAGGTACATAACTTAAGGCGAGGAGAAACTCCGGCCAAGGACGCAGACCGCGGAATAATGACAAAGAAGATGGCAGGAGATAACCCAAGGACAGTGGACGAGGTGGCTCATCCGACGATTGTCCGAGAATGGACCGACCACTGGGCCAGCCAGCTACTTATAGGGCACAGGTGCTTTCAGCTCTATTTGATTCGGAACGAGAAAGCGACCAATGGTGTTACAAGCACTGTGAAGTTATTTGTCTTGGTCATACCAGAGGACCTACAAGCAACTGAAAGGATGACGGTACATAACTTAAGACGAGCAGGAACTTCGTTGAAGGACTCATGGGAGTAGACCACGGAATAATGACAAAGGAGATGACAGGAGACAACCCGAAAACTCATCCCGAATGTCCGGGAATGGACCGACCGGAGGCACGGTGAGCCCGACCACTGGGCCACCCAGCTACTTGTAGGGCACAGGTGCTTTCAGCTCTATTTGATTCGGATCGAGAAGGAGACCAATGGTGTTACAAGCACTGTGAGAGTGGTGCTGACGATGACGTGGCACGCATGCTGAAGACCTGTCAATCGCAGTCGAAGTTATTTGTCTTGGTCATACCAGAGGACCTACACGCAACTGAAAGGATGACGGTACATAACTTAAGGCGAGCAGGAAATTCGTTCAAGGACTCAAGGGAGTAGACCGCGGAATAATGACAAAGGAGATGGCAGGAGACAACCCGAAAACTCATCCCGAATGTCCGGGAATGGACCGACCGGAGGCACGGTGAGACCGACCACTCGGCCACCCAGCTACTTACAGGGCACGGGTACTTTCATCTCTACCTGATTTAGATCGAAAAGGCGATCAACGGGCTGTTCAAGCACTGTGAGAGCGGTGCTGACGATGACTTGAGACATGGCAGTATGGCTTCAGAAAAGACAGATCTACCACTGACGCGATCCTGGCGGTTCGCTGTCTAGTGATCGAGGCCAACGTGGGCACTTGGAAAAAGAGGAAGGCTGATGGTTACCTTAGACATCGCAAACGCATTTAACACGCTGCCATAAGTGACCGTCATGGAGGCACTAAGGAGAAGAGACGATACCAGCCAGGGCGGCGGATGAACGGAAACGTCCGACCTGCTGGTGATGTGATGATGACGTGGCGCTGGCAAAACGACAACTAACAAGGCGCATAGGGATCACACGTCATCGTTAGCACCACTCTCACAGTGCTTGTAGCACCATTGGTCGCCTTCTTGTTCTGAATCAAATAGAGTTGAAAGCACCTGTGCCCTATAAGTAGCTGGGTGGTCCAGTGGTCGGGCTCACCGTGCCTCCGGTCGGTCCATTCCCGGACATTCGGGAAGAGCTTTCGGGTTGTCTCCTGCCATCTCCTTTGTCATTATTCCGCGGTCTACTCCCTTGAGTCCTTGAACGAAGCACAGCGGGCGAAAGCGGCAGAATTACATGCCAATGCAGGCCCAATACAGAGTCAAGAGGAAGGAGTACAGAGCCGCCATCCAGTGAAGCTGGCGCCTTCTGTGATTGAAAGTGGAGGTCGACGTCTATAAGATCATCATGAAAATACTCGGGGCAAGGCCTCTAGGACCGGGTGCTTCTAGCTCTACCTGATTCGGATTGGAGAGGCAACCAACGGGGTGTGCCAGCACTGTGAGAGCGATGTTGACGATGCCACGCATATTTGTAGTAGACGGGATTAGAAAGTAGTCAGCAAGTAACCTGAACCATGGACACTTGTAGTACAGGGACGTAGTATAAAAACGAAGTATAAAAATATAAAAATGGTTTATCATGATGAAAAATTATCAAACCAATTCATTTTCAAGCATGTGAACATTTGCTAAATGTAACAGATTTTTCATTCATCCTCAATGTATTTTATCGAATAGTAGTTAATAAGAAAAATAGGTATTATAATTCATCCCATTATATTACTTTGTAATGATGATATCGGGCTTTTTCTACACGCCCGGTGTGATTGATTGAATGGGTATCGATTTAAAGCTATAGAAAATACCGCCTCGCCATCGTTTTTATCATAATTTGTAAGGAAGTGCCGCGCCGAAGCGATCAATCAATCAATATTACATTGAAATGATAGCTTACATTCCGCCGAGGAGATTGGAAAGTTGGTTTTTCAAATGGAAATTACTGCGATCGCAGCGAAACGGAAATTAGCCGCGCCGTGATTTATTTCGCTGTGGAGTCAATCGAAGAAATGAATCACGGAAAACTATTAATTGTTAATTTATGCTTGTCGGCGGCGGCATATAACAAAATCATTATCGAACCATGCGCGCACAATGGGTGCATTTATGTGTTGCTTAATGTCCCCCCTTGGCCGCCCCCGCTGCCGCGATACGCGATTCAATGATGTTCTTACAAATCGCCCGCCTTTGAAGATAAATTGGCCGCGCTCAGCTGTTTTGTAAACAAATGTAGAGAAATTCATTTTTAAATCCGACCTCCGACCCGCCCGAGCTTTATCGGACGCAGCCTCTTATTTATTTACTGTCCGCCATCTAATTAAACAATTAAAATTATAAGAGATATTAATTAATTAATTGCGCAGCTAATTGAGTTCTACAAATCTTAAAAAAAAACATAATGCTACTGGAAAAACTAGACAATCAGATGTATTCATCATAAAACCATAAAAAACTACTTAAATAGACAGAAAGCACAAATAAAAATAGATGAAAAAGAAAGTACTGAAGACACACCAAAATATGGAATTCCACAAGGTGGAGTAGTAGTTTTCCAGATCAACTCAATGATTGGTGAAAGCACTGCCAAGGAAACTCCTATTAATTTGTTAATGTAATGTAATTGATATGACAATGTTGACCTAATCGCGCGGTCTTTTCTAGTCAACATTTTATAATTTTCTGGAAATATGTTTGGATATTTCTCCAATCTAAGGATGATTTGATACTTTGTTAGGACGAAAAAGTTAATTTTTTGTCTCGAAATAGTTGTAAAAAGTATGCAAAAGTAGTCAATATTTGCATCAGAAAAGTATATATTTTCACCGATTTGTAATCAAAATTCAACAGAAATTCCTCTAAGAGATTGCAGTTTCATATTTCAAGTTTTGATAAATACAATCTGATAATGCTTAAGTACAGTAGTATAGTTTATAGACATCCGCGCAATTATCACAAAATGCTTCATTATTTCGAAATAAATTTATTTCTCGGTGCGCACCCCTCCAGTTTTTCCTAGGGCCACGGTTTATACACTCCGCAAAAGAAGTAGCAGCAGTTCCGATAGTATCAAAACGCGTTTTTCGAATAGATTTTCAGCTCGAATTCTCGAACGAGATTTTCGAAGATTCGCCTTAAGTAGTTTTTTTATGGTTTTAAATAAATACATACCTACAAATTTTCAAAAGTTATTTGAACTTTATTCAGCTGCAATTTGAACCGTGGAAATCAGAAAAAGATTTGTAGGAAATGAAAGATTCGTTCTAGGTTCACTCATGTTTTTATTCATGTCATATATGTATGACGCGCAATGCATGTGTAAAGTGAAGTTAATTTTTAATATAATTGAAGGGGACTTGTATGACAATTATTATAATAATAATATAATTAGTCTCTTTGCGAATCTAGTAATATGTAATTTATGTTTAATACAATTTTCTAGGTCATCAAGGTCCTTAAACTCCTCTGAGCTTATTTTTACCGATAGAAACGTATTTATAGTTTTCTATTAGAATCACGTACACTTTCTAATGGCATTGAAATATTTTACAGTTGATATTAGTTTTTGCAATATTTCATAATCATCAAAAATATGTGCATAATCGCTATAAGAGTACAATTTTATGGACGAATGGCGCAGTCGGTAGGAATTATTTTTATAGTATCTTAATTTATGACAGTTACAATCTTATATAGTCCATGCCAGCTTTTTGTAGATTGTTACGCCTTTCCCATCCTCTCTTAGCCATTCAGTCACGTTTCATAATCATCACTAGTGCCCATTTGAGGAAAACTGTATATAACTTACTTACATTGTATTTACTTAATTCTGACCAATTACTGAATAAATTGCGCGGGAATTTGTTTTTTTTAGTTCAGCAAAAAAAACGCACGTCACCAGCAATGATACTTGTTACTTTGCCGTCAAAACATATATTTACCACCGTGATTGATTCATACGGCGCGCCGCATTCGTAATATAATGGTAGCGGCCACGGAAAAACAATCCATCAATATCACTAAACAAGATGTGATGTAAACGCGAGCCCAATCTGACGGCTTCCTGTTCGTCCGTATAATTATGTAATAACAGGGCCGAAATAGAGAGATACGAATACAAAAAAAAAACTAACCAAGTTTGGTGCACACGCACCAGCCTGCCACGATCGCATGCTTCTCTCCTACCCCGGTACACACACACACAAGCGTCAGAAGGAAAAAACACACCGCCGGTCAGGGCAAATTGGCCACCATCATGCTAACATAATAGTCGCGGTTCATTATTATAAATGCATAGCGTCCGCAAGGCAGTAAATTGATTTATATGCGGAGGGCGAACGAATGAAAGCGTGAAGTACAAATGTAGACACATAAATAAAATTACTTGGGGTATAGTTTTTTTTTCAAATACAACATTGTAGTGAGGTATGTCTAAAATATTTATTTGTTTAACATAAATTATACTTTAAAAGTACTAATCGCTGATTTCATCACTTTTATTTATTGATTAATACTTGGTTGCAGGATGCAATAGGGTTAAAAGATGGAAAGCCGATGAAGAGGAAACACTGGTGGACTGAAGAAAGAGTGGGTATGTCTGAGGTGTGGGTAGAGAAGCTGAGAGAAATGGAAAGCCTAGGAACGGAGGTAAGAGAGAGATTGAGAGATATTGAGTGGCAAGAACGGCAGACTAGAATGAATGAGAGCTCTTACAACCCTGGCTACGTAGAGTGGCAAGTGAGTGGGAGACTCCCAAGTTACTTAGCCAGGGGTGAGTGGAGCAGGGAGGACAAGGTATGCATGGCAAGAGCGAGGTGTGGGTCAGACGAGAGAGGGAGGAAAGTGTAGATGGGTCTAGGGTACACCGCGTGTGCGCTGTGTAGTAAGGGAAGCGACACGTGGTGGCAACTTAGCGAAGAATGTGAGGGTGTGAAAGCAGAGTGGGTGGGAGACTGCAGAAAGCTGAATGAATGGTTATGCGAGGATGGGGAAGGCGTGAAAATCTGCAGGAGGCTGACGTGGGAGAGGAAAGTGGCAAGAGCAAAGGGAGAGGCGATAGATGAGGGTAATTTGTAATTTTTTGCGGAGTAGTACTTTTATTTATATTTGTATTTTAATTTTTATTTTTCTATATTTTTGTTGAGGTTTGTGATGTGGAGGGGCAGTGAGGGAAATGCCAATAAAGATCTTTTTTTTGTGGACTGAAGAACTTCAAGCAGCAAAGAAGGAAAAACAAGACCTATCCGAAGGGTACCGGAAGGCGAAACCACCCGGATTTATATATATATATATATATATATATATATATATATATATATAGATATATATATAGATATATATATATATATATATATATATATATATATATATATATATATATATATATATGTATATATATAAATCAGTTCAGTCAAATTTGTATGGTCAGTTTTGCATTTAATTTCATTTGATTTAGTTTTAACAGACATTTAATAATATGGACATAAAACTTAATTGAATGACTGGATCATCATGAATTAATCTACTTTTGCATTGGACACCAGAAAAATCAAAATAAATATTTGTATCAAATAGATCAAGAAAAATGTATCCCTCAATTACATGCTGAAGTTGGTTTTGTTGAAGAATATCACTTCTATTAATGCTGAATGAAGATTACCATTAGAAGTATTTTCAAATTTATGGCAAACCATGGGATACAAACGTTTTCTTAATGGCAAAAACGACACTAAAGAAGTCCAATTTGATAGAGTGTATCTAATCTCCGCAGCATTATAACTAAATTTACACTGCAGCCGCGGCGGCGTTCTCCTTGCTCCGGCGCGCAGATTGAATCTGTACACAGCATGGTAATTAGCCGACACGAGAACGGTGCGCTAATTATCGGCAGAATGCTTGTTTAAATTTATTAGCGAGCACCTCCAGGATGCTGCCGAACAACACGCAATCTAGCCATTCTCATCGTATTTCTTTTGCTGACTGGCCCGTGAGCTATTGCCCGGCTACACCTTGCTAATTATTATGACACCTTTCACAATTTCATTTGGAATGAACATGTGTCTGCGGCTAAAGGTGTTTAGCACAATTAACGAAAATTACTTCATTTGGAATGAAACTGCCGTTGCTTAAAGTCCATTAGGGTCATTCTTACTGGCCATATAAATTATAATAGGCAACAGAGTTTTTTTTTTAACTAAAAATAGCTTAATTATATATTATATTGAGTTTAATTATACTGACTTAAATAAGAAATAATAAATATATTAAAAAAATACTACACTCCAATATTTATAATAAATGTTTAATAATAATAATAATAAGTTGTTGATAAAAAGTACTAACACACCTAAAACAAAGTGATTCTGTAAGAGGCTGGCGTGACATAACAAACTAGAACTCTGCTGGATCAAAGGACATAGTGGCATCAAGGGGAACGAAATAGCAGATGAACTTGCCAGGAAGGGATCCTTACATCCTCTAACAACCCAAGAGGATGAAATACTTTTTGCAGGTACTCTGAAAAAAATAATAGAGCATAGGTCACATGCTCTTCACAAGGTAAGATGGCGAGAAACGCCGTGCTGCAAGCAATCAAAGGTAGCAAAAACCTTGTAAAATTGCAGCCACGCCGTCTTAACTTATCTAGAACTAATCTGAAATTATTGACAAACATCCTAACTGGCCACTGCCGGCTAAACAAACTCCTACACAGGATGGGTCTGGTGGACAGCCCGTTATGTAGAGGGTGCAATGAAGAACTAGACACAGCAGAGCATGTAATATGCCTCTGCCCAGCTCTAGTATACACTAGGCATCTAATACTAGGGGAGTGCTGGCCTAGTATGGTCAGCATTGGCGACTCCTCACCCGCCAGAGTTTTGCAGCTCGCACGCAAAATTGACTGGTTCGACGAGTGATCAGCCTTAAAGGGAGGTTTCACAATGGGCCAATTTTCAGGCCTAAGTGTCTGTAGCTACGCTACCCTCCAGCCAACTATCCAGAACTATCCAGAAGAGGCTGGCGTGGGCTAGTTGGTGAGGGCAAAGGGGAGTAGTACGAGGAGCGTACTAATTCTTATTGAATGTGTATATAGTTGTTTTTTTTTTGGTGTTTTAGAAGATAGATGTTTTTTTTTGGTGTTTGCTTTGCCTAATAAAGTTCTTTTTTACTTTTCCAGTCGTGAGGCTTTTCAACCGATAAATAGAGCAGCTTAGAGGAGATTAATCAACCGTTATTTACCTTAACATCAAAGATACCCTCGGAAAAACTGTGAAAGATGATTGGTGAATATTCGCAGCTCATGCACCCCAATGCTCAGTACAAGACGGACTCTAACCACTAAGCCACTGAGCTGTTTAACAAATATATAGATGTGTTCATTGTATTATTTTTATTTTTATTTGTAGTGAAACTGAAATTATAATACCAAATCCCGTTTACAAATATATATAGATGTGTTCATTGTATTATTTTAATATTAATTTGTTGTGAAACTGAAATTATAATACCAAATCCCGTTTTTTTACCACACAATTGTTATGAGCTTTTAATAATAGCCTTTACTACTACTAATAGACCTGTCGTGACTGACTTCCACACTGACCGAATATGCTTTTTCTTACCACACACACAAAAAAAATAATCACCTCCTTTTGTCGATTGATTTTTAATAATTTTCGATTCGTTCCCACCGAGAAAGGCCTCTGCAGCGTCACGGTAAACAAGCTGATTATTTCCCCCCCAAAAAAAAAAAACGATACGTGATTGAACCCCATTCTGTTTTATAATCCATAAAGTCACGGATTACAGGCGACCGCTTGTAATATCAATTTGGAGCAGAACAACACAACGGGCGCCCGTTTAGAAAAAAAACCCCTGAAAATTTCGTTTCGTTGAAATAACGAGCTGTCAGTGGCGATATAATAAAGTCGTCGGAATGAAAATGAACCGTAATTTAATCTCGCCGCATCCATTTACTTTTATTCGCTGCCGTTGTGCTGGTTTTGTGTTTTTCGTTCGTTCGGGTAATTTCTCTGGCGTAACTAGGTGTCGGGCACGCTAGTGCAAGGAAATAATCACTCAATAAGCTCTGACCAGGTAGAAACATGAAGGGGAGCGCGGAATAAATAATAACGCCGCCCCGGCCGCAGAGGCGAGGTATTATTTTAATCGGTTAAATTACAGACCATTACGGTCTCCATTGAAAGTTATCGTGTCGTGCGATTTTTTTTCGCTCCCGAACTCGTCCTTTCTCGCCGCACCGTAAATATCACAGATTGATTGTTATTACGCGACCGGTTGATTAATGTAATTCCATTTATTTTTTGGACGAGAGAACGATTGCATTAAAATAAGTGGGAAAATGCGAGAAGGTATCAATTAATTGGGCTTGGCGCGGCTTATAAATCCATCACTTGTTTACAATGTGTACAACGAAAATATTAATTTTAAGAGGATCGAATCAATCATTGCACAATGCATGATGGTTCGGTTTTAAATAAAAACCGACTGGAAAGGAGCGGTCGCCCGTTGGTATTAAAATTTCGTAAATTGAGATAAGTATTCTGGAAATATTCGAATTAAGTGAGCTTTGCGCTGTTTTATGGCCGATAATAAATTGTAATTTTCGTGATTTCGGTGCCTGTAATTTGGCCGCCTAAATTCCCCGAGAAGGTGAATGATAAGCGACCTTAATTGAGTTATAAATCATTATTTTTATGTGTTTAAATTAACAATATGAGCAACCAATTTTTTTTTTTTTTTAGTCAGACTTAACGGTGGTTTTTACAAAGTACAGATGGCACAGAAAAGTCTTAACTGTAATACTATAGTGTTGCCAAATTTCATTGCTGCGTCACTTTAGTGATCAACTTCGCGCAAACTTAAGGATTTTCCGGACCCCGGAAAATCAAGACAAAAACCTAACTAGAATAAGAATTCTAGTTAGGTTTTTGTCTTGTCACGCTTCTACTCTTCGCAGTACTCCCCAATCTATTCGACTGGACAGCCTGCTGTGAATGAGTTGTTGGTGTGGTTTTTGATGATGGTGATCAAGATGTTTTTGTTTACTTTCACTTTATTTCATTGAGTCACGATTAGATATTCTTTTAATTTGTGTTTAAATTTTGTTAAATGGGTACAAATTTAAGAAAATTTAAACTCAAAGCTCTATAAACTAAAGAAAACCAACATATATTTAAAACAAAGAAGATACATACTTAGTATCAACACGATACAATAAGATAAGGCATAACTGTAGGAGTAAAAAACTTAATAAAAATAATAAAGAAATAAAAAACAGGACTAATTAAAAATCTTACCCAGCTCAGTGGCCGAGTGGTTAGAGGCGTCGTCCGTCGCGTAGAGCATTAGGGAGCCTCGGTTCAAACCCCATCGGGGCAAATTTTCACGAATCACCTTTCATAGTTTTTTCAGCAGTTTTTTATTGAGTTAAGGCAAAAACTAGGTCATTAAACTCCTCTGAGCTTCACCCTTGACCGGCGGAAAAGCCTCACAGCCCTATCAAGATAGAAGATTTTAAAAAAAAACTTCTATCTTTGTAGGGCTATCAGCCGTGAGGCTTTACCGCCGGTCAAGGCAGAAGCTCAGAGGAGTTTAATCACCCGGTATTTACCTTAACTTCACAGAAAACCTATGAAAAACTGTGAAAGGTGATTCGCGAAAATTCGTTCCCCAGTGGGGATCGAACTCAGGCTCCCCAATGCTCAGTACGAGACGGATGACGCCTCTAACCACTCGGCCACTGAGCTGGGTAAGATTTTTAATGAGTGTTTTTTATTTCTTTAGGTAAATTATTGAAGTTTTTTACTCCTACAGTTATGCCATTCTGTAGGACCGATGTCCGGCTATTTTTTTGTTGCTATGTCACCTTATCTTATTGTATCGTGTTGATACTATGTACTATGTATGTATGTATCTTCTTTGATTTAAATATATGTTGGTTTTCTTTAGTTTATATTTGCTTTGCATCACTTTTAAGGGTTTAATATCTTAAAACTCATGTTGTAGAGGACTTAACATGATGAAATTAGTTGAAAACAACTAATACACTAAAATGATACAACTAACCCCCTAGGAGGTAAGTTAAAGGCCATCTGGCGGCACCATATCAATTAGCAATGCACACCCATGTGGTAATAACCGTCAACATGCTCATGCCATCAGGATCACCAGGTAGTGCCCTCTATGGAATATTATTCCAACAGAGTGCTTGAGATATCAGCACAAGGCCAATCTTATTATAGTGTGAATTCATCCTTACCAGCTGAGCGACACTGATGAGATCTAATAAGATCGAAATCTAGATATGTGGATTCACACTTATATATGAACCAATAGACTAGTTATTTAGAACGAATATTAAAAAAAAAAATATCCTACAATTACATGCAACCATTGTCCATGCACAGAGATCGCTACAAACGATTGTCGCGTACTAATTAATAAAAATATAATAAAAATCTACCCTTTACGTGTCGACGGTGTTCGCCGGCCATAAAGAAGTCATCTAGCACGGAGTTAAGTGGAGAAACCACAGTATAATATAGATGTAAACACATTAAGTGACCGTTTCTGTCACGCGAATCGTATTGCCCTGGCACAGTCGTGGCGCCCCTCGCTGGATAATTGAATTATTAAATTCGTTATTTCGTTTCGAAAATTACATACACACGCGTCGATCTGGCTGATAGCGGGATTTTGCGTTGTGGAAAATAAAAATGAGCAGCGCAAATCGGCGTCGGGGTGGGTTGGGGCAGTGCGCCAGGTGTAATTTGCCTCGCATGCAATCCGCCCCCCGATATTCCCCCTTTTACACGTCGCTTAAATTGAATTGGAAATTTGCAGCGCGAAAATTATGCCCATTTATTTCTTGAAATTAGCTGTTTTAATGTGCTATAAGTAGCGGGTATAAATTAGAATGAAATTATATGGTTATATATGAAAATATATCGGCTAACGTCTTTTATACTAGGTGGCAGCAGAGGCAGAAAAGGGTAGGATGGAAGAGAGAAAGAAGAAGCGAGTTGTTGAGGCAAACTACAGGAATAGTAGTAGGAGAAGTAGAAGTCTATTACAACACAAAACTGACAGAGTTGAGTAAAGTGCTGGACGTAAATAGAACAAATAGAACTGGAATGTGAAAGAGAGGAAGTTAACAAGGAATTGAAGAGAGAGGAAAATGAAACGCTCTCAGGACAAGTTTATAAATCAAGAAGGAAACACTCTCTTCCTTCTTGGCTTATAAACTTGTCCTTAGACCGTTGGGATGTTCAGAGTGGATGCATCGAAAGGGAATGGGAATAGAAGACGTATTGCGGCCAGAGAGGTGATTCGGTGATAGACTACGTATTGGTCAAAACGATTGGTAAGTATGGTCTAGTACATTCCAGAGTAGAACGTAATGGAAGGTCGAAGGCGATGGTCTGATGCCATTACGCACGGAACGTTTGTGGTTCAAATCCACCGCTAGCCGAGAAAATTTTCCACAAAGAATTTACCCGGCAAGCATATCATGGATGTTGTGTGAGGCACAATAGGTCCATGAAGGGCCGCAGTGCATACAGCCTAGGCGCGGGCTGTACTCACCGTAAAAAAGGGCGGGTTCATACCGTATGCCGGTAGAAGTGGTGGTGACGAGGAAGAATAATGAGAGAAGGAAGGGGCAACATAGGTTTGGATGGTATGAACCGCAAATGTTACTATATGAGAAAAAGTTACAAGACGTGGAGATGGTGCACTTGAGGTAGAGGGTGATGGTGATTAGAAGAGGGAGAGGTCAGGTTTGATGAGGAGTGTAAATGGAAGGCGATATGGTCAAAGAAGATGACGGACTAAAGATATGGGATATGTGAGCTGACTGGCTGGAAACAACTTTTATCAGAATACCCAACAAACTAAACGCATCCCCAACCGATGACTATCGTATGGTCAGCCTAATTATTATCGAAGCTCGGTGTCGACAGGGTGGTGGTAAAGTAAACTGCAGTCCGTCGCCGGGGTGACCTCTTCGTAAGACAGATACGAGGAAAGTTATAAACGATCAGGCCTCCTTACTAGGAAGATAGACTGAAGAAAGTGGTGAAGAAATCTGCAGTCCGTTGCCGGGGTCAGAGACAGGCATGGAGAGGGTTATAAACCGTCGAGCCGCCTAATTCACACATAAGCGGTGTCGGGTGGAGGCGCGGTGTAGGCGAGGTGAAGGCGCGACGTCGCACTGGCGATTGTGATGTCCATATGCAGTGAAGAGGTGGACATTGCACCTTATGTTTACATAGAGGCGGCGTGTAAGAGTTATGCCTCTCGCCTCTTCGCCTACCGTGTCTCAGGTGAAGAGGCGAAGGCGCGGTGCCGGCGCGGCGAAAGTCACGACGCTTTCACGCCCCCTCTATATAAACATGTGGTGCAATTCCCACTTAGGTGACGAGGCGCGGGCATTTGCCTCGTGCCTCTCGCCGCGCCTCTTGGCCTAAGACACGGTAGGCGAAGAGGCGAAACTCTTCCACGCCGCCTCTATGTAAACACATGATGCAATGTCCACCCTTCACTGCATATGGACATCACAATCTCCTGTGCAACGTCGCGCCTGCAGCTCGCTTAAACCGCGCCTCCGCCCGACGCCGCTTATGTGTGAATTGGGCTTTACGGGGGAGATGAGGATGTAGCTCGAAACGGTTTTCTGAATCGTGGTGAGGGAGAACCATCACAAGCGGAATAAGAACAAAATTGTCAGCGTCAGCAGGTATCATCACATACGCATATACGCCAGATGCGATAGACAGGTGGGTGATACCCAGTTTGGTTTCAGAGGCGTGATGGGCACGCGAACTGCCGAGATTAGAGTCGAGAGCGAGATCTCTAGACATGTCTTGTCCTCTCTCATTTTCAACATATATTACGAGACAGCGTATATGAAGTTACGTTGGAGGGCATCAAGGTAAATGGCACTTTCATCAATAACATACGCATCGCTGACGATTCGCTCATACTCGTCAACAGTTTTCCACACCTTCAGTACTTGATGAATCTCATCGTAGATCACACCGCGCTATATAGTTTACAAATTAATGTTGCCAAAACTAAACTGATTGCATTCTCTAAAGTCCTGGTTTCCTAGCAAGCGGTGTCGATAAATACGGCCATTTTTGACGTCATTTACACATTACAAGATACATTTTAAGTACATGTAATTTAATATATCACCAGATTCCAATGTAGTTCATGACATTTTCCCAGTACTTTGAAGTATACCGCACTTTGGATTACCAGATTTATTTAAATATACGTAAAAGAAATTTGTGATGTCAAAATGACCTCAAATACGGTCGCTATTGTCGACACCCATTTCTAGGAAGCCAAGGCTTAAGACAACAACATTGGCCGTACTTATATAAACAATGAATCCGTAGAAGTATCATCCGTAAAATATATCGTGAACGAGGACAGTGGTCCCAAGAAGGAAATCAACTCGAATTAAACAGGCCCGAAAAACATTAATCTCTATGAGGACTATCTTTACCAGCCAGGACCTGCAGCTCCGCATCTGGAGATGCTAAGATGCTACATCTTCCCAGTCTTTTCTACTGTTTCAAAAATTTAACACTCAGCCTGTTATTTAATAAACGGATAGAATCTATCTATATCGACGGATTCTGCGTATATCCTAGATCGAAACAAAAACCAACGAAAAAGTACTTAGGCGTATGGAAAAAAAGAAAGAATGACTGACCATCATCTAGGAACTGAAGCTCCAGTATCAGATTCTTTAGCTCATTATCGAAGGAAAGATCGAGGGGAAAATCTCTGGGACGAAGGCAGAACTTGTGGCTTAAAGATGTACGCCGATGGTACCGATAGACATCTATCCAAATCTTTAGAGCTGTCTCAAGCATCATCATAGCCAGTTGGATCAGCAACCTTCGGAGGGAGACCGCGTCCTGAGAAGACGAATGGTGAATGGTAATAAGTGCAGGAGATTCAGAAGGTTGAAACGTGGCAAACGGAGTGTGTGTCGGAGAAAAGGTTGTAGGAGATTTTGAAAGAAGGAAATACAAAGGGTAGAATACATGTAGATCTGATAGAGGAGTTGCTTAGATATGGCGACTGAAGACGAACTGGGGAGTCCGAGACATGTGGTAGGATGTGAGGAGTTCCCTTAGAATGGGTTGGAAGGGAAAAATTGCTACAGTGTGGAGTGTGAGAGTTATTGTTTCAATGCATAAAGCAAGAATAGCCTTAGAGCTGAAAAACTATAGAGTTGTCACGTTAATGAGTGCGGGGTACAAGCTAACAAAGACAATGGTGAAAAACTGTGACCGTGAGGTGAAGTGAACAGTGGAGGGTTGCTATCGGAAAGTGTGGGTGGGTTTATAACGGAATAAGAGAGCAGAATTTCATACTAGCGAGAATGGTGGAAGAATTTTGAAGTGCAAAGAGATAGTTTATGCGGTATTTGTGGATCTGAAAGCAATATATGACGCCGTTCCTAGGGGTAAGTCACTGGAGTGCTAGAGACAACAACGGCCAAAAGAATATGAGAGCAAAAATCATAAACAAGAAAAAAGGAAGACCAAATAAAAAATGGGATAAAGCAAGGAAAGGAACAAACTGGAAGAGGCAAGAGAACTAGCAATGAACAGAAGGGAATGCAAAAAATTTACCAAAGAATTGTTCGTGGATTTAAAAGCTGCGTATGACTCAGTTCCTAGGAGGAAACTGGTGGAATGTATGGATAGATTGGGTATGGAAGAGGAAGGAGTGAAGTGGGTGAGAAGGGTGTATAAAGACTCATGGGCGAAAGCAAGAGTGAATGGAGAAATATCTGAGAAATTTAGGGTGAATGTAGGAGTACGGCAGGGGTTCCCGCTGAGCCCCCTCCTGTTTAATCTGTACACGAGCGAGTTGGAAGAGGTGCTGAGGAGAGGAGAGGCAGGAGGGGTCATGGTGGGTAGATCCAAAGTGTGGATGTTGGCGTATACAGATGACGTGGTGTTGGTGGCCAAGAGAGTGGAGGAGATGCAAGAGATGTTGGATAGAATGGGTAGATACCTGGATAAGAGAGGGCTAGTGGTGAATGTGGAAAAGACCAAATGGATGTTGTTTAGGAATAGGGGCAGAAGGGGTAAGGACGAAGTGCTGAAATGGAAGGAAAGACTGATTGAGAGAGTGAATAGCTTTAAATATTTGGGCTTTTGGTTTGACTGTGGAGGAGGGCTTAGGATGCACGTGGAGTGTATGCAGGCGAAAGCAAGAATGGCTTGGGGGATTGCGTGCAGAAAATGGGGAAGTTTGTGGGGTGGTAACCTCGTAATGGCGTGCAAGATATGGGATGCGTGTGTAAAACCTATATTGTTGTATGGAGTGGAAGTGTGGGGATTGCGTGAATGGGAGGTAATAGAAAGGGAGCAAGGTTGGTTTCTGAATAATCTGCTAGGGCTCGAAAGGTCGACACCGAGGGCAGTGCTGTTGCAGGAGACAAATCGTATGAGTATGTGGTGGGAGTCGTGTGTGAGGGTTGTGAAGTTTGAGGAAAGATTGCAGGATTTGGGCGAGGAAAGACTGGTACGGGAGGTATGGATGAGGTGTAAGAGTAGAACAGAGAGTAGATGGAGGAATGATAGAGAAAGGATGTATGAAAGAGTGGGTATGTCTGAGGTCTGGGTAGAGGAGAAGCTGAGAGAAAGGGGTAGCTTAGGAACTGAGATAAGGGAGAGATTGAGGGATATTGAGTGGCAAAAAAGGCAAGTGAGAATGGCTGAGAGCTCATACAACCCTGGCTACGTAGAGTGGCAAGTGCAGGGGAAACTCCCGAGATAATTAGCCAGGGGAGAGTGGAGCAGAGAGGACAAGTATGCATGGCAAGAGCGAGGTGTGGTTCAGAAGAGCGAGGAAGAAAAGTGTGGATGGGGCTGGGGTACACCGCGTGTGCGCTGTGTAGGAAGGGGAGTGACACGTGGTGGCACCTTAGCAAAGAATGTGAGGGAGTGAAAGAAGAGTGGGTGGGAGAGTGCAGAAAGCTGAACGAATGGTTAGGAGAGGATGGGAAAGGCGTGAAAATCTGCAGGAGGCTGACGTGGGAAAGGAAATTGGCGAGGGCAGAGGGGGCTAATAGATAGAAAAATGTATTTTTTGTTAATTTGTATTCTTTGTTTTTGTGTCTTTTTTGATTTCTTTCTGTGAAAGTACGGTTTGGGAATGTGTGTAAAAGGGAAGGGTTGGGCTGATATGCCAAATAAAGGTCTTTTTTTTTACCAAAGAATAGAGGAAAATTATAACCTTTACACTACACTATGATAAAAAAGGCTAATTGAGTCCACCCATCTTTTTCATACACTCAATTAGCATATCTTTAGGAATGGAGTCATATATTGTGTTAACTAGTGTTATCGTAAAAAGAAGGTGGGCGGGTTGTCAGCCAATTGCACACGAACGCCTCTATAGAGCATAGAGACGTTCGTATGCAACAGAAAGATGAAGACCAAAAGCCAGAAGGATAGAAGAGGACATGAAAGTCGTAAAAGTAAATGATAGTAGCTGCTGAAAACAGATCCAATTGGAAGGGAATAGTCAAAGAACCTAAATAAAAATAGCTTCTCCATGATACCTAGAGGAAGGTAGATACACCTAGTAATTAATTAATGAAGATACCGAATAGCACCCTTGGCCTGATGACTCTAAATAATGACATACAAATTTTGTAGCGCACCTCACTAATGACGAATTATTATATGTAATATCGTGATTTATTGAGAAATGTTTTCACTGCAGCCGCCTCCGATTCCGCAATCAACTACAATAGCAATTAGTCGCCCATGTGTTAATAGCAGAGCGGAGGTGGAATTGATAGTATGCCGCATATGTGCAATGCCGGCCGGGGCTACGCACAAGGTGTTAAATATGTTACATTCTCACGTGTCAAAGGTCGCAGTGGGACATCAATCACTTTATTATAGTTAATAATAGCGGTCAAACACGGTCGGACCAAAGCCGGACCTCGGGCGAGTGGGGAGCGCCATGTTTATACCACAGGATCACGCATATTTTTGTGCGGTTATTCGAAATCATAGCATCGAGAATTTGTTATCGCATGTTGAATAGTAGGGAGTTTGATTTAGAATTTATTTGTTAAAATTCAATCAATGCTAGTAAATGCCGAATATTATCATCCTATTTGATTTATGACCGCACCCTTAATAAAATTAAGTGACAAAATGCTTAGTGATTTTCAGAAATGCATATTTCGGTAGGATCTCAACCAACGTACTGTCTCTCTAGAGCAGTGATTCTTAACCTTTTTGAAGTCAGGGAACACTTTTGATTATAAGAAGCACCAAAATCAGAGTCAATCACATACAGTAGATGAATGAACATTCAATTTCGGCTTTCTTAATTATTCAGAGCACTTGCAACAAGCTCGCGGAGCACCAGTGTTTCGCAGAGCATCGGTTAAACCCCTTTGATAAATTTATTTTTGGGTAAAACTTATCAAAAATCGGCTTAATTTAAGCCCAATTAAATATAGAATATAAAATAATATCAAAAATTTAAATTTCTAAATACTATTCAGTAAAAGAATAAACTGAAAATAAATTTTCCCTTGGTAGGTGTATGCGGAGTGAGTCCTGCCCACCTGGTTTTGGGAAATCTCGAAAAAAAAGTAAAGTAGTAATCTTTTTTTTATTGTTATTGTCCTCTTCTATTTATGATGTAGTCACATACTCTGTTTTTGAATGTCTTGTTATTTGTCTTACTTCTGTTGGCAGTTTATTGTATTGTGTTAAATCGTCCATCAGTAGACGTTTGTTGAGTATATTTGTTTTTGTTTTAATTGTGTGCATATGACCCTTTCTGCTGGTGTTGTTGTGGTGTATATCTTTATTGTATTTAAGAGTAATATTGCTTTTAATCATGTCTATTTCTATCTTGTGGATATGAGTCAATCTACATTATGGCCATAGCCAAAAGCCTTTCTGCCACATTACAGTTTTATACATTACATTTTTATATACAATATTATGTTATATTCCAAATAAAATAAAATAAAAATGCCTTTTGTGTATAAGAAATAAATTACACCTATCTGATATATTATCTACACATAACATAAATTCTTTATATTAGTCTTGTCAGTTATAAAGGTGTTCGTAAAGTAGCACATATATTTTATAATATTGACTAGATTTGTATTTCGACTACGATAGTTCATATCCCAACTGAGATGCATTTTGTATATCAATAATTTGACACTATGCCATACCAGTGTTTCATAGATATAAAATACAAGAACCCAAACACTGTTTAATTTGTGCACCTCAATATTTATGATTGTCCTGACAATGCGTACATCCTTGGGAGTAAATAACTCACCAATGTCTCGTATGTCACTCAACTCACACACGTGATGATATTTACAGCTTTCTTGCCGGCTCGATCATGTAAATTATCTTGAGCTCTGTTCTTTTCATTGCAGACCATTAAAATTAATATTTATAGTGCGGACGGGTCCGCCGCGGGTGCGCGTCCTCTTGCTTGCGTGCGGACATTTCAATTTGCCGCTGCGGGTAGTCGGCGATTTCTTTTTTGCACGCCGCGGCGGTCGTAAAGCTGTCCGAAACACGTCGAGAACAATGAGGCTGAGCCTTCTAATTGCAGAGTATTGCGCGTGAGAGTGTTATTTGCAATTATAAAACAGGTGTTTCAATAATAAAGTCTTTACGCGAACGCTCTGGTCGAATGAAACAAACAAACAAAAAATGCACGTACTTCTAGTACTGGGATATCTTAATTGTCTATAAAAGTTTATTAGTTATTCTTTGATGTGGGCAGATGTTTGAAATATTTTATTTATTTACTAGGTGCAATTCCCGTCGTGCCTTATATCACCAACTCCTCTAAGGCCATTTGTATACTTTTCCTCTCAAAATATTACCAAACGTAATAATAATATTGTTGTATAAACACCCTACTTCTTCTTCTTCTTATGTTCAGTTGCAACTTCTAAGATAACAATAGACGCAACTATCCTACCGTCGCCTTGTTTTTGTCCCCATTTGATGAACAAAACTGTCAGTAATAAAAATATTTGCCACGACATGCATTGACAGCACAAAAGTCATAAATGGCAGGCTTCAAAACATTGTCTTCGTTTTTATATTATAGCGATAAAAAAAACCATCTCGATGGGAATTGAACCCTCCACCCTCACTTTTGAACTGACAGTAATAATGTTGATTATTTAGCATATGCTACAGTAAGTAACTTTAGATTTATTACTGATATATACAGATTTATGATAAGATTTGTGTGATACAATTTCACTAACAAATACAGATATTCTCATGTTGTGTACATACATAACTGTCGTCCGATTATCCCTGTGGATAATCGTTAAGTAACAAGCCGACTTAAGGTAATGATGCACACATTCAATTCATTCTTGCTACAACATTCATTCCGAGAGTCAGACCTCAGAAGCAATCAACATCACCGAGCTACAGGAGTTAGCTCTCACTTCAAATAGTTGTTAATCTTTATACATTAAACATTTTTAAATTTATACATGAGTTTTCCTCAATCCTGAGATGGTGGCAGCGAAACTGCGGTGTTCTACACATCACTCATTTCATATAACTAACAAATACAGATATCCTCATATACATATACATACACACTCACATATGTATATCTTACAATGTCTTACTATCTATTACATTATTAAAAATACAATATGGAAATAATATATATTAACGAACAATAATTTAAAAATTATAAAATTATATAAATATCATATGTACCGACAGCACAAAATGCATAAATAATTTTTCTCAAGTCTCATTAGTTTTACAAATGAAAGTAATATTTATTTAAATAAAATTGAGAATAAAACTATTCACTCACACACACATACACAAGAACGAATAAACGTAATCTATAAAATAAGATCAAGACATAAATTGATAATTCGATTTACAGCCTTGCTTTTTGCCATCCGCTCAAGTATTGAATTAAATTTTACTATGCCATCGCATTAATTTGCTCTCTCGTTTACTACATCCATATATAAGTTCCCTGCAGCATGTGGGAATATCTTTAATACTTCCTGTTTTCCACCAGTAAAAAAAAACTCACTCACTCGTCGTTTTAATAAAACCTCAGCCCAATGAAAATCGATTATCTCCGAAATTGGCGCGGCGGTATTGTTCCGCTCCCAGCCGATTAATTTACGAGATAAAAATCATTTTGTAACCACCGCTCTCGCATTAAACGTGTCGAACAATGACAGTGCTCGTATATACATTTTTTTTTTTTGGTATCACGAGAACAATGGCGTAAAAATGGCGCCGCCGGCGTTTTTAATTAATAGCGGTTTCCGAAATGATAATTTCGGGGTCGCTTATTTATTATGGACGACCCCTGCGCCGAACTCAATTAGCGCGAGCGAGACGGCGCGAATTGCTGAATTAATTACGCACGACCCGGCAGGATCTGTTGCCTTATGGATTCATCCGCATATATCTTCTAATTAGATTAGGCTTACGCAACGATAGGGGGTGTGGGAAAAGTTGGTAATAAGCTGGTGGAGCGCTTCAATCAGGGTTAAGGCGAGGAAGTTAATTAGATATAATAGATTCATCAAAACAGCAGAAACTATTATGGGTTTAATGTGTGTTAAATTGTAGAGGATTAATACTGTTAAATATTTCGGTAAACTTCGATATTTCGTTTTGGTTTCGTTTTTAGTCCCATGATTTATAGTTATCAAGGACTAATTTTGCATTAAAGGAAACGGTGAGTGTGTAAGGATATTTATATAAGATTCTGGATAGTTCTGGATAGTTGGCTGGAGGGTAGCATAGCTACAGACACTTAGGCCTCAAAAAATGTATATAAGATTAATAAATATATTGATTTTCTTCTCTCTTCTCACTGGCCACTATCGGCTAAACAAAACCTACACACGATGGGTCTAGTAGACACCCTGTTATGTAGAGAGTACAATGAAGAACTAGAAACAGCAGAGCATGCAATATGACCTAGCCGTAGTAAACACTAGACAGCTAGTACTGGGGGAGTGCTGGCTTAGTATGTGTTATGCGTCGACGGGGTTGGTGAAGGAAGCTGCAGTCTGTCGCCGAGGACAGCTCTTCGTAAAACAGGCACGGTGAGGGTTAAAAACCGTCTGGCCGCCTTACGGGGAAGATAGGATCAACGCTCGGCGATGCTCTTCGAGTCGTGGTGAAGGAAAACCGTCGCAAGAGGAATATGGAGCACAATTATCAGTGTAAGCAGATAGCTGCAAGGAAATAAATCGATCCTCTTAGTCTTGGTGAGGTAGAACCGATTTACCAAAATTAAAAGTTCAAAGCGATAGTCGGGTTGTTGTATCACTCTTCTGCGAAGTACTACATTGATGACCCCCCATGGCAAGGTGTGAATGGCGTTCATCAAGCAGTGCGCCTTTCTCCTCCAGGTAGACTGCCAGTATGTGGATCGACCCTTCCGGAAGTCATACTGGTTGGCATGGAAGCCCCCAGTTTCCCTGAGGGCCCCCATTATGCAGTCCGCGATGAGTATAGCATCACTTATACATCGACCCTTCCGGAAGCCATAGTGGTTGGCATGGAGGCCCCCACTTTCCTTGAGGGCGCCCATCACGCAGTTCGCGATGAGTATAGCATCACTTGTGGATCGACCCTTACAAAAGTCATACTGATTGGCATGGAGGCCCCCAGTTTCCTCATGGGCCTCCATCATGCGGTCCGCGATTAATCTTACTGACATCTACCAAACTACTAGTCGGCCTGGTACAGTGCAAGGCCTCCATGGAGAGGAAGTGCCTTACGGCTGCGATAGATGTTGGGAGAATAGACATAATACATCCGCCTGCAACGGGCCTAATAGGAAGAAGATGTGCCCCATGTGTGGGGAAGTGGGACATCAAGCCAGGGAGTGCATTGGCCGAATAAACAACTGGCAATAGAGGAGACTAAGAAAAGTGTCGCCAGCGAACCATTCTTCTTCTTTAGGTGCCTTTTCCATTACTGAAACTTGGCAACAATCATGAAAAATGTCGCACGGTCTTGTGACGCTCTGAACAATGAGTGGGAGTCCAGACTAGTCCAGTCCCTTATGTTATTTAACCAGGAGCATTTCCTTCGTCCTGCACCACGGTGACCCACTATCTTGCCCTCCATTATTAATTTTAGAAGGCTATATTTTGTACTTCTGAAGATACGACCTAGGTACGCTGTCTAACGTTTCTTCACAGTAGCCAATAGTTCTCTGTCTCTGTCCATGCGTCTAAGAACCTCATTATTCGTTATATGCTCCACCCAAGATATTCTCTGCATTCTTCGAAAGATCCACATCTCAAACGCTTCTATTCTGTTCATAGTATTAATCTTCAACGTCCAAGCCTCAACACCATACAACAGTACCGAGTGAATGTAGCACTTAACGAACCGGTATCTTAGTTTCAGCTTTAGGCTTCTCTCGCAAAATACTTTTCTGATCTTAAGAAACGTTGTACTGGTTATTTCGATGCGTGCCAACAATCGGATAATGGACTGCTCGTGGGTGACAGATGGGCCCATGAGGAACATTGCCATCAAGTTCCTGGCTAACCACCATGGGGTCATCACGTGCCCCATGGCTCGCCCACGAGAGGCATTGAATAGGCTACTGAACCACGATACCTGTCGCTAAACAGCGGCAGAGATCATGCCACGGCGTGGATGGAAACTCTGGAAAGGACACATAAGCGGCGTCGGGCGCAGGCGAGGAGCAGGCGCGACGTTGCACAGGCGATTGTGATGTTCATATGCAATGAAGGGGTGGACATTGCAACTTATGTTTACGTAGAGGCGGCGTGGAAGAGTTATGCCTTTCGCCTCTTCGCCTACCGTATCTTAGGCGAAGACGCGGTGCCGGCGCAGCGAAAAACACGAGACAAATGTCCGCGCCTCGTCACCTAAGTGGGCATTGCACCACATGTTTATATAGAGGGGGCTTGAAGTGTCGTGCCTCTCGCAGCGCCCGTACCGCGTCCTTGCCTCTTCGCCTAAGACAAGGTAGGCGAAGAGGCGAAAGGCATAACTCTCCCACGCCGCCTCTACGTAAACATAAGTTGCAATGTCCATCCCTTCACAGCATATGAACATCACAATCGCCTGTGCAAAGTCGCGCCTGCGCCTCGCCTGCGCCCGACGCCGCTTATGTGTGAATTGGGCCTAAGGGGCATCCTTCATACATGATACCGTCGCATCACAAATGGGCAAAGTGCTGGGGAGGCGGTCCGTGGCGCAGTGGTCTAAGTTGACGGTCTGAAGCCATTGCGTGCGGAACGTTGGTGGTTTGAATCCACCGCTAGTCGGGAAACTTTTCTACAAAGAGTTGACCCGGATAGCATATCATAGATGTTGTATGAGGCACAACAGGTGTCCGTGAAGGGCCGCAGTGCACACAGCCTAGGGGCGGGGGCTGTACTCACCGTAAAAAAAATGTGCAGGGGTGGATGGTCCTAGATGAGGAGACACTTAGGGACCACATACACATTAAGTACTAAAGTACAAGATAAACAAGAATGCAGTGGCCATACACCCACGAAATCAATACCGACCATCAGCCCCGTAGACCACGAGGTGGACGCTAGAGAAAACGAATAAAGAGCTGCTGGTCACTTCGCTTGACGGCGCCAAGGACCAGCAATAAGACGACCCTGACGTGATGGCCGAGGAGCTGGATCGGCAATTTCAAGCGGTGCCGTAAGGTCAAAACACACCCAAAAAAATCCACCTGCTGGTGGTGCCCGGAGGTGTCGCAGGCCTGCGAGCAGGGCAAGAAGACTGGTACAGCGGGCACGAGCGACAGAGGTCCAAACCGATACCTGCAGGACATATACCGAGAACAACGGAAGGAATTCAAGCGGGCGATCAAGCGCAGGCTTTGTAGGAAGGTCGAGAACTACCGGTGGGGCCTCCTCTACAAAGTCGTGATGAAGAAGATATGTGCTCGACCTCCTGGGCCTCCTAGTACCCGCAGTACCCTGAGGGGTTAAAGCGGTGGCAATAGCCCTATTCCCACAGGGGCCGAGACTACGATCTGAACTAGCGCCAACGCAACAAGGCGAGGAAGGAACCCCCCTAACTCGAGAATGGAAAGAAAACGACACGTGGGCAGCCATTAACAGGCTACCTAGCAGGAAGGCAACATGGCCTGATGACCTACCCAATGAACTATTGAAGGCAACCGCCCCGGCGATAGCGGGGAAGATTACAGAGATCGTCAACATATGTAAACGAAGAGGAGCCTTCCCAAGAAAATTGAAATCGGCGAGGCTTGTGCTATCGCCTCACTGTAGAGAAGATGATTGTGGATCATCTTCAGTGAGGCGATACACTGAAGCCGATCCACAATCATCCTCTTTACCGTTTTTTTTTGCCACCCCGTTCAACAGACAGAACGGGCTGTATGCATTCAGGTCTGCGCTCGGTTTCCCGGGTAGTATTTACCAGGCCTATGAGGGCTGGTGGTATCCCTCTTCTGCGAAGTACTACATTAATGACCCCCCATGGCAAGGTGTGAATGGCGTTCGCCACGTCAAGGGTGGCCATCAAGCAGTACGCCCTTCTCCTCCATGTAGACTGCCAGTATGGTATCGCACAAGCCTGGCCGATTTCCATTTCCTTGGAAATGCTCCTCTTCGCATATACAGCCGCAGGAGGCCTACATGACCTGCAGTTTGGCTTTAGGAAGGGGCGGTTCATAACTGACGCAATACAGGCAGTGAGGAGGCTGATCGTCGAGGTGAATACGGGGTCTTCCAGAACTTGAAAACACTACGCGATGGTCACCTTAGATATGATGTGGCCAATGCCTTCAACACTTTATCATAGCCGACCATCATACGGGCTAATTGGAGGCTACATTAGAGAGTGAGTGGTGAAGTATGCTGGGGCCGACAAACATGTGAGGCATGAGGTGACAGGAGGGATCCCACAGGGCTCTGTCCTAGGACGCCTCATGTGGAACATCGCGTACGACGGTTCACTAGAAGTACTGCTGCCGAAAGACGTAACGACCATAGCCTTAGCGGACGACCTGGTACTAGTCGTCCGCGGAAGGGACTACGCTGAGACTTTGGCCAAAGCGACAGCAGCCACAGAAAGATGGCAGCCCAAACAAGACCGGCGGACATCCTAGTAGAGGAACGGGCGCTCACTTACCGGAGAATCAAGGAGAGGTAGCAACAAAAATGGTGAAGGAGGAAGCCAGGACCCAGACATGGACTGCCACCTTGTCCATGTCTGGGTCCTGGCTTGACAGGTGGGACACGACGACTAACCCGATGTGGACGAAACAGTTTTTCCTCCACGTAGAGCCACTGGTGGACAGGGGCCACGAGCAGGTGAACAACTGATTCCCCCAAGTGCCTTCACTGCAACCGGAAGGACGATCTAGACGATGCCAGATGGCACAGGGAACGAGCCAGCCTATGGCAGGAGCCGAAGACAGAACAAATTGATTAACGGATGCTAGAAACGAAGGCAAATTGGAGCGCCGTCGCCAAATTCGCCAAACTATTGATGAAACAGATGTCTTGCAGAACAACCACGACACTACAAGATACAGGAATGACGGACCGACGTGAGGCGGTACCAGGGAGGGAGAGTCCATCTGCGTGAAATCGTGTCGGAAATGTGCGCACGGACAAGCTTCCCGGAGTAGCCCCCTGCGCCGCGCGCGCTACGCCACACATGCCACGGTTGTTTGCGCCTTCCTTGGCACTATGAATAATTCCAGCGCTTGTTCGCGCGAAATACTTTTCAAATACTATCATTTCGATAATTAATATTATTGCAGTAATATTAATATAGATAATGCATCAGAAATAAAAATTAAGAACGTTTTCGCAAACATCGGGAGTATTTAATTTTTAAAACTGTACTTTTTAATACACAATTTAAATTTAATTGTGTAAATTTTTAACATAAAACAGTTTAAAAATTCCTGTCATAAAAATTGGCAAAGTATCAATTTTTATGACAGGAATTTTTAGGAATTCGTGTATTATAATTGGGAGAAACCGTTTTATGTTAAAAAATTTCCACATTTAAATTTCAATAGTGTATTAAAACGGAACAATCAGAGCTTATATTTTCGTACTATAATATATTTGTTAAATTGCATCATAAAATACGTCTCCAATTTATTATTTTTTATCTTTTTTCCACGCCACATATCTGTTAATGCATAAATATCATTTTATTTGGTTGTAAATATATACTTGCATTATTAAATTGAAAGAATCCAACACATTGTTGAGATATAATAATATAAGCGCGGTAACAATTTTGAATCCGAGCGCCCACTATTACAAATTCGCGCGCGTAATGTGAGCGGTGGCAAGCCACTCAAGGAAGCTGCGCGCCGAACTACTATTCCCCGCCACTTCAAAGGTGCCGCGCGTTCATGGCCCTAGCCTGGCGGTACTAGGGGCTTAGAGTGTCTCCGAGGTGGGTAAAGCCCTAGTTATAAAACATGAGTTTTGGTTTGGCAGGCAGACGCCCCGGCCAGAACACGGCACTACACAACGTCTAGTTGATAGTGAGTTACAGGTGTCTTTCGAAGATTCCACCTCACAGGACAAAAAATAAAGATTGCATCTTAAAGGATGTGGCGCTATGACCAAGTATTTGGTCTTCTGCAGCGACCACCATGTTGAATTTCTTCGCCGTTATGTTAAAAACGTGTAGCAATCTTTGGAGATATATTGATTTTGTTATGTATAAAGCTTGTATAATTATTCGCACCCAAAACTAGTAATATATTGACAAACCCGTAAAAGATATTAATATGACCACTGACGCATTCATATAACAGCATATGTTCCCACAAACAGACGCGCGCGCCTATCGTTGTTAATTCGTGTAAATTTTAATTAAAATCCAACGGAGGTGTGACCGAAAACGGCGCTTTGTGCCAGCCCAAACAAAACAAAAAACGCGTCGGTAATAAACGCGCGCGCTCTCCCTCGTGCAATCGCGCATACACATAGGGCCCGAGTCTGTTATAATAAATTTTCTCGTGGTGTAGTTTACGAGTGAACGCAATTTACCTGTCAGGTCGTGTTATTAAGATGTCTCAGTGTCAGGTGCACGCGGTGCGCGCTGCTGCCGCCGCCGCCGCCGCACCGCTAGCGAAAAGAAACCGGCTGACGGGAAACGAACGAAATTTAACAGCGGAATGAAGAGGAATTACTTTAATTTGTTAATGCCTCTCTCGCCGGCTTTTAATTATTGCTGCTCGCCCGTCGGTGCACGGAATTGAATTTATTTTTATTGCCGACTCGTGTGTACTTTATGGCTGGACTCGTCCGGGTTGTTTGATTATTTGCAACTAGAAACTGCTAAAGATAATTAGATTTACTATCCTGTATAATAGTATTATATACACCAAGGTTGTCAAGACTATAATTTGTTATAATGATCTTCCCAACCAAGGTTTTTATGTTCTTTTTTTACTACTACCCTATATGTGAGGGATAACATCTAGAACACGCCAGGGGTTCAGAATCCATGTTAAACCGTAGATCCACTTGCCAGTTGGCAGTACTACAGAATGAGAAAGAGACACATACGCCTAAATGTAGGGAAACAGAACATTTTCTAATAATGCGTCCGGAAAAAACAATAAATACACTCCACGTAACGAAACCCTACAGGTAAGTTGGGCAATGCGTTTCATTAATTTCCGGAGATTTTGTCAAATGAATAGATATCAAAATGTATGATATACTTTTGCGGGGTACACATACTTTGGCCAAAACGACAGCAGCCACAGAAAGATAGCGGCCCAAACAACACCGGGGACATCCTAGTAGAGGAACGGGCACTCAAGGAGGGGTAGCAACAAAAACGGCGAACTGGCACCCGGCCAGAAGGACCCGAAGGCCGATTGTAAGTTACAGAATTGTAACAAATACAGTATCTACTATTACTTTTCTGAGCACCTTATATACTCTATCTGTTATTGTGACTGTGTCATTCGCTACTAAAATCAATGTAAGCGTACGTCAAAATCAGTTCAAACCTTAAAATAAATTTCTTGAGCAGTGCCTCAAAATCAGTTTTAGATCTTCAAATTAAATTCTAGTGAAATGTCCTATCCAACATCGGGTTTATCCTCAAAAGTATGCTATGTCATCAATCTGCTGCCACGATTATTTAATTCAATCCGTCAAAAACATCTACAAAATATGCCATGCTCATTATCAGAACTAAACCCGGTTGAGGAGAAACTGAACGAATATCGATCAATTAGGTATTTATGCCATTCTGCAAACAAACTACATGATCATGAAAGCAAACTCTTGTGCGTCCCGCAATCCAAACAATATGACACTAAACGCACATTGAGAACTATGAAAGAAATCATGGATGAATACGAAAAGTGTCCAAAAAAGCCAAAACATAAGGTGTTTCCATGGCAAGTGCCTTGCCTGATCCCAAAGGACTGTCCGGTATTTCCACCGGACTGTCCGAAACCTCCTCCCATAGAGCCACCACCGCTAGTACCCTTAAGGCGATTGATCCCTACCAAAATATTGCAAAGACCAATACCATGCCCAATAGAGAAATGCCCACCACGCGCAGATGCGCACTACAAAATTAAAATGAAAGAACTCCCTGTTATGCCAAAAGGTAACTGTGAATGCAAAAATTTACATGTACCCAAGAAATTACCACCATTACTACGCCTTGTCAAACGCCCTGCAATACAACCCAACATATGCCCCATTCCCGAGCCATGCCCACCCCGCGCCGACGGCAAGATTATAGTAAAACCCAAAAAACTACGCCAAATAACCCCGGGCAAATGCACCCCCAAACCTATTAAACTCAAAAAAGGCAAACCCTTACAAAGACTAGTGCGACGATTTGTGCCCCTCCCGCGGATCATTTGCGTTGAGCCCTATTGCCCACCCGATCCTGTTATAAAAGTGCCCCCCAAGACATTACCGTATCTAAAACCAAACACTTGCCCGTGCATCCCCGATCCACCTTTAAATGAAGGGGAGCCACTTAAAAGATTAACTAAACGGTTTGTATGTCCACCATGGGATGAATGCAAGGAGGAGGAGCCGTGTCCCATAGCCGCGGACAAGCTCTGCCATGTCGAAGTCAAACCGAAGAAATTGAAGACCATGCTGCTTGCGAAAAACGAAATGTCTGTTGAGCAGTATTATAGAAAAAATAAGAATAGAGGTTGATATATTTTTGTTAACTCGATTCAATAAATACAATTTAATTATTGTTTATGTTCATCGCTTTGCTGACGACCATAACCTTTTTTATATTATCTCCAATGTTTTTCTACAATATACCCGATTGGGCATTCAGAAAATTATTTCTTGTTAGTAGTCATGTGGGAGAGGTAGCCCAGCGGCAGCTCCTCCTTTATTATAAAAATAAATAATCAGAGTAGAATAGAAATATATAAATTTTCAGGTTTGGAAAAAAAAATGATTTATTCAATCTTGATTATCATTGACCATTAGAAGAGTGAGCAAGCCGATTCTAGAGACTCCATCCGACTTTAAGGGTGACGAAAAGGTTTTAGAATCGGATTATTAAAAGACGTTCTAGAAATTATCTTAGAATGACGTTTGAGTGGCCCTTAAATGAGAAGGAGATGGAGCAGAAGCATGGATCTCTAAACGAGGAGTAGGAGGATGATCTCTAAATGATTTGTGACACACCAATCAAACTATGAAAGTTCACTATTTCAATCATTCAACCAGTTTGATTGAATAATTATAATGACTATAATCATGGAAAACTGCAATAAATAGTGTAGTGCAAAGTTCAAGTTGATTGAAATAGAGAACGGGTTTTGTTTTAGTTGGTATAAATCACCTGTCCACCCCACCTTTGTTCTATATAGATATAGAAGTTATGCATTGTTTAAACTATCTGGCAAAATGTAATATCCCATTAAAATAACTTTTGGAGGGGTCCCAAACTATTCCTGTTCAAACAAATCAAAATTCTATTCAGCTTCCAAGTATTCAGTATTTCCCACAAAAATATTAGCCGCTGTTGCTCTTTCCATTTATAATAGTACACGCGTAATATATTTCTTATCGTTCTCACCCTTAAAATATAGCACCCTCCCCTAATATTCGCCTATTAAACTAATCCACCGATCTCTAATACACATTGCAATTTTATTGTGTTTCTATCCAAGTTCTGATGTAGATTTATGTAGATTGTCTGATGATAACATACGGGGAGGGTTTATTTGATAAGGCATAGTTTAGCATATGCCCGGCAGAGGGACTTTAATGCGCTTATCTTCCGCCAGGGCGCTGCAATTTATACGGTTTCGCCCCGAGGCCCTTTATGCAACCGATGCACTGATTTCGACAATACACCAGGGCCCAACAATATTGGATTAATCACGGCACGGGCTATCATTAATTTCTACCTAAATTCATGTATCGGTATGCATACACAATGCAATTACACACGGGGCCTCCCACCACCCCAAGGGCGCTATCTTAATTATTTGTCCCCTAAAAGAGTAATTAATTCAGTTGATTTTTTTTGGCGTCAGATAAATATGCGGGTCGGCGCACAAATAACGTAACAATCGCGGAGGGGGTTGGAATTTATGGCAATATCCAATTATATTTATACGCGGGCGGCCACATTAATTGCGGTGGCAAAAACTCAAAGCCCCGGCCAGAGAGGAGAGGGATGGGCCGGGGCAGGGGGGCGGCGGGCAGCTTCTGTATGTGTCTGTGTATTCTCTACGGGTACCACTGATCGCATGTTATCTCTCCACCAGTGCCCGAAGGGATGAGATCCGTAATTACATTTCCGGTAAAATACGCCAAACATCAAATTTGTGCCGGTTGCGTTTGATTAAAACTTATTGCCTCTGATGTGCTCTGCCCCCGCACAACTGTACTTATTTTATATGTGATGGGATTTTATTTGAGCGGCAAGGGATATTTTAATTGGGTTTATTATCAACCCCACATCAAGTTTCAACAGATATTTGATTGGTGTTATTAATAAACTGTAAGCGTTATTATAATTCACTTTTTGAGATGAAAAACAAGTGGATACATGCAGGGCTGTAACTAGGCATGGGAAACAGGGGCAACTGAAAAAGACCGAAAAAAAAAATTATTATTACATCATTCATTATATTAAGAAAACTGTACTCATTTCAATAACCTTTTGGGAATTTGTTCGAAAATAGTAGATTACCACACCCCTCCTTACTACTGTCCTAACAATATAGTAGCCAACATAAGCCATAAATATGAAAAACTTAAAAATCTTTTAGAATAAGTATTGTAATACTGATTCTAAAAGATTTTTAAGTTTTTCATATTTATGGCTTGTGTATGTCTATAAGTATTGTAATACTTATGCTAAAAGATTTTTAAGTTTTTCATATTTATGGCTTGTGGTAGCTACTATATTGTTAGGACAGTAGTAAGGATTGTACGAAATAAGTACCGTTATTTAATTCATAACATTATTTAGAAAAGAGGGCTCAGTAATGAGGTCTTGCTCAGGGCCCCCAAAAAAATAGTTACGGCCCTGGGCACACGCATATAAGTAGGTACCCTCCCATACTTAACAGCACCTATTCCACTATCTTGGACACAATCACTACATCATCCGCATACCCTATATTTAGTAGGGACGTTTAGCTATTACTAGCCTTTCTGCACTGTTACCACTACTAATTGTGCTATTGTGCTTTACCCTGGATAGTTTTGGATAGTTGACTGGAGGGTAGCATAGCTACAGACACTTAGGCCTCAAAATCGGCCCATTGTGAAACCTCCCTTTAAGACTGCTCACTCGTCCCACCAGTCAATTTTGCGTGCAAGCTGCAAAACTCTGGCGGGTGAGGAGTTGCCAATGCTGGTCATACTAGGCCAGCACTCTCCTAGTATTAGATGCCTAGTGTTTACTAGAGCTGGGCAGAGGCATATTACATGCTCTACTGTTTCTAGTTCTTCATTGCACCCTCTACATAACGGGCTGCCCACCAGACCAAGCATGTATAGGTGTTTGTTTAGCCGACAGTGGCTAGTTAGGATGTTGATCAATAATTTTAGTGCTTTACCCTACTTCTATTGATCTCCCAGCAATGCCACTTCTCGGACGAAGTTTAGTATGTCCGTGAGATCCTTGCCCTTCAGCTTCAGGGTCGTTAGATTAACGATCCCAAGACTGGCAAGCCTTTTCTGCCCAAGTACTGGGCATGTGTAGTTTCAATGTTCGATTCACATAGTCTGTAGACAGTGTCTTATCAAATGTTGGTACCACGTGAGTCTATTGTCCAGAATGACTCCTAGATACTGTCGAGAACTCCAGTAGTTTTCCATTCAGAGAGGGAGTTCTTAGATTAAACTCCCTTCCCCGTGTGAATGAAACCATCACTATTTTGCTTGGGTTGACACTAAGGCACTCCTTCGTGCTCCAGCAATATAGGTATTCGCCGAGTTCCTTGTGCTCGATTGTTGTCGTCCGTGCTGCTCCACACGGTGTGATGCACGCTGGCTTCGCATCATAGGATGTAAGACCAGGCAGTAGCAGTGGTGGAGATCCCAATGAAGCCGAGCAAGAGGCATTTTATCATGGCCTTGGCAGCATTGGATGTAATGCTCATAACCCTTCTTGCACCACTCAATGAGGCGTCTTATTTCATTTTTTATCACCTGGAAAGTCGGCTAACTTTCCAGATGATAAAAAAGAAACAAGACGCCTCATTGAGTGGAGCAAGAAGGGTATTTACGGAGTTCCTTGTGCTCGATTGTTGTGGTCCGTGCTGCCCACACAGTGTGTTGCGCATTGTCTTCGTAGCATAGGATGTAATGCTTGTAACCCTTCTTGCTCCACTCAAAGAGGCGTCTTGTTTCTTTTATTTATTACCTGAGAAGTAAGCCGACTTTTCAGGTGATAAAAAAAAGAAACAAGACACCTCATTGAGTGGTGCAAGAAGGGTATTTACCGAGTTCCTTGTGCTCGATTTTTGTCGTCCGTGCTGCCCACATAGTGTGTTGCGCGTTGTCTTCGCAACATAGGATGTAATGCTGGTAACCCTTCTTCCTCCACTCAAAGAGGCGTCTTGTTTCTTTTATTTATTACCTGAGAAGTAAGCCGACTTTCCAGGTGAAAAAAAAAGAAGCAAGAGTGGTACAAGAAGGGTTACAAGCATTACATCCAATGCTGCCAAGGCCATGATAAAATACCTCTTGCTCGGCTTCATCGGGATCTCCACCGCTCTACTGCCTGGTCTTCTGTAGTGAATTTTGGAATAGTTACAAATTTGATGTTTTCTCTGAGTAGTAGGGCTGCTCTTGGTTTTGGACAGTTACTATCGCACACCAACTTACAGACGTCGGTTGGTAGGCCTTTTATCTGGCCCCTGGTCATCCAGGGCTCCTGCAGAAAGCCTATGCCGACCTGTTCGATTCAATGTAGGGCACTAGATACCGCTTTACATGGTGGAGGTTGATTTGGTTGCACCTTGTCACCATCTTTCCTTATCGTGATCCTTAGGGCTTATTATATATTAGTTTTTCGGCCTTTAAGTCCTTTTGGCTCAGCACCTTTTGTTTTTGCATTGAGTCAACTGACAAAGTTACCTCTACCGTTATGACTATTGGATTTTCCGTAGAGCCCTCCACATGGAGGTTCTAAGACAATTCTGACCTTCTATGAGGGCAAGGATAATTTGGATCGGATCCTTTGAACTGTTTCGAAAATAACCCATGATGATTTCCGGATGCGGCATCTCTGCCTTCAGGTCAGATCCTTCCCAAGGCTTGAGTTGGGCCTCTAGTCCCTTTAGCCTATTCACCGTCTCCCTGTTCGCACAAGTTAATGTAACCCATCATGGTCATATCATATGACCTTCTATAAGGGCAAGGATTTAGAACAGATCCTTTGAACTGTTTCGAAAATAACCGATGAAGATTTCCGGATGCGGCATCTCTACCTTCAGGTAAGCTCATCCTCAAGGCTTTAGTTGGGACCCTAGGCACTTTAGCATATTCACCATCTCCCTGTTCGCACAGGTTAATGCAAGCCATCATGGTCATTCTGACCTTCCATGAGAGCAAGGATTTTTTGGAACGGATCCTTTGAACTGTATCGAAAATAACCAATGAAGATTTCCGGATGTGGCATCTCTACCTTCAGGTGCTCATCCCCAAGGCTTTAGTTGGGACCCTAGGCCCTTTAGCCTATTCACCGTCTCCTTGATCGCACATGTTAATGCAAACCATCATGGTCATTCTGACCTTCTATGAGGGCAAGGATTTTTTGGAACGGATCTTATGAACTGTTTCGAACATAACCGATGGAGATTTCCGGATGTGGCATCTCTACCTTCGGTCAGCTCATCCCCAAGGCTATAGTTGGGATCTTAGGCCCTTTAGCCTATTCACCGTCTCCCTATTCGCACAGGTTAATGCAAGCCATCATGGTCATTCTGATCTTCTAGGAAGGCAAGGATTTTTTTAATCGGCTCCTATAAACTGTTTCGAAAATAATCGATCAGGATTTACCGATACGGTATCTCTACCTTCAGGTCAGCTCATCCTCAAGGCTTGAGTTGGGCCTCTAGTCCCTTTAGCCTATTCACCGGCTCCCTGTTCGCACAGGTTAAGGCAAGCCATCATGGTCATTCTAACCTTCTATAAGAGCAAGGATATTTTCGAACGGATCCTTTGAACTGTTTCGAAAATAACCGATGAAGATTTACGGATGCGGCATCTCTACCGTCAGATCAGCTCATCCCCAAGGCGATAGTTAGGACCCTAGGCCCTTAGGCTATTCACCGTCTCCCTGTTCGCACAGATTAATGCTAGCCATCATGGTCATTATGACCTTCTATGAGGGCAAGGATTTTTTTGGAACGGATCCTTTGAACTGTTTCGAAAATAACCGATGAAGATTTCCGGATGCGGCATCTATACCTTCAGGTCAGCTCATCCTCAAAGCTTTAGTTGGTACCCTAAGCCCTTTAGCCTATTCACCGTCTCCCTGTTCGCACAGGTTAATGCAAGCCATCATGGTCATTCTGACCTTCTAGGCAAGGATTTTTTTAATCGTCTCCTATGAACTGTTTCGAAAATAATCGATTAAGATTTACGGATGCGGCATCTCTGCTTCCGGTCAGCTCATCCTCAAGAGGCTTGAGTTGGGCCTCTAGTCCCTTTAGCCTATTCACCGTCTCCCTGATCGCACATGTTAATGCAAACCATCATGGTCATTCTGACCTTCTATGAAGGCAAGGAATTTTTGATCCAGAATGGCTTTGTGTACAGACTTGGTTTGTCGTTAGGCTCTTTGGGGGGCCATTTAAGGTGATTCCCACCTTTACAGAGGTGTCCAGTTGGCTGTATGTCCCCGGCACATAGCTGGCTGTATATGTAGGCTCCATATTCTGGGTTTGGAGCTCGTGTTAATGCCCTTTAGCTCTTTTGGCCTGGCTCCTATCAGGATTGCTGCCATCAGATTTCTGGCGCTTATTTGGTTTGAAGTTCTTTAGGGGCTTGTAAGGCTGTAATGCCTTTTACCTGGCCTCTTCTACCATTAAGCCCGACTTAATGAGAAATTTCGTCCTTTTTTTAGCAGCGCCACACATCTTCTTCGTTGGGTCATTTGTATTTAGACCCGTAAGTTTGTTTAACGATTTCTTCGTCGCTGCTCCGTAGGAGTTCCTTTCCTATTTACGTAGACATATTTATGCCTTTCGGGAGGTATATATATCACCCTCTAAACTGGGCGCACTTGAGGTAGCGTCATCATCTATTGTTTTTTGTTTTGGGGATGGACAAAAATAATCAAACAAAATAGGTTTGGGAAACAAGAACTGGAAATACAAAAATCAGAGGTGGACCAGGAAAAGAGTCGGACAACAGAGTAGAGAAAATAATAATCAACAAAGGAAAGAAAGGCAAGAGAACTGGCGAGGCGGTCCGGGGCGCAGTGGTCTAAGGCGACGGTCTGAATACGAGTATCTAGGGCAGTCATACCTTGGTTCTTCTTAACACAACACCTCTGCTTGCCCCTATCACTTCGTTTAACTCACGTGTGTAAAGATAGAACAAAGGTTGTTTACTCCCTCATTCATTCTAAACATCTTAAAAGTTTCTCCATTTATTCTCGCTTTTCTCTCTCATCATTCCACCGCTTCTTCTCCCACCCCTAACCTTTGTATACACTCCACTAGCTTCCTTCAACTCACGTGTGTAAAGATAGATCAAAGGTTGTTTCAAAGGACAGCCTTGTCTTACTCCCTCATTCATTCTAAACATCTTCAAAATTTCTCCATTTAATCTCGCTTTTCTCTCTCATCATTCCACCGCTTCTTCTCCCACCCCTAACCTTTGTATACACTCCAGTAGCTTCCTTCAACTCACGTGTGTAAAGATAGAACAAAGGTTGTTTCAAAGGACAGCCTTGTCTTACTCCCTCATTCATTCTAAACATCTTCAAAATGTCTCCATTTAATCTCGCTTTTCTCTCTCATCATTCCACCGCTTCTTCTCCCACCCCTAACCTTTTTATACACTCCACTAGCTTACCCCTATATAGTCATATACTGCTTACAAATCCATAAATAATGCATACGTTCCCCCCTCGCACTCACACTGTCAACATTTCTTCATTTTCAATGATATTAGTTAATTTTATATTGTGTCTGATTCAATTATAACGAGGCAGGATAACAAAGTCATTTATTAATGAGCCTCATCCCGATTCAATAAAACATGAACGCCCTCCCCAGCAGCTGCTTTAATAAATTACTTGTTACGCGCCAATATTAATATAATAATTTTTGTCCGCTCGCACGTTGGGAAAATAATGCATAAATTAGCAGTATATCTATTCTTTTAGCAGACGGACGGACGCGAGTATTTAGAAATTACACGGGCGCAATTTAAAATTCAAATGACCCGACGCGGACGGTAAAAACCGATTACTCGCCGCCGCATATCAATTAAGACATTGTTAAAGAGGTGCTATTTTTGTTAATGGTGATTTACGGTTTGTTTGAATTATTAGGTATTAAGTTTATGCAGCAACCTCCACAATTCTGTTGGTTTATCGCCGTGATTAACATTTTGGAATATTCAATCTCGAATTAGTTATGCATTTATGGGGATATCAACAGATGTGGCTGGGCAAATGTGGGAGAAATTTATTTGATTTATTGTAATTTTAGTGGTTGGTATGAAAAGAATAGTTAGTAACTTTTAAAGAGATTTAAATTAACATTTTAAATTAATAATTCAAAATTTACGTTTATTTGTCCTTTTACTGTGGTAACAATTTCAATATATACGGCGAAATCGATTAAATTGATGGAATGAACAATATCTAGTGAAACTAGCTACTTTCTTGCACAGTACGACAACAGAAAGAGCAGAAATTCTGCGATATATCGAAAGACACCAGTCAACGAAAGATCATAATGAACCTGGCATAGAGGACATCCCTAAAACTCTTTTTAGACAACACAATTTGTTGATTTAAAAGTTGTTCAAGAAATTAATTATATATATTAGAACGAGCAAATACAGAAAAACAAAATACTCACCAATACTAACAACCGAAATAATACAAAAATACAACGAACTACCCAACGAAATCAAAGTACTGGCATACGTTCCTTTCAAATTGAAAATTAAATATCTACTGCTGAACAACAAAATATAATAATAGTTAACATAGCGCAACAAACAGAGATGGACACGGACACAAAAAAAATACCTAACACAAACCCTCAATACCCGCAGCCCGAGGAGGATTCACACCACAAACCTCGAGGCAAGGACCGAGGGAAGAAAATTACAATTTTATTTTTTTCTTTTATTTGTAGATATGCAATTCATTTTATTTTTTATAATTATATAAATATTTAAATATTATACTGTATATGTATGGTAAGGGGAAAAAATAATAAATAATTTTAATTTAAAAAAAAATAATAATATATTGACTAAAGGTCGTTTTAGACAAGACAATTTCTTGACTCAAAAGTTAGTCAAGATGCGAAACAATCTAAATTGTCTCGTATCATACAGCAAATTATTTGAAATATTGAATTGGATTGTAGATCGAATGGAAAAATATAACGCGTTCTATTTGTCAAGGACAAATTGTATGGAAGAAGGATATATGATATCATTTCTTGACTCAAAAGTTAGTCAAGATGCGAGACAATCCAAATTATTTGACATTGAATTGGATGGTAGATCGAATGGAAAAATATAACACGTTCTATTTGTAAAGGACAAATTGTATGGGGGGAGGATATATGAATTAATTTCTTGAACAACTTTTGAGCTAAGCAATTGTCTCGTCTAAAACGACCTTAAGAAATTGCTGAAATTGTTTAATTGATGAATCTGAATGATGCGAAACAAATTCTGAAATAAGTTTTGGTCCACGCTCATGCATGTCCGTATAAAATTTGTCCTTGAAGAATAGAACACGTTTTATTTTCCATTCAATCTACAATCCAATTCAATATTTCAAACAATTTGCTGTATAATTCGAGACAATTTAGATTGTCTCGCATCTTGACTAAAGGTCGTTTTAGACCAGACAATTTCTTGACTCAAAAGTTAGTCAAGATGCGAAACGATCTAAATTGTGTCGTATCATACAGCAAATTATTTGAAATATTGAATTGGATTGTAGATCGAATGGAAAAATATAACGCGTTCTATTTGTCAAGGACAAATTGTATGGGAGGAGGATATATGAATTCATTTCTTGAACAACTTTCGGGCTAACAAATTGTCTTTTCTAAAACGACCTTAACTTTTGAGTCAAGAACTTGTCTTGTGTAAAACAACCTTAATCCATGATATAGAAAGGATACATGAAAATGAAATCGTAGAAAGTATAAAGAAGATAAAAGAAACAAAAGCACCCGACAAAGACGATATAGCACCAGAAATGAATAAATATATGAGGAATAAAACAGCTAACTCAACTAATTAATGACATAATAACAACAATCGGATCACCAAGGAATTCGAAATCATGGCAAATTCTTAACACAGTGAGGAATAATACGAAGAAACTGACACGTATTGCATACATACAACCAGAAAAATGGGGCAAATAGAATCCCGCCCAGATTTTGTAGAACAAGGACACGAACAAAAACTGACGGAGTTAAAAACAGCGATAAAATACCTAAAAAACAAAAGATCAGCAGGACCTGGAGGAATGACAGCAGAGCTTATTAAATATGAATCCTAAAAACTACCCCGAATCATACACAGAATGTTCCAAAGAGCTATAAATGGAGAGCAGCTATCTAGATAATGGTCGCAGGCCCGTATAACATCTATTTTTAAACAGGGTGACAGAAGAAAATGTGAGAACTGCAGAAGGATTAGTGTAATTTCAACAATGGGCTGCATATATGGGAAAATTCTAAAACAAAAACTTGAAGCACAAAATAAGGGCAAAATTGAGACAGCAATAAGAGACAATTACCTGTACACACTAAGCATCACATACGATTATTTTGAAACATTATGAGTACGCATTTATTAATGCATCATGGTCACTCGTCTTGCGTTTTACGGGGCATTAACACAGCCATTTGAATATATTTAATGCCGCCATGTCGTGCGCGAAATGCGTTTGGGCTGTTCGTTCCGCTACCAAGAAATTCGAGTCCGGACTAAAACGCGTAGGCAAGATTATATTATTATATTACATTATTAGACGCCATGACAGCTTAATGTGGTGTGAAATATGAGCTAAACCGTGTGGCTACGAAAGACCAATTTGTGGCTGAAAGCGAATGAAGTGCGATCTAAATCTCGAATATTTTCCAACCGCAGCAGGTACGCAACTTGGCAACTCATAATTGAAATATTTCTATAACTTTACGAGCGAGAAAACATGTTCTCACCTTCGGTTTCGGGCACAAAGGGCCCGCAACAACCTGTCCCTTTTGTTGCGCACCGCAGCGACAGCTCTATTTTCCATTTCAATGCGATTAGTGCGACTTTTTTTCATAAATAACCGAATTATAATGTAATTTAAACGTGAGGTAAATCCTACCGGACACTAAATAACGCTCTATAATTAAAAGGATGGAACAAAGCCGTTTTGTTAAGTATCATCTCCGCAGTTAATCATCGTGATTTATACATTCCTCCCCGGCTGAATTTATAATTTGATTAGAGGAATCGGCGCTGAGGTGTGAGGGCCCCATGCCAGGATAATGAATGACTAAACGCATCGGGGCTAAAATATATAACCGATAAAAAATGTATTTTTCACTCTGTAATAGAGTTGTTCCTTTTGGCGGCCCGGTGGGAGGGGGGTGCCCGAGCCCCCCACAGCCCACACCTGGCCCCTCGCGGATAATAACACGGATGATTTATGGACTGGAATGTGTCGCCCCCTGCAGCTCCGGCACCTTAGCCGTCGTCTTTAACGGGCATAGGTGGAGACGCGCGCGAGATTGTTTCGACCCGTTTGCGGCCCAGAAAATTACAAACGCGATCGCAGAAACATCAATGTGCCAAACGGCATCACTCTCTCGGCCATGTAATTACCGCCGCCAATAGTTATCTTTAGGGGCAATAGCGCAATAATTCACACACGGTTATCGAGGTGCACCGCGCTGACCAAATATAGAGTTTAGTTTGCATTTTAGATGATTGTCGATAATAGAGACGAAACTGCGGCTATCGGTTTTGATTCTAACTTCTCACCTGTTCTATATGTCTCTTTAACTATATACGTTTTGAAGTAACTTGTGATTGACCGAAATAGTGTTATTCAATATGAGTAATAAGGTTCCAACGTAAGAAGGATCATTGAGAAAGCCCGAGAAATCAATAAACCAATTTACATGTGATTCGTTGACTATCGTAAAGCCTTTGACAGTATGAAATGGGAAAAACTCTGGACCATGCTACGCGAAATGGAAGTCCCCCATCATCTAAGCTAATTAATACAACAACTATACAAATATAGTAAGGCAAGAATAGATAAACACCTCTCAAATCCATGCAACATCAAAAAAGGAGCGAGACAAGGATATATACTTTCGCGAATCCTCTTCAATATGTACACAGAATACATAATGCGGAGAGTTCTAGAAAACTGGAATGGAGGTATAGTTATAGGAGGAACACCTATAAACAACCTACGCTATGCCGACGACACTGTCCTGGTAGCATCAAAAAGAAAAAGACCAAGAGGAAGATCGCCGATGAGGTTGACCGACCCTATCAAGGCAACAACCAACAGCACGATAACATAAGCAACAAAGGAATCCGGAAACAGGGAAAGATGGCGGGATATTGTACGAAGAGCGACAGCAAAAGAGTAAACCATAATCACGACCTAGCTGATAAGAGAGAAAACGAAGAAGAAGAATGTATGTATGTATGTATGTATGTATGTATGTATGTATGTATGTATGTATGTATGTATGTATGTATGTATGTATGTATGTATGTATGTATGTATGTATGTATGTATGTATGTATGTATGTATGTATGTATATATGTATGCATGTATGTATGTATGTATGTATGTATGTATGGATGTATGTATGAATGTATGAATGTATTTTTATTTTTTCTAATTCTTTAATTGACAAACATGCCCCGTTACAAGTAACGAATGTATGTATGTATGCATTTTTGTATGTATATTATTACAAATTGATGTTTTTGCAAAAATTGTAGGAGTCCTCTCGTTTATTTCGAACCGTGTGGAATCGATTAAATCATCGATTTAGTTTTTCATCCACTAAAATAATCTCCTCAATTTCCTCGTCTCTCATACATGACGAGCCCTCCGCTGTATGAGATATCGGAACTGTAGTTTATCTGTAACAGCATCTCCATGATGCTATGCGTATTAGTTTCGATAGAGCACGGCTACGGATCTGATTGTACGGAGTAATTACATCGCTGCGAGCGTTTGTAATTAATTGTGCCCGCGTTACATCCCACTTTTATGCCGCGTTATCTACAGGTATTTAGATGCGGCTTTTTATACACACGCTCTCTCACACCACATGCCCACCACCAACACAATAATTACAATATTATTGCCGATATAATATTAACATTGTGCAATAATGCCCCGATACAAATCAATTTCGTTCCATCATTTAATATAAAATTATCTCTAACAGCATCGATTTTATAATGCGATAAAAAAAACGAGGTACCTAATTATTGCATGATTTATACGATACTTAGTATCCAAAAATATATTTAGTAGTGCATGATAATTAGCCAATATCATGACTAATTCATTTCTTCTTTATTTCATGTCTTTTTTTTTTTCGGGAAATGACTAGTGATGAGAACAGGACTAGACAATATAATGACTAACTCATTTCTTCTTTCTTTTCATCTGTTTTTTTTTTCGGGAAAAGACTAATGACGAGTACAGTACTAGCATGATAATTGAGATAAATACAGTTCTGCATGCAGAATCTTTTTATAGTAACAAATACTCTCTTGAAGCATAGGGATTTTTTCAAATGCACTAGGGAAGTGGTAGGGAGGTAAAGACGTGCAGAAATGTACAGACGTCATTACTTTGTAGCTACAAAAAGTGGTCTCTCTATATTTAGTGATATAATAAAAATAAATCATTACTGTAGATTCATTGATAGAGACAGGGCTCTAAGGCAGGGGCAACAGGGGCACGTGTCCAGGGCCCAGATGGAAGGAGGTGCCCAAAAAAGCCACAGAAAGATTGAAAAAAATGGTATTATATTAAAATAAACTGTAGGTGAGAGTACGTCCTTTCCCCTCTAAAAAAACAAGAAAAATAGACGTACATTTAAAAATTGTTCTTAGAAATCAGTGGAAACATACCTAGACCTAAAATTTGTTTAGTTCCCTCCAAAATTTGTTTTTCTGGTTGTACTACTCGTTAAAACTATTATTTTGGGGAAATAAGTAACTTTCATTCAAAATATTTACTATAGGGGGGCCAGTGATCTTGCCCTGTGCCCAAGTTATTTTTGGGAAACAGTGAGGGCAGTGAAACTCCTTTTATAATATATCAATATTTCGCAATTTTAATTTCGAGCATCATCAGGATAATCTACAAAAAGAAATATTGATATATTAGAAAAGGAGTTTCACTGCCCTCGCTGTTTCCCAAAAATAATATACATAACTAACTTTAACTTCCCTCTACGAGGGTAAGTTGTACTGTTTTTGTATATAACCACTCGAGATTTTGTGTGAATTCATCCTCACTAGCTGAGCTACACTGACGAGATCTAATAAGATCGAAATCTAGATATGTAGATTGCTAAGAGGTGGGTTCACACTTATATATGTGATATATATGTATATATATATATATATATATATATATATATATATATATATATATATATATATATATATAATGATGAGAGGAAGAGGCAGATTATAGTTGCGTATTAGATGTTTTAATGTTTTAAAAAGAAAACGTTTTTGTTGTTAAAATTCTTCGGTTAGATGATTTTCGAATGTTCCAATTTCCAATATAGATCATTAGTTTAGCCACCTGTACACATGTTATCATCATTATTTAGTCTGTGCCTTTAAATACATTGCAAAAATTGCGTCCAATTGTTTAAGAACAAAAAATCTATTCATTTATTAATTTCCAAATTGTTTAAATAAGAATTACGATAATATATAATATTAAGTGTTACGATATACGTTTCTATTAACACAATTTTCGTAGAATTTGCTTTGTAGAAGCACCTTTTATAGCAATATACTTTAAGACATACGTTAGTAAATTCACATATTATGCTTCTTTGTGCTTGAGGTCTTTTTCCGACGCACCCGGTGGTGGTGGTGCGGCCACGCTGAGCCTTAGTTATTGCATAATTCCCGGCGAAAATTATGCGCCCGTAACTCCGAGGGCCTGGTGCATGTTTATGGGGAAGACACGCCGAAAATATAATATCGTGACCCGTATAACTCACAAGCCGCCCATACGCATGCACGTACGTGTAAATAACGCATTGTGCGTGCGAAATTATGCGGTCGTAAAGTAGGCCCGAACACGGCGGAACTGTGCGCGGATAAAAATTGATTTAAAATTCCCATTCAGCCGGACGGATATAAATATAATAAGCTGTAAAATATCTTATTTAAGTCTAGACATATTACCACAACTGGCGGTACGGTACGTTTGTATGGACTAGAATAGGGCGATTTATTGTGGAACAAGGTGGGAATAAAAGTGGTATGGACATAATTTTAAGACTATTATAAAGATATTTAGTATTTATATACGAGGGGGTACCCAAATATAACGGGTATTATTTTTTTTGCATTTAAGAGGGTTGGTAGAGTTACTTTTGCTACTATTATCCATTTATTTATATACATCCGCCTAGGTTTCAGGATATACTGGACAAATAAATTACCCATGGCATAACATGAATAAATCATTTATTGTTTCTTTTCATCTCTTTTTATTTGGGAAAAGACAAATGATGAGAACACGACTAGACAATATTATGACTAACTCATTTCTTCTTTGTTTTCATGTGTATTTTTTTTTTCGGGAAAAGACTCATGACAAGCACATGACTAGACAATATCATAAGTAACTCATTTCTTCTTTATTTTCATCTGTTTTTTTTTTCGAGAAAAGACTAATGATGAGAACAGATAAGACAATATCATGACTAACTCATTTCTTATTTCTTTCCATCTCTTTCTTTCGAGAACAGTCTAATGGCGAGCACAGGACTAGACAATATCATGAATAACTCATTTTTCCTTTCTTTTCATCTCTTTTTTTCATAATGACAAGAACATGACTAGACAATATCACGACTAACTCATTTCTTCCTTCTTTTCGTCTCTCTTTTTTCGGGAAAAGGCTAATGACAAGAACAGGCCTAGACAATATCATGACTAACTCATTTCTTATTTCTTTTCATCTCTTTCTTTATTTCGGGAAAAGACTAATGACGAGAACAAACTAGATAATATCATAACTGACTCATTTCTTCTTTCTTTTCATCAGTTTTTTTTGTTTGGTAAAAGACTAATGACAAAAACAGAACTAGACAATATCATGACTAACTCATTTCTTCCTTCCTTTCATCTCTTTTTTTTTGGAAAAGACTAATTACAAGAACAGGACTAGACAATATCATAACTAACTCATTTCTTCTTTCTTTTCATGCGTTTGTTTTTTTTTTTTCGAGAAAAGACTAATGACGAGCACAGGACTAGACAATAACATAAATAACTCATTTTTCCTTTCTTTTCATCTCTTTTTTTTCGGGAAAAGACTAATGACAAGAACAGGACTAGACAATATAATGACACTAACTCATTTCTTCCTTCTTTTGGTCCCTTTTTTCCGGGAAAAGACTAATGACAAGAACAGGACTAGACAATATTATAAGTAACTCATTTCTTCTATTCATCTCTTTTTTTCGGGAAGGAAAATACTAATAACTAGAACAGACAAGACAATGTCATAACTAACTCATTTCTTCTTTCTTTTCATCTGTTTTTTTTTTCCGAGGAAAGACTAATGATGAGAACAGGTAAGACAATATCATGACCAACTCATTTCTTATTTCTTTTCATCTCTTTCTTTCGAGAACAGTCTAATGACGAGCACAGGACTAGACAATATCATGAATAATTCATTTTTCCTTTCTTTTTATCTCTTTTTTTTGGGAAAAGACTAATTACAAGAACAGGACTAGACAATATCATAACTAACTCATTTCTTCTTTCTTTTCATGCGTTTGTTTTTTTCGAGAAAAGACTAATGACGAGCACAGGACTAGACAATAACATAAATAACTCATTTTTCCTTTCTTTTCATCTCTTTTTTTTCGGGAAAAGACTAATGACAAGAACAGGACTAGACAATATAATGACACTAACTCATTTCTTCCTTCTTTTGGTCCCTTTTTTTCGGGAAAAGACTAATGACAAGAACAGGACTAGACAATATAATGACACTAACTCATTTCTTCCTTCTTTTGGTCCCTTTTTTCCGGGAAAAGACTAATGACAAGAACAGGACTAGACAATATTATAAGTAACTCATTTCTTCTATTCATCTCTTTTTTTCGGGAAGGAAAATACTAATAACTAGAACAGACAAGACAATGTCATAACTAACTCATTTCTTCTTTCTTTTCATCTGTTTTTTTTCCGAGGAAAGACTAATGATGAGAACAGGTAAGACAATATCATGACCAACTCATTTCTTATTTCTTTTCATCTCTTTCTTTCGAGAACAGTCTAATGACGAGCACAGGACTAGACAATATCATGAATAATTCATTTTTCCTTTCTTTTCATCTCTTTTTTTTGGGAAAAGACTAATTACAAGAACAGGACTAGACAATATCATAACTAACTCATTTCTTCTTTCTTTTCATGCGTTTGTTTTTTTCGAGAAAATACTAATGACGAGCACAGGACTAGACAATAACAGAAATAACTCATTTTTCCTTTCTTTTCATCTCTTTTTTTTCGGGAAAAGACTAATGACAAGAACAGGACTAGACAATATAATGACACTAACTCATTTCTTCCTTCTTTTGGTCCCTTTTTTTCGGGAAAAGACTAATGACAAGAACAGGACTAGACAATATCATAAGTAACTCATTTCTTCTATTCATCTCTTTTTTTCGGGAAGGAAAATACTAATAACTAGAACAGACAAGACAATGTCATAACTAACTCATTTCTTATTTCTTTTCATCTCTTTCTTTATTTCGGGAAAAGACTAATGACGAGAACAAACTAGATAAAATCATAACTGACTCATTTCTTCTTTCTTTTCATCAGTTTTTTTTTATTTGGAAAAAGACTAATGACAAGAACAGGACTAGACAATATCATGACTAACTCATTTCTTCCTTCCTTTCATTTTTTTTTCGGGAAAAGACTAATGACAAGAACAGGACTAGACAATACCATAACTAACTTATTTCTTCTTTCTTTTCATCTCTTTTTTTCGAGAAAAGACTAATGATGAGAACAGATAAGACAATATCATGACTAACTCATTTCTTATTTCTTTTCATCTTTTTCTTTCGAGAACAGTCTAATGGCGAGCACAGGACTAGACAATATCATGAATAATTCATTTTTCCTTTCTTTTCATCTCTTTTTTTCATTAAAAGACTAATGACAAGAACAGGACTAGACAATATCACGACTAACTCATTTCTCCCTTCTTTTCATCTCTCTTTTTTCGGGAAAAGGCTAATGACAAGAACAGGACTAGACAATATCATGACTAACTCATTTCTTATTTCTTTTCATCTCTTTCTTTATTTCGGGAAAAGACTAATGACGAGAACAAACTAGATAATATCATAACTGACTCATTTCTTCTTTCTTTTCATCAGTTTTTTTTGTTTGGAAAAAGACTAATGACAAGAACAGGACTAGACAATATCATGACTAACTCATTTCTTCCTTCCTTTCATCTCTTTTTTTCGGGAAAAGACTAATGACAAGAACAGGACTAGACAATACCATAACTAACTCATTTCTTCTTTCTTTTCATCTCTTTTTTTCGAGAAAAGACTAATGACGAGCACAGGATTAGACAATATCATAACTAATTCATTTCTTCATTTTTTTTATGTGTCTTTTTGTCGGGAAAAGACTATTGACGAGCACAAACTAGATAATATCATGACTAACTCATTTCTTCTTTCTTTTCATCTCTTTTTTTCGGGCAAAGACTAATGACGAGAACAGGACTAGAAAATATCATGACTAACTCATTTCTTCTTTCATTTCATATGTTTTCTTTTTCATCATATCATATCATGGAATATATCGTTATAAAACTGATTCGCATTTTTTGCCATATGCGTTAGAAGAGCTTTTAAAAGCATTTGGGTTCTTGCCGTGGCAATGACAAACGTGCTAGAATTCCGTGAAGACAGTCGCGGTACTTGGAGCTGTAGTTTCCCTAAAAGATCACATCAGTCGATTCTACCATTAAACAGTTTCCATATAAACTTCGCGCTGTGTATTTGACGACGATTTGACAAGGATTGCATGTCATGTCTGTCCAGTAACATCACATATTCGAAATGTCTGTACGGGTATTGTCCATCCTCTTTGTATGATAGAAATTTTAGAAATCTACGTTGTAAGCGCTCGCTATATCATGACTAACTCATTTCTTCTTTCTTTTCATCTCTTTTTTGTCGGGAAAAGACTAATGACGAGAACAGGACTAGACAATATCATGACTAACTCATTTCTTATTTATTTTCATCTCTGTTTTGTCGGGAAAAGACTAATGACGAGAACAGGACTAGACAATATCATGACTAACTCATTTCTTATTTATTTTTCATCCCTTTTTTTTGGAAAAAGACTAAAGACGAAATAGGATTAAACGCCCTAGTCCAAAGGAGAATGAGAAGTTGATCAGTTCCAGACTGGGGACTCAATGCAAGGGGTTTAAATTTAGTGGGTATTCCTTGTAACGAATTATACGGAGACTGAGAAGGACCGGGTAGTGTGGGACTTGCATTCGCAGGACAACCCCAGTGGAGTCTACAGTAAAAATAGGAAGGTGTACTAGACAATAACAAATTTTAAGGAGCAACGCGCCAACATTAAATTCTCTTTTCTGATAAATAAAACAGTGGCAGAAACATGTTTCGAGAAGCTTATGGGAAGGAAACTCTAGTCCAGACAAGAATGTACGAGTAGTTTCCCAAATTCAGAAAAAGCCACATCTTTTGAAGATAATTTCTGTTCGTGTTGCCCCTCAACGTCTAGAACAGACGAACATATTCCTCAGTGAAGCACAGTAAACCAACATTTCTATCTGGAAGTGCTGAAGCGATTTCACGAGGCAGTGAGAGAGAAACGACCTGAATTGTAGCGTAGCTTCATCATGACAAGCAAAACGGCTGTCCACAAAGCTTTGGAAATCAACCAGTCGGACGAAAAATTAAAATGAGAAGTCACAGGGGGGCTAGGTTGGGCAAGTTATTGAAAAATCATTGTCATGAAAGATTTTTCAATAACTTGCCCAATCTAGCCCCCCTGTGACTTCTTCTTATACCCAAGACTGAAGTTTTCTTTAGTCTTGGGTATAAGAACCTACAAGGAAAGCGTTTTCATGACGTAGAAGGGGCTAAGAAAAAATCTGCGGAGACACTTAACAGCATCAGTTCTAAAGAATATAAAAAATGTTTCGAACAGTGGAAAACCCGCTGGGACGTTTATAACATCTAATGGACTGTATTTGAAGACTAACCACTAAACCACTGAGCTCATTTTTGCCAAAATATTTATGTTATAAGATATCTCTTATTGGTATAAAATAAATATAGTAATTTTTAGCCATTGTACAAATAGTAGCTTTGCAGAAAACCTCTAAAGAGCAATGAAAAGTGACCACTAGACCACCGAGCTCATTTTTGTTCAAATATTTATGTTATAAGATATCTCTTATTGGTATAAAATAAATATTGTGATTTTTAGCCATTGTACAAATAGTAGCTTTGCAGAAAACCTCTAAAACGCTATGAAAAGTGATGCGCGCCTCTAACCACTAGACCACTGAGCTCATTTTTGTCAAAATATGTATGTTATAAGATATCTCTTATTGGTATAAAATAAATACAGTAATTTTTAGCCATTGTACAAATAGTAGCTTTGCAGAAAACCTCTAAAGAGCAATGAAAAGTGACCACTAGACCACCGAGCTCATTTTTGTTCTCTTATTGGTATAAAATAAATACTGTGATTTTTAGCCATTGTACAAATAGTAACTTTGCAGAAAACCTCTAAAAAGCTATGAAAAGTGATGCGCGCCTCTAACCACTAGACCACTGAGCTCATTTTTGTCAAAATATGTATGTTATAAGATATCTCTTATTGGTATAAAATAAATATAGTAATTTTTAGCCATTGTACAAATAGTAGCTTTGCAGAAAACCTCTAAAGAGCAATGAAAAGTGATGCGCGTCTCTAACCACTAGGCCACTGAGCTAATTTTTGTTAAAATATTTATGTTATAAGATATCTCTTAATGGTATAAAATATATACAGTAATATTTAGCCATTGTACAAATAGTAGCTTTGCAGAAAATCTCTAAAAAGCTATGAAAAGTTATGCGCGCCTCTAACCACTAGACCATATTAGATACAAAAAAATAAATAAATATTTCCCGTTACGTTTGGGCATCCCCTCGTATATTGTCTTTGATAATTATATCAGCAGATTTCATGTTATTTCAAAATAATGTTTTTTTTACTATGTATAATAAATACATAGTAAGTAATAAATTAGTAATAAACTCCCATTAATTACAAAATGAAATTTTTGTTCTAGTTGATCTAAAGGTATGTGAGCACATGCACAATTTATGTTTCTTCTTTTTTTAACTCTACATCCCAGGATGATTAGGCTATGTTGTCTCTTTTGCGAGTAGCATATTGATGTTCATTGTGAACACTTCTTATCATTATATATTTGCGTATGCTATATGCGTTATGTAGTTCCTATGTTTATGTCCATAGTGAACAAGCACTAATGGTTATGCCAAATAAAGGTTGATTTCTATGGTGATGTTAGGGTATACTCGGATTCAGTAACTTATAAACGATAGTCTCTAGCGTTTTTTAGGGATAATCGCCCTATACTTATGGGCTATTCACAATAAGCGCGGTAGTGGTAAGGTAGCGGTAAGCAATATATTGCATGGCTATAAAAATTCAGACGTTCAGAATTGGGCAGTAATGCTATGCGATAATTATGGTAGAGATAATTACCCATGTTCTGTCATAGTTTTACTGCGCTGCTGTAAACGCCCGTATTTTTTATACATGTGTGCAATTTCGCTTACCGCTACGCTACCCCTACCGCCCTTATTGTGAATGGCCCATAAGTCTAGGGCGATTATCCCTAAAACACGGTAGACACTATTGTTTATAAGTTCCCACCATTCAAATGGGAATCATATTATTAAGATAAAGATAATCAGAAATAAACATGTTAATTCCGTTTGGTTTGTATAAAATAACTGTTGTGACACCCCTCGTATCTCTCTTTCGTTGTAATTATATTAAATTTACAAGTACTTGTGATGATTTAGTTAGCATATAATAAGAGCGTGCATATGTGTGCATTGTAAAAAGACACTGGCCATATATCATGCATAATATGTGTAATGTAATAATCCGGGCCAATAATAAACTATTAAAAAGATAAAGATAACCACCGGTTACGTGTTATAACAATATATCGGAATACTGCAATTTATAAACATAAATAACACGGTGGAAGTCTCTTAAACACCTTTTCGAAAATGGAATTCGATTATAGTTTAGTAATTTACAGTCGGGGGCGTGAAGGAACTGTTAATATTGTGCAGTCGGCCGCCGACGGCCGCGCCGCCGCCGCCTTGTTAAGTAGGCGAGGCAGCGAGCTGGTCGGCTGGAGGGCCGCGGGGAACGCGATGCATAAAATGATAACCTATAGTTGACCAAATGCATTCTGATTTTATTATGGATTAATGGGGTGTAATAAAATCTTTTCTTATGTTCTATAATGGAAAAGAATTTATTTTAGTTGTTTCACATTCACTCAATCATGTATGTTATTAGCATCATTTTTACTTCATCTTCAACATGAATAAAACTTCTTTTTAATAATTATTTGTCGCTTTTAGTGGACACTGTATGTCCCCCCTAAATTATATAAACAAATAAATAAAAAGTTAAATAAAAGATGCCTCCGATAATAATATTATAAAAACCTTCGCAAACAGAATCAAATTGTGTAGATTTTAACGAAAAAGTAAGATGAACAATTTTTAAACAATTCAAAATTCTTCTAAAATTATTTACTAATTTTGAAATAATTTTTTAATCCGTATATGTATGAAAAACAGGGTGTCTATTCTGTGACCAGTCTGAACTTACAGAATAGACCCCCTTATTCTCTAAGTTCAGACTGTTCTGTTACAGAATAGACACCCTGTTTTTCATATAGATACTCGTAAGTAATCCAAATAACGCTCATTTCAACGAGTGTTATTTCGATTACTTACGAGTTTCTGTATGAAAAAACAGGGTGTTTATTCTGTGGCCAGTCTGAACTTACAGAGTAGACCCCCTTATTCTGTAAGTTCAGACTGGTCCGTTGCAGAATAGACACCCTGTTTTTCATACAGATACTCGTAAGTAATCCAAATAACGCTCATTTCAACGAGTGTTATTTCGATTACTTACGAGTTTCTGTATGAAAAACAGGGTGTTTATTCTGTGACCAGTCTGAACTTACAGAATAGACCTCCTTATTCTGTAAGTTCAGACTTGTCTGTTACAGAATAGACACCCCGTTTTTCATACAGATACTCGTAAGTAATCCAAATAACGCTCATTTCAACGAGTGTTATTTCGATTACTTACGAGTTTCTGTATGAAAAACAGGGTGTTAATTCTGTGACCAGTCTGAACTTACAGAATAGACCCCCTTATTCTCAAAATTCAGACTGTTCTGTTACAGAATAGACACCCTGTTTTTCATACAGATACTCGTAAGTAATCCAAATAACGCTCATTTCAACGAGTGTTATTTCGATTACTTACGAGTATCTAGGTACACATTAATACCTACAGGGTTGAAATTTTGTAAAAAATATGATTTAAAACACATTAGAAATATATATTAGATTTTGAAAGATTTGTTTGCTTATAAAACATATTTAATTTGTTAATTTTTGGTATAGTATGTAAAAGTAATAGAACACATTAGAAATATATATTAGATTACCTTATACTATCGGTTTGCGTTCTTTAAGGATTATAAATGTGTTGTACACTTATTTCAAAAATATCTAGTAATTTGCATCAACTAATACAAACACATACTCAAACAAATTGCTCGACAAGCTCAACACACTGATCGACCACTTTCTCATTAGCCAAGCCACTCGGGCGCCCATTAAACAAACTTAATCCAGATCACTCGCGTAATTGATTAGCGATATAAATATGGAAATTATAATCTTTCGCAGTTCGGATAAATTGATTCGAGCGCCAGGACGGTTACAAAGCGGTCCGGGCGCGGCGATTTTTCACCGTAATAAACATATGTTGTGCATTTGTATTCCTTTAATAACATTTATAAATAATTTATAAATTTGCATTTGTAATAATCGCATTAATATGAACGCTGGCGTGCAGAGTAATTTATATCTCGGTGTGTCGCCGAAGAGAAATGTGGCTGGCGGATTGAATGCGTGTGCGCGCGTGGAGAGGATTATAGAAAAAGGAAATTCTTGAGGTTGTTGTAATAACTGTGCGGTTTGTTGTGTAGCTATTTAAATTATTTTGCTAGGGATGCAGAAACATAGGCATCAGCTGTAAGATCTGTAGCTACTTGGAGGGGAGTAGGGTACAGCTAACATCACCAAAACAGTTAGGTTTCACAGCGATCCGCACTGAGGCCAACAATATGGGGTGTATCATGTAAGATGGTGTACTGAACCTGTGTTCTCTTTACTTGCGGAAAGTCTTTGGACTGATAGCCATATACGGATAGAATTTCAAGATTCATAGTTCACAAAAAACTGTATTTTTAAACTGCGGTGTAGGCGAGGTGCAGGCGCGACGTCGCACAGGCGATTGTGATGTCCATATACAGTGAAGAGGTGGACATTGCACCTTATGTTTACATAGAGGCGGCGTGGAAGAGTTATGCCTCTCGCCTCGCAGGCACCGTGTCTCAGGCGAAGAGGCGAAGGCGCGGAGAGAGGCACGACGCTTTCACGGCCCCTCTATATAAACATGTGGTGAAATGCCCACTTAGGTCACGAGGCGCGGGCATTTGCCTCGTGCCTCTCGCCTCGCCGGCACCGCGTCTTCGCCTCTTCGCTTAAGACAGGGTAGGCGAAGAGACAAAACTCTTCCACGCCGCCTGTATGTAAACATATGGTGCAATGTTCACCCCTTCACTGCATATGGACATCACAATCGCCTGTGCGACGGCGCGCCTGCACCTCGCCTACACCGCGCCTGCACCTCGCCTACACCGCGCCTTGGCCCGACGCCGCCTATGTGTGAATTGGGCCTAAGGCGACGGTCTGAAGCCACTGCTTCCATGCCGCTACACACATATTCCCACCTTTAATTTCCCTTAATTCAATATGCCTGTAATGGTATATACATGTACCTTTATTGGCATTTCCCTCACTGCCCCTCCACATCACAAACCTCAACAAAAATATACAAAAATAAAAAAAAAATACAAATATAAATAAAAGTACTACTCCGCAAAAAATTACAAATTACCCTCATCTATCGCCGCTCCCTTTGCCCTTGCCACTTTCCTCTCCCACGTCAGCCTCCTGCAGATTTTCACGCCTTCCCCATCCTCGCATAACCATTCATTCAGCTTTCTGCAATCTCCCACCCACTCTGCTTTCACACCCTCACATTCTTCGCTAAGGTGCCACCACGTGTCGCTTCCCTTACTACACAGCGCACACGCGGTGTACCCTAGACCCATCCACACTTTCCTCCCCCTCTCGTCTGACCCACACCTCGCTCTTGCCATGCATACCTTGTCCTCCCTGCTCCACTCATCCCTGGCTAAGTAATTCGGGAGTCTCCCACTCACTTGCCACTCTACGTAGCCAGGGTTGTAAGAGCTCTCATTCATTCTAATCTGCCGTTCATGCCACTCAATATATCTCAATCTCTCTCTTACCTCAGTTCCTAGGCTTCCCATTTCTCTCAGCTTCTCCTCTACCCACACCTCAGACATACCCACTCTTTCATACATCCTTCCTCTATCCTTTCTCCAACCACTCTCCGTCCTACTCTTACACCTCATCCATACCTCCCGCACCAGTCTTTCCTCACCCAATTCCTGCAATCTTTCTTCAAACTTCACAACCCTTACACACGACTCCCACCACATACTCATACGATTCGTCTCCTGCAACAGCACTGCTCTCGGTGTCGACCTTTCGAGACCCAGCAGACTCTTCAGTAGCACACCTTGCTCTCTCTCTATCATATCCCACTCACGCAATCCCCACACTTCCACTCCATACAACAGAATAGGTTTTACACACACATCCCAGATCTTGCACGCCATTACGAGGTTACTGCCCCACAACCTATTGCGCATCATGGTATATACATGTATATACCATTCTACTTGCTAGAACTTGATAGAAGTTAGAAGAAATATTCGCACCTTTGATTGTCCTGAATTCAATATACCTCTATGCAGGATTGGATGATAGAGCACAGACAAAAAGTGTTTCAAAGGCCCAGCAAAGAGACATTTTAAACTGAAATTGAAAAAAAAAATAGATTGCAGGTAATAGCACTAAGGTACCACAGCTACAATAAATTATAAGAAGCCGCCGAGCACACCGGGTTAAAATAATAATCGTGAAAAAGATAATCAATTATTACCGAGCCATTCCCGATCGAGGCGTGTAATTAATTTGCCCCGGCTTCGAAACGCATCGGAATACACGAAACTATTTTTCCACCTCGCGCTCGCGCGCTTATCATTTAAGAAACGCGATAAATCACGCGCCGCGCAAACCGTTTGGAAAGTGTTAATTACCTCTCTGTAATTAATTGAAAATAAAAGAGTCGCCGCAGCGCTCGGCGGTCGTGCGCTAAGCATTTAGATTTATTATATTATAATTATTATGCTTTCGATATGTGAGAGAAGCGGGCGGACTGCACTGACGACGTGGGCGTGCGTTTGCTTTTATTGTTATTGCCGCAACATGTGCTCCTATTTAATTTTTTTCCAGCCCGTGATTGTTATTAAAGTGGGATTTTGTTAATGCCGCTCGTAAAAATTCCTCGCTAATCGCCGCGCAATCGGCCTATTGCGGGCGCAAGAATATTACGGGGCATTAAATTTTATGGCCAGCTTTTTAAACGGCGACGGTTCGAGTAAAACGAAATAATAAGTGAAAGATCGGCGGGGGATTGGCTTGCTAGAAAAGATTGATATGTACTGAAGAGCATCGACACGATTTGTATATACTTGTTATTCAAAACTCTTAATAATCAAACGATTTTGTAATACAACACATTTTTTGCCCCCACTATATATAAAGGATCCGACAGTGACAATTTTTATCGTGTGATTGCTTAGTAATTGAAACACAGAGATTAAAACGAAATATATTTTTTGTACTCATGTCCTAAGACAAGTCATTTCCCGCACTAGTGCGGGAAGGAGTATTTCCCGCACCCAAATCAATGCGGGAAATGACTTGTCTTAGGACATGACCACAAAAATTACTATTTTCTACTCATGTTCTAAGACAAGTCATTTCCCGCATTGATTTGGATGCGGGAAATACTACTTCCTGCACTAGTGCGGGAAGTAACCAGTGTTACCAACTTTCAGTACCAATGTAAATGTGTATTTATAAATATGAGAATGCATGCAAGCACAGCGTACACCTCTTATACTTCAAATATCATTAAAAATTAACGATATGGTACTGAATAAATAAAATTTTGAAGAAAATATAGACTTTAAATTATATATAATTGGTAGTGTGACATAACCTATTTGTCACAACAACTTTAAATAACTTTAAATAAATATTAAGTATTTATTCGTACAAAAAATAAGATACATTATTCGTGCGATAAGGCTGTTTCCCGAATTCGCTCTTAATACAGCACTCGCCTTCGGCTCGTGCTGTAAACTCATTCGCTCATTCGGGAAACTTGCCTTCCTGCACTAATAATGTAAATTACTATTTTCTATACACTGTATATTGTATAAAAAAAATATGTTTCGTTTTAATCTCTGTGTTTCCATTACTAAGCTCACAATCACACGATAATTATTTTTTTTTAATTATGTTAGACTAATGTGCTTCTTATTGTCTTTCGCATTGTTGGAGTCTACTCCAAAAAGATTGCATGACACAGTGCAATACATCAAAACCATGTAACTGAAACTATGAAACGAACTTTGCTACATATAGTACCAGAAACAATTACTAACTACAAAAGCCAGTTACATGCTGGAGAAAAAAATATCGCCTCTTAAACAGTTCCCAGCTAATAATTCATTATAGATTCCATTTAAAATTTCGTGGAAGACCTCGTTCACATTATCGGCTGTGGTCAATCGCCGGATTAAAAAAAAAATAATAATGTTTACGTGGGCCCGGCACCGCCTCCATCGCGGCGGTTTTAACACCGATACGGACGTTTTTTTTTTTGGTGCTGTTGTTGGCTTCAGAAGACCGTTTATTAAAACGGAGCCGGAGCCGACCAATAATATTCAATACGCAGGATTAACGTGATTACCTGATAAATATGGCCGGCGTATTTGTCACCGCATTAATTGCCGCCGAAGATATAGCGCTGTATAAATATTAACATAAATCAGGAACCGTGTTGTGGTGGTACAATATAAATACGCCGGTATAATCCTGTTAAAGAAATCATTATTAAAATGATACATCTGGGATGATATACGAGCCACGTACATTTTCCAGGTGATAATAAACGCGCGGCATAATCGAGAGGTGTAAAGGCAGCGGCGCGTTGTGTATAATGTTTTCAACATTTTTTTTTCGTCTCTTCCTCTTGGGCTGAACTGCCTTTTCATTCGTGGCCGAGGTGCTGGGGAATCGTGCCGCGGATATCATCTCGTCGGTGGTGAAGCGGCTCACAAAGGTCCCTAGCTCACACCAATATCTGTATGGGAACAAGCGCGCCTCAGCTCGCCTAACTGTTTCCACTTCAACGCCGATTAAATTAAATGCCGAGGAAATTATAATGTATTTATAAATATTGCCGATAATCGGCGGCAGCGCGCGCCAATTAAAAAACGCCGTAACTGAAAGCATCGACGCCTATTCACACCTCGGGCAACGGGAGGCAACACCTAGTTAATAATACCTGCAGGCTGCGATGGTTTAGAAAGAAATTAATTCGTGTAACCTTTTGTAATATTTATCATCAGACATATCTTTTTGCATCCATTAATCTTAGAAACTACATTACAAACATCCAAATACAGGACACTTACACAATTGTGTAGTTTCTCCTTAGCTGGTAGTTCTAGCTGACCAAGCTACTACTCTACTGATGAATTTCTGTTTTAAATTTATCGCATTAACCATACGATACATTTAAAACAGAAATTCAGTGGTTTTATTTATTTATATATCTATTATTCTCCTGTGTTGTCCTTTTGAATTTTATATTTCTAATTGTATTTTAAAGTGTAGTCAATTTATAAATTTTTATTATGTAAATGTGACTTGTGTAAATAACAATTGTTGCACCAATAAATTATGAATTATGAATAATGAATTATATCAACCAATTTCATAATTTTTGTAGAATTAGATGTTAATCAGAACAAAAACTTATACTTATTATACATATTTTTTCTATACAATATACAGTGTTTAGAAAATTATAAAATTATAATAATTTTTGTACTCATGTCCTAAGAAAAGTCTTTTCCCGCATTGATTTGGGTGCGGGAAATACTACTTCCCGCACTAGTACACTTGTGTATTTATAAATATGAGAATGCATACAAGCACAGCGTTCACCTCTAATACAAATACCATTAAAAATTAGCGATATGGTACTGAATAAATATAATTTTGAAGAAAATATATACATTAAATTATATGTAATTGGTGTTACATGCCTATTTATCAAATAACTTTAAATAACTTTTTTTGTACTCATGTCCTAAGACAAGTCACTTCCCGCATTGATTTGGGTGCGGGAAATACTACTTCCCGCACTAGTGCCAACTTAAAATGATGTAAATCATTGTAAATGTGTCTTTATAAATATAAGAATGCATGCAAGCACAGCGTACACCTCTTATACTTCAAATAGCATTAAAAATTAACGATATGGTACTGAATAAATACAATTTTGAAGAAAATATTACTTTAAATTATATGTAATTGGCAGTGTGACATAACTTAGTCACAACAACTTTAAATAACTTTAAATAAATATTAAGTATTTATTCGTACAAAAAAATAAAATACAGTATTCGTGCGATAAGGCTGTTTCCCGAATTTGTTCTTAATACAGCACTCGCCTCCGGCTCGTGCTGTAAACTCATTCGCTTATTCGCTTATTAAACTTGCCTTCCTACACTAATAATGTAAATTACTATAAATACATATTTAGTATTTATTCGTACAAAAAATAAGAAACATTATTCGTGCGATAAGGCCGTTTCCCGAATTCGCTCTTAATACAGCACTCGCCTTCACAATGCCCATTTTGAGGCATAAGTGTCTGTAGCTATGCTACCCTCCATCCAACTATCCAGAACTATCCAGAACTATCCAGAACTATCCAGAACTATCCAGAACTATCCAGAACTATCCAGAACTATCCAGAACTATCCAGAACTATCCAGAACTATCCAGAACTATCCAGACTATCCAGAACTATCCAGAACTATCCAGCACTCGCCTTCGGCGTGTGCTTTAAACTTATTTACTTATTCGAGAAACTTGCCTTCCTGCACTAATAATGTAAATTACAATTACATTATTAGTGCAGGAAGGCAAGTTTCCAGAATGAACAAATTCGGCTCGTGTTGTATTAAGAGCGAATTCGGGAAACAGCCCTAACTTATTAATTAATAAATTTGTTTGACGACTTAACATCATGATTCATCTTTATTTCTTATGGTCGGGCGATATTTATAGGTTTCGCTCTTAAATTGTTCCTCATATGAAATAAATCTTATCGGTGGGCTTGACCGAGCACATTTATCTCGGACCAAAAGTAAATCACAAATCAAATATAAATAACGTGCGAAATTACGAGGAGATCCCATTAAATGCGGGACGATTATTGGGGTCCACGTTCGGCGCTATTGAACTTGAAATATAACTGAACGGAGAGGGACGCCCTTTTCGCCCAGTATATCATTCGACTGGCTTTCCCCGTTTACCGCTAACCCCACCCACGTTTGGGGCAACAAAAAATATGCCACTCGAGATGAAAAATGAATATGTATGGATACAATTATCTAAAAATTATTAATTCAATTATTTTATTATAAATTAGAAACTCAACTTATAAAATTTTACATACTGTATAGTATAATGCATGACCTATACTATACAGTATGTAAAATTTTATAAGTTGAGTTTCTAATTTATAATTATCAAATATTTGTCTCAAATCCAAAGTTTGGCATCGAATAACAGGACAATTAGCAATCCTGCAATTTTAATTGTTATAATACTGTATAGCTGCGCATTCTATTAATATATCATCGCCTAAGCAGCAACACCACGCTTTTAAAATTTTATTTGAGGTTGACAGGAGAGAGAAAAAATGATGATAAAATGTTTACACTAAGGCCCAATTCACACATAAGCGGCGTCGGGCGCAGGCGCGGTGTAGGCGAGGCGCAGGCGCGACATTGCACCTTATGTTTACATAGAGGCGGCGTGGAAGAGCTATGCCTTTTGCCTCTTCGCCTACCGTGTCTTAGGGGAAGACGCGGTGCCGGCGCTGCGAGAGGCACGACGCTTCAAGCCCCCTCTATATAAACATGTGGTGCAATATCCACTTAGGTGACGAGGCGCGGGCATTTGCCACGTACCTCGCCTCTTCGCCTAAGACACGGTAGGCGAAGAGGCGAAACTCTTCCACGCCGCCTCTATGTAAACATAAGGTGCAATGTCCAACCCTTCACTGCATATGGACATCACAATCGCCTGTGCGACGTCGCGCCTGCGTCTCACCTACATCGCGCCTGCGCCCGACGCCGCTTATGTGTGAATTGGGCCTAACACACGGTAGAAGGACACGAAAGACGGCAGCCAGTTACAGAATTATAATAAATATAACTGCTACTACTCGAGTTTGGGCCCATTAGATAGATAATTTCGAACGGACTAAAAAGGTGATACAACTAATCTCATGGGAGGAAAGTTAAACGCCATCTGGCGGCACCACATCAATTAGCAATGCACACCCATATGGTAATAACCGTCAACTTGATCATGCCATCAGGATCATCGGGTAGTGCCCTCTATGGAATAATATTCCAACAGAGTGCTTGAGATATCAGCACAAGGCCAATCTTATAAAACATATTATTCCATAGAAAGCACTACCCGGTGATCCTGATGGCATGAGCATGTTGACGGTTATTACCATATGGGTGTGCATTGCTAATTGATGTGGCGCCGACAGATGACGTTGAACTTTCCTCCTAGGGGATTAGTTGTATCATTTTTGTATATAACGACTCGATTTTGTGTGCATTCAGTCAGCTACAAGGGTTGCCCTAACAACCCCCGAAACTTCCCCAAACTCCCAGTAACAAACGAACACCGCTCTTGGACCATTGTAGTAGGAAGCAGCAGCATACCTACGAACCAACCAAGAAACTTCAACAAAAGCAAAGAAAACACCCCAAAGACAACACTTCAAACTAAAAACCAACGGATGAATTAGCAACCCTCATAGGCGACCTAATCATCCAATTCTTGGCGAAAAAACCTTCCATGAAAGAAAATATAAACTTTCTCAATACAACCAACAACATCGTCAACAAATACAACGCAAAATGGACACAAGGAAAATACAGAGAAAAAGAAAAATGCATCATACACAGCAATCCAACCATCACCAACACCACCGCCAACCGTACCAACGAATCCGGAAATTACCGAAGGAGGAACATAAGCCTTGAAAACATCCACCAAACACAACAACACAAAGAGGGCCCAAAAAGCCAATAATCAACAAGAACTCAAACCGCAACAATACAAGATATGAGTAAATAGCCCTAACCGTCTGATCTCAATAAAAGCCAGATAACAGGAGTGTGAATTCATCCTCACTAGCTGAGCTACACTGATGAGATCTAATAAGATCAAAGTCTAGATATGTAGATTGCTACGAGGTGGATTCACACTTATATATCGACTAAAAAAGCTTCATATGTGTTTGCTTTAGATTTGCTGACAACGCTGCAAAAATGCATAGTGTCAAAAATGTGTCACAAATCTATAGTCCGTTGCGTTAAAATTGGGGCCTAGCACTGAAACTAATGTCATTCTATTGGAAATATAGTCTAGATGGCTGATGAAATGTCAAGATTGGTTCTAATTCAATGAAAAAGCTACAGGTCAAATGTTTTAAACATGCATTTTTAAACATTTACTGAATGATAGAAAGTCGTGTTTGGCTCCACTTTGTAGGTCTTTGAATTCCAAATAGAAGGCCATCAAAATATTGTTATAAAAACTGTAACGTTATGGCGGTAAAGCCGAAAAAGTGAGGCAGAATTATGGCAAATTTGACAGACAATTTATGAAAAATACTCGAGTCCTCGATTTGTAATATGAATACTTTTTACAACACACGAGAGAGAGGAAGCGTGGAGGCAGCTATCAAAAGTTTTAAGCAAAATAAATCTAGTCGACTGGGCAGCATCGACAGTGAGGCCTGGAAATGGGCAACAGACGACGTTTTGATGAAATTAGTTGAAAAACTTCATCTAATCTGGGTGGGAACAGAGCCATGGTCGTGCAGCTGGGATCTAGTGAGGCCTGGAAATGGGCAACAGAGGTCGTTTTGGTCAAGTTAGTTAAAACACTCCAACTAATCTGGGTGGGAACAGAGCATAGGGTAGCTCTGATACCAGCCAGGTACAACCCATGTCCATATAGGACATACAGGCGATGTTCTTGAGTCTATATATGTCGATCTGAATACCGCTGTGCGCCGCCTGTACAGCATGGGGGTAGTTCTGATACCAGCCAGGTGCAACCCATGTCCATATAGGCCCTACAGGCGATGTTCTTGTGTCGATATATGTCAATCTGAGCACCGCTATGCAGCTGGGTTCTAGAAGAAACAGTGCCTGTGTACAAGTCAGAGGATAGAAACTTTGAAACGATTAACTACAGAGGCGTTACACTGGTAAACGCTGATTACAAAATATTTGCGAAAATCTGCTGAACTATTAGAAGAAGGCATTTAGGAGCAAGGATTGTCTGATTAGTTGATAGCGATAAAGAAAAGAAATACAAAAACTACCTAGTAGATCTAATTTTGAGCCGTTTTGCTCTAGAAGAATACATTGAGCACAAAGGGCTACTACCAGAGAACCAATCAGAGGCACCACCGAGCATATTAACATACGTGGCACCATTTGGTGGATCCAGAAACACGACAACCAAGAAGCAAGATATATGCTGCTCTGTTTGGGGACCTAAAAGCGGCATACAATACAGTAAATCGCGAGCTGTTGATAAAGGCACCTTACACGATCAATAATACTGGCAATACTAGTACTGTCAATATTTGCTTCAATCCTTCTTTTATATTTATCAAGTAATAAATTATCCATATAAAAATCAGTATTCTCTTCATTACATCATTAATATACCTTACACGGTGAGTAATACGGGCAATATATTAGAATAAAAACATTTTACACATATTATCGTACAGTAATACTGTCATTATTCTAAAATATTGACAGTAATATTGATCGTGTAAGGTGCCTTATAAAGGCAAATATGCGTGCGGATCCGAAATCGTCCCCGTCATAATCCGAATATAATAATACTGTCAATATTTTAGAATAATGACAGTTTTAATGTACGAGAACATGTTTAAAATGTTCGTTATTCTAATATATTGACATTATTACTTATGGTGTAAGGTATAGTAATGGTGGAATGAAGAGAAAACTGAAGTTTTTCTGGATAATTTATTACTTGATAAATATAAAAGGAGAATTGAAGTAAATACTGACAGTACTAGGACTGACAGTATTATTGACCGTGTAAGGTGCCTTATAGAGGTACTGGAAAAAAAATAAATGTATGGTAAAGCCTTGGTTTCCTAGGATGCGGTGTCATTTTGACGTCGCACAATTCTTTTACGTATATTTAATTAAATCTCGTAATCTAGAGATCTTAAAATATTTTTATTTGATCCTTAAAGTGATTCAAATTCAAATAGATTTAAAAATTTAATTTAATTTTAAATTGTATTTTGAAAATTTTAAATTTCGCGCCGTTGTATGATAATATACGATAATTTTCATCAGTTAGTACGATAACTTAGAAGTCGGTATCTGGCAACACTGGTATACTCTAGTTCAGTTGGTTTAGTGATTCTCAAAGTTGCCCTACTTTACTAACTAAACTAACTAACTAAACTAGAGTGCCTTTCGTTTATCACTCTGGGTTGGTACGGGCTTATTGTTTCTTGTTCTATTTGCCGCTTCCGATACGCATAATTCTACCTCGACCCATAATAACCGGCGGCGCACGACCGCTAGACCTGAGCAACACTGCATGCCACTGGGGCGACTAGCAAATATAAACCATGCTAAACGAAAGCGCCTTAAGGATACAGGATAAAAACATATCAAAAGTAGCTCGGAAGGATATGAGGGATTACAACAAAAAGTGGATAATGAAAACCGCAAATGAAAACAAAAACATGAAAGTACTTAGATTTCTAAGTACTTTCATGTTTTTATACTAGTGAGGGGAATTCGGGAAACTAGTAAACTCGAAATCGAATATGCGCAAAGTATTACAAACGAAGACAAAATGCTAGAAACTGTATAACATTTTTATTCAAATCTATATCAAGTAAATGAAGAGCCAGGCTACGTTCCTAGGATCCCCCATGTTCTAAACCAAGGATTTCAGTAATAAAAAATAACATGTCTCCGGGTGAAAACGACCTTGTATAGTAAGTAGTATACGGACCGTGTCCACTAAAATGAAATAATAATAGTTTTAAGTGTTCTATTATATGTAACCAGTCATACACGAGTGCATTATGTAAACGGAACAACACATGAGTCAGTTTACTCCCTCATAGATGTCACTGTTACCAACCATTTTACCCAAATCATTGCCAAATCCCGCCAAAATTTTCCAAAATGACTGAAAACCATTACAAATACATTAAATAAAAGATAAACCATGTAATCCTTTTGTGGCAAACAAGTTTATTTTTGTTAGAAACCTGTATAGTCGCCCCCTTTTAAACTCCATACATACTAACAGGTTAATTACAGGTGAGCCGCGCCTTCGTGGCGACTCGCCGTCGGGCGAAACAAAACGACGCGCTAATTATGTTTTGCCAGGTGGTCAAAACCCGTGTGTATGTTATCGGATATTGTTAGATAAAACTGTCAGTCAGAGTAGCGATTGAATTTTTTTATAGGATTAGTAGTGCACGGAACTAAGTGACCCAACTGTGGTGTGTTTTAATTTAATTGAACAATGTCAACTAGTAGGTTTCACAAGTGAGTTGTTGTTGTTATTATTATTATTATCATCGTGTGGTGTACTGATTTGTTGTGGTTTCAACTCGCAGAATATACAGCGGTTTCCTGCGGGGATGCGCGTGTTAATTTTTATTGTCTCGTGCGGAATTTGGACAATAGATTTGTCGATACGGTCTAGTTCGCAAGTTTAAAAAAAAAATTGTATAACAATGTTTATACTATATTGAGTAGTATAATATAATAATAATATATAACTATACTATATAATATATAACTATACAATATAATATATAACTATACTATATATAAATATAGTATATATAAATATACTACATTGAGTGGTGTAAGTGTTTTATTATCGAAAACATGATAACGACAGTATGAATATTTCGAAAAGTCATAATAATTCTTCCAATAATAAATGTAAAAGCGAAATCCCACCTTGAAGCAGGGACTTGAAGTGTGTATGTGTACTTATGTATTAATACATGTTTGGAGAGGTAAAATATACAATTTATAATTCATATTTTCCATTCCAATTTTTGGGGCAAAATAAAAGATTCTCGCAAATAGTTCTATGTACATATATTCTATGTCGTATTTATCACTACGTATATTTGACATATTTTGTGTAAATAATTGTGTGAAATTATTTACACAAAAGACGTTTTAATATTTTGTGTAAATTATTTCGCACACCTATTTACACAAAATATGCCAAATATACGGAGCAATAAACACGACATTAAATATATGTACATATCTGACATAGAACTATTTGCGAGAATCTTTTATTTTACCCCAACAATTCTAATGGAAAATATGTATTACAAATTGTATATTTTACCTCTTTAAACGTGTATTAGAAGATCATTAACATAAAAACTTCAAGGTGGGATTTCGCGTGTTCATGTATTAATGTCATGAATTATTCGGAAATGTGTCATATAGATAATATAGATAATAAATTGTTAGAATTATATCTCATAAAAATAAAACCAATCGAAATTATTTTAACATAAACTTATTGTGTACGTAGAAATCGTATTCGTTATCTCTATTGTTTGAATTATATAGTTTATCAGAAAAAAAATCATCCTGACAAAATATATGCTTAATGATGAGGACTTCACATCATGTTCTGTTATTATGTTTGCATCATCATAAAAGGGTGATTTTTTATGATGATTTCGATACAACTAACCCCCTAAGAGTAAAGTTAAACGCCATCTGGCGGCACCACATCAATTAGCAATGCACACCCATATAGTAATAACCGTCAAATGCTCATGCCATCAGGATCACCGGGTAGTGCCCTCTATGGAATCATATTCCAGCAGAGTGCTTGAGATATCAGCAGAAAGCCAATCTTATAAAACATATATAAGTGTGAATCCACCTCTTACCAATCTACATATCTAGATTTCGATCTTTTTAGATCATCTCATCAGTGTAGCTCAGCTAGTGAGGATGAATCACAATATCTCGAGTGGTTATATACAAAACTGATACAACTAACCCCCTAGGAATAAAGTTAAACGCCATCTGGAGGCATCACGTCAATGAGCAATGCACACCCATATGGTAATAACCGTCAAAATGCTCATGCCATCAGGATCACTGGGTAGTGGCCTCTATGGCATAATATTCCAAAAGATTGAAATCTATATATGTAGATTGCTAAGAGGTGGATTCACACGTATATATGTTTTATGATGATTTTGTTATTTATTTTATATTAACTGTATTATATATTTTCTATATACATATTGCACGTAAGTCGTAAGCATCGGGATCTCGCTTATCTTAAGAGATACGAGGTCCGTTAACCTTCCGGCACTCGCGCCCGTCTCATAGATTTATATTTAATTTTTCGATTAAAGACAAGCTTACTTGTTACATTAATATCTATTATTTCATTGCAGAGCTGCCAAAGATGGTCTTCTAGAGGTTTTAAAAGAAGCAACAAAACGTGATTGTAATGGAAGAGATGAGCAAGGGATGACACCGACACTCTATGCAGCTTTTTATGGACATTTGGATATTCTACGGTTGTTATGCGGAAGAGGGTAAGAAAAAAATAAAGAAGTAATTACCAAATGCCAAAATCAGATTTTGAGTTGAAACAAAAAATAACAGAATGTTTTGTATTGTATACAAAATTCTTGACTGAGAGTTGGCTACGTAGAGTGGCAAGTACTTGGTAAACTCCCGAGTTACTTAGCCAGGGGTGAGTGGATCAGGGAGGACAAAGTATGCATGGCGAGAGCGAGGTGTGGGTCAGATGAGAGAGGGAGGAAAGTGTGGATGGGTCTGGGGTACACCGTGTGTGCGCTGTGTAGTAAGGGAAGCGACACGTGGTGGCACCTTAGCGAATAATGTGAGGGTATAAAAACAGAGTGGGTGGGAAACTGCAGAAAGCTGAATTAATGGTTAAGCGAGGATGGGGAAGGCGTAAAAATCTGCAGGAGGCTGACGTGGGAGAGGAAAGTGGCGAGGGCAGAGGGAGTGGTTATGTATAATGTTAATTTGTAATTTTTGCGGAGTGTTATTTTTATTTCTATTTGTATTTTTATTTATATGTATTTTTGTTGTGGTTGGGGATATTGAAGAGTTTTTTTGTGAGGAAAATGCCAATAAAGGTCCTTTTTTTTATACAAAATTCTTATTATATTATTTCGAGTATTATAAATGAATAGAGTAGAATTTCGGTAAATTTTGTCGGTAAATTAGGCATAAGATTGCAGCACACGTTCGGAACGTTGTTGTAAAAGAAATAGCAATTTGCTATTTTCATAAGTCTCATAAGCTTAAGGTCGTGAGTCCGATCCTCACCCAGGACATATGTTTTTAATTTTTATTTAAGATATAAAGAACATTTCATAAAATTTTTGATTTTTTGTTTGCAAATATTTACATATTTTGTGCTATAACAAATTGTTATTGATCAAGCTTTTATCTTCATTCGCATATATAATTCGAATGAAGATAACAACAAATTGTTATTAATCAAGCTTTTATATTCATTCGCATATGTAATGCGAATGAAGATAAATCAAGCTTGATCAATAACAATTTATTATAAGAAACATATATAAATATTTGCAAACAAATTGTTATTGATCAAGCTTGATTTATCTTCCATCGCATATATAATGCGAATGCAGATAAAAACAAATTGTTATTTATCAAGCTTTTATATTCATTCGCATATATAATGCGAATGAAGATAAAAGCTTAATCAATAACAATTTGTTATAAGAAAAATATATAAATATTTGCAAACAAATTGTTATTGATCAAGCGTTTATCTTCCATCGCATATATAATGCGAATGAAGATAAAAACAAATTGTTATTGATGAAGCTTTTATACTCATTCGCATATATAATGCGAATGAAGATAAAAGCTTGATCAATAAAAATTTGTTATAAGAAAAATATATAAATATTTGCAAACGAAAAAACGACAATTTTATGAAACATATTTTAAATAAAAATTAAAAACATATGCCCCGGGTGAGGATCGAACTCACGACCTTAAGATTATGAGACTTACGCGCTGCCTACTGCGCTACCGAGGCCGGTGATATTCCATCCCTAAATAAGTTGATTTAAACCCTGTTTTATTGCAACTCTTGGTCTGCAGAAACGGAGGGTGAGATTTCTAACATAAGACGTTTTAACCGTTTGGCTAAAATCCCAATTCGAAAAATTACGACAATCATATCGATCGCTCAAAAATCGCGATGAGAATTTCATCGTGAGTTTTAAGAGATCAATCTTATTATATACATAAAGAATATATAAATACCAATTATTCAGAAAAAAAACTGAAAATAATAATTTTCCTTGTGGGAGATCTGGGATGGATCATACTCATCTATATGATGAAGTCACATACTTTCGACTTCATCATTATAGATATCTATGGATGATTGGATGATGAATGTATGGACGATTCTTGAGTATATTTGCTATTTATGTGGTTTGTTACTTATCTTACTTCTGTTGGCAGTTTATTGAATTCATTTAAGTCATCCATAGACTTTTCTTGAGTATATTTACTTTGGTTTATATGAATATGAATATAGAGATCAGGAAATGTTGGATATTATTGCGAATAGAGTAGATTTTTTTAAATTTTAGCTTTAATATAACTAAAATATAATTAATGACACAAATGAAACAGAATTTATATAACTTGAAATGATCTTACAATATTTTAAGTTATATTAAAGCTAAAATTTGAAAAAACTACTATATATATATATATATATATATATATATATATATATATATTTGTTTATAGGGGTGACCCAGATAAAGCAGACCATTTCGGTAACACAGCGATGCATCTAGCGGCAGCACAGGGCCACAAACATGTCGTCACATTTCTCGTCAATTTTGGCGCCAACGTGTACGCCATGGATATCGACGAAAGGACACCACAGGACCTAGCGGGCATGAACAATAGAGACGACATTCTAAGGTTTTTGGACGACGTCACCGGCAAACTGGAGTCATCAGACAAGAAGAAAACGAAGGCGATGAAAGAAAAGGCCAAGAAAGACGCAGAGAAAAGAATAAAAGTATGTATATAGATAACCTATTTCAGTATCTTAACGTTAGTCTTGACAAACGTGTCACAGTTGGCAGTATTATACTAGAGTTCGCGGAGCTTGGGACATACCAACTCTAATTGGGCCTAAGGCCCAATTCACACATCTGCGGCGTCGGGCGGAGGCGCGGTGTAGGCGAGGTGCGACGTCGCACAGGCGATTGTGATGTCCATATGCAGTGAAAAGGTGGACATTGCACCTTATGTTTACATAGAGGCGGCGTGGAAGAGTTATGCCTCTCGCCTCGCAGGCACCATGTCTCAGGCGAAGAGGTAAAGGCACGGTGCCGGCGTGGCGAGAGGCACGATGCTTTCACGTCCCCTCTATATAAACATATGGTGCAATGCCCACTTAGGTGATGAGGCGCGGGCATCTCGCCGTGCCGGCACCGCGTCTTAGCGTCTTCGCCTAAGACACGGTGGCTGCAAGACGAGAGGCACAACTCTTCCACGTCGCCTCTATATAAACATATGGTGCAATATCGACCCCTTCACTGCATATAGACATC